>OV050030.1:50579515-51179515 GCA_920105625.2 Clusia tigrina
GATTTCGTAACAATATTAAGAAATTCCATCACAACTGGATCAAGAGATTCATTGAGAACACTGAGAAGGTAGCCGGCAACCTCGTGAAAGGTAAAACTGTTTTTGTCAGAAAAAGTCACAACAAAAGACTTAGATGCTCAACAACCGTTACTCTGGGTTAATTACAAATTCACTGGAAGTGGGTACTTACACCATGTCCACCTTTTATATAGTTGTGTCCTGACACTGACGCTGCAAATCTGCAGAACACTCTCTCACTAAAACTGACCGAACCGTGCATAAATGAATGATTCTCTTTGCAGTGTCGTCTAGGGAATGTTTTCGGAGTTGCGTTCACCACGAAGATTGAAGAGAGCTCGTTGCGAGACGGAGGCAAGATTAAACTTATCAAGTCGTCCGTATACCTACGCTTTTCTTAGTAAAGGACACCACTGAATAATCGGTAACATTTCCTATTGGGCGCTTGAACACACACCCTATTAAAGGCGTAACAATGTGTTTGCTTTGTGTAGAATTTCTTTATTTGGTATGTTTCAATTTACAGTGCGCTAATTGCATCTAATTGCAATTTTTGTTTGTTTGAGCTATTGAATTAATGAGTGTCGATTCTTTCGCAGAACTGAATGGTTCTATAGCCCTTTGTCCAGAAGTGTTAGATGTTTCAGAGACATGGACCCCTCAATCCGCACTTTCCTGTATAGACATGAACTATAGAGATTGGAACCTGTGGGATCCTTAACTGTATTTCTTTCTGTACTTTTTACAGACACTGTCGCTTTGTTGAGACAAGTAATTTCCGATTTTTATCGTTGTTTCTACGTAGTTATTGTCCTTTTTTGCTCAGTATTTGGGGTTGTTTTTTTGTTGTTTAAGTGCTACTCTTCAATTTGGTACAACTTCAGTCCGTGTTTTTTTCATAACCACATTTTTACAGTTAGTATAAAGCGATCTAATTCAGTTCTTATAAAAAAATTAACGCGAAGAAAGTTCCCTTGCAGAGAAAGAGAGAGAGGACCACTTCAGGCGAAAGTCTGTTACTTGTCTTCTGGTCCTATCTAATTCTACTGATAGCCACCATCAGCAAATTTTTCAAAGGAATCTCATCTCAGTTAACCCGCGATCCAACTTTACTCCTGCCATGTACATCGTCTTAACACGAATGCTTCCATTGGACACATGATTCTCCAGCTGTCTAATGTTCCGTTGCTTGGCCGTGTGGCTTTTGTTTGCCTGTTTGCTTTCCTTGCTTCATTTTCTTTAAGTGCTCTTTCTTTGGTGATTTTTATTGCTCTTCTTCTGCGCAGACGTATTTAATTGTTTGTTTTGTTGATATTACACAATTTGGAATTATTTTCATTTCAAAGGTGTTTCTTTTTAATCGAAATCTCGTGGTCCATTTAAATTAATTGAAGAATTTTCACATTTAAGTTAAATCTAAGAAAATATTCTTTCGAATTCTGTTTAATTCCTCCTTTGAACGAGTGAGCGAGTGGGAGAATTTCTAGAAGAGATTTGTGCGTGATCATATTCAAGGAAATGTGGGTGTTAATGGTATCTATTGATGTGCATGTGACCCACGGTGTAGAACTTTTTATACACCAGAGATGAAGAATGAAATTTGCAATATTTTTTAATTGGTCTTGTCTCGTGGTTTGGGGAAAGTGGGGAAACTTTAAGATAGTGGTACCATTATTTACTATTGCAATTGCGTCCATTCCGTTACCGATTTTGTAATCAAATATTTCCTCAACTACTAAAATAAATCTTCTGAATAGCTCTGGATGACAAATGCCAACGACCATTAACTATTCGATGTATGTAATGAAAGAAAAAAGTTTATTAAAACGTTCCTCGATATCGAATAGGATAAAGACATAAAAATAGACATGAAAACAACATATCTGAGGACTGTTAAAGTAAAAATATAGACAAGTGAGATAAAAGTTGAGAAACAAATGAAGAGTTATGAAGAAAAGACAGATATACAATTTTTCACTATCTGCATAGTCCTATATAATGCCAGAACACTTTGATCTCTCCAGTGACATTGAGTTAGAAATGTCTGAGCCTCTTACAAGGACCACCAGATCTTCGACTTCCTTGTCTATATATGTGTATATGTTTGGGCTATGTATATAATTTCCTGACAAACGAGAAGTCGATGTTTTCTTAATATTCTCTGGTAGAAAATTTTGTTTATTATCTCCACTCTGAATGCATACTTCTCTCGGTGTACTTGTCATGTCTTTCGGACGTTTCAAAGCTTGCAGTATTGAACATATTTTAGCTTGTCAAAATAAATTCTGCTTCTACAATTCCAACAAGTTTCCACAACAGATTTCCGACATATTTTTATGGAAATACGGTTTCTGTTTTCCTCGATGCTTTGCCAAAAAAAGATTTGCATTTCAAAAAAACACAAGCGACACTCATGTAGATCTAAATTTATAAAAACAAAAAAAATGTACCCTAACAAAAGAGCACAATACGAATTATATGCACGACACAACTACTAAAA
Organism: Clusia tigrina; assembly: GCA_920105625.2. NCBI lineage: Eukaryota > Metazoa > Arthropoda > Insecta > Diptera > Clusiidae > Clusia > Clusia tigrina. The sequence continues at coordinate 50,582,034 of OV050030.1, forward strand.
ATAGTGTTGCTTACTCGTACTCACCCTACACTGAATTCGAACGATCACCGGGAATATGCAGTATTAATGTACTTAGCAGCGATCGGAAGCTTAGTTACAGTAACTTTACAGTCACCTGTAGAGCGATCGTGGGTACTCTAACATTAGATAATTTAGCAGCGAGCATACTCGTCGGTTTTCTATAAGCGTGTAAAGTCACTAGTTACTTCATCATGCACGGCCGTAACAGCGAGTACGAGTATGGTTGTGTGTTAACTAACAGTGTCCAAAGTTACTAGTTAGGCTTAACAGCGAACGTGGTGTAAAGTCATTAGTTAATTCGTCAAACACTGTTAACTAACAGCATCCAAAGTTACAATATGGATTTAACAGCGAATGTGGTGTTACTTCGTCATGCTCGGTTCTAACAGCGAGTATGAGTATAGTTTTCTGTTACCTAACAGCGTCCAAAGTTCAAAATGGATGGATTTAACAGTGTGGTCGCTGTTAACTTTACAGCCCCAGGTTAAGGGCTGATTAGACGAAGAAGAAAATTGTGCTGAACTTAGAAAATTTGACAGTTTCTTCCTTTCCTCAGAAAAATGTTCAATATCTTCTGTTTTGAACCCTTCTCAGTTTACAAAACTCTTGATTTCTGTTGGTTAGTTCGAAATTGGTGGTTTGAATTGCATTTCAAGTCCCTGTTAGTGCAAGAAGTCCCTCATATCCGCGGGTTTGCTAATGAACAGTTTATAAAGAGACCACTTGAACGCCACTCGAGACGATTACTGCAAAGGCACCGATAGCGATAAACACCGTCTCAAAAATTATAAAATTATACTATTATTGGAAATATATGCATTTATATACGTCTACGACTACCTTTTGGTACCTGAATAGAGGACTGTAGCGTACTTGCACTTCGGCAAGGTCATCGTAGTTAATAGCCGGTCGAACTCTAGTGCGGTTCTGTAATTGTGCAATTGCAAAAACTATTTTCAGACTGACGGTGTTTATTATCTGTTTTGAATCTCTTACGTAGACACAAATATGTGCCCGCACATTGCCGCAGTGTTGACTTTTGTTGTTGCTGGCGATGCTGTTGCCGTAGATTAACAACTTCAAAGCGGTCGTTCAATAAATAAAACGAGAATTGGCATTGGATCAATCATATTTGAAAATATGAATTTGAACAGAAACAGAAAGTAGTGTGTGGCATATTTAATGCAGCGTTCAATGTAGCTCGAATGCGATGCTGAGAGATAATTTTTGTTGTTGCCTTTTATCTTCAAGCTGTTCGGGGTTGTTGTATTTTCGCACTTTGCGAATAGAGACTCATAAAGGCCGCGAACACATTTTGTGTACATATTTTTGAAACACTTAAGTAAATAATGATTTGCACATTTTTAGCATTAAAAAAGTTTACATGCCTCTGCCTCTCTGGGCTAAAAAATGTCATTAAATTCTTTTGTAATTATTATGAGCAAAACATTTTATTAAACTCTGAAATTTGTATTTTTACTATTTAAAATCATTAATGAATATTCGACCGACCCTATGATAGCAGAGCGTTAAATGAGGCTGAGGGAACCGTATTTATTATAACGAGTGAGGAGTTCGTTATTTTCAAATTTTAACTCGTTAGTTTTGCCGCGGCAACTGGAAGCTAACTTTTTGCCACACGACAGTCGACAACGAGCAAAGAAATCCACCCAAGTCGGCATTTCCTTGTCATACAAGGCAATTTTACTAGAGCAAGGAGGCTTTTTTTACAAAATATTCTTTTTTTCCTCCAAAATTATTGCTTTTTCTGACTACTTGCAATGAGTAACGTATGAAAATTCAAGACGGAGCTGCGCCGCGTTCACAATATGTACTCGTTGAAAGTGTATTTGAAATTCTACTCTCCGTTTTTTTGTCCTTCCCCTCTCTCTATTTTTTGTCCTCCCCTTCTCTCTATTTTTGTCCTCCCATTCTCACTAGTTTTTGTCCTCCCCTTCTCTTTTATTTTTGTCCTCCCCTTCTCTCTATTTTTTCTCCTTCCCTTCTCTCTATTTTTTGTCCTCCCCTTCTCTCTTTTTTGTCCTCCCCTTCTCTCTATTTTTTGTCCTCCCCTTCTCTCTATTTTTTGTCCTTCCCTTCTCTCTATTTTTGTCCTCCCCTTTTCACTAGTTTTTGTCCTCCCCTTCTCTTTTATTTTTGTCCTCCCCTTCTCTCTATTTTTTGTCCTCCTCTTCTCTCTATTTTTGGTCCTCCCCTTCTCCCTATTTTTTTCCTCCCCTTCTCTCTTTTTTTGTCCTCCACTTCTCTTTATTTTTTGTCCTCCTCTTCCCTTTATTTTTTGTCCTCCCCTTCTCACTATTATTTATCCTCCCCTTCTCACTATTTTTCGTCCTCTCCATCTCTCTCCCTCTATCTCTTTCCCTCTCTCTCTCTGTCTATCTCTCTATCTATCTCTCTCTCTTCATCTCTTTCTCCCTCATTCTCTCTTTCTATCTCTATCTATCTCTCTCTCCATCTCTCTCTCCATCTCTTTCTCCCTCATTCGCCCTCTCTTTCCCTCTCTTATCCTATCTCTTTTTGACACTCCGTCTATAATACTCTTTCTTGCTATCTTTCTCTCTTTTTGTTTATTTTTCTCTATTTTTTGCTGGCCCGCTTTCTCTTTTTATACTCTATCTATCTATATGTTTCTCTATATGTACTTCTACTTCATATTGTCCTTCTCTCCAATCTTTCACTCTATCTTCCTCTATTTCTGATTGTCTTTTATATATCTCCCAGTATTCCAAAGTTTTTGTCCGTTTGATTAGGAAGCTGGTTTGAAAGCAAACGTCTCGATTCCTTCCCTATCATTCGTAGAGTGCTAAGAAGGATCGATTGCGCCCTCTTTGATTTAACAGTGGCGGGAACACCAGTGTTGCCCTGCTAGTAGAACTTTGAGTTCTTTATTACTCGAGGGCGCTCAAATGGGGCCCATCTTCCGACCACTTCCATTACAAAAGTTCATAAGAAAGTTTACAGGATATGTTGTAAAAATTACTGCACAAATGCATTCAAATATCATTGAGCCATACACAATTTTATTTCAACACATTCAGTTTTGTTTCTACTAAAGAAAAATTAAACAAACAAAACACCAACAACAACAACAACAACAACAAATTGAGAAACACATGTGAAATGTTCGAGTTAGCAATCGTTTAACAAGAAAACAGCAGACTAAAAAGAGCAGAATTACGTTGGAAAATTAGCGTGGGGCATGACGAAATGGCGTAGAAGAACAATTTTTGAGCACAATACGAACATAAGTTCACGAAAAGAAAACTGAATCTTTAAAGCGAAACACTTGCGGCACACCAAAGGAAACTCGAGCAAATCAGTTACATTAAGAAAGGGGCATGTTTCATCCCCACCCTCGCACGATGCATTTCAATCGCCTTTCGAATATGTCGATTGAAGTACTCGTATATGTACCCAATTGTTCGATTTGCATAAGGAACTTGGGCTAAGGAATCTGACAGCCTTGGATTCACCACACGTAGTTTCATCTTGGAGAGAAAGGCATTGGATTATGCCAAAAGTTCCAGTTGCTTCACAGCCAATATCTAAAATTGATAAGCTGAAATAGTTATTTCGACACAGTATCTTTCGCTGTCTCTAGAGATGGTACTTAACTTCAGACTACCTTTCCATTGACTGTATCGGTGTATAAGTGTGTCCTCTCCCTACTTTCTTACTGAGGGTTACTACCCCCACTGATAGTTCTATCTTCTTTTTTAATGTTTCCGGAGTCTTTAACGTGTTTTGGTCCTGTTCATTGCTTATCTCTGTTATTGTTGTTGTTGGTTTTGTTGTTGTTGTTGTAACTTATCATCCCTTCTCATATATTGTTGTACTCCATGTGTGTCAAACACCACACAGTTCCTCCACCTCCACCTCCTTCACTTTTATCTGAATGAGTCGGGACTTTATTGTTCCCTTCGCTTTGATATTTTCCATGACACATTTTTGAGCACACTTTCATTTCAACTAGATTCAGATTCCAGTAATTTTGTTAATATTATTAATTAAACTAAACAAGATTTTTGCATTACTCGTACAGGCTTAGAGCAGATTTTTTTTATTAAAATCGAATTAAATTAACATTTTTTAAAGCCGATTTCTTCGGAAGAGATTTTAAGAATTCATTAAAAGTGTCGTTACCGATTAACCTCGCTTTCTGGTATTTATTTACCCACTTTGTTGAATTCTCGTTGTTGTTGCTGGTGTTGCAGTTGTTGTTGTTGTTGTTGTTGTTGTTGTTGTTGTGTGGTTGTCTCTTTCCATTGCCTTTTGCAATGTTTTCATAATTAATTTAATTGAACTTTGCTGCTTACATTGACGGGAGGGTGCCATATGCACATGTCCCAACTGGGTATGCAAGTATAGTTTGTAGAAGGGTCTGATATACACAACACCGTTGGTAGGAAATCGACAAACAACGACATCGAAATGAAAATTGCGATGGGTGAACATCAAAATTAATCGACTTAATGGAAGTAGATTAATCGGTAGGCACTCAAATAATGGAGACATGTCTTTATATGTATATTACCCCAGTGGATTACAAGACACGTGGTATCAATTGCTCAGACGTTCGATTCAGGGTAGCTTACTAAATTATCTTGGGAATAAAACCATGCAGCGATCCAAGGTAACACCCAACATAATTTCATGAGTTGTTGTTTGTTATATGCTGAAATAAGTTCCCTGATTATCTACTCCTAGTTTAATGGGATGATATAACACATTTAACGTTACGAGGAGGAAATGGTTTACCCAAGGAATATCGACCACAATCTATTTTACCCCTCATTTCAACCACCGTGTCTGCAGACATTGTTTGCTGAAATGCGTGGGTACAAATCTTACAGAGTGCAGTATTCTCACATCTCCAACTCTAGAATACTATTTTTTAACCATAGCAGAACTCCAAATTCACAAAGTGACACCCAAATTTTCGTGAAATTCTGGGTGTATGCCTCGGAAATCTCGGCTTCCAAGCGATAATTGTCGCTGGTTCAACCACACTTCAAATACACACAGTGGAAATAAGCCTAAGGGGTCATATCGCACGTTCTTCAAGGTCAAATGATAGGCCCATCTCTAGGAAGCACTTAGTCCCCAAACTGTGATTGCACTAAGTCTAATTAAACACCCCATATTAATAATTGAGCCAGCATAATCGATCAGCACTCACTTATCTATAAGTGGACAAAGTGCACCTTGCATGCGGTTGTCAGCAATGTATATATAGACCCCCATGAGTATGTAATCATTCATGTGTGAATATGCATTTATTATTTATCTGTTAAATGCACGTAGGCTTGAGTGAGTATAGGAATAAAGGGTGAGTGTGTGTGTCTAGCAATTTGGACCTGCGAATAGTTTGCGTCTAAATGACGTATCGACTGCGATAAAAATTGATGGTCGCATAATTCACCGCTTCGCAACTGCTTTCATAGAATGAGCATGCAACTGAAATCGCGTTTTAACTATAAATGCATTCATTCATTATTCATTTCGCCAGAGTACACACTTTGGTAGTCAGCTTTATTTATTTGCCATTCCATTAAAGGTAGTTCCCGGAATTTATGACTAGGGATATGATAAAAATAAATATTCTAACTTTTCACCCAGTTTGTATCTCCGATTTCATGTATTATGCATCACCGTGTCTTTCTATGACACTCAGTCGCTGTTTTTAACTACTCCTAATTCTCCGTCTCCAACACTCATTCAGTTTTACTGTCTTAATACCTCAAGAGTTCTGCCAGGTCACTAGTTTTACTCTTACTTCCCAGAGAGTTTTTCAAATTCTCCGAAAATGTTTAAAGTTCTACAAATTTACTCTCGTACACTACCCAACAGTTCCTCAAATTATATGAAATTTTCAAAGTCCACCAGGTCAGGCAATTTTACCCTTACTTCCCAGAGGGTTTTTCAAATTCTCTGGAATTTTTAAAGTTCTCCAAATTTACTTCTCGAATACTATCCAACAGTTCTTCAAATTTAATGAAGTATTCAACATTCATCAGGTCACTAATTTTACCCTCACTACTCCAACCAACATTTCTTCAAAGTCTCTGAAATTATTGTGCTCCTCTAAAGAGGTGTGAGAAAATTTGAAGATGGTTATAAATCTCTCAAATCTTTCAACCCACTATAGAATACATTTGTGGGTCTCTTGAAGAATTGATTGATTGAAGTCCAGCCAGTTCCAATATAAACCATTTCAAGAACCATCAAAGAGGTTCATATCAAATTGGGTAAGAACTAAAATTTCGGAATAAAATTTCGAATCAGGACCTTGGTACTTCGACTGAACTTCTATGGAAGAGCAATATAGAATAATAGAGAATTAAGCACAACATTTTGTGACCAACCGTTACAGTTTTAAAGTAGAGCTCCCTGGAGCTACTTTCTTTTCACAACATATCTTCCATCAGAGACTAAAAGCAGGGGTTGCTGATATTCCCTTCTCTTTATTAGGTTCAGTCCTCATAACCACGGTTCCTGATATTCCCTTCTCTTTATTACACATTTTACACTTCCGTAAAACGAGAAGGTTTTAGACGAGAAGGTTGTCTATTAGGGCGAAAGAGATAGCATAGCATCCTCATATTGTGACAGAAAGAGACAAGGAGACTTATGCCTTATACTCGTAGTATTAGGAGGAACGAGGTAGCAACATCAGCTTATATTGAGATTTTAACATTCAGTCATTGACTAATGGCTATTTCTTCAAGGCCACTCGATCCACTATGGTTGTCTTCGTCGGGCACTGCTTTATTACCACTTTCACTGCTTTTCTCACCATCGTATTTTTTCAAATTGCTCTTGAATCCTTACTGCATCCTTTAAGTAATTTCTCTTATGTGTCCTTGGTATTATTTTGTGCTCTTTCTAAACCACTTCAAGCACTTCTATAATCGTATTGACCGTCCATGACTTCCGGTAGACCTCGTCCAGCCACTAATCCATTAATTATAAACTATCCCCATCACAGCTGCATCTTTCTACGTTAGCGCCAATATGGACAAATTTTAATAAACCATGAACTATGTGCTAAAAGTAATTTATTTATTTATATACGCAAATTATTCTTAAAAAATTCTAAAAATCCAAAACAAAATAAACTGGTTCTTCAAGTGAATGATTCAAGCGTATCGAGACTGTCTGTCCACGTTATGTGTGCTTAGTCTAGTCTAAGTGGGAACGTCGCAATTAAACGTAACAATCAAATTGTTTCTTTTTCTCTTTTTCTGCTGCATCCCTCGCGTCATCCCTCTCTTCTACATATTCTACCAATCAGTCCCTCTCTTCCCCACATTCTACCAATCAAACCCTCTCTTCATCCCTCTCTTCACCACATTCTACCAATCAATCCCACTCTTCATCCCTCTCTTCACCACATTCTACCGATCAATCCCTCTCTTCGTCCCTCTCTTCTGCAGTTTTTTTATTAATTCATCAAGCAAATATTTTAATATACTCGTAATTTGTTTTGTTTTGTTCAAAAGTTTGCATCTCCGGTCTCTGTGTCAGAGTCTAAACAATCAACAACAACAACAAAATGGTTACAGCTGTTCGCCCGCCTTGTGCATAATCTGTGGAAACACTTTTCTACTATGCTTGTTGGTAATTAATAGTGACACCAAACTGTCTGACATGCTGGCCTGCAGCCAAGTTTTCTGCGAACGCATTGTGTGTGTCTGTTTTTTATGACCACCTTAGCACGAAACCGTTTATATGACTCAGGCATTCTAATCTCTGCTTTTTCCGCTTCTCCACTTGTACGTCAATATTAGATACTTAAACATGTAAACAACTCAACACTTTGTTATCTTCCGCTTTGCCCATTGGATGTAATGTGTGCCGGTCCAGATTTATTAGACGTTGATCTCATACCTGCGGTTACAGTGGCTTGTATATTAGAACTGATGACGACCAGAGGAGCTTTTCCCTTCCCAAATATTTCTAATATTGTTATATAGAAGATCTTAATTCACTTGCAGAATTGATTACTGCAATTACATCGATTGACTTCACAAATGTCCATATAAGATCGGTTGTTACAGCGGAGACTAACACCCAAAGAGATATCCACAAATCTATCAAATATAGCTCGATCCCTCTTTTATTATATTAGGTCTTTTATTGGATGACATGATGTGAAAGGTGAAAGAACGGTGGAGTATTGCCACATGGAAGATCGCAAAGCTCATGTGCAAACCGTACGGCACTCAGACCAAATTCACACTGGCACTTCCGAGGAAAGATTGCAGAACGGTAGTAGAAGTACTCACAGGTCACTATCTAACGGCGGTACACGTTAAAAGGATGGGACTCACAAACAGTAATGAATGCAGGAAATGTAGGGAGCAAGGCTCAAGAGAAACTTTGGAGCATCTACTATGACTATGCCCGCAATATCGAAAACGCGCTTATCACATCTGGGAGACCCCTGGTTTGAAGGACTAAAAGAGGTCGCACAACTAGGAATAGTTTCTCTCTTAAGATTTGCTAAGAGCGTCTCCCTGTTCAACTATTCATACTATAGCTCTTAAATGGATATCCATCTGGCACCGCAAAGGACCTTGTAGGTCTATGTATGGCCTTCACGGCCGGCCAGTCTAACCTAACCTAACCTAAGTATATTATTGTACATGCAAAAAGTGAAGATCTCGGTGTTTGACAGTGAGACTTCGTGATTTGCGGCCCTTTGCTCCTCCGCGGAGCCATAGGACCATATGTATACTTCGTATATAGGAATACTTCTCCCAATTTTGAAGATTATGGAAACAACTCTCAACAACTTTTTCAACTCAACAACAACTTTTTCAACTCAAGTGCTTCCACAAATTATTCGGATGGCCCACATGTGTTAGTTTAAGTGTACTCGTGTTCTACTTAGTGGCCTACGGAACAACCTCTATCGAGGTTTTATTAGTGTCGTATCAAGGATAATTCTCTTCGTTCTCTAATGCTACACAGTTTTCCAGAGGCCGATGATCCATGTTCTTGCTTTTGGTAGTATTTCTTATTCTTCTACGAAAGCTTTCGGATCCAAAAAAGGTTTCAAACATTTCCCAGCTAATTAGCCTACAGTTTACACTGCTTTACAAGCGAACCCCTATTGAACCCATCAGTAGATGGAAAATTTGAACAATATGATGAACTCGGTTTCCCGTTCACCTTTTATAAAACTATGAATGGAACTCAGAACTTGTTTCAAGCAATTGTGACTGTTATCGGTCAGGTATACTCAGATATTGCCACATTCCACATCTGTTTGGTGTGCGTCCTCAATGAGTTGTTATGTTTCAAGCCAAGCGTCCACGATTTTGAATCACTGTTCCTCCCTTCATTCATTTTTCATCACTGTCCCTCCCTCCTCTGGTGGTTCCCCCCCCCATTAATATAATTGTGTCGTACGTGATTTTTCCCTCACATTACCTGATGACATGTTTTCTTGTCGGCGTGGTTGGGAAATTTTTGAATTTGCAATTGCTTCTTTTAATTGGAGCACAGCAAATGTTTGGGTGCAGATTGTTCGTGACCAGCTGACCCAGTCGGCCGCTCGGTACGCGTTGTTATCGATAATTATCGATTGCTCAAGTTTGCATTTTGGAATGACGGCTGAATTCGCATTTCGGTTAATGAACGGCAATGACATCATGCGAGTGGATTTATTGCCGCTTTTATTTTGCCATTTAAAATTGTTGTTGTTGTTCATGGCGCTGGCAGATAGGCGGGGTCTGAGCACTGATAAGCGCCCCGGGCAGCTGTTTTCATGAGTTCTTTTTTTCTCTGAATACTCGTACGTGAAGTTTATTGATTGTTTCTTTATTAATTTGGTTTCCAGTTCTCAGTGTCTTTCTTGACATTTCTTTCGTTATTGATAAGACCGCAGAATGCATGTTGTCTTGTCTGACTGTACAATATGACCTACGATAGTGCACGTTATTGGGAACGCAGACCAATGTTCCTTTTCAATACACTCTTTAACTGAATTTAACATGCATCTTTCCTTTGTAACTTCATGTAGTAGATTTAACTCGGCTGAATTGAAAAGAGAGAAGAGAAATCGATTGGTAGAGAAACCGATTGATAAAAAAAAAGATTCACCTTTTGGTGGTAGATCCTATATATAGAGTATATAGAATCTCTGTTTGATATCACATCCCATGTATAGAACCACAGAAAGATAAACATAAATTAATAATTGGGAAAATAATAGAAGCAAAATAATAGATGCATTTATAATGAGAGAACCCTAAATAGACGAAAGATCTATATTTCGCTTTTTCGATTATGGATAGTAAAATATTGATTGGTAGATAGAGAGACATTATTTATAAAGATAGAAATATGAAGCACTAAGTAGAGAAATAAAAAATCGTAGGTAGTTAGGCAAATATAGATTGATATATAAAGAAATGGAGGTCAAATATCGTTATAGAAAGATAGTCATAAATCCATGTTTGAAGAAATATAGTTTGATAGCAGGAAAATTGTAGATTAATAGATGGCGAAACACAAATTAGATATGGAAATGTATAGAGATATAGAAGCATTGATCCTTAGGTAGGAAAGTATACATACAGATCTAGATACATGGATCCTTATATAGGAAATTATACCTATATATACGAGTATAGAACATTGATCCTTAGGAAAGTATACATACAATTATAGAAACATGGATCCTTAGATAGGAAAGTATACATATAGATATAGAAACATGGATCCTTAGATAGGAAAGTATACATATAGATATAGAAACATGTATCCTTATATAGGAAAGTAGTTAGATAGAAAAGTATACATATAAATATAGAATCATTGATCATAAGATAAGAAAGTATACATATAGATATAGAAACATGGATCCTTAGATAGGAAAGTATACATACAGATCTAGATACATGGATCCTTATATAGGAAATTATATATATAAACACAGAACATTGATCCTTAGGAAAGTATACATACAATTATAGAAACATTGATCCTAAGATAGGATTGATCGGTATACACCAATAGTGGAAAAATAGACCTAGGTATAAGTATAGATTTATATATAGAGAAACGTAGAACTAAATGTAGAAATAGGCAAATTTAGCTTTGCACATAATGAGTTATGTCGACAAGACTTGGAAGAATGAGCATTAGCAACTAATGTCGAAGAACAAAAGATTTAGAAAGATGTATTTCGAGACCATGGGTGGGATTGGACAAGTAGAGTAACATAACAAAAATTGTCATATATATAAAGGTACTTAAATGGGGAAAACTAAGAGAGAGAGAGAGAAAGAGTTGGTATTAAAAGGAAAGAGATCGGAACGGAGAGAAGCACGACCTATATACACATGTCGTTCCCTCACACTCTTAATCTACATATGTCGTTCCCTTTTATATAATAAAAGATATTATCTATAGAATGATATTGAACGATATATATGTAGAAAGAATGAGGGAACGTCATATGTAGAGCGAGAGTGTGAGGGAACGTATATGTAGAGCGAGAGTGTGAGGGAACGTATATGTAGAGCGAGAGTGTGAGGGAATGAAATATGTAGAGCGAGAGTCTGAGGGAATGAAATATGTAGAGCGAGAGTGTGAGAAAAAACGAAATATGTAGAGAGAGAAGGAACGCTGTGGATAAATATTTATATACAGATCAAGAGAGTTATTTTTTTAGTCTTAATTTAGGGGTGCATAAATTATTCAGTGATATATATGTATCCATTAATGGTACAATTGACTCGTAACTGGGCAATGGTACAAATGACCCGTAATGGTACAATGGACTCATAACTGGGTTGATGAGAAGACCCAAAATTAAACATTTCAGTCTTTTGATATCCGTTGGCATCACTGAAATGTCATTTTAGTGTCTGAAAGAGGAGGTTCTCAACATTTTAAGTTCTAGTACTGTATTCCCTGAAATAAGAAATGTTCATCTTACATGCCTCCTCATTAGTTATGAGCTATGGGCCATTCAGCTTAAGAGACTTGGTGTGTTTTACAACCTCCTCAAAGACTAACAAATATATCTCTGTCATTGTGATGCGAAGGTTCCGCCACTCACTCCCTCACAGATCAGCCCTAATACAGCGCAATGTCCACAGCATTGCGGGTTCCAATTGTGTTGTGGAATGATTCTAATTCATATGGAAAGTTATTCATTATGAGGACAGTAGAGCAAATCAAATGAAATCATTTTAAGTGCGCCCCGAGAAACGATTTTATTGATTTTGTTAGTAATGTTGCGCTGTTGGCGTTTGTTTTTGCTCTGTTTGTTTTGCTCCACACTCTGAGCTAGTGTAATAAATTTTGATGAGATCATTGCCGTAATAATTGCGGCTGTTGACGGATTTTTAGTTATAAACAAGCTGTCTTCTGTTTTGTCATCATTTTCGTCTTCTGTTTTGTCATCATTTTCGTCTTCTGTTTTGTCATCATTTTCGTCTTCTGTTTTGTCATCATTTTCGTCTTCTATGTTTTATTTCGCCTTCTCCATTTCTGTTTATCTTTGTGCTTTTCAATTACTTGGCAATAATTTGTTGCAATTTATTCCGCCCTCCTTTGCTTTGGCACAATCAGTCGATAGATAAGCTACTAATCGATTGTAGTGAACCGTGCCCACACACACTCGTACACACTCACTCCACTCATGCCGACAGCTGATTGATGCCAACCGCTGCCCACCAATGGAACAATCAGTTACCAACGATATTCTCCACGACGAACACACGACGAAGCGAACTTGTGACTTGTGGGTTGTGTGTAGTGTTTTACTTATAGAATTGCGTGTGCTTTTGTGACAATTATCGGAATTTTAAACGTTATTTTTGTACTCTTTTATTCTGAGAATTTCTAACACATTTCCACAAGTGTTTTTATTCTTGAGCTGGTTAAGTTTCCGGTAACAATTTGTAAAGAATTGACTTGGTGTTCGAAACTTAGGTTTCTTATTGTGCGTGGAAGCAGTCTTCATTCACTTAATGACAGGAACTATATTCATATTCCAACAATGATTCCTCCAGTTGTTGAATTTCACACATAAAAGTACTACAGGGAAATTTCCTCGTGTTCATGGACTTATGCTAGGGAAGTAAAACAAAAACACCGGCGGCTTTTTTTTATATAGAATAGAACTGGGTACCTTTTTGTCTCGGGATTTAGATCTACATATACATTGATTTTCTATGTGAGCTGAATAATTAACTATAGCTACAATCGCTAACATTACTAATACGAAGTAGATACGAAGAAGAGTTCTAATTAGCATTATTTCGGTAGTGGTTTGTCCAGGGCCTTCCTTAAATCGGTTTATTCTATTATTTCTTCACATTATATTTCATTGAAGTAGTTCGCAACGGATCAAAACTTTGGTACATTTTTCAGCATTTGTTATGAGGATTTATCCAGCTCATTTCTTGATCCAGATTATGACTACGAGGACACAATAATATACGAATGTAAATGGCTATTGAGGACTTCTCTCGATGATGAAAAGGTTTTGTTTTCTCTAAGTGGCTGTTTTAGTTATGGTAAAAGTCTATTTCATTATAATTGATATAATCGTTTACGAGCACATCAAATATCCAAGTGGTCATTTCTCATTTACAGTGTGCTCCAAAAAAGCAAGTACATTTTCCCTTTCTTTTACCATTCCTCTCTAAGTTAACTGAATATAAATAAATAAATACATCTACGCTTGTGTTTTGAGATTGATTCTTCCATATCTTGATTGATTCTTAACTAGACTTCGAAGCTGTTATGTTTTCCTTATTTTTTATAATTTTGGTTTTCATTAACGTACTTTTTGATATTATTCGCTTGTGAAAGTGAGTGGTGAGTTTCACGTATTGGATAATTAGAACTCAGTCAACATTTCCTGATCCATAAAATAACTTTAAAAGTTCAACAAATTAATATATGAAAGTTTGGAACCTTTACTTTGTGAAATAATAGTTAATATCCGAAACCAACCCACCCGGAGGCAAGCGATCGTATACAAGTCCTTTTGCAGGATAGTTAACCAAAGCGTTGCGGTATATTTGGCCACCTTCTCCGGCTCGTGGGTACTCATGAAGAGAAATTGCAGAGACCGTACAATATCCATTGTAAACAACTCGGACGAGAGGGAAACCTTAATCCATTTTCTTTGCAAATGCCCAGCTCTAGCGGCCGCAAGAAATATAACACTAGGAAACTATTTCCTAGCGAGTTTATCCGATCTCTCGGGTGTAAAACCGAAAGATCTTTTAAGATACCTAAACTCCACAAAGTGGATTTAGTGAACAATCCATCGTTTTCTCCGGCGTTAGGAGAGGTTGTGGTATCAAAACGTCGCTAAGGCGATAATTGTGATCCATGTGAGGTCTGACTTGGATCAACCACTAAATCCAACCAACCAACCATGTTCTAATAGTATAAGGTAATAAACTCATCGGCAAATATTACTTTGCTAAAGTCTCCTTTGTCCAATTTTGCGTGTTTTCTGTTCCAATTTAAACCAATAATCTTTGTTGTTATGTTAAAAGTTAAATTAGGTCTGCGGGTTACTCGAACTTCCCATATATTTAGTTTTTTTCAGGCCTTCATATGACTTAGTTTTGTTAGTTCGTCCTAAATTACTTGTCCTTGTTGTCAAAGCCCCGACTTAGTTGGTCCATATATTTAACAACATAACAACATCTTAATACTTTACGAATGAAATTGAGAGTTCGTAGATTTCCAGCCTGTTTGTGGGTGCTGGGATACTGTTGTGTGTGAATAAACATAACTTCAAAAGGTCTCTTAACTCCAGACCTCATTATTAACATTATGTTGATATCAACAAAATTGTAATGAAGAAGTAGGTGTACCCCAAAACAGACATTATATAGAAATAAATTTCTCTCCGCACTGAAAAGTTCCAATAGGTAGAAAGAATAGATGCTGTACACACTTCTTTGGAACATACTGTATCTGTGACCGCAGTGGATCTTATTGTATAAAACCATCTTGAATTAGTATTCCACCATTAAAGAACTGTGTGTGGAGAACACTTTCAAACACTTTCTTTGAAGTACTCTGCTGAAGAAGTTAAGTAAATCCATTCATAAAAGATGATCGAGACCGTGTCGGAACTAAAAAAGAGTGACATACATTCAGTGACGACATACTTTGTGCCAGAAACCGAGGGTTTTTTTGGGTTTCTCTCATCAAATCTCTTTTTCAGTGTTAATCGTACGAGGCCTAACATAAAGCTGGGACTAGTTTACTTTGTGTGGTTCCAGAAGGAACTTTCCTTATCTTTCATTCCATTTGATTCAGTTTGTCTTTCACAGACCAGGACAACATCAAGTTGGGACTAGTTTACTTTGTGTGGTTCCAGAAGGAACTTTCCTTATCTTTCATTCCATTTGATTCAGTTGGTCTTTCACAGACCAGGACAACATAAAGCCGGGACTAGTTTACTTTGTGTAGTTCCAGAAGCAACTTTCCTTATCTTCAATCCATTTGATTCAGTTTGTCTTTCACAGACCAGGACAACATAAAGCTGGGACTAGTTTTTTTATGTAGTTCCAGGAAAAACTTTCCTTATCTTTCATTCCATTTGATTCAGTTTGTATTTCAAAGACCAGGACAACATCAAGTTGGGACTAGTTTACTTTGTGTAGTCCCAGAAGGAACTTTCCTTATCTCCCATTCCATTTGATTCAGTTGGTCCTTCACAGACGACGATAATTTCGAATTTCCACTCATTCTGCGTTGGTGTATCAACCTTTTGATATTATTTTTCTATATTGTTCAAGATCAGAGTTTGCATCTTCTATTTTATGATCATTTCTTTCGTGGGCTTTGACATTTTTCTCGCAGTTCTCAAATTTATTCTTCTTCATAAATTGTTATAAGCCAAAGGAATTTAAAACGACTTCGCATTCCGCGTCGAAATTTGCTGTTTCGTACAATTTTTGCAAATGCCATTTCAGTACGCCCGAAATTGTCAACCTCAGCGCACCGAATCACTTTGTTTTATAATAATAATAATAAAATATCGAAAATGCAAAATTTCAGCGACAAAACACAAACGAACATTTTCACGACACGAAATGCGAAAAGAATTTCTGAAAATTGCACAACTAAAAATAAATTTAATAATCGAAAATTGCTCATCACTTTCCCGCAGTGTAATCTCAGTGTGCCGATGAATGGGTGAGAAAGGGACAGCGATAATGTGGGGAGTGTTGTAAATTGTAAAAAGAAAATTGTAAATAAACTTTCATTAACACTGTGAGAGCAACTAATTATACTAGCGATAATAATGTGGTTTCGCTTATCTGGGAATAGTAGTGGCAGTGAAGCGACCGAAACCATGCCCCACATAACAACGGATGTTGCTGATTCTGCCGCCACAGTCCAAAGTAGTCCGCCGGAACCGTCAAAGTTTGAGAAATTCCGGCGCGGCAGTTTTCGTCGTAAGTCATCGGGGCAAAATCCGCTACTGAAGCGGTCCAAGTCCCCACACGCCATATTGCAGCCACCGCGGAAAAGCTCCCTCGCGGAAAGCAGCGAAGAACAGTCGGAGGAACCTGCAGGAAAACACATTACCACAATTGGAGGAACTCATGTACATAGAACAAACTCAAATGACAATTCTCCCACTGCAATCAACTCCAAGACTGCGGCCTCTGGTGACGTCTACAAGAGCGAGGTGAACATCGTTCTGGGTGCAAATCACGAGCCTGCTACGAGCAGTGCGGATACCACAGTGCCACTCAGCGATCCCAAAAGCCAAGCTTCTCCCTCGAAGAAAGCCACCCTGAAAGCTATTAAGACCGACCCGCCTAAACGTAAATTCTACAAAAACTTCACCAACTCTCAGCGACGCCAAACCTCGCATGAAGCGCTTGTGCCACTCAACAGGATCGATGACGATGACGAAGAAGACAAAGATAAAGATGATGACGAAGGGCTGGAAATCGGCGCGAATGAGGATGACGATTTACCGCGTCGAGGTAAAGAGAAAATACTGCTCACTGATCCCAAATACAAGCACAACCGCATCGAGAAGAGCTCGTCGAAGACAAAGATATCCGACCTGGAGAAACGAGAGAGCGTAAAGCGTTCACGCAGTGGCCGTATAACGGCCGCTCTGGATGAGCAGCAGAAGGACAATAATAACAAGAAAGAGAGCACCGCGTCGAAGCACAAACGCACTCACACGAACTTGAATTTGCAGGCGCTCGTTAAGTTCGTCATCAGCAATCGCAAATTCTTGAATACCGAGGACTTCGCGCTGATACGACGCAAGTCCATCTCGGAAGCTGCCTCCGCGGTGATAGCCGTCGCCGCCACGTGCAAACCGATGCCAATCGCCCTGAAATACTCGCAGGATGGCGTCGTAGCCGAAGCGCCCAAAGACAACGACACCAAAGCGGAACGCAACGTGGTGCTGGTGAAGAAACAACTTCTAAAAGAGTCATTTTGCGATCGCCTGAACAACAACAACAACAACAGCAGCAGAAGCAACAAAAACCATTCCATTGAGAGTGAGGATGGTGGAGTTGGCGGCCTTGGCAGTAACACAACCTTGGAAAGCAGAATGGGGCTCGGCAAGGACATTTTGAAATTATCTGTGGACTCTAAAGTCAAGCGGAATAGTTCGAATAGCAGCAAAAGTAGCGGCAACTTTGAAGATGAAGCGTTTTACTCATGTGATGACTTGGACAATGAAATAAAACTGAGGGAAAGAGGCGAGGACGGGGATGGAGAAGACTCACCTGTGGGCGCCGCCACTACTACCCAAATGACACAAGTTGAAGTGCAGGAAAAGCGCAAATCATCTTCCCCTTCTCTCACATCGAGAGTAGCGGCCAAGATCAATGAAACGACGATCAATTACAAGAACCGAAAGGCTGCCGCTGCGGCCAACAAGACATCGAAGAAACGCAAGGCATTGGCGACTACAACAGCCAAGCGACCGGAGTACTACAAGCAGATAAGTGTCGGTGAGCTTCTTGTAGTGGGGAAGGGGAGGGTTAATATTAACCAAGAAGGGGCGGGGCACAGCCGAAAATTTAGTCGATTCGAAATATAGATTAGAAGCTAGGCAAGAACACTCCTACACTTTCCAGAACAAGTAATAAAGAGCGGATCCAATGGGTTCGTCCAAAAAAGACTATTCTGATATTCCCCAGAGGTGCACATCAGGAAATACTTCAGATTATCGTGGGAAAAAATTTGAACTAGATATTGTGTAGGGTCAGTAAATCAAGCCGAAAATTTCGTCGATTAGAAATATAGATTAGAAGCTTGGAAGGAGCACTCCAGAACAAGTAACAAATTGCGAATCCAATGGGTTTGTACAAAAAAGACTATTCTGATACTCCCCAGAGGTGCACACATCAGGAAATACTTCGGATTAGATTAGAACTAGATTTTTTATAGGGTCAGTAAATCAAGCCGAAACTGTATAGTTAGAAACAATGATATAGAAATAAGTTGAGCTTCCCAAGGAACACTCATACATGGTCCAGAACATGTACGACACAACAGTTCAAAGAATTTGTTGATGATGGTAAGAGAGAGAGAAAGATAAAGAGAGGGGTAATGGATGAGATGACACAACTTTTGAAGTAACGAAGCTTAAAGAAGGACTCCTGATATTCCCTAGGAGTACTAGTATTAGAGCTACATGGGATTGTCGCGGACCTCCCCGGGTTATTAAGTGGGCGAGAATACATATCCGAAAATTATTGAGTATGTTTGAAATGTAGATTAGAAACTAGTTAAGGATGTGACTGGTGCACTTTCCAGAACAAATATCAAGGACCAAAAATCAACGAATTTGACCATGATATACCAAAGAACGGAACAAGGACTAGGTAAGAGATGGCACAACTTTTTCAGAAATTAAGAAAGAATTAAAGAAAGAGTGTTCTGATATTCCCTAGGGAAATTGTGTATCAGAATGTATTTGAAATTATCGAGGAAAACTCGCGGATCATGCATAGAATACTATAAAATCTCTACTATTCAGACAGTATTGGAACAAGGGTTTCGTCGTGGTCATCAGAGCGGGTCTTGATGATATCCAAGGGACTGGGAATTTTATAAGGCCTAGTGAAGAGTTTTTTTTCAATCGATAAACCTGATTTTAGCAACTTCCTTTCGAGAGGTTCCTAGAAAATACGTAGTTGAAAATTTTTGACGAAAATTCCAGGAGTATAATCTAGAGGACCAAGGTTTTATAATTTTCATTAGAAAGCTTTATAGGTCTGGTGAAGAGATACAAATCTTAACAAAGACTGATCTGAACGGTCCGTGGAGGTTCAAGAGAACCGCTTTGTATATAGTTTCCCGAACTATACACACACATACACAGACAATAGAATATGATATCCAAACATTGCAAAATATGAAATTTTTACAAGGGATATCGAATCCATAACAATGGAACAAATCGCGCATCTTTCTATTACACGCAAGTTTGTGAACTCATGCGCCATTCCTCCTCAATCAATCTCTAGCAATGCCCACAACAAACACGTGACTGAAACTTAACATTTCTCCCCCTTGTTTTATCTTTGCAGAACGTTTGCACTCCTCATCGATTGTGCGGCAACCTTCAGACCGCAGGCCGGATGCGGGAAACGTGTTGCAACGGTCCAATGGCAATGCCGCACATAACAACAGCGAGCTGCAGAGCTCCTTTCATGCATCGACCGCCGCTGATGGCAGCGGTGCGGACGCATTACACGGAGCTCACAGCACAGCAGGAGGCAGTGGTGGCGGAGGAGCGGCCGGTGGCAATGCAGCAACTGCAGCCGATACAAGTGCGCTGGACGCAGCAGAGGGCAAGGATGCGCGCAGGGAACGGTAAGCGAACGATGCCATGCACAACTGTTTATTTGCTTTGCTTTTATTGTTAAATTGAACGTATAATTAAAAATTAACAATTTTTATGTCCATTTTATAATTTTACAATCTTCCACAACGCCAAAAACTACAACAACAATAACAAAAACAATCGCTCACCAACAGTTTACACCATCAACATCAACAAAACAAAAGCGCCCCCGTTTCAGTGAATCGCTCCGAATCGTACAAGGAGCGTTTATCGCACAAGCGTAATCGCAACAGCCGACGCAAGACATCGGATCCAAGTTTGACGTCGAGGCCAAAGTGAGTACCTTCCTTCCACCCGCATTTCTGAATATAATAAAACAATTTTAATCGACTTTGGGCAATCAGTGAATTTATAACGAATTTATGGGATTATTCTGCGATCCATGATGAGTTACGAGTTTTTGGCATGTGTTGATGAAATGCTCCATTTAGGGGGCATTGCTCAAGTCATGGCGATAGTTGCAAGGCAGCGATAGCGTAGCGAGAGATAAAATAGCCCACCGGCAATCTTCGATCCACCTAAACTAATATTAAATAACTTAGTTCCAGAGCTTGTTCGGATGGTTGCGGAACTGAGTGTGTTTTCATCATGTTCTATTAGGAATTTATCCAGACATCAGGAATGGTGTATAGACCACCCACTTTCTTCTTAATAGAAGGTGTTTTCCAATAAGTTCATAGGTAGTTTCAAAACTCTTCAATCTCCGTCAAACATTTGTCCATCTATTTAAAATGAGGCGAGCCCAGACCTACCCAAAATAACTTCACAGATAGTTCCAGAACTATACTCGTACATTTATCCATCAATTTAGAATAAGGCGATCCCAGAACACCCACTATACAATCTCCGGCAAACATTTGTCCATCCACTTCCAATTATACGAGTATATAGAAAATTTATTTCTTTTAAAAGTTGTCCGAAGAACCTTATTTCTCGAACTGGACATATGGGTATAAAAGTGGGGTATGCCGCAGAACCGCCGAAGAAGGAGGTCTCCAACCCCTCCAGGCATGGATGTCCATTGTCCATACTGTAAGCCTGCAAACATATTTGGGGGAAGTGGGAGATAGAGGATTTTGGAAAGGAAGTTACACCTTCTCAAAATTCTTTGACTCTTTTATAAATCTCAAATGTCTGTCGATGTTGTCCAATTCCCAAAACTTCTATTCTATTCTAGACATAGGGGTGCTGGAACTAGTTATGATCCTATTCAAGTACAACAGTAATTCTACTTATCTAAGCTATGCCAAATATATTTCCCAACAAACTAGTATCATAAATGGAGCACCTGCTCTTCTTTAGAGACGCACATTTCAACTGATTATTTTTCTCCCCTATTTTCATGGTTCCAGAACAAGTGAGTTTGGCCGGAATGGTGTTATAGAACACTTTCTTCCTTAAAGCAGACTTTTAAAATACCTTCCCAGTTAGTGAACGGGTCCAGCGATTCCACTCAGACCTGATAAGAAACCCATTCTGACGGATTTCAGACATCTTCAAACGTATTACGAGGGCGGGCTTAACAGTTTCTTGTGTCACAACTACCTGGAGTATGGCAATGGGCCATTATGTGTCCTCAAGTGTGCTTTTGGCAAACTGGGCGGCCACTCTTACTACCTGGAGAGAGGGAAACTGAGAATAGGAAACCTCAATATAGTATCAGTATATTAAGGGGAAACTTGACCCAATTAGTTCGCGGATTGTTGTTGTTATTAACATAAAAAAGTCGCAATAAACTAATAACAAACTTGGAAATTGGAATACTGAAAGGTTTTATCAGCAAAGTCATTGCTATCATTTGACTTGTGACTTATTACCTTTTGATATTGAACTGAAGAACATAAAACCAACTGTGAAGCAAAATATAGGGTATTTTTTAATACTGTTCTACTCTTTGGACATGGTAGCACTGAAATGTGGTTTGGATTCAAACTGAGATTCGCGTTCAGTTTGGAATGGCACCGCTTCCAAAGTTTGGAAATTTGTTGTCCCATTCAAAATCTTCATAGAGGACTTTTGTTCAGAGATGAATTTCTGTCGTCATGGCTATATGAAAAGGTCGAACTGCTGTAAGAAGAATCCCTCAAGAGTTACCATTACAACCAGAACAAGTAAGTTTATTGCAGACTGCCGGCTGAAACAGGATTTACTTCTTTGCAGACTTACAGAACTCACTGTTTAATAGGTCGCTGCGGTTCACCTAAGACCGAACTGATCTTCACATACAATTTGCCTTAATAAGGTTGGTCCTTTCATAAGTTTTATTAAACAGAAGTTGCGAGGCTCTTGAAAAAACATCTTATATTAGAATTTCCCCATGTGTTGCGCATTTCATTAAAGCTTCAACAAAAGAATTCTCTTGTCATCTGCAAATTCACGGCAGATGGGATTGTTTTCTAAACAAGATGTTTCTTTTTTCCTATTTCCTCAATACTTTTCTTCTTATTTTTTCGTTTGCTATTGCAATATCTTTGAAACTTTTAAAACACCCAATCGGAAAAAGAAGTGCGTTCCCATTAATGAAGTTTTGTTGTGTTGAGTATTACACCAGTTCGGTTTACATTTGAACCTGGTTATAAATGCCTGTAAAAATCTTCGTTTACATCTAAGAAATGGGAATCACTTTCTTTCTAATTATTATTATTATTATATTATTATTACTATATTATTATTATATTATTATTTTTATATTATTATTATTATATTATTATATTATTATTATTATTATATTATTATTATATTATTATTATTTTATTATTATATTATTTTTATTATATTATTATTATATTATTTATTATTATTATATTATTATATATTTGCTTCGATGTGCTACCATTTCACTTATAATATTGTGGGCCTTTTATGTATTTCTATACAATGAGACAGCATCCAATGGGCCTTAGTTATGAGGAGGGAAGTAATCCCAAGACGCAACATGTGACATATTAATATATTGAAGGACATTTTTTAACCCTTGATTCAGTTGAATAAACATTCGTCCCTTCGTATGCTTTCTTCTCTTGTTAATTTCTCAAAATGCGTGTTTCTGCATATTTTAAATGCACCTCTAAAATTCCTGACGTATTGTTTCGAACACGTCTTGCACTTTGGATTCTGTACAACAAATGTGTCAGTCAAGCAAACATTTTGTCAGGATTCCAATTACCAGAAAAGATCTAGCCCAGTAGATTCCAAAAATGTCTCATACCTGCGTGACACGATCATGATGTAAGATGGCATTGGAACGCAACTTAGAGAGGGTTCCCATAGCTGCTAACGACAGGTGAAGATTTTCTAAGAAACCCTCAAATCGGCAACGGTTTAATCAATATACTTTGAAAGTTCACTCTATTTTGCACTGAAATTTGAATAAAATTGTGGTACAGAACGTGAATGATACCGAAATATAGAAAGAAAACTGGAATTAACTCTTATTTCAATATTTAAGGAGACTGTTTTGACAGCTGTAACGATCTGCTCATTGATGATGCTTCTTCCCCAGAGTTCATCATCTTGCCACTATTATGATTTTAAGCCCAACCTTTATGAATTTGAAGTCCTTTCCTTCTAGCTTAGTTTAGGTTAGGTTATCGTGGTACCCGGTATACAGACCAACTCATTCAGACCACCATGTGATGCCACCGCGTAACAGCGCAACTCTGATTCTCTCGTCAAACCATTTCGAAGCCCTAATAAAGCGCAGGATTTGTTTTGACCTTCTAGATTACTTTTTTTATATATAAGTATACCTTTTACCATATATATGAGTACTTGATATACTTTCTTTATATATGAGTATACTTTTTAACATTATATGAGTAATTGATATACTTTCTTTATATATAAGTATACCTTTTAGCATATACGAGTATATGAGTACTTGATATACTTTTTTTATGTATAAATATACCTTTTAACATATGTTGCATATAAAGTCTACCCATATACTACGACTCATATACTACGAATCATATACTACGTCCCATATACTATTAGTCTCCATATAGAAACAAGTCTCCCCACAGAATCAATCAAGTGCTCTCACCAAAGCAGAACAAAATAAAGCTAAAGGCATTCCATAAATGTCCATGTATGTCATAGTTAAAAGGTAGGCCTTCCAGGTATAGTCTTCTATTGCTCTTTCTAACCATTCTAGACCTTACTTTCTATTCATCTTTGTCCCTAATCTCCCTGCACATACGAGCATAATTCGAAACAACATTTTCTGGATTCCCTCCTCCCCACACAATTCAGTTGGCTTCCATCTATAAAACACCGTACCACGTATGAAATTTCCGACTGGGTTGCAAGCTAGTAGCAGAGAGCTTTCGCCTTTTCTGCCCACAATTTCCCACTATTTCTCCTGTAAGCTTTCCCGTTGAAATGCTTTGAGAGCTTTCTGTTGTATCGCTCCTATTTGTATATTTTGGAAGCTGGTTTTCCGCACGCGGGAGTCTTCTGCGGCGTTCACCCAAATTTTCCCCAAAATTTAGTTCAAAACACCGCGTCGTCCACAACACTACTCGCTCCTAAGCAATACGCGCACGCATACCTGTTCTATTACGTACTCTGCGCTCGTGGTGTGCCGCTTGGTGTCGTTTCGGGGCCTCCCCCAACCACCCACCTGGTGCGCTGTGCCGCAAACTATGCGCAACATGTCAGGCACATCCTTTGACGTTCGTCAGCTCGTCGAATAATTGCATTTCGCAGCTTTGTGTGTGTCCGTGTGTGTGCGTGGGTGTGTGTGAGCGCCCGGCATAGTGCAGCGCGTCAGTGAATGCCGCTCAGTGTTGTTGTTTGATGTGCTGCTGCTGCAGTTGTTGTTGTACTCGTGCGAGCGGAGTGACGCGTGCAAAATATTCATCTTGTCTTTTATAGGAAAATGTTGTCTTTTTCATCCTCCAGGAAATGCAATCTTCGCAAGTATTTATGGCCAAAGAATTCTTCCTGCACACGCATTTTAAGTGAAAATAAATTTCGTTGTTGTTGTTGTTGCTTTCATATTCTTTAAAATGTGTTTTCGATATTAAAATCCGCTCGAAATTTATGAATGTGAAATTTTTTAAGTGGCTTTTGCTTAATTTACGAGTCGTAAAAAGTGCATTTTCGTTGAAGCGTTTAAAAAGCGAAATTCGCCGTCTTCATTGCCGAAGAAAGTTCAAGCATTGCTTTGGAATTGTTTCAAGCAAACGGAAATAAACACGATTAATTTTCAAGGATATTAAGTTCTTTAAATGATTTTTCAATTTCACATTTTACACCTCACATTTATGTAAGTTGAGTTTTCCTTTAAACACTCTCGTATCCTTTTAAGCAAGTGCGACGGAAATGTTGGTTACTATGTGGCAGGATTTGTGCGGGCTGAGTCGATAGTAGCCGCCGGGAGTGTCTTGAGACGCAAACATAAACATCGAAGATGGAAAAGTATCGATACGTGACTAAAAAACCATCCTGATTTCTGTAAAAGTGTCATTAATATTTAATACATGTGCGTAAACAAAACAGTCACGAACTATCAAATCCAGGCATTCATACCTGAAGGAGCCTGTCTTCCCTTGTACGGTCCTGATGAAGCCAAATTCACTAGGGCCCACATATTTGAGTGTATGAGTAGCTCGGTTTGCAACATGAGGTGGTGAAATGGAGCACTTCAAATGAGGTGGCATTTTAACGTCACTGAGAGGAACATGCGATCCAAGTGTGCTTCAAAGCATCAGTTCTTCACTCACATTGGAGCAAAGCCAGAACTGATGTGAGACAAAACTTGTATTGATATGGTACAAATGCTTCTGTTGATGTGAGACAAAACTTATACGGATATGATACAAATACTGCTATTGATGTTAGATAATTATATCTTCTGCATAAATATAGCTTGATGCCTCTCAATCAGAAGATGGAATTATCTCACATCAAAAGCAGTATTTGTATCAATCATATCAGTATAAGTTTTGTCTCATATCCACAGAAGCATTTGTATCATATCAATACTTTTCCATTTGTATCATATCAGTACCGTCACTGAAATCATCTTGATTATCACAACGAATAAGCAGATTTGTGATGCGGTTTCTTGTCTTTTGGTTCCCTCAATTATAGTCAATAGAGAGGTACACAATTGCTCCCGTGGTGTTGAAATTTTCATTAACAATCTCGCATGAGCTCAGTTTGACAGTTCGTTTCCAGTCGTCCCTACAGGACATTAATCATGGTTGTTACTTATCAATATCGTAACAGCTCAGTTTGACAGTTCGCCTCCAGTCGTCCCTACAGGACATTAATCATGTTTGTTAATTAACTAAGTGCATCTTTGAACCACTCCTAATCTATTTTTCATGCTGCTTCTGAATCGCACCTTGGTCTTTCGTTTTACCCGTAGGTAACCGTGTCTGCAGCAAGGAGTTTAGAGACAAGAATGTATGAAGTGCTTTGTAGCTTAGTCTATAAAATTATTGCTTAAAAACTTTGGAGGATTCATAGCCACAATAATGGTCTAAAATTCTTTTAGCAACGTTATTATACAGCCCTTACCCTTGTAATGAATGCTGTTACAGTTCTACGACTTTCAGTACGTTTTCTTTAGTTTTCAGTACGCCATGGAAACTAAAGAAAAGAGCAACTATCTGATATTTGATTTGTATACATATGTGTGAACGTAGGTCCTTTCGGCTTTATATTTGGATTAGCTTGGGTTCAAGTGGATGCTTCGATGGAGGCTCAGTTAAACCAATGTAGCCTCAGGTGTTTCTACCAATTGTTTACTAAACTTGAACCTGATTGTTTTGAAATTTGCACTTTATTTGCTAACAGGATAAATAAAGGAAGCTTTAAAGAAACTGACCATATGGGATTAGGTGCCATTACTATGAAAAGAAAACTAAGAATGTGTCATATGCAGGTGTGGTAAACATACTCTACGACCAGCACTATTTCGACATAACAAATGTGCATAGATTAGGTACCAAAGAGAACTGGCTGTCAAGGCTTAAACAATGCCCAACAAAGTACCAAGTTTTGGCCTTGGGTTGCCTTGTGTTGCCTTGGGTTGCTTTGGGTTGCCTTGGGTTGCCTTGGGTTGCCTTGTGCTGCATTTGTGTTGCCTTTAAGTTAAACTCCCGTCTCCTCTTTGTGGCTCAAATTCCCACTTGTTGTACCGAACATTGGAGGCTGATATGCAACTGGGACCATCCAGTCGTGGAATATGATGATGACAAACATGTTCATGAATTTCTTCTGAAACCCTTCTCTTTCTTCACATTATTTTGTGCTTATGATAGAGGATTCAAGGTTAAACAACTCAGAAGGCAATTTTTTCCGAGAAGCAAATAATTTTATGTACTCTTTTGAATATATTGATTGTAATTAGAAAACATAAACTTAAACGGTGGTACCATTATATGCATCATTCTGCATGAGAAGTGATCCTGGCCTGTAGAAATGTCAAAGACCCCCAAATGCAGTCACACAAAGTTAGGGTACAAATAAAGAATATTCGAAAGGACCGTAACTGACCGCGTAATGTGGTTCTTTTTCTTTGTAGGAAGAAAAGAAATGTTCTTCGGGGACTTTTATTCAGCATCGGCCTGATAGTTTCCAGTGAGAATAGTTAGTTTGCTATAAGACAATTTAACGTTGGTTGAGAGATTTTAGTTCCTTTTAATTACATGTACGAAATTTAGAGCGAAACCAAAGTCCACCAAAGTTTTCCTCCCGAACAGTAATAAGAACATGAAGTAGCTGTACCATGTCTGCTAGGACGCTTTGGAAGACTAACAGGTTCATCACCAAGCTATGAAATTGTCCTTTTGGGTACAGAGCTATACATTTAGCAGTAGTTTCATGGGAACTGGACAATTTCTACACAGCCGGGAATAAAAATACGGAAACTGCGCCGATTATTATACAATTACCGTATGATCGACAGTTATTGGAATGGAATGGTTAATAATATAATTGGAAATAGGTGTCAAATATCACATCAAATAGATGAAGCTATTTTTGCCACTTCACTAGATCAGTTTTGTATTTTAATTTTAGTGTCATGGTATGTGGACAAGGCAAAATAACAACTCGGGAACTTCGTATAGAAATGCTGTATTGTTCCATGCCAATGATACTCTCACAAGATGCAAGAATAGCTCTTCAGTATGTTCCCACCGAATATTGCACCTACGCCTCAGGAACTTCGTATAGAAATGTTGTATTGTTCCAAGATGCAGGAATATCTCTTTAGTATATTCTCAACGAATATTGCACGTACGCCTCACGAACTTCGTATAGAAATGTTGTATTGTTCCATGTCAATGGGACTCTCCCAAGATGCAAGAATGTCTCTTCAGTATGTTATCAACAAATATTGCACCTTCACTTTAGGAACTTCGTATAGGAATAATGTATTGTTCCATGTCAATGAAACTCTCCCAAGATGCAAGTATAGATCTTCAGTATGTTCTCACCGAATATTACACCTACGCCTCAGGAACTTCGTATAGAAATGTTGTATTGTTCCATGTCAATGGGACTCACCCAAGATGCAAGAATAGCTCTTTAGTATGTTTTCAACGAATGTTGCACCTCAGCCAAAGCTGGTGTGTCTTCCATGACTTCAGTTCCTGAGTTCAGGATAGTCTGCTATCAAATTTATGAGGTCTCATACACTTCAAGATAGAATCTACAGCCTGAGACTTCATAGAGCATTATTTTATCTTGAGTACTAATGATACCATGACCTGTAAGACCTCGTCAAAGCTGTGAGGTTTCTTCACTTTAGATTCTGGAAGAATATCTCGGTTTTTTATCTTCGAAAGCTCTTCATATTCCATTTCTTCGACTATTTCTTCAGGACTTTACATGCTCAGTTCAATTGAACTCTTCTTCTTTGAGCACCCTTCCAAAATTGCTTCGTTACTGCTCCAAGGTTTATACTGCAGACTTTTGCTCATCAAATTTCGCATCAGTTTCCTTCGCTTACGTCACAAATTTTGAGTCGGCCTGTAAAATGTTTCAACACTTGTTTTTTTTTGGGAAATTTCTCCCATTTCTTGTCGATTTGGCCAGTAAAATGCGCATTTGCAGTGTTTCGTGAGACTTTTATCAGCGTTTATTTATTTGTTTTAAATTCGAAAACAATCTAAAATTATAACAAACGCGCAAACGGCTCATAAAAATCGCTGAACTGCGCCTAAAATGCCGCACTATAAAATCGAAATTTAATTAGCGAAGATTGTTGACAAAAGGTAAACACAAATAGCAGAATCGAAATGGACACAAAAAGGAAGAAGCACGATATCAAAATAAACGGTCGGAAAATGCGTTTACAAAAGCAATAACGAAATGCGAAATAAAAATCGAATTAAATCGCGGTGCTCCGACGCATTCGCATTCGCAATCCAATCAGATCCGTATCTGCCGCTGTGATTTCGTGTCTGCGACTGCAGTAAAAACAAAAGAACTGTGGAACAATGCGAAAACATGAAGTCAAAAGCTGGAAAAATGTGTAACAACAACGAGGATAATGAAGTTTGCAATAGTGCTGCGAAGAACAAATTGGATTACACCACACTCTGTCGCACGCATCCACACAAGAGTGAACAAGGCGCAGTTTGAGGGAGCCGCTCCATATGCCAGTTGTATTAAAAGTGGCAACAATAGACGCGGAAAAGCCACAAAAGCCGCTGACAACTCGCCCGAAACTGGGCCAAACTCCCGCAACTTTCCGGGGAGTGCAGCAGGAGGCATTATTAGCGCCTAGCGTGAGAAAAAGGCAAAAGGATGTTCCTTTATTCTTCAGTTCATCTAAGCTACAATTAACGGCACCGCAGCAACCCTGGCAGCAGTTGTGAGTCCTGAAGATGTATGGCGTCCGTCTGCACCTTTTGTTCCTTGCTTTTGCGGCTGCAAATAATTGTTTCACAGTTCTGCAATTGTCACGCAGTGACAGAAACTTATTCAAGTGGTTTCCTCAAAGAGTTGTATGGATACTTTTAGTCATTCATGGCAGGAAAAGCGGGGAAATGTAGCTCCTAAGCTCCACTTAGTCGGCGTCTCAGTCGCTGGGGGAGGGGGGTGTCTGCTGCTATCTCTATGCCTATATCTACCTATATCTGCCTCAGTCGGCGTCGCAGCCTCATGAATTGTTAATGAATTTGTGTGTTAATTTTGTAGGGTGCGAATTTAATTGAAACTTGATTTAGTTTGCTCAGGTTAAGAAAACATCGTAATGTATTAATCAAAGCCCTTCGGAGATCCTTTGACCCTGTCGGCTAATTTCATAAAGTCGTTTACTCTAGAACTGAATACGTTGCCTTGTCTGTTACTGTGCGGAATCATCCCAAACTTTTAACTATTATGTCGATGGCTCTTTGCGCCGTAGACTATTCAATCTAGAGCTGCTAAGAAGTGTTTTGTTAGTCTTAAAGATGCCCCTCAAATGTCCAAGACAGTGCGATTGAGTCAGCAAGCATCTTCGGAAAATATACAACTCAACTCACACGTGAACAGGATAAAGGCGGCTGATTGAATGGATGAGTGCAAAGTGACGAATCTCTCAAATGAATCAACTAATAGTCTGACATCATACCTACCGCCCTGCTACACTCCACCAGTGATACATAGAACTGATGTTCACTTCATGGACTATTTGTCAGAGTAGGGTCAAAAAATCACCTCCTTTGAAGTGGTTCATTGTACTACCTCATATTTTGGAATGAGTTATTAGTACAAACTCACTGTATATATTCCACCAGAATGAATGGTGTCGACCTGATTCAGATACAGGTGTATCAAGCATTAGCATAGCCCAAATCTTAGCTTCATTTCCGTAGTTCCTACAAAAGTTCTTCTAGGTTAGAATTTCTGACGGAGGAACTTGAAAAATCACTTCATTTGGTTCATTGTAGCTCCTCATATTTTAAAATTTTGTGGTACTCAAAGAAACTCACAGCAAATACACAGTTGAGAAGTGCAGACTTGCTGGAAATACATGGCTTCCTATTACTGTCCCAATTTCATCTGAGGTGTATCATAAATGGGCTCCATAATTTTCCGAAAGATCAAAATAAGTGTATTGAAGAAGTATCCAGGTCTATTGAAGAAGTATTCTGATCTATTGAAGAAGTATTCTGGTCTATTGAAGAAGTATTCTGGTCTATTGAAGAAGTATTCTGGTCTATTGAAGTATTCTGGGCTATTGAAGGGGTATTCTGGTCTATTGAAGAACTATTTTGGTCTATTGAATAAGCATTCTAGTCTATTGAAGAAATATTCAGGTCTATTGAAGAAGTATTCAGGTCTATTGAAGAAGTATTCTGGTCTATTGAAGAAGTATTCTGATCTATTGAAGAAGTATTCCGGTCTATTGAAGAGGTATTCTGATCTATTGAAATATTGTAATCTATTGAAGAAGTATTCAGGTCTATTGAAGAAGTATTCCGATCTATTGAAGAAATATTCTGGTCTATTGAAGAAGTATTCCGGTCTATTGAAGAAGTATTCAGATCTATTTGAAATATGCACTCACAGCTGAGGGAGATTTCAACTATTCTTCCCACAGTTCCAGAAATATTTCACTCTCTTTGCTTAGCTATTTTGCATGCATATTCCCCATAACTAAAACAATATCTCGTTGATAGGAATTGTGGAACTCCAAAGTAACCCATTCATAGCTTTCCTCAGGTACGAGCGTGAAATTTTGCCCTCGCCTTTGGCTTTGATATGATTTGAATTGGACCATTTACAAACTTATCTTCATTAAGAAATCGAGTGATGGTGATTTCATTGAGGTGGAGATCTCTACTTCTAAACTATAACTACCAAACAGTCTGGGGGTATTTTTTTTACGAGCCCGATAGTTTTCATGCCACACAAATTATCGTGGTGGAGAATTAGCTACATATTGTTCGTCTGAGAAACTTGAATAGAGTCCCGATGTTCACACTACCGATTTCTGTGATAGTTTCCCAGTGCGTTCTGAGCAAATGTGTAAGTGTGGGAGTCGATTTATGAGTACTCCAGCTCCATGATCCGTGAGTTGTTTTAATATCCCCTCTGTTTTGCGGTGCCCTGCCATAATACATAAATTGTTTTTTGTTTAATTCCCTTGAAATAATAAGCTCCAGACGCAAGAACCTTCGTACGAGTATGTTATGAAAGGCCACGAGGACATTCACTCACACTCAAAGCTGCCCACTTCGTCCCCCCGCAAATTCGTTTCAATTCATAAAAACTTCACCACGTTTCTGAGAATGCAATAAAGAGGAAAGAAAAGCACTAACCAGCATACATAAAAAAACATTGCATACTTTTCGGCGAATTAAGTAAGAAAAAGAGCTGAAAATTGTGTAGCAAAAGAGCAATAAGACTCACTGGAATTAAATTAAGTAGAAATGACAACTACGTTCCTTCACTGCTGCTCAGCTCAGCATTGGTATGCATTGAATTCGCATTGACCCATAAAGCACTTCGTAATCCCATCAAGAGCAATTTATGCTCGTCCTGTTTTAAGTAAAAGTTGAAACGAATCCTTGAAAAGATACTTGAAACTTTTAATTGACTTTGACGGTACTGGCAGATTATGAGAAAATTGGAAGGAGAGAACATACTTTCGGATACTCGGATACGTGCCAGTTGGCAAAAGGAGACCTGTAAAAGTGTTACTGGGTTTGCAGTAAATTCCTTGAGTCCCCAATACAGTGGAGAAGTAATACAACGGGGATGTTCACTTTCATGGATGTAATTTAAAAGAGATATTAGTGTAAATATAGTAGTAATTGGAGCAGTTGGAACAGGATGTACTACTCCAGAGATACTGCTATACCGGCAAACGTTGCATCTGCTCATAGGAGCTGCTCATAGGAC
Source organism: Clusia tigrina (assembly GCA_920105625.2). Lineage (NCBI taxonomy): Eukaryota > Metazoa > Arthropoda > Insecta > Diptera > Clusiidae > Clusia > Clusia tigrina. The sequence goes on from OV050030.1 coordinate 50,614,822, forward strand.
CTGCTCTTAGAAGCTGATGAAGGATAGAGGGATGCAGATGTAATCATACCTTGCACCTACTCTCATGTGATTTTCCTTAGTGCCTCAGGTCTTGTCCTGTAAGGTTCTATATCATTATTCACTAGGATCTAATTCAAAGCATATCAAATGCAGACATAGAAAAATATTCTACGAAAATTAGTTCCATCACTGGATTGGGTGTTGTTGTTGTTCCAAGTCCGTTGGTTGATTATTTGGATTTATTTCAAGTCCTTTTATATATGATGGAATACAATGGAATACCACAAATTTTGGAAGTGTGCTGTGGTTGATCAGTCCGAATATTTCTTGATTTTAAACTAGTTTAAATTCACAGTCATTCATTTAAGTAACAAAAATAGCCATATTAATCATTCATTACAACAGTTGATAAAGTTTTACTGTGAATCAGTTGTTATCGCTGGTGCTTTCAATTTACAACGGAACTCTCTATCGTGGTATGTTGAGCTTTTATAGTAAAACTCTGCTTTCCAGAATGTTCTCAAATATACGAGTTCATCGTTGATACCGGCCGTATGATGGAAAGAGACAACACTACTAACTAGAAACTGTTTTAGAATTATGGAGAACCACACAGAATACATCAGTATATATAAGATATCCTTTAAATTATATCGTTTATTCCAGCTCACTCGTGAACATTGCTCTTTCTATTTCGTCACAGTATAATCTTCCAATGATCTCACTGTACCCTGAGTTTATTTCATGCTTCATAAATTCTGCATAATATGCTGGATACAATAACTGAACACATGATGTGTTCTCCCATGAGGTGTACCTTGATTCGGTGCTAGATTTCGAGGCTAGTTGTTGGAGGTCACTCAATAAGAAGGTAGAATTTATAAAAGTGTTCGGGGTTTTAACTGGCCACAGTCAGCGGAGGGGAAATTATCAACGTTATGTCCAAGTTGAAGGGATATATAGCAGCAGACAAGTATTTAAGACCTTAGATCCCTGAGGGAAGTTACTATTCCATATTTGATCCATTTTCCTTTGATCATCGCGACCTCGAATTTGAATGTTTCGAAGAACTTCTCTGCAGCAAAACTTTGTGTTGTTCAGCAGGACCTAAAGTAGGGTGTTTCGGTACATCCTAAATGAAGGACATTTCAGGTAGTAACACCAAAGCCCTCATTCTTAAATGCTCGGGGAACACATAAGAAATGGAAGAGACAACAGAAGAGAGAAAGAACAAAAAACAGAATACTCAAAAGGCCATTTGAGGGAGTAACACCAAAGCCCTGATTCCTAAATGCTCGGAGAACACGTATGGAAGAGACAACAGAAGAGAGAAAGAAGAAAAAACGGAAGCGAACGACAAAATTAAGAGACATTATAAATTTCTTATCAAGCTCCAGTCTAATAGTCCGTAATTAGTGTCCTAACGGGTCCGTAATTAGTGTCCTAACGTGTCCGTAATTAGTGTCCTAACGGGACACTGGACCGTGGGTACTCTCGGCTGTAGGCTGGGGATTGCCTCTAACGACTTCTGCAGGAGTTGCAATGGACGAGGAGGAGCAAGAGTCCATTGAACACCTCTTATGCACGTGTACAGCGTTGTCCAGAAGGTGGCGCACTTTCCTGGGTGACCACTTTCTGCACTCTTTGGGAGATATTCCAAATAAGAAGATAAGCTCCATCAACTGCTTCATTAAAAGCTCCAAATGGCCCGACCTTTGAAGGGGTTTTGGGACTTGTGTCTCATGCGGTATCACAAGGGGTCAGTGATGGCCGCTTTACGTACCTACCTTCCAGTCTAATATAGGTTCATTTCAATGTGGTAAACCACAATTTTAGGCAAGAGCAGTACCCGGACTGAACATCAGATCCACCAACATCATCACGGTCCTATCAATATCAATTTGTTGCATGTGCTACAATAAATCAATGGCGTCTCCACTCATCAAAATGATAACCGGAGGTAATACTTTTTATGTGGAAACACATCGACACCTCTGGTTTATAGGATTTACTCTTAGGAAAGGTTGGAGGAGTATTCAACTGTATGTAAAAGGTGTTCATCAAGATTTGAATACCCACATATTTCATATGCTAGAAATAATTAAAGTTAAATGAAAACTCACTCATGTAAAGGAAAAAGTAATGCGTACAAAATTCCTTCTCACCACATACGAGTACTCAATCGCCACCCCTCTCTACCGTTGTTGCCCCTCCCATCTCTGGGATGTCAATCAAATAAATGGATTATTTATGAGAGATTTTTCACGTACTGTTGGGAAATATTTACTGAAACTTTTTTGCATTTGCCTTTCGGCAACTTATCCTACCATCACACAGGACACCAATTGCCTCTTCCTCTCCTCTCCGCAATGCTCTGCTACTATCCCTGAGCTCCTCAAATTTGCCTTACAAGTGTAAATGACAAGTTTCAATTTCCGCTGCAGACTACGAGTGGCACGCAACGTGGCGTGGTTCAGGAGGTGCGTCTGCTTGTATACGTGCAAGTTTTTTGAGGTCCTTTTATTGGCTTACTTCTTCCAACATAACCTCACTTCAACATTCCACAAAAATGGAAGAGTTGAACAGGTTCCTTTTGGTCTGTGGCGTGTGCTCTGAAAATATTTTCTTCACACATAAACAAAATCGTAAAAATTATTTTACAACCTTCTTTTACAAGAAAGGTTGCGCAAATATTAAAAACAACAACAACAACACGAACCGAGGCATTTCATGATTGAGTTGCTTTAAATGAAAATAAATAAATGTGTGGCATTGGGAGGTATCGTGAAGAATGTGTTCGAAATCCACCATAAATGTTTCGAAATTGGTTCCGAAACACATGGACATGAATGTTGTTGACTGCATCAGGGGGAGAGGGCGGTATCCGGGAAGGCGTAAACAAATAATTGTGCTATTTTTCAACCACTGCAATTTATATTCTAGTTCCAGCTACAATCATGGATACATCTATCATGCACTCGTATAGAGGAATGGAGTGTTGAGCAATCAAATAGGAAGGTACTCCAAAACGAAGCGAAAAACTGTTGAAGGAATACTTGCAATGGGGCTGTTTAAGTTTTCAACTGGGGTGTAAAAAAAGATGATACAGTTTTAGAGATACTGCTAACTGCTCTTGTTCTTGAGATACTTAATCAAACTGCCTATAAATCATTTGTTTGTGGCTCTATGGAGACTAAATTGCCCTTCGTCTTTGTCCTTGAGTGTGAAATTTTCTTCTCTCTCATCACTGTTTTCATGAAATAATCATCAATTCTGGCTTCTTTGGTCGTGATAATTTTTCCCCAACTGAATTGCCCACACCAATTCTAGCAACGTTGAGTAGAATATTTGATCCATCGTATAGGACTCCATATCATTCTAAGGAAACATTATCACGCAAGCTAGTTCTGACTATTAATACTCTCGGAGGTACATTCGGAATACTGCTGGTGTTAATTCCCCTTTCCTTTAAGTATAGGTTGAGCATAAACATCCTATTTGGATGGATTTCAAAGGGCTGAATATGTTTCCTCGACTACTACGGGGATAATCGAAAGGTAATGGCCTCTAAAATACCGATATTTTTGAGAAGGTGCTTCAAGGTCCTTATTATTTCAGAGTTCTTTGGTCACGAGAACGAAAAAATCTCTTGGTTGAGATGACCTCTGGACTTGCTTGCTTTGGCATCAAAGTTCCCTTGAGTACAGTCCAAATGCATCTTGTCCTTTCTACACTGCCACCAGTAATCCGCAGAATTATTTCGAGGTCATTTACTAGACTAGGTTTTTTGTCATTCTCCGACTTCTACAAGGATATGATTCCGGCCCTAATTTTCTTTTTTTTTTAATAGAAAGATTTTATAACGTTACTATAACAAATTTTCGGTTACTATAGCAGTTTATTCGGTTACTATAGCAGTTTGTTCGTTTACTATAGCAGTTCATTCGGTTACTATAGCAGTTTATTCGGGTACTATAGCAGTTTGTTCGTTTACTATAGCAGCTTTTTCGGGTACTATAGCAGTTTATTCGTTACAATAGCAGTTTATTCGTTACTATAGCAGTTTATTCGTTACTATAGCAGTTTTTTCGGGTACTATAGCAGTTTATTCGGTTACTATAGCAGTTTATTCGGGTACTATAGCAGTTTGTTCGTTTACTATAGCAGCTTTTTCGGGTACTATAGCAGTTTATTCGTTACAATAGCAGTTTATTCGTTACTATAGCAGTTTATTCGTTACTATAGCAGTTTGTTCGGGTACTATAGCAGTTTATTCGGTTACTATAGCAGTTTATTCGATTACTATAGCAGTTTATTCGGTTACTATATCAGTTTTTCGGGTACTATAGCAGTTTATTCCGTTACAATAGCAGCTTTATTATAGCAGTTAATTCGGATAAAACAGTGTTGGATGCGTTGCTGATGGAATTACACCTCTATATTTATCAAGAAGAACTCTAAGACAAATGTAATGAAGCCCTCGAAAGAGTCAAGACCTGGAAAATAATTGTTCAGAAACAAAACGAAAGATATAAATATGGAAAAACATCACTGTCAATAAATTCGAGTCAGTCCCAAGTCTTCAATATTAGTTGGAACACCCAGATAAATAGAATACCGCCAAGTTATATAGAATATATATCCTTTAACATTTAACGAGGAGCACTCTACTACATGTCGTGAAGAGAGATGACCTCATCTACAATCTTAAGTCTGACGAATTGGAATTTAATGAAGGTAAATCAAGCTGTCGGAATGAAGGGGGGTTGCAAGTGTGCTGAGAGTTGGACCACATTCAACGACTTTTTTCATAAATCCATATAAAGAAATTTTCTGTTTACCATCGAACCAGGCGCCTGTCCATTGGATACCATGGATCGAAAGAAAAATTCGTTACTGTGACGGTCCAGCTTTTGTTAAGGGCCAGGTGCATACTGGCCACAACATCATTCTTCTGTTTGTAAGAGCTTTTTTGCATGAACACTAAAACGTTTGGAGTTCTTACCTGAGATCAGTCTCTCTGTTTATTTTCCACGCACCACACACATCTATAATCGGTATTCCAATGATCAACCTATCAGCCTTCTGCTTAGTCAATTGAGGTTCTCTACAGAAGCGGAAATCGCTTTCGGAACCCCAGCGAAACAGACATCGTTCCAAGAAATGGTATCATCAAAGCAGAGCTTTGGGTTCATTTCGGAGAGATTGCATACATCAAACCACCACTTTGATGAAACTACTGGCTCGGTAAAGAGTCGTCTATCAAGTTGGGTGAATTTCATTCTCAGTGTCAGGAATCCCCGACCAGTTCATTCTACATCATAAACATGAGTGTACCCCTTGAAAAAGGTGTCAGTGCGGTAGCACAGCTGTCTGCTCAGTTTTGAAAGCTTTCTTTCTAAATATCCTGCGTGAATCCTTTACAATAAACACTTCCGATGAATTACATCTGGGTCTGTAGAAGGACAAAACAATTCCACGTCAGTATTTATTTAGAATACTCACTCGTGTGGTGGTACTTTTCTGCTGGCGCGATATTTTTCAAGCAGTTCTACAGAATATTCACCCAGTTCAGATATTTTTTTATATTATTCAAGCAAATCTCTCCAATGAATTCTCTGCATAAATTTCGCCGCAATTAAATTCTTAATAATATTTCGTAATTACGAATAAATAAACGGAAAATTCGTTGAAAGCGAATATTTTTGAAAGAAAACATAATTTTTATAAATGAATTAATAAATCAGTTCGGTAAACAAGCGTACCACTCAGCTCGAATGCCCACAACTCCCCGAGCAGACCACCCCTTTTTTCTCACATATGCAAGCAGAATGCTAACACAACAACAACTACAACAATAACAACAACAGAATGAAAAACACATGTTCTTGTTCCGAAAATACTCGTTTTTTTGTTCATGCTCAAAAGAAATTTTATTATATTCTTTTTAATTTCCAATGAACTCGATGAACTTGTTCCAAAAGGAAACCAATTCGACAGTAAAACAACAACAACACCAATAACACTAACAACACCAACAACACTAACAACACTAACAGCACCAACAACACCAACAACACTAACAACACTAACAATACCAACAACAGTAACAACACCAACAACACCGACCGCAATACACTCCAATCAATGCATGCACACGCTCCCACCCATACACACACTCACCCATCCACACACGCACACTTGTTGACAGCTAAATCCGTGTTATTAACAGCTGTTCAAAGGTGATTAAATACATTGACGAATATGACGGAGAGAGAAGGGGAGAGATGAGTGGTAATAAATTTGTCCTTGGTGGCACGAAACCGAAATCAAATAAAAAAGCAAAAGAAACAAAAGAAAGTGCACCGATAATCGGTCATGCACGAGGGCCATGGAGCGCTACATTTCCAGAACTGACAATATTCGTTCTGTAACTGAAAAACTGGAGTGTTCCACCTTTATTTTTTAAATAGAAATTGATTTGGTAGAGATTCAAGAATAATTGCATGCGTTTATGAACTTTCAACAAAATTGTGAGGGTGATTTTCAGAGGCGCCTGGCAAGAGGTGTTCAAATCGGCGGTAACCCGCACCCGACCACGGGTTGTAATGGCCACCTAAGAAGAAGAAGATTTTCGGGAACACTGCCACGCGTATTTTCTGGTTGCTCCAGGAGAAAACAAAGCTTTGTTTTAGTGACCTTTAAAAACGAACTATCCGAAGAATAACTCGAAAAGTTCGAGTTCAATGTTTCTTCCAATCCACTTTGGTTCACACCGAATGATTGTTCATTTGTTCACCATGGCAAGGGTATCCAAAATTGGTGTTTACGAAACTCTTTGACGTTCGCATCTTAGATATGGGTATACTCGTATATATCTGTCTGCAGGTACTTATATCAGTTGCTTAAGCCTTAGAGTTTTGTACCTCCAGCGTGTTCTTCAACAGTTTTCTCTCATATCATACAGAGTTACCTTTGCCAGCTACTTTCTATTCTCAGTGCCTTGCTTTCTCCTCTGCTTAAAGTTGACATCTATCCTTGTCACATGCCCATGGATCCTAAACCAAGTCCTCGTTTCTTCTTGCCATTATTTAAGTGATTATTAAGCCCTCTTCTCTTCATCTCTAGTTTCGCATATCGTTGATTCGTATTGTGCCGAAACCATTCCGCAGAATATTATATTCCAAAATTTCGTCATGGTTACTGTAGGTTATTCGGTATAATCTGTAGAAGTCCTATTCTTTAGTTCCTCCGAATAGTGTCTGCAAATTTTTGTTTGGTTTCTGGTTAATACTGGTCTTTCTTTAGTATTGGACACATAGTCTACTTGACTATTTCAATTGATAATTCAATTTGGTTTCACGATTATAATAATTTATTTGCACCCACTCCGATTCAAATGTAAGAGTACCTGATACCATTTCCTTCCTTCGGCCCACCTATACCTCTGCTGTTGACACACGTTGCGGTTCTAAGCTAAGCCACTTGTTTCAGAAACCATATCTTTTGAACTTGGTTTTCAACAATAACACGGATGACATCGTGGGTGTCTCCGTTTATAGCATTTTCACCATAAATATTTAAAAACAATTTCGTAGAAATTATGATTGCAAAACAGTTCCATGATTGAATAAACAAGGACCATTTCTTTACCATGTCTTTCTTTCCTTTCGTCTCTGCTTTCATCTCTCTGTCCTGTCATCTGTCTTTCCTTTCGTCTTCCCTGTCATCTCTCTTTCCTTTCGTCTGTCTCAGTGCTGTACTTCTTTATTCCAGCAATCACATACAGGTATTTTCTTATTCAGTGACGAACTGCTTTGAAATCGGAATTATTTGGCCAAGGAACTTTCTATTGAATTGTTGATAATATCTTCGACAAGAATCAGTTTTGCCGGAACTCAACAGGCCCTGAGTGAGACATCACTGACCTATAGTCATTTCAGATACTCCCAGAAATTTCCTTGAAAACATTACTGGGTAACATAACTTTGTTTCGCTTCGGGTCCTTGGGTTACCTGAACTTCTTTCGATAGTCTTTGCAGATCAAATGTTTCTATCTACTACGACTCTCTTTCTCTCTCTCTCTCTCTCTATCTATCTACTACGACTCTCTCTTCCTCTCTATCTTTCTCTCCATCTACTACGACTCTCTCTTCCTCTCTATCTACTACGTCTCTCTCTTTCTCTCTCTCTCTTTCTCTCTCACTCTTTCTCTCTCTCTCTTTTTCATTCTCTCTCTCTATCTACTACGACTCTCTTTCTCTCTCTCTATCTACTACGACTCTTTCTTTCTCTCTATCTACTACGACTCTCTCTTCCTCTCTATCTACTACGTCTCTCTCTTTCTCTCTCTATCTACTACGACTCTCTCTTTCTCTCTCTCTCTCTCTCTATCTACTACGACTCTCTTTATCTCTCTCTATCTACTACGACTCTCTTTCTCTCTCTCTATCTACTACGACTCTTTCTTTTTCTCTCTATCTACTACGACTCTCTCTTCCTCTCTATCTACTACGACTCTCTCTTCCTCTCTATCTACTACGTATCTCTCTTTCGCTCTCTCTCTCTCTCTCTCTCTCTATTTACTACGACTCTCTCTTTCTCTCACTCTCTCTATCTACTACGACTCTCTCTTTCTCTCTCTCTCTCTATCTACTACGACTCTCTCTCTATCTACTACGACTCTCTCTTTCTCTCTCTCTCTATCTACTACGACTCTCTCTTCCTCTCTATCTACTACGTCTCTCTCTTTCTCTCTCTCTCTCTATCTCTCTCTACTACGACTCTCTTTCTCTCTCTCTCTCTATCTACTACGACTCTATCTCTCTTTTTCTCTCTCTCTCTCTCTCTCTCTATCTATCTATCTCTTTCTCTCTCTCTCTCTCTATCTCTATCTATCTATCTCTTTTTTTTTTCTCTCTCTCTCTCTCTCCCTTTATTACAGGACCATTTCATGTTATATGGATATCTTGCAACTTGAGTACTGTTCTCTGCTCTTATATATCTAATTGAGAAACGCTAAAATATGAAATTATTTGAGTACCGAAACGGTCGTTTAACTCGTTACGTATAGAAGAGATATTTTCGGTGACAAGTTATTCAACGAAGAGTTCCTTCATTCCATCGTGGTATTGAATCACGTCTTTCATTCCCATTCGCGTAACAATTAAAAATGTGATTGCTTATAAAAAACTGGTCTCGGTTTTCGCGATTCACTGCATTGCTAGTTCCATATACGGCCCAGCTTCAAGGTTAGGCAGTGCCTTAATTCTGTCTAGTTTATGTCTATACATATTTCTCCTTAGATCAAAAACGAATGCAAGCAGAACTTATTGTAGATTCGTAAGAAAAGCAACACTGAAGTTCCTTAAATATAGGTGTGTAATTGACTATAGATTTATCAAGATTTCTGATTTGGACAAGAATCACCCTGGATAGCACCTGTTTCCAAACACCCAGGTATTGCGAAACTTATTCTCTCTCCGTTAGACTGATATGTGACTGATGTGATGTTGGTAAAATCACCTGACACAATCATATCCAGGAGAGCCAGGCAGCAGTACACCACAGTGTTCCATCGATCCCAATTTCAAACCAATCAAATATGAACGTGAAATTCTTAAATGTAAATATGAGGATTGCTTTTAGTCCTCCAAACATTTTTTTCATTTCATCCGTGTCATGTAATATAGCCTCCTTCAAGCATGCGTTGTATTGGGGACAATATGCTATAAACCGTGAGTATTTCACTTTATGTTGGGTCGCCCATTTGTGTCCCATTTTTAGTGTCCTAACTCTGCTCATTTTAGTCCACTAGTGTCCATCTTTTTTAGATCTCTTTGATCTAAGTCACCTCTTCTCTGATGCTTTTAGTGTCCTAACTCTGCTCACTTATGTCCACTAACGTCCATCTTTGTTAGATCTCCTTGATCTGAGTGACCTCTTCTCTGACGCTTTTCGTGTCTTAACTCCTGGTCATCTTGTGTCCACTAGTGTCCATCTTTATTATAACTCCTTGATCTCAGTGACCTCTTCTCTGACTCTTACAGTGTCCTAACTCCTGCCCATCTTATGTCCACTAATGTGCATCTTTATTATAACTCCTTGATCTGAGTGACCTCTTCTCTGACGCTTTTAATGTTCTAACTCCTGGTCATCTTGTGTCACTAGTGTCCATCTTTGTTATAACTCTTTGATGTGTGTGACCTCTTCTCTGACTCTTATAGTGCCCTAACTCCCGCTCATTTCATGTTCACTAGTGTTCATCTTTGTTACATCGCTTTGATCTGAGTGGCTTCTTCTCCGACGCTTTTAGTGTCCTAACTCCTGCTCATCTTATGTCCACTAGTGTCCATCTTTGTTATAACTCCTTGATCTGAGTGACCTCTTCTCTAGTTCTTGTTCATCTTATGTCCTCTAGCGTCCATCTTTGTTAGATCTCTTTGATCTGAGTGACTTCTTCTCTGACGCTTGACGTGGTGTGAGAACATGTTTCAATCGTTTAAGTAACTTTGTTTTGGTTTAATCCAACTTTGCCCGCCTGTAGAGTAAGATAGAAATGCAAATTGACTTCAACCTTAACGAGCTGCTTCCTGCCCTTCCCAGCGCCTGTCATGTAAATGTGCCTCTTCTCGTTTTTCCCGAAATTGAAAATGTTTTTCTTTGCAACATTTCGCGTCTCACCTTGAATGCTTCTCACACGTACCCACGTCCCACTGCCTGCTCTCCACTGACGTTGCTCTTTTGTTTCTGTTGTTTTAAAATTCCTTTTCATCACAAAAACAATTTCCCCCATCGCTGATTCAATTAGCGCTTTTCTTCTTTCATATTTGTGTTGATTTTTCCACTTTTTCCTTTGTTATTTCTTCAAATACCTGTTTCCTGATTTAAATTGTTTCTCTCTCTTAATTCCTTTTGCATGTTTTCTTGGCACGCGTCATTTTTTGGCTTTGTTTTTGGCATGATTTGGCAATGTTTGAGAGCTAAGGTCAAACTTGTTAATTCAGTTATTGCCCAGACAGGATAATACGAGTGTTTCATGGTCTGAAGTTCATTCAGCATATTCTCTTTAATAGCCTTTTAAGGACACTCAGTGTAGGCATATATTACTGCCTTGTGAAGTGTGTTTTTATGGTGGCCATAAACATTCGTACCTGTTTTTGATCCTCTTTGCCTTCGGCATATTTTCACACAGCTCCCAAATACCTTATTTATAGGATCATTTCATAGAACTCCGAATACGCTTTTAATGACCCTGTGACCTTTGGACATGGTGGGCAATCTGGATATTCGTGATAATGGTTCGTGATTTCAGATTAAATGTGTTTGCTTTCGCCAATTAGTACGTAGTGGGTTATCAGATTATATGTGGTCTGTAAGGCAACCCTCGCTCAGTAAAAGTATCCTTGAATTCAGGATCTTGTTAAATTATCGCCATTTTATTTATTTTGTGTAATTTAGTTTTACACATCATGTTGCTTTTGATGTTTGTGACCCTATTTTACTGTCCTCTGCCCTGTGGTACCCTAATTTATGGGACTCTATTTATCTGCCTGTAATGCTGCTGGTCCTTTTAAAGAAGTCGTTCGCTTGTTTGTTTGCTATATTTAGAAACAAGACAATCAGATGTCCTTTTATGCCCTGTCATGTGGCACCATTCTAATAAATTTGCACAATAAGGACACAAAAAACAAGAACAACAACAAGCACATAATTTTGACACATGTGACATATATTGACGTGTTCTTTCCTTTTGCTCTTTATGGTAGTAAGGATATGCCTTTTACTAATGCTGGGATTGTATGAGCCAGATAAGGACATTACAAATAGAAAAGCTCACTCTCCTAAGCGAAGGAGATTATTTAAATTATATTTGGATATATAAAATTGTGTTTGAGTGGATGTGTGTGTGTAGTGTAGTGTCTGTGCAGTGTATGTGCAGTGTGTGTAGTGTGTGTGTGTGTGAAGCGTGTGTATATGATGGACTTTAAAAAGGGCCTATAAAACTGTGAATAAATTTCATTCCCAAGGATTTGTAGCATAATTTAAAGGATTTAAATAGACTGATTATCCATCATTATCGTAACGCTTTATTGAGTGAGGCTCAGTGACTACTCAGGCAGTCAGTCCATCATGTCCATATGCAAACTTCTTTAAGGAAATAGTGTAAAAGTTCACACAACATTTGTTCAGTTTACTTCGAAGCCTCCGAAGGACATGCAAAATTCGCCTCCAAATTCTCATTGTCATGGAAACAATTGAAATGGTTCCAAATTATACCAAATGACAGTGTCAAATAAGCAAACACTGTAGCTGAAAGTTTCCGGAAGCAGTTCCCAAATTGCCCCTGCATTCGGATACGAGTTCTCCTTTAGCATACTTTCCGGCGCCATCACCAATTTGCTGAACACATTCAGTATTTCCTCACTTCAACGCTTTACGTAAAAAGTTTTCAGTCTCCTCCGTGGCTGGTGGATGTGCCACCACAGTGTGTAGCTCAATATACTCGTATCCATCACTCGTAGCAGAGGCAATTTTGAAATTGATAACTGATAAAAAACGAAACTTTGAAATGATTGCAATAACGTCTAGACAAGATTCCATTTGTAGCATCGTTTTCATACGCACCATCAGTAAATAGGGACTTTTTGTACGCTGTGCGATTGTTTCACATGTCAAACAAGAAGCAATTCCAAACTGGCAGTGTGAGGAAGGAGGAGAAAGAAATTGTGATTAAATGTGTCAGAAATGTGGAGCAGTAGTTTTGGTGTATCTGGCAGAGCAGAATTGATTTTTGCTTCATAAGCTTCGAATTAGTTTAAAATGACAAAGTCATCAAATAAAGGATGAATGAAGGAATCGTTATGAAGCAAACAAATTTTAATTAAACTTGTTCTTATTGGAGCTCAAAATTGATTGCATTCAATCATCCCAGCATATGAAATTTATTTGTTGGAGAATTGGGAGAATTCTAAAGCCTCTTTCATTCGGTTTCCCAACAAAGACTGTTCTGAGTAACTCCAGTGTACCCACTACTGACAATCCCATTGTTTTCTTCTCACCCACTCATACTCATACATAATTTGGCAGCAGGTTGTTGTACTCCTCCCCACCCTACTACTAAAAACTTCTCACATAATGTGACAGAGGGTTGTTGTACTCCTCCCCACCCTACTACTAAAAACTTCTCACATAGTGTGACAGAGGGTTGTTGTACTCCTCCCCACCTTACTACTAAAAACTTCTCACATAGTGTGACAGAGGGTTGTTGTACTCCTCCCCACCCTACTACTAAAAACTGTACTATTATAATATAGATAAAAACACTGTTTGATTTAGTTTTGTAGGGCAATTCTTTAGGACTTACACGACCTTAATCTCTACATATGTGTCCATTAGTTCATAGTTCGTTTATTAAATTGATTGATTGAATGAATGAATGAATGAATGAATGATTGAATGAAAGAAACAAAGAGGGAAAATGTACCTCGACCAATTTGATGTATTGTACTCCTCCTGTATGTGCCTATTAAGGGTCTTCTATTAGTCTAACAGTTCTAAGGAAACTTACTCGTAGCACTGAGTTGGGGATCATTGCTTTAATATCTCTGCCCTCGGGCCAGTAATGGCCCAGATATTTGTTCTAACTACGAACTAAGGCTTCGCAGTTCATTAGAAGATCCGCTGGTGACTAAATTGATTATTTATTGTAATAAAGAATTATTCACTAAATCAATAAAGAAACATTTGGTTAAGGCAGAACGGAACTCCTCCTTTTCGTAGAATTAGAATTCACAATATTTTGCTTACTATAAACTAGTATAAAATCGTCATCATCATCCGGCATTATAGCTGGGTATAAACTTGGACCTCTTCAATTATGATTGTTTCTCCAGACACTTCTTCCCAAAAGTATTTGTTGGAGAGGTTGCAGTTTGCTTTTTCCGTATATTTATTGCGATATTACTTTGATGGATGAATATTGTTAGGAGAACCGGGACGAAACATCGCAACATTGTTTAAAACAAACCCTGTTTGGATTGATAATATAACGGCTTTATATGCCCACAATTCGTCTGAAGCAACGTAACATCATACAAAAATATTTGCGGCACTAATGACGTCAGCGATCTGCGGTGTTCATGATTAATGAAGACGTGAACAAAGTGTTGTTTCCTTTGTCAGTGCGTCGTAATTAATGAGGAAACAGCGTAAAGGTCTGCAATTCCGAGATATACCGACTACGAAGAGAATAATGTGTAAACAATGTTCTCAAAAGCAAAATAGATATGACTTCAATCCATCATTGCACTTTGTAGCACCTTCGAGATTTTATAGGTGATATAGTATATGAAAGTAGGTGGGGTAGTTCAGACCATTGGTACAAAGTTTCGTACTCTACTATATATATTTCATAAATATAGTATAGATCTCGATTTATGCGTCAATGGAGGGTGTGGCTGCGAAGTTATCTGGGCCATTTCTTCTACAGCGTTACTATAATCGCGTTCCAGGAGCAGGGTTCAATCAGTTAAATGTTGCCGTGGACAACAACAGCAAAACAGACCGAATTCGTTATCTGTAACGATTGGATTTGGTACGCTAATGCGACTTAACGACTTGGTCCCAAGCTTAGGGTACATTTTTTCATATAAATATATCAATACTAACAGAATATAAAGGCGTATCCTTCTGACGATTTGGTTTGTACAACAATCTGTGTCTAGGAACATACCCATGGCCTATTCGGTCAGCCAGTCTAGCCTAACTTGACCTAGGTACCTACAACAGGAGGAGACTGGCCATAGTTGGACAGTGATGACAAAATAGTGACAATGGGCGAGAGGAGACTTTGGCCACAGTTGGACAGTGATGACAAAATAGTGACAATGGGCGAGAGGAGATTTTGGCCACAGTTGGACACTGATGACAAAACAGTGACAATGGGCGAGAGGAGACTTTGGCCACAGTTGGACAGTGATGACAAAATAGTGGCAATGGGCGAGAGGAGACTTTGGCCACAGTTAGACAATGATGACAAAATAATGACAATGGGCGAGAGGAGACTTTGGCCACAGTTGGACAGTGATGACAAATCAGTGACAAGGTGCGAAAGGAGATTTTGGACACAGTTGGACAGTGATGACAAAACAGTGACAGGGTGCGAAAGGAGATTTTGGCCACAGTTGGACAGTGATGACAAAACAGTGACAATGGGCGAGAGGAGTCTTTGGCCACAGTTCGACAGTGATGACAAAATAGTGACAATGGACGAGATGAGACTTTGGCCACAGTTGGACAGTGATGACAAAACAGTGACAGGGTGCGAAAGGAGATTTTGGACACAGTTGGACAGTAATGACAAAATAGTGGCAATGGGCGAGAGGAGACTTTGGCCACAGTTGGACAGTGATGACAAAATAATGACAATGGGCGAGAGGAGACTTTGGCCACAGTTGGATAGTGATGACAAAACAGTGACAAGGTGCGAAAGGAGATTTTGGCCACAGTTGATGACAAAACAGTGGCAATGGGTGCTGTGTGTAATCATTAATGGTTGGTGAAAAAGCGTGTTGTCTGCTTTTAGGCGCTTGAAAATTATTTTTATTTATAACAGATCCTTGAATTTACACCGATTTATACCAACCCCTTTAGTGAGCAAGATGCAACGAATTACTGTACTGCCAAACACACTTTATTGTCAGTGGTGGGTTTCTTGTGCACCACACCTAAAAATATGCTTCAGGATTTTATTCCATTTGCACGATTAAATGTTAAATGCTTCAATTGAAGGCGACACCGAAGAAAGATGTCGAAATTAGTTAATGCCCACACAGCATATCAATTAATCGTTGACGCACACGTGCATTCGTAAGCCACACATTATTGCATACTTCTCAGCGCATAGGAAAATTTTAAAATAATATTTCTTTGCCGAGTGGAAAGTTATTGAAACATTTCCGTGCATCTTTCACGAGCCCAACCCTTCTCATGGTCTGCTATGCGTCCGCAATAACGTGCGTTTCCTTTCCACAATAACTTTCGTTTTCTATTGCGCCTGTTAGCATGCTACAGTAAATTGCACCTGCAGCTCAGCTCACTCTAGCAGCAGACCGGATATTAATTAGGTAAATTATTTGCACTTTCAACCAGTTAAATTGTCTTCAGTTGCTTTGTGGGGGTGGTGGTGTTTTCTTCTTCTTCTGCATTCTGTTGTTGTTTTTATTTTTATGTCCTCTTCGACTGCATTTATTGCTGAATTTTCCTTGAGTTTCTAAAAGTGTACTCGTCCACTTTTATGTGCGTTGTTGTGGGTGGAATTTGTTATTCCTTTCCGCGAATTGTTGGTCTAAGTCAACGAGAACTTCTTTCGCCGCTTGGCTACAGTGGTTCGAATTGGTGCAGGACTATGGTAGAATGTGAAAATGAAACGTGGGTTTTAGGGAGATGAGTATATAAGATTATGCAGAGTTCACTTTAAATTAGGATCCACATGCCTAGAACTTACATTATTATATTATTTATTCCTTTGTGATCCTAGAATGTTCGTATTGTAACACTTGATAAAAGTAGTGGGAAGTTAGACACTTAGTTATATGGTAATGAAGCTATTATGTGGCTTCTAAAGGCATTCAAGCAACACTGTTGAAGTCATGTAGTTACAATGCTTCAAAAGCAGCACTGTAGAAGTTGTAGTTGTACAGTGACAATGCTTCAAAAGCAACACTGTTGCAGTTGTGGTTGTACAGTGACAATACTTCAAAAGCAACATTGTTGAAGTTGTAGTTGTATAGTTACAATGCTCCAGTTGTAGTTCTATAGTTAAAAAGCTTCATACTCCGAAATAATACTCTTTAGCCTTTATAGTATGTTCAAAGTAAAAGAGACTGCGAAGGAACCCCATAAAGCCTTACACAGGTTTGTTTATAACCTTGCTACAATATTTGAGCAAGGATGGGAAGGGGATAAACAAGGACTAAAAACAGTTTAAAAACACATTTTTCATGAATTACCAGACCCTCTATAAAAACTTTGTATGAGCACTTTATAATCGTTGTACTTTGCTAGCACAATAGTAACTGTCAAACATTGTTATAGGTATAAAAGGACTGTAAAGTCTCCTTCAGCATCCCAGCAACGGTTTTATAAAGGCTACAGCTTTGTGAGGCCGCCCAATTGGCTATTACACATTCCATGAAAACTACACTTCAATAATTTTGAAAGCATTGAATGTTATACTGCAATATTATTAGGCTTTTCAAAGTTCTTATAGAGGTCGTTTAGGCTATCGTGGTTTTATGTATACAGGAATACGTACAAAAGATATGTTTCTCGAAGGTCATATAAAATGACTTTCCTTGAGTCATTATGCTATGTTGCACGACACAATTATTCGTTTTGTTTTGCGTAATGTCAACCATATATAAATATATATGATCCTGATCCTGTTTCATTGGACTTGTTTTACACGTCTACTTTTCTGTCATAATTTTAGGGGTATATAGTGCCTCAAATTCCTATTCCTATCAATCCTCTACTGTAAATGGCCTAAATTCGCCGCCAATTTTCGCCTTGCTGTTAATACCTTTTTAGCCTTGTTGCAGTCAATAAGCCACAACTTCAGATGAATCGGCTCAATATTTTACGCACGTTTTTAGCACTTTTGTTCCATTGTTCCCCATCTGCACAATTGCTATAAAAAGAAGACCAGAATAATGAGTTGGGTTCAATCTCAATGAAAGCAGGCCAACCACCATGCTCAATCTGCTCCTGAGCCACTCTGTACCGCCCTCGAGCACCTTTTCCAACTGCAGCAAACAACCAGTCATGCAGTAAGCTCATTTGTTGTGCACTTTGAAGGACACCTCGTACATAGTCGTATATCATTTCACTTTATCCTGCACACTGCTAATATCACGCCGCTAACTTACGCGTAAACGCGCGCTCCTCTAAGTAGGCCACTCGTCTTGCTGCAGCCAGGCGGACGGTCAGGCGGGCAGAGGGGCGGACAGCCAGTCAGAGAGTCGTGCAGGCAGTTCGAACAGCAATGCGCATCAGCAGTCACGGTCATTAGAATATTTCAGTTTGAATGGAGCTGTCATTTGTGGTTCGCCGCTCGAGTCAGTCGTCCAGCAGCAGCAGCAACAAGTCACAGCAATTGTGATATTTCTACAGTGTTCGTTTCCTCATCAAAATTGCTTAATTTGCCTTTTTTAATTATCAGCACGGAGAAAATGTGACTTTCTTTTTAACATAAACATTTTAAAGCCGGTAAATTATACTTTGAAACGGTAGCAAAACGCCTAAAAGTGTTCAATGAAAAATGAAGAGTAAAATACGTTATACTAGAAGCAAGAGCTTCAAGGAGATTCTTGGCTATAACTACGACAAGTAAGTGTTAAACCTGAAGCAATTTAAAGTATGAAGGATGTTCTCGATTCTGTGGCAAGTAAAGTGAAACAAATTATATACAAGTGTGGAAATATTAGGGAGAATAAGATTCATAGAAGAGATGAATCCAGTTGAGGAATCTACTTATAGTCATATTCTCCATTTTGGATCAAAGATGCATTTTTTATAGTTGTATTACTTTAAACTCAGTATTTCTTGAACTTGGTAAGTTCACTCACATCCTTCTTAATCCACTACTTTGCCACCATTTGCACCAGATCGGGAACACCCCTGAGAAAAATGCAGTGCATACATCAGTGGGTCCTTTGCGTAATTTTGAGTCACCTGAAAACATGCCACACTTTCCTCGGCAAGTATTCAAGGCAACTGTAAAGTGAGTAGCATACTTTCAGGTGCCTGAAAAAATTCGTAAGAGCCTCGCCAATGTCTTCTCCTCCTCACATCTCCGTGAATCGGACGTGTATGGCTTCAGGTTGTGGAATAGCCGCGGGCCAACAAAAATTTAGACTACTTTAGGGAGGAGGGAGGGATCATGCAATATGTTTTATATGAACCACAAGAAATCCACCCAGAAGACTTTTGATCAATATCAAACGGAATCAAATTCTTTACTACTCACAAGTGTTAAGTTAGAGGAGGAAAATTCATAGATTACAGATTGTGGGGTTGGTTGATTGTCCCAAATTTTTCAACTTAGCCAATGAGTCACTGGAAAAGCAGATATGTCTGTGGGGTGCTTACAAAGAATGTGAATGCGAGTCGAGTATGTCTGCAATTTTCACCAATATATGGTTTTGTTGTCCGTAGTGCCGGAGATGAAATCAAAGAAAGACCATTTTAAACCATTATAATTTTATTGAAGCAGACCTCAAATTGCTCCCATGTTCAATCCATCCAATTAAGAGTCCTGGGAGGAGTTTCGATATGCGATTCATTGAACTCGCTGATCAAAAAGTTGTGAGTTATCAGCCTAAAAGTCGCTGGCGATTATATGTGGATTAGGGGTGGTAACATCTGATTCGTAGCAGGGGTATGAACAACCATTTTTAGAGATAACTGATTGTAGGGTTCCTTTCCATACATGAAAGTAGGGTTCCTTTCCATACATACAAAGTTTATGTGCATTGGGTTTGCAAAACTTGCAGCATATTTTCAGGTGCTTCCAGAAAAACTTACAACTGAATACAATGAGATATCGAAGCGACTAATCATAATCAATAGATGACCCTTAATAACCTGAGGAAAGTAGACACAACGATATCCGTTACTAGCAATGTGATTCTGAAGATTGTATAAAAGATTGCATACTTTTAGGTGCACACCATCACAAAACTTATCTAATTATAAACTGTATAAGAGACTAGGAATGATTGAAGTCAAGCAGCAATGTAGAAGTTGCTTTTCACATGGTTTTCTCAAGGAGCTAAGTTTCCATCCTGTGTTCCTTGCAATAAGAACTAATTGACATACACTGATTGCCCATTTTTAATATGGTCCTCTTCCAATTTAATATCGTCCTTCTCCAAATTTTAGCATAATTTAACTTTCCTTCTTTTCTATTCTCCATAATTCCTCTATAGCGATGATCAAGCTGATGTGGGTCTCGCCAATTCCAATTACACAGCCAGTTCCAATTCTAGTCTCTCCTCTGGTGGGGGCTCTGAGAGCCCCAGCACCTCTACGGAACAAGTGGGCGGAGCGGCTGCTGCATCAGCAGCGGCGGCGAGCACGTCTCATCATCACCATGGAGCGCACGCGCATCATGCACCACATCACACCCATCAGCACAGTCATCAGGATTCGTTTCATGGCAGCATGAGTGGCAGTTCCAACAATACCAGCTTCTGGGGTGGCAGCATTGGTGGGCCCGGCGGTCCCACCATTGGTCAGTTGGCGCGCCAATGGAATTTCGATACTGATGAGGAGGATGATCTCAATGAGGCCGATTGGAGTTCAAATGTGGCCGCAGAAATGTTGGCTGCCCTCACCGATGCCGAAAAGAAACGTCAAGAGATTATTAATGGTAAGTGTGGAGGGAAGCGGTGTCTCTGCAATGCCAAGGAAATCATTTCTAATGGTTTTGTTTTTTTTCTTTAGAAATTTACCAAACCGAACGCAGTCATGTGCGTACACTGAAACTGCTGGACCGTCTATTCTTTTGTCCGCTGCAAGAGAGTGGAGTGCTTACGCACGATCATCTCATGCTGCTCTTTCCGCCG
Source organism: Clusia tigrina (assembly GCA_920105625.2). Lineage (NCBI taxonomy): Eukaryota > Metazoa > Arthropoda > Insecta > Diptera > Clusiidae > Clusia > Clusia tigrina. Next base: position 50,635,452 of record OV050030.1, read on the forward strand.
GCGTTGCTCTCACTACGCGAGCTGCATGGAGCCTTCGAGCAGAAACTTAAGCTGCGTCGCCTGGAACAGAATCACATTGTGAGTCAAGTCGGCGATCTGCTGGCGTCCATGTTCGACGGGGACTCCGGCGAAGACTTGTGTGAGTTTGCGGCACAGTTCTGTGCTCGCCAACAAATCGCACTCGAGGCACTCAAAGAGAAACGTCGCAAAGACGAGCAACTCCAGAAGCTCCTGTCGAAGGCCGAGTCACATAAGGCATGCCGTCGACTGCAGCTCAAGGACTTGTTGCCCACAGTATTGCAGCGTCTCACCAAGTATCCGTTGCTGTTCGAGAACCTCTACAAGGTCACAATACGCGTGGTGCCCGAGAACACCACCGAGGCGGAGGCCATACAGCGCGCGCTGGAATCGTCGAAAAAGATACTCGTCGATGTTAATCAGGCTGTGAAGACTGCTGAAGATGCGCATAAGTATGACTGATGTTTTATATGTGGTCTCGGATTTGAATAGGATTCAAGTGGGTATGTCATGCCACTGGAATCCTGCTCCAATCCGAGGAATGATATGGCAGATTGTTAAATCAAACTCTAATCGCCCTTTCTTGTCTTGTATTCCAGACTGCAAAATATTCAGCGAAAATTAGACAAGTCAACCTTTGATAAGGACGAATTTAAGGTAAGTTGTAACTGAAGTTTAAGAGGAAGTGTTTGGAGTTTAGGTGCAGAGTTAGTGTATTCAAGCATATTTTTGGGAATATCTTGCTTTCCTTTTATAGAAGCGAAGTTTAGGAGATGGAGCAAAGTTACTACATATCTCTGGTTGTCAGTGTACTTTGTTTTAGGCATTATAATATTAGTGATTTGGACTTTCGTTGTCTGGTTCGGTGGGTACAAGAATTCGAGTTCAGTATATCAAAATTAAATGCCTGGTCATGCCGGGACTGTGATACTATCGGTCTAGATAACTAAGTATAACACGAATCACTCTCACTGCACCATTTGAGAGATAAAATGGGATATGAAGAACGATTCGTCTGAAGCTGAGAGCCATCTATAATTCTACAGATTATATGACACATAAATCGTCGCCTGAAACTATGCTACAAAATTGTTTCGCATTTCATAGATTTATCTACTATGTATGGAATAGTCTCCAAAGGTCGTTTCTAAATTTGATTAAAAATATCCTCTTCAATATTTTTGTTTATGTGCACTGGTACGAAAATTTATAAAAAAGTTCTGATCACTGAATAGTGAGGTAGAAATGGAGTTTGTAATGCAATACAAATGCAGTGCAACGTACATTAAAGGGTCTCTATGAAGCCATTCCAAAATGATGAAACTTTTTCTATGCTATGGTAAAACTCTCGCAGGGTTTTGCTTGCCTTTGGTGTATGATAGATAGGTAGGTAGGAGTAGTAACTGAGTTCACCAAAAGCACAATAGAGCATATCTAAAGACCCGTTGTGATACCACGGTGTGGCACTGTTCGAGCACTGACTAAAATTCTCTTACTTAAAGATGGTGAATAGTCACAATGGGCCTTGAACAGGTCTAAATGAGTCTCAGGACTGCCATTCAACCTAACCGAAAGATGGTGATAGTCACCACAATGGCAGCGCTCGCCTTCGTTATACATCTGACTCAATTAATGTCCAGCATAGAGTCGGTTGTTTTTCACTATCTTTAAAAATAATTTTTATTTGTTTAGTTTTGTTAAACAATTAAAAAAAAATTAAATTAATTTGCTTAGAAGTATTGTATAATGTTTTTTAGTACTGAAGTCTCAGAAGCTAGCATTATAAGTGTCATATATCACTACAGCGGTCAATTCACAACTAAACTATGTCGATTTGTGTGCTCCTCATACTTCGCTTTCGAGTTTTCTATACTCCATTGTATAGCATTAAGGAAGTCAAGTTGCTGGGAATGATGTGGAAGCCAATAACGTGACTATTAGAAAAAGATGGTATAGTCGATGACTCGTATTATCAGATGATAGGACAACTTTTGCATTCATTTTACTATATATATTATAGATGAGACTATCCCCATCTTTCAAATAAATAGGGGCATCACAATAGATCGCGCTGTACAACACCCTTAAATATATCTATCTATCTACTATATATATTTATTGTATATGATATTCTTTCGTAATTGTCTTTTCGACAATTTATACCAAGCTCAATACTTGGATTCGTATCGATGGATTGTGTAATAAGCAAACAATTCCTTCTTCAGTTAGAACAATTGCCTTTATTAGTATTCGTCTTGGCTTTATTACTATTGGCTTCATTACTAGTTAATTGGCTTCATTATTAGTTAATTGGCTTTATTACTATCGGCTTTAATTCTATATCCTCGCTTCTCACACTGCGTCTTCGCTTATAGTTTGCTGGAGTCAGTCACTTCACTTTTTAACTACTCTCACGATGCCCGCTCTGCATAATCACTGCTCAATTGCCCGTTGCTAACCCGATGTCCGTTCTGCGATGATCACTACTCAACTGCCCCTTGCTAACACGATGTCCGTTCTGCGATGGTCACTTTACAACCACTGCTGTTAGTCTCAGGATACGGCTATGATCACTTGTCAACCGCTTGCCGCCAATACGATGTTCACTCCTCTATTGTCACTTGTTAAATGATCTTGCGATGCTCACTCTGCTTGCTGGCACTCTCAGGATTCGGCTATGATCACTTTTCACTGCTTGGTGCCAACGATGTTCACTTTGCCACTGTCACTGGTTAACTGATCTGCTACTACGATGTTCACTCTAGGCTATGCTGACGGTTCCGCTGCTGCTGCTACTACGATGTTCACTTTGCCCCTTTCACTTGTTCACTCATCTCTATGTTATTTGGGTGGCCGCTTATATACTTCTTGTATACCAGAACTTCGAACGCAGTTTCGCATGCCTTCTCGCGTGTGTATTTAAGGGTTGAAAATGACGCATACCCTAAAATATTGCAACCAATCAGATGGCGTGTTGATTTCGTAACAATATGTTTATTATATATGATATATTTATTATATATGATATATTTATTATATATGTATTCGTGCTTTGAATGTATATACCATTTATTCTTGTATAATCACGAATATGTAATCGGCTCTTTTGTTAGAATACATAATCAAAAAGATTCTGTGATGATTTCCAAACACTTCGAGCACTTGAGTACTTAAATTAAAACAATAATATAAAGTTTTATTTACTTTTTATAAGTTTATATTTATATTTATATATATCTTTGCAGAATTTGGATTTGACACAATATCGTCTCATACACGATGGCAGTTTGACAATGAAAAAGAATCCCAGTATACAACTGCATGGTTTACTTTTCGAAAATATGATTGTGTTGCTGACGAAACAGGTAAATTGGGAATTCAGACCACAAAACGAACCGAATGTCCGCGCCGTGTAACACTCAATAATGGTAGACTCTGAAAGTAGATTTATCCTTTCAATTATAACATCAGTACTACTCCCGGATGTGTCAAAGCCACAAAGAAACGAGCCGCCTGCTTGAGGCTGTTCTATTATTGTGTGTTACACTTCACCAACATTCGCTCCGCTTTAGAAGGATAAAGCTCTATAACCTTCTGTTTGTGTTTAATTATGCTTCAATTTGAATTCTTAATTGCAGGATGATAAATATTCGCTGAAATATTTGCACGCAGCACGTAACACTGAAGTCAATAATAAACCCGTTAGTCCAATTATGAACATTGATTCGGAGACATTGGTACGCCAGGAGGCTGCCGATAAGAACTCATTCTTTTTGATCAAGACAAAGACATCACAAATGTTGGAGCTACGAGCGCCAAGTAGTTCGGAATGTAAAACGTAAGTTGTGATGAGATAATTTCTTAACATATTAAGTAGAGTAGGGGGAGGGGCAAGAGCTTATAATTTCGTTATGTAGAATTCGTCAATAATCTACTTTAGTCTGAAAATTTGTTGATTTCATTATGAAGGAACAGCTAACATGATACCCAAATAACCAACAAGGATTCTTTTGATGGTAGTCATTTGAAAAGAGCTTCAATTATCGCTTCGAAGAAGGATTTGTTCAGTGGGAATCCATTTCCTTGAAGCTTAGATGCAATCATAATACTAGTGCCGGAATGATTAGTATTAGAAGCTTCTTGCCGTAGGTTTTACTTAGTATAAATAGAGAGTTATGACGCTGTAAGGATCCACAAGTCACTGCTGAAAAGCAGCTGCGGTTAAAACTAAATATGGGCGTGTTTAAAGTTTGTTGTGATAATTTATGAGTTATGCGTTCGTTCGTTCGTTCAGGTGGCTGATCCACGGCATCCTCGCCTGAGTTACAATCAGCCCCTTAGCGCAGGTTTTATAACCACTAGCCTCCTAAATAAGGGTTGGTAGCTAGAGCCTCTTTGTGGAATTTAGGTATTTTAGAAGGTCCTTCGGTTTTACAACCGGATAGTCCCGCTTGAAAATAGTTTCCCAGGGCTCTATTTCTTGCGGCGGCCACAGCTGGGCATTGGCAAAGGAAGTGAGTTATTGTTTCCCTTCCGTCCGGGGCTTTTACAACTTCTATGGGTACTGAAAGGTCTCTGCATTTTCTCCCCATGAGTACTATACGAAAAGTAATTTTCGTAGGCACAACAATATCGTCATCCGCTGCATAACAGCACGCGCCAAGTCAATTACCTTTGTGAGCAATAGGTGAAACACCCGTATGATGGCGATAGCCAGTGCCCTGTAAAGGCCGCCATGAATCGGCTGGTGTCTCTACGGTCCCTGTTGATAAGATAAGATCCCTTGACCTAGCTATATTGTGGACTGGCAGGTCGCCCGGGATGTATTGCAAGTTGTAAGTGCCCTCCATATTTTGCCTGCCTAGGAGAGGCAGTGCAGGTAGATCCCTCTATTGATCGCACCCAGAGAAGCAGGTTCCTCTTGGGTTAGGTCGAGAGAGGCCACCCAATTCATCAGCTTTCCATCAGCGCACCAATTATCAGTTCTGTCATTTCCAACGATATTACTATGCCCTGGAACCCAGATGATTGCGCTGTCACCATGAAGACTTAGCACCCTAAGTTCCTCCCTACACTAACTGACCAGCCTGGAGTTGATGATGTTTGATTGTGGGCTCTTTATGGGGGTCTGGTTGTCCACAAAACCGGCAACCTTGTTTCTAAGCCTTTTTCTACTGTGTTGTGTAATTTGGTGACACGCCTCCCTGATTGCGAGTACTTTCCTCCTGAAAAACTGTAGCCTCATCAGGTGGCATGTGCAGTAATTGATGTAGCGTGTGTTGAAAATACCTCAGCGCCTGCCCACAGATCTATTTTGAACCCGTCTGTATAAATGGGTGTATCGTATTCCATTTCAAATTTTCTCCTTGATCACTCTTCTCTTGAGGGAATTCTAACCGTGAAGTCTTTTTTAAAGGCTAGTTGTGGTACTGTGCAGTCTGTTGTCATTTCTGTTAGTTCCCTCGGCATTGCTTGTAGCACCTTACCATGATCCTACGGTCAGCCCAGGAACATGTCGTTTTTTACCTTAGTGCACTATTGCAGGCCCATTTAAATATCAATAGGAAGAAAATGTAGCATTATATTGAGTCCCTCCGAAGGATATGTAGGCAGGCTCTCCACAACACCAGCACCAGCTGCTCTTTGGACTCCACTGAGTCTCTGAACAATATAACCAAATTGAGCCGTGCGTGAGTTTTGGACGCACGATGGCTTCGTACATCCCATGAGTGATATGGGATGCACGATGGCTTCGAACATCCAATGAATGATATGGGGACAAAGTGAGTTATCCGTAGACAACAATAGCATTGAATTGAGCTTTTTATAATAACTTTATAGAGGAAACCCAAAGAAGTTGCTATTAGCTTTCCGATTTATTCTATCATAGCAATTGTCTCCTGCACCACCACCGTGACAATGACTTGATCTGACCTCTGTAGATAGGTTTGGCTTTCTGTTCCAAGATTGAGTCTCCAGCTGTGGTTCTTTCCCTTTGAATTAAGCGATCTCTGTTCCATTAATGGGAGATACCCTTCAAAGTGCGTTTTTATTTGTTGTTAGAGATCTTACACGGTGCTTAGAGTCGCGGCTTCGTGTGGAATCAGGGATGTGCTTGGGTATACACACGACTGGAAACTCAGGTAGACATGATGTGTTTCTGCTGAGCGTGCCGAGGTGACTTTCAAATGCACGGCTCAGTATAACAGCGAATAAGTGATAATGAAACTGTTGCACATCCTTGTCATAGATTTATGACATGAACTCCGTGCCCGTGCTAAGAAAGGAGCTCTGCACAAATTAGCCTGCAGCAAATCGGACGTGCCTGCTGTTTCTAACAAGGAATAGCTTCCAATTGTATTTGGTTTTGAAGTTGTGATGATTCATTACACCACTTGATTCTTCTTCCGATGTGGATTCTTCTTCCGATCTATATGATAGCTCTTTAAATTTCTTTCCGACAATATTTGGTTTCCATTTTCCACAACGCATTCCTTTTACATCCGTTTCAACTGCTTCCACACCCCCATCATTATTAATATATCTCCTCTTCTCAATTCCGCCGAGTATCCTTGAAAAATCTCTTCTAATACGCTGCTGTCTCAGGCGTTCGCATCACGAGGTGCCTTTGGCTCATATCCCATCAAAAGTAATTGAAAATAACATGTTGTTTATTCCTTAAAGTCCCAATACATTCCCAAGTGATGCCTCACTTTGCTTCTGTTGCCACCTGGTCCTGGTTATGGGGCTGGCTCTGGCTCTGTCTCTTTGGGTAATTAACCTGTCAACGCGTAATTAAATGCGTCAAAAATGTTGCAAATCTTTAAAAACATTGAATGGAAAATATTTTTATTGAAGCGAAAATTTCCGCATGTCCAATGCATCCCTCCCACGAGCATCGTCCCCGCTTCGAAGAAAATTGTTCGTATTCATTGAAATTCTTGCAATTTTAATGCAAACATGTGCACAAGAGCGCCGTGCTCCACGCACCTCCGCCCGGACGCCACAGAACAGCTGAGAAGGCGGCGCTCGGCGGGGCTCTGCGCTCGCTGCAACTTGTGGGAGGAGCGGGGTGACACAGCGGGAGGGAGGGGCGCGTGGCAGCTTTTAATTTGTTTATGGTTTAGTTGTTAAATTTTGTTTCTTTTAAATTAAATATACAATTAATTATTTTATTATGCCCGCTGGCAAGTGAGCGGCGGATGAGATGAGCAGCGCAGCAGAACAAAGTGAACCTGGGCACGTGTGTGCGTAATTTCCATTACAGGCGTTACTGCGTCTGAGTAGCATTGAAGTGTTGTTGCGAATTAATCGCTACGCATGCACGCGTTGGACTTAATTTTGAGATTTCCATTTAAATGCCTGCCACATGCCACACACACTCACACATCAGGACTTCTTTAATGGGCATAAATAAAGATTTGTAGCATTTTCTGTTCAAATCACCTACACGCAGTGCATACAGGGTGAGGCTCCTATGGCTACAGTTGCGGAAATTTTAACAAAAGGCAAATAAACTCTTTTATAGGAAATATTATTAGTCTGCTCTGGAAGAGTGCATTCATTCACTGGAACTATAGTCAACGAAAGAGGCTGGAATACTTCATTTTTGATGGGCAACTTAGTGGGTTAGATTAGGTTATCGTGGTAGCCGGTCTACAGACCAACTCACTCAGACCACCATGGGTCCAATGTGATACCACCGCGTAATAACGCACCTCTGATTTACTCGTCAAACCATTTCGAAGCCCTAATAAAGCGCAGGATTTGTTTGACCTTCGCGCCGGACACTTCCGTAAGAGAGCTGAAAGCGTATTTGCCTAAACAGCCCTCTCTGCTTCTAGCCAGAGCTGGGCACCTACAGAAGAGATGTTCTACAGTTTCCTCCAACTCCCCATTCCCACGGCTGCTGCAGTATTCATGAGAGAATACTCCCAGCCTGAGAGCATGCCTGCCGAATAGCCAATGACCAGTTATACAAGCCACAACCTTAGAGATATCTTCTCTCGACAGGGCAAGCAAGTCTCTAGATTTTCTCCTATTAAGCTCCGGCCACATTAGCCTAGTCGTCAAACAAATGCCTTCGTCTGCCCAAGACCTATTGCCGCATGGACAACGCTGTCCTTCAACATTAGTTTACAGATGGCAATTTGGTATTCCAACATCGCATCTGTCCATAATCCATCTGTGCATAAAAGAAGGTTGTTGCCCCGTCTGAGTAGCTCATCAGTTCCCTACAGATTCCCTCGTCTGAGTAGCTCATCAGTTCCCTACAGATTCCCTCAATATCCCAATCTCAATGTCCCGGAACCCATATTATGCGTACCCTGAAAACGGTGCTGATATCATTCAGGGCTGCCCGGCAGTCCTGGCCAACCTTTGATTTCAGTACCACCGAGTTCTTTGCCTTGATGGCCGCCTGGCTATCCGAGTAGATATATGAAGCTTCTAAGCAATATATATTCTTTGTTACGGCGTGTCTACTTGAGTAGACAGCTACCTCCTTTAAGGCTAGGATCTCTGCTTGATAAACACTGCAGTGGTCGGGGAGAGGGAACGAAAGCTCCAGTCCCAGTTCTTTTCAGAAAACTCCAAAGCCGACTCTATCGTCAAGTTTGGATCCATCGGTGCAGAAATTCAGTTCCCCCTTCTCCACTCCCTTCTAGACGGAATATGTCTCTTGAAGTGCCTTTCAAAGTTGAGATTAGAGTGGTCGATGTTTTGGATACAACTACTCCAGGTATGCACGATAGTCAAGTAGCCAGTCTGCCGATCATTCCATAATGCCGTGCATTTCGGCCTTAGCGCTCCTGCGGCGGCCACTTGTTTCCCTACCACAGGTAGGTGGGTTCAGTATCTCTTCTAATGCTTTAGTTTGGGTGGTCCTTAAAGCACCAGAAATGCAGAGAAAAGCTGTCATTTCCACCTTGCTCAGAAGCTTCAAATAGCATTGTTTCCGAGTTGCTGGCCACCATATCAACGTTCCACATAGCAATATAGGTCTGACCACAGTGCATAATTCGTAAATTCCCCCATCTGATGCCGACCGTTTTCTTACAAGTGTACAAAGTACTATTGGCCTTCCTAACTCTTTCCTGAATATTGGGTTTCCAGGTAAGTTTCCTATCTAGTATTAGTCTCAAATATTTGACTGTCTCCTTCATCGGAATTTCCACACCTTTGTATATTAGCAGGGAGACCGTAGGAGGTCTATTTTTCTTAGAGAAGAGTACTAATTCCATTTTATAGGGGTTTATTCCTAATCCCCTTCTTTCCGTCCAACAAGTTAGCGGGCAACTTGGTAAAAATAATTGCATCTTTCTCTCTGAATTAAGGGAATGGAGCTTCCTTTGATTGATCAGCTGTGATTTCAGCAAGAGTTCCCTTTGTCTGAAGTCAAGGAATGTAATTCCTTTGATTGAAGTCAGGTGTGATTTCAGCAGGAGCTCGCTTTGCTTGAAGTCAAGGAATGGGACTTCCTTTGATTGAAGTCAGGGGTGATTTCAGCAGGAGCTCGCTTTGCCTGAAGTCAAGGAATGGGACTTCCTTTGATTGAAGTCAGGGGTGCTTTCAGCAAGAGTTCCCTTTTTCTGAAGTCAAGGAATGGGACTTCCTTTGATTGAAGTCAGGGGTGATTTCAGCAAGAGTTCCCTTTGTCTGAAGTCAAGGAATGGGGCTTCCTTTGATTGAAGTCAGTGGTGATTTCAGCAAGAGCTCGCTTTGCCTGAATTTAGGGAATGGGACTTACTTTGATTGAAATCAGCTGTAATTTCAGCAAGAGCTCGCTTTGCATGATTTCAACATTTAAATTGCAATCTCGATTTATCTGAAGTTCTATAATTCGTAGCCAGATGATATGTAAGAAGTTATCACTGCTGATTTCTGTTCATAACTGAACTCCTTTGTCCTTCTACGTTGGGTTTCTAAGTCAATACCATTGTCGATAGTGTGGAGAACGAGATGGTTGGTAACGGCAAAGACAGATCGAAAGTTCTCCAGGCATTATTTTAATCCATATTTTATTCAAGTTTAGAAATCAATGCTGAAATCTATATTTCATCAGTTTGGTTTAACTGTTCTGGTGGCTCTACATTAAACTAAAATATAGACAGCATGTTCCAAAGAACTATGTAACAAAAATTTGCAATACAGGGAAGAGAGGAATATTTGGTTCTCACTCATAATCGTATATTTGCGAGCTGTGTAGACACGTAAACGGTATTTTGGAATCGGTATTTTAGAATTGCCCCCTACATTAAAGACTATGAATGGTCCAACTAATTATTACTGGGTTGGTGAGGCTCATGGCAACCACAAATTGCTAGATGGAACACTTCTAATTTCATGGATGGTAAACAAATTGCAGATGTGAGATCTATCAAGTGATAGACCATAACTGGTTGTCTTCTATTCTCAATAAACTTAACTGACACCGCCATGGCTCTACGCTACACGGAAGAGTAGGTTATTGCAAAGCACTGGAGTCGGAATCTCTTTCGGATTCATGTAGTTTATTTCAGGTAGTGGTGAAGGCAAGCAATAAATCAACATTCTGACTTATGAACTGTGGTGTAGCTGATTTTTCTTTGGAGTGTTTTCCCCACTATGTAGAAAGCAAATCCTTCAAAAAGTGGCACTGCTTGTGAGTTAAATTGTAAAATTTACCGCTTATGTTACTACCTGCGTGTAAATTGATGCTGAATCCCCACAATATCCCCTCCCCTCCATATGTATTGATGTTGTGGTGGTGTTCACCAACTTTATTGCTGTAGGCGTCCTTTAGATAAGGTAGTATTCCACTTATGTGAGGTAGTATGCATATCAGAAAGATTTAATATCTGATGGAATGAAGGTGGGGAAATATTTCTCCATCTTTTCTGTGAGTATTGGGAACTCCTCTGCTACGAATTCAAATCGCACTTATGGACCTTAGTTAACTGAACTTATCTATCTCGACTCTCCTTGGTTTAGCATAAAAATCTGGAATTCGGGGACACTCCTACTTGGGTTTCTCTGTGCCCAGTCACAATAACTCTGATAATATAGATTGGTTTATTAGTGAATAAGTGAAGTTACCCTGTATTAGTGGTTATTTGCTACTGCCGGCTGGTGAGTACTCAACTTCGCCAATAAAGGCACAGCACATAAATTTCAGCAAATGCAAATAAACAAAGGAATACATTTCGTATATTTTTACGCCTTAATTCGAATATTGTAGCGCTGCGGACTTGTTCGGTTTACGAGCTGAGTAGTAAACCTCTGTAATTGCCGCCACCACATATTGTAATGGGGTGCTGCCGTGTGCGCCCGTCCTCCGTTCAGGTGCTCCGCTTCAGGTAGCATCAATGGGCGCGTATTTTCCGCTGACCTTCTGATGTTCAAACTCTTAAGAGCAACACATTAATTAGCAGGGTTAAAACAGTCTGTGGGCAGGTACGATTTCCAGCTGCTTACAGTGGGTGGCGGGGGGTATTTCTAAAATATATTAACAACAATTTTGATAGAGAATATTTTTTATTATTTCAAAATTAATATCATAATCTTTTGTAGTAAGTAATTTTGTTGTTGTTTAATAGGCATTTTTATCTTCCAACTTGATTTCAAAAACTATTTTTATACTTACTTTCATGTTTCTAAAAATACCTCCTTCATTCATAAAAAAAACTAAAATTTATAAGGCAATGATCCACAATGAAATCTAAAAAGAACAAATGAAGTCCATTGTCTACGAGGGGCAGAACTGCCTCCGTAGGAAATTTGTATGACCTTAGGTAGGTAGGTAGGTGTAGCGGTCGCCAGAAGGGCGCACTTAGGCCATCATTGACCCCTTATGATACCGCATGAGACACAAGTCCCAAACCCTTGCAAAGGTCCAGCCATTTGGAGCTTCTAATGTAGCAGTTGATGGAGCTTATCTTCTTATTTGGAATATGTCCCAAAGAGTTCAGAAAGTGTTCACCCAGGAAAGTGCGCCTCCTTCTGGTCAACGCTGAACACGTGCATAACAAGTGTTCAATGGACTCTTGCTGTTGCTCGTCCATGCAACTTCTCAACCTACTCTTGAATGACCTTATAATGCTTCAATATAAAGCTTAAAACATCATAAACAAAAGTTGAAAATATTGAGTGGAGTTTTTTATGTTAGTTTTATGCTTTTAATAAGCTTAGCTTTGAAACTTTTATAAAATCATTGCTTTAAACAAAGTGGTAGTTATCAATCCTTTAATACAACTCCCATAATCCTTCCCAACGACAATAATGCTTGTACAGTGTTGTAAGAGAGCAATGTTTTTATGGCACTGTAGAGGCATGCCATTTTTTATCCTGCTTATCTTGCGGTCTTCTACTCTCTTTGCTTTTTATCACCGAAGCCCCACCCATTTTTTTGAATTGTCTATTCATTTTTATTGGTATGAACATTTAACAGGGTTCCTTTAACCACTTTGAAGCGTCTTTCTCAGTCTTCACAATTAGCTTCTAACAAAAACTGACGATCCCTGTAGATGGAAGCGGTAGTTAGCGGGCATTGGCACTTCTGTTGATATATGAACGTCTTCATCATTATACCTCCCTCTATCGTCTTCATCATTATACCTCCCTCGATCGTCTTCATCATTATACCTCCCTCTATCGTCTTCATCATTATACCTCCCTCTAACGTCTTCATCATTATACCTCCCTCTATTCAAACTGACCTAGTCCCTTTTGGTGCGGCACATGTTTTATCCATTATCCTCTCATTTATGTTAAGATATAACTAACCACATTCCGGAAAAACCTCGAAGTTTACAATCTTGGATCAGTATACGAGAATTTGGCATTGCTTTCAAGATAGAATGCGGTTTTAGAAGTAAATATTCCTTTGAGAAAACCCTCTGAAACAGATCTGTGATGTATGCCTTCTGAGATACAATGATACAAACAGAATTTCCACTTTCACGAATTCATTAATAAGTGTTATAATATTGTTACGAAATTCGCTTCCTGACAATTTACTCTAACTCTCTATACTCGGATTCGTACCACTGGATTGTGTAGTAATCAAACAATCGCTGGTTAAATTAAAATTACTAACTTTGTTTAATTATTGCTATTTACACACTTAATATTATGCTTAAAGTTAACTTTATTACAATTTGCACTTTATTTAATAATTTATTTAATCACTTTATTACTTCTTAATACTGTAACTGCCAGAAGTGAAATACACGATGTACACACTGTTACGATTAAAATTCAACTGTGTTTCTGTGGTGGCTTATATACCTTTCTTATGGTTGAAGTAGCACATTCTAGAACATTCTCGAATTTTACCTACACTTCGAAAGGGGTTCTTGAGTATACTTTTTCTATGAATAGATTGTGTCTTGACTTATACGAGTATACGAGTACACCACTTTCGTAGTAACTGAACTTAATCTCAACTTTTAATGGGATCCTAAAAGTATGCAATCATTTATGTTTCAATATATCTAAATTAGTGTAGAACGTTCGAGATTATTGGCTACTCATGTCTTATCTTTGAGTGGAGGGTTTGCTGCCATAGTTATCAGTCAGCGAACCCCTGTACTCTTACTCTCTCCTTTTGCCATGTCAATAATAATGTTGTCTCTTTCTCTGATTCGAGACTCCATTGTAACTCATCAATGGTAATATTTCCTTCTCTCATATATGAGTGAATAATATCTCTGTTTCTCTTGAACTTAATTGTCGATCGCCGGAGGAGTTCAGCTGTGAATTATCTGCTGTAGTGATAGCAGTTAATTCCAAATAATAGTGAGTATTATTAAGGAAACAACTATATGGAAACTAAAATACAGTTGGATAAAATTATAGGGTGAATTTTTTTTAAACTTCATACGTTTTTTTAAATCGAACTCATACAAAGTTATGAAACCAATTTTCAAATTTCCCCAGACATATGCGAAACGTGGCTTTATCTTACATACTCCATTCTGGGGGTCCAATTTTGGACTGGTTATTCGAGTGACTGAGTGGGGGGTGTATACTCGTATGGTGAAAACATATGGAACAGTGTTAACTCCCAAAGAGTCAGTCGTCTTTGTTTGGCGCCATATCCCCACAAAGAAATAATTTCGCCATATTAACTCGTCCATTTGTGAGCTGTTATTATTGACGAACTTCTCCGTCAATAACTCCGTAGTTTTGGCCGGCAGTAGGCTTGTTGTGTCAGCCTGTTGACTCTTTTTGTTTTATTTCAGATGTCTTCCCATTACGATTTGCCAGATGTCATCTTGAACCGGAAAAAGCCTCAAAGATATCGCCAAATATTCTATTAAGGTCTAGAAAAAACATCCTTTAACTTTCAATAAACCCAAATAATCGATCAAGGTCTATAAAAAGCACCCTTTAACTTTCAATAAACCCAAATAATCTATCCAGGTCTAGAAAAAACACCCTTTTACTTCAATAAACCCAAAAATATTCTATCGATGGTTTTTGTATTGTCAGAACCAATTTGCAAGCCAAAGTATTTCTGGGCCTTATTCGCAGTTCCACTCCCTTCCGCATTAAATTGCCTCATGACACATGCATTTCCGGTTGCTTTCGCTGTTCTAAAGAGCCGCCTTTACAAGAGTGTAGTCTAATAATGATCACTCATACGTCATGTACTGCGAGCAGTCAGCATTTCGTTTATTGTTGTTATTTTTGGTCTGTTTTGTTGTTGTTTTCTCGATTTTCATGCAAAATATTTTCACCTTAACCCGATTACAAAGAGTCCAAGGTCAATGGCTCAGCCGAATTATCTCAAAGTTTCAACAATGGCACTAATTATGCGCGAATTTCCTTAAGAAAACGAAGCGAAATGAAGTGCCAAAGGGAACCGAGCGAAGCAATGTGGAACAGTTTAGTGTGGTTATTATTTATGTTCTTATTTGTTGGCGCAACAAAGGGAAATGTGTTCACTTTGTTTCTGAGAACTTTATGGGAACTAAAGTGGCGGTGAAACATCAATCAATGAGGAGCTCTCGCGTTCAGCTTTCAAACTTGTTGGCGCCTTTGTTGCAGTAGTGTGTTCCTCAGTGAGTGTGTGTGTGTGTGTGTGTTGTGTGGATGAGGCTGGCGCTCACCTCCCAGCGTTGTCTGCGACCCACTCAAGGGAACTGGTGCTGTCGCTAGTTCTGCTTCTACTACTGCTGCTGGTGCTGCCGTTGGTGCTGCTGTCAAACGAGAGACAAATGTTGCGTCAACTGTGTTTGTCGTATTATTTTCGTTTTTAATATATTTCAACTTTAAGCGATTTTCATTGTCATTGTCAACATTTCTCGCTTCAGTTAATTGCAAATAATTGCTTTATCTGTAAATATTTCATTTATGGCTCTTCAAAAATTTCCTGTTCACTTGCAGCAGCCGCCGCCGTCGTCAGTCGCCAGTCGTCTTACCTTATACGCATTGTTCACAAGTTGTCACACGGCAACTGGACCACTTGGCTGCATGCCCAATATGAGGGGACTATTGACATGTTAATTAGCCATTAATCATCGAATTGCGCGTACCTCTGAAACATCATTTACGTACGCAGCGCAGTGCAACTGATTTTGTTTAGTTTCTGTCACAGCCCGGCTAGCATTGCACTGGCCGTTTACGTTGACAAATCATTGAGCACTGGTTCGATGCATTCGCGTAGGTAACTAGTCGCAGTTTGAGACCAGTTCGACTGGTAATTGCAATTCTAACGCGGTCTTGGATATATTAGTCAGAACAAACTAGATTGATTTTTGTTCCCTGGGGTGTTTACTCCCTTCTAAACAACACTATTTCCGTTAACGAAACGGGCTAACAGCACAATCTTACCTAAAAGGTTCAATATTCTAAACTGCATATAAGTGTAATGTGTGCCATAAACGGAGTAAGCATTCTGATATCGTCTCCTTTCTTCAACAGCCGCAAAGTATGCTTAATTATTTGTATTTCTATTTACTGTGTGATATTTAATCCCAGCAACCCAATCAAAGAAACCAACAATTTACCCCTATTACATTGCCAGCAATTGAGTTGAATGCTATTTTGCTGCGTTATTTCTGACCACTTCAGCATAAAATGGGTTATGCTTGTATAAACGCCTAATAGCAGGCAGCAGAATTCTATTTATGATTGATAAGTGAATTGCCTGTTTATGGAATTACTTGATTTAATATTTCCCCATTGGTAATAAGCAATTACATTTATACTCGGCGATTACGGGCCGTGAGGGTTGCTTTTCGTTGGCCATGTTGCGTCCAAGGTCAAATGCATTAAATTGTAATGACAAACTTGAGTGGAAATCGATTCCACGAAGTACGAGCAAAACTCGCTTGCTCTGTGTAGTCCAGTATGCGGCCAATGTAATGCCATAATAGCGCCCTTATGCCCTCCTCCGCCCGCTTGCGGCGTTTCGTGTGTGCTGTTGACACTTTTCACTTTTAATATAAATTAAATTCTAAGGACATATCCCGTCCCAGTCAGCTCTCCGCCGAGGCCCTCCTTGTGGCAAGCATGAATCTTTTTCCGATGTCTCTTGTTATTGGTTTTGATTGTTTTACAACTCAATTTATTTGCTTCGCATTTCTTTACAATCTGACTGCATTTGTGCTGGCATCTTTCTGTGTGTCTGATTCAATTAACATTTCAAGGTGAAAGGAAAGCGCAGAGTATTTGTGTGAGTATGTATGGAATTATATCCGTACTGATGAGTATGAGAGATAATACTCGTATACCTATCAGAAACGGTTGTCCTACATTCAGCTGCTCTTCAGCATTGTCGACAGTGTTCCATTATTGTGAAATGCCAAAGGGTACGATCTAATTAATATCATACTCTTTGAGCCTTCTCCCTTAGTATTCGTAGAGTAGGGAAAATCATATAACCGGGCGTCCTTTTACACCAGTGCCCGACAAACATATACAATCGTACAGTATTGGAGTGTGCACACGTATTTGTGTGGAGCTTTTAACGTATGGCTTTGTACCGAGCGAAGCTTTCACGGTGATGCAGCCTTCGTTTATACAAATACGACAGCTTAAAAGCTTCTGAGTAGGGATATATCGGTGGCTATCGAGCTGGCCAACCCTTTTTAGCAATTTCTTGTTAATGGAAATAAATTAACAAGGATCTGTGTCAAGATCATCCAAAATATTTTTTATTAATCAATTGCGCAAATATTTATTTCAAATGAAACTTTATCACTGCAGCAGCCAATTCACAGATTCCCATTTGGTAATTGTTTTCAACTTTCGAGATTATTGGTAACTCTTACTTGATGTATATTATTATATACTAGATGTATATTATATATATATTATAAGTATATTATATATACTTCATGTATATTATTACATATTTGATGTATATTATTATATACTTCATGCATATTATTACATATTTGATGTATATTATTATATACTTGATGTATATTATTTTATACTTGATGTATATTATTACATATTTGATGTATATTATTATATACTTTATGTATATTATTTTATACTTGATGTATATTATTATATACTTGATGTATATTATTATATACTTGATGTATATTATTATATACTTGATGTATATTATTACATATTTGATGTATATTATATACTTGATGTATATTATTATATACTTGATGTATATTATTATATTATATACCAGTATTATAGAGAATGTTACTGATGGCTTATAGCATTAGCGAGAATGAGACAGCCATATCAGTGGTGCCGTTTCATATTTTTAATGTTTCGTTTCTTCAGCTTTCGATATAAATGTCAAAAATTTTCCAATTGTGTTTCGACATTACAAATACTCAGAATTTAAAAAAAAAATACCACAATACTTGGTACTTATTGTTTGTTAAGGGTATGTATATGAATCAATTACAAATACATGCTTTCAAATACGTAATTAATTTGAAAACACTAAAATACTTCAATTGCTTCAAATGCAAAAGTGTGCATCCTGATTTTCCTTTTCGATTGGAAAACCCCATAACACGATTATATAACATCCGCATTATACGAGAGTTGACTTTACCTTTTCACCTTATAGCGCCATGTTTAGTTTTTACAGGGTGGATTACTAACTAATTACATTTTTGGTACATTACAGACAAACATATTTAATTGTTGAAGGTATTTTCAAGTTTTTATAGAGATATAATTATTTGTAGTGTGTGCAAGTAATTAGTTGTTATTAGTTAAGTATTTGTAATTAATCAAATACAAGGTGCAGGTATTTAGTACTTATTATTTTAGATCCAAAAAGTACTTATAATTCCAACACATAAATATCCGATACTATGTACAGGTTTTTAGTTCTTCTTATTGTAAGTAATGAAAGTATTTGTAATTACAACATATAAGTATCAAATACTTGGTAATGGTATTTAGTACTTATTATTTGAAATAGTAAAAGTAGCAAATACAAGGTACTGGTATTTAGCACTTATTTTTTTAAATCCAAAAAGTATTTGTAATTCTATAATATAAGTATCCAATACTATGTACAGGTTTTTATTACTTATTATTGTAAATACTGGAATTAGTTGCATTTACAAACACATAAGTAGCTAATATTGTGTAAAGCTTTTTTGTACTTTTTATTGTAAGTATTGAAAGTATTTGTAAGTACAACATATATGTAAGTATCAAATATTAGGTACTGGTATTTCGTATCTACTTATTATTTCAAATAGTAAGTGTATTTACAATTACAACACAAGTATCCAATACTATTTACAGCTTTTTAATACTTATTGTTGTAAATACTGGAAGTAGTTGTAATTACAACACCATAAGTAGCAAATAGAATGCAGTGGTAGTCCTTATTACTTTAAATGCTGATCATTTTTGTAATTACTTATAAGTAAAATACAAGCTGCTTGTGATTGATTATTTTAAATACAAAAAGTATTTGTAATTACATCATGTAAGTACTGGTTTTATAGTACTTATTATATTCAATATCACGTATTTGTAACTGACAAGTATTGAAGTACTGGAAGTAATGAAGCTCTACCTCTCACCTAACTGCATTCCTTACTATTACGTCATTACTTTCCATGAATTACTTCGGAGTCCTCAGGCAGTTCTATTATATTCAAGCTGCTTTCGGGGATCGTAGAGGTAGAAATGTCAACATCTGCTTTACCTGAGATTCCTTACACCCCTCCAGCTGAACTTGAGTACTTGGTGCTGAATGAATCAAACCGACAATTCACATTAAACCGAACTTTGAAGTGGCGTTTCGCATTTCAGGCTCCTCCCTGTCTACGTCTCTCAAATTAGCTTTCTCGTGATTACCTGCCCATTTGCTCCGTGCGTATTTAATCACGGTTTATCTGACCGTTGCTAATGCTGGTATTTAAATTCCCACCCAACCTTAATTTAACTGGTGAAAATGGAGCTGTAATTGAGTTTCAGCAAAAGCAAAAAAGCCAAATTAAATAAAAAGGACACCACCGACAGACGTGTCCTTTTGCATGTGTACTCGTACATCAAATTGCCACTGAAAAGTGGTTGCCGCCTCTGCCTCCGCCCCATTCAGTGGAAATTGCCAGGCAAAATAAGCCGCCAGCGGCATTCATAGAAATCCAACATCACACTCAGGACGTGTCTCGGCCACTGCAGCTCGGCTGTGGCCGGCCTGCCATGCACATATATAAAATTGCTTTCCTTTTATTTACGATTTCAATTTATAATTTGCAATTAAATTTGTTTTGATACACTTTTTCATTTACCTGCACGCTTTGTTTGTTGTCCTGTCCCTTGCTGCCGCAGCCACTGCCTGCCGTGCATCCTGCCTTGTGTCGCACCTTTGCCTGCAAGTGTTTGAGCAGGATTAAGTGAAACGTGCGCTCTTATAAATAGCAGCAAATCCTGCCTGAAAGGATTTTGATGATATACCCATTTATATTCTCTTTTGTGTGCATATCCTTTTTTCTGTTTTGTTTCAAGTCCTTATCAATTTTCAATTTTAATAAATTTATGTTTGTTAGTTTGTTTTCTCCTTTTTTCAACTCTTTAAACAGTTGCTAAGAAAGTAAAAGGAAAATGATTCCCTTTAATTTTTTCCTTAATATGTCCTGTCAAATCCTTGGTGGGCGACCAGCATTTTTCCACCCTACCCGCATTTAATAGAATAACTTTTTGAAAACGCTTTCAAGTGTTTTACTTGAGTTGAATGTAATTAACTACTCGGCTCTTATCGTCATCTCTATAAGCCCAGCTCTGCTGTGAGTCTCTCTGGAGAGCTTTCAACTCCACCAGTTCGTCTTTTAATGTTTTGTTCTTTTTTGGCTTTTGGACACTTTCATTGGGTTGTATTTCTTGCAGTTCAACCCAATAAAACACTTGGCATCAACGAGGGACCACGGTAAGGTCAAAGTTGAGAGCCAAATTATGCAGCTTGTGTGTGGCGCGGCTAAGTAAATGGGCGTGCTCAAGTGTGATTAATGAAATTCCGAAATTCAAGCACCACCAGCACAGAAGTGTGCTCGCTTCGGGCTTTCAATTAGGTTTGCTTTTGTATGAATATGTTTTTTGTGGCAGCAAATGCCAGATGGACGTGCCGACATTTGTTTCATTGGAGTGTCAACATCAGGACAATTGCCTTCCGTAGAGGGAGAATTAACTACTGCGTTCTCCCTAAGGATATCCAAATTGACGCGGATATACTTGGAGTGATAATAGGGGAGGATCATTGTATTTGGCAACTCTGCTCATGCCACTGTGATGACTGGTAATGATGGAATGACTTTACAATTGTATAAACGTGTAGTAGGAGCAGGATTCTTAAGCACTACTTTTGTAGTTGGGCTACGTCTGTTTGTCCTCATCAGTTCTGTAGAAAAACTAAAGCAAATTTGGTCTTGGACTTGTACAAGTAGACTAGTTTGAAGACCCAGTAGCTTGAGTGTATTTTTTGTCCTTTAATTCTAAAGCGACTGCTCTACACAATACTCGGTTCTCAATTTGGGTCAAGAATATTTTTTCATGTTGCTGAAAAATGTGTAAGAATGTGTCTATATCGGCCTAAAATGTGTCTATATGGGACTTTGCAAAACTTTCTTCTATATCCCTAAAGCAGCATGAATCAGTTTGAGTAAGTTTAAGTGCTCTTAGATCTTCACTATAACTACTTGTAATCTCCCAATATCGGGGGGTCTTTAGCAAACAGTTCTCATATCTTCATTTTTCCCCGATTACTTACTTACCCTACATCCAGTGCAATCAGAGACTGGCACAGAGCATAGTTTCCGCCTACCTTATTGCATTGTTTTCATTGTTCGTAGTTCTGTTGTAACTGCTGTTCTTGGTTTTATTGTTGAGCTCCGTAATTTCATTTATGAAACATCGCATCTAAAGACTTTGTAGTAGAGCTGCTAATTCTCAAACATACGGTCTGTTTTTGCAACGGACTCTTAGTCACTTGGTCACTAATCTGTGGTCTGGTTTTAGATTAACATGTGCCTTCATAGCAGATTTGTGGATGAGTTTGAAGCAACACTTGTGTAGTTTGACGATAATAAAGTGACAGCTTTTGTTATTTTGAGTCATTCCAAAATCTTTGAATCATTCCAAAGTCTTTGAATCATTCCGAAGTCTTTAAATCATTCCGAAGTCTTTGAATCATTCCAAAGTCTTTGAATCATTCCAAAGTCTTTAAATCATTCCAAAGTCTGTTAGGCAGAGAGTTGTATTGATACACTCGTCCTCTGTGTAGGGAGTATTGCCATGATATACTGCCATAAAACTCATATTTTTGCGCCTCTGTAATACGTCTATTTAGCAGATGGAAGTCCACTGTGTCCCGCAGTTTCTTCCTTGACCCTTTGCAAGGATCTGTACTTTATGTACTATTATGTAATTCCTTTTGGCCTTTGTGACTTCTACTTCGCATCGCATTGGTTTCGCCAACTTTCTGTTATACTAGAATATCTTCTGATATCAATTCATGGTCGATGAAGTCCTCTGTCTTTACAAGAGCCAATTCGGACTCTAAAGACAGGCTCATATTCCATATTGTTAGGCGCTTCACACTGAAGATCATCTTGATACTCCGTATGGGAGTGTGGAAATTTCCATCAGTCTTTGAATTTGTTCTCCCGATTCTAGTCATTAATATCACGGAGGTGTTTGTTAACCCGCCTCACGGCGTTACAGCGGCTTTCATGGCGAGGAGTCTAGGATAAGTACCCGTTTTAGGCAATAAAACGCTTTTTTGAATTTTTATTTTTATTTCTCAACACAGTCTCCTTTCAGCTCTCTACATTTAGTCCAGAGATAGTCTAACTTTTTCAGGCCACCCAATAAATATAATTTGTAGAACTCCGCAAAAAAAGCCTCTGTTGCGGCGATGACTTCCTCGTTTGACGTGAATCGCTTTCCCCAAAGCCAATTTTTCATGTTTGCAAACAAAAGAAATCGCATGGGACCAAATCTGAAGAATACGGTGGATGAGGCAGCAATTCGTGGCGTAATTCGGCCAGTTTTTCGGTGGTGATTGCGGATGAGTGAGCTGGTGCGTTGTCCTGGTGAAAGACCAGTTTTTTCTACGCCGAATGGGGCCGTTTTTCATCAATTCAGCATCGAATCAGTCTAAAAAATGAGCATAGTGCTGCCCTGTGATTCTCCTTCCCTTCTACAAATAGTCGGTAAAGATGATACTTTGCGATTCTCAAAAAACGGTGGCAATGCCTTTTCCGGCCGATGGGAACCCTTTTCGCCTTCTTTGGAGCGATTTCGCCGAGTGAAGTTCACTGTTTTGACTCTTCTTTCATTTCTAGCGTGTAGTGATGAATCCGTGTTTCGTCAACAGTCACGAAACGCCGTAGAAACTCTGCGATTGCTCTTAAACAAGTCGAAATAGTGCTCCGAAGTTGTCATGCGATTCCATTTTTGCCCCACTGTGAGCAAACCCGGCACCCATCTCGCCGATAGCTTTCTCATACCCAATTATTCGTGTAGGATATTTTGTATGCGTTCAATTGAGATGTGTACAATGTCAGCAATCTCTCTGATCTTCACCCGGCGATCTGCTAACACGATATCATGGATTTTGTTAACCATATCCTCCGTAATCATCTCAATCGGACTGGGCCTGGGCGCTCTTCATCAAAAACGGATGTTCGGCCACGCTTAAATTCATTAAACCAATATCTGAAGGTAGTCATCGAAGATGCATGGTCCTTATAAACGGCTTCCAACTTCACTTTCATTTCCTCACACGTCTTCCCATCCAAAAAAAGAAATCTACTCACTGATCGATATTGCTCTGTCCATGGTTGCAAACAAACATTAACTTGACTACTTTCAACAGCTGTCAAAACAAAACTAATCGATAAATGTATGTGAAATTTAAAGAGTCATCGTTTTAAAGATGCCAATAAATGATGGCATACACATTTTACGTCACTGATGCCTTCAGTCGCTAACCACGGGTACTTATCATACACGGGTACTTATCATACACGGGTACTTATCATACACGGGTACTTATCATACACGGGTACTTATCATACACGGGTACTTATCATACACGGGTACTTATCATACACGGGTACTTATCATACACGGGTATTTATCATACCCTCATATGCTTCTTGCTTTTGATCAGAGATGCGTCTGTTTTAGGTCCGTCAATTCGAGACTCACATTCGCTAAATAATATCTGACAGCTGTGATCCTTTATATTCATTTCGACACCATCACTACAATGCTCGCGAATCCTGTGATAGTAGTTTTCTTATAAGTTTTGGAGTTTTGATACACCGCAATACAATTTCGAAGCAATTCCATTCACATTAGACTAACATAATAATCAACATTGATCCAACTTCATCATCATTCGACACTACTACACTAGGAAAATCAGGCTCCGATTTTATGTCCATCCAATGAGCATAACTTTTATAATACCACCATCACGAACACAATGATATGAATGCTTGGAAGATGGGTTGAAGAGGGCAGAGTATCAATACTCCCAATTCACAATCAAAAAGTCACAGTCCCTATTTCCGAGTATGCCACATTGACGAAGAAAACGGCACTCCTGCTCTATGAAAGCTGCCATAATGTTAAGTAATGACCACGATGATGATGATGATAGTTGGAGTTCGAGTACGCCACATCTTGATATCGACACTAAGGCCACCCACTTACCATCAGTGTCGCCGATAGTCGTGACGATGTTGATGGTGATAAATAAGTCAATTCTAGTACAATACTGCCAGCTGCCAATGAAGAAAGGCACGGAGCAAAGTTAGAACCGCAAACAGTTTAACCTGGTTGGCCTGGTTTATTCGATTTTGCTACTATTTTAGCCCTTCGCCAACCCACTCGGGCGACAATGCATCACACCAATTGTTATCTTGGAGCGATCTGAATTGCTCTGACGTTCTGGTGGCGTGGGTAACATTCCATAGAAGCGATGCAGGTCTAGTATCGATCGTTTCGGCTTTCATTCGATTTTATTGATGTATTTCATTGGACCCATTTAAGAAGTTTGGATGAGAGAGATAATCCCCGAGTATTCTCGTCAATTATACTGGAGTATGAGTAGTTGGGGTAATATTTAAATTGCAGTAGAGTCGTTTTATTATAATGACTTCCACCCTGACAGTACCGAATTTTTTCACCGATTCTAGTTTTTTAATAAATTTACTTTCTGTTTATACTGCAAGCAACAAACTCATCTATTTTTGATGATTGGTGGTAGGTATGCGAGTTACATCGTAGGATTTAACTGGCATACCTTACCTACCACCACCAATCATTAGTTTCCTAATTCATCTTATCGAAGCCACTAGCACGCATAATTGATTATGGTGCAAGGCAATAATGATAATGATAATGATAATTGTTATTGGTTTTCATACTCCTTCTGCCGCCCCTAAATTGGTTTGAAAATTAATTAATATCACGTATATTACTCATACGCCCGGGGTTGCCATTTCCTTCTGTCGTTTCTATTGCCACTTTTGCCAACGTTAATTGTTCTCTTTTGCTCTTCAAATTGTCGAACAAAAGGATGCCGTCAACACCCTTTTAGTTGAAACTGTAGCAAATCAGTTGGTAGTAATATGTTTCCCTCTCCCCCCTTTCTCCCGCACTCACTCCGTGGATGTGTGCGAGCGGTTTCTCAGTGTAAAATGCATTCGCAATTAGTTGTGCTCTGCTCTCACACATTCTGCTGCTAGCGCTCTGCGTCGGCTCTCTTTGTTCGCCAATCGAGTATTAGCCAAGCCAAGCCAAGACGCTTTGCTGCCGTTTTGTTCGTTTGTGCGTCGAAGGAAATTCCAAACAAAACAAACTCCCACTAAATTATAGACCAAAATGAAAACGTAAACAAGAAAAACTTTTAGCGAAAAATAAGAACAATAAACACAAACATCGCAAGAACAACAGGAAACTTACTGGCATACAGGGTGGTTTTCTTTCATCACGCAAATCCACGACCAACGCGCACATTCACCAATGACTCTGCCGCCTGCCCATTAGTCAGCCGCAGCCGCAGCCGGCTAATTTAGTCGCTTGTATGGGGAGGGGACAAGCAGCCCCTTGTTGATGTTGCTATTGTTGTTGTTGATGTTGTTGTTGGCTTCACCCAACCAGCCAACTCAGACTGCCTGTCGTTGCCGGTCGGCTGCAGTCGTGGCGCGTTTCGTGTCGCTGCGCGGCTTTCTTTCGGTTTGCTTGTCGCCGCTCGTCGCTATATGCCGCCGTCGAAAGCTCTCGCCTGGTCAGTGTTTTCATGCAACTTGAGGCGCGTGCATACGCAACGCTACGCCGCAAGTCGCTCCGAGTTGGAATATTTTCGTTCTTTTGGTTTGTTTACGGGAGCGCGTGTGTGCCTTGCGCCAGTCGCCAATATCGCGGCGCTATATTAAATCCGTGCGTTAATTGAGCAGCGCTTGTTTAGCCAACTAAATTCATACGCTTGATTGTGCGGAGTGAACTGCTGAACAGTGCGAAGTGTGTGCAATTTTTCCGCAATATACAATTTTAGCCCCCCGCCGCCTGCCTCCGTTTTATTGTTTTAGTTTTTTGCTGCACCAAATTTGGCAACTTTTTTAATGCTGCATTTGGCCAAATCGGGTGTTTTAATTGGTTTAAAAAATTTAATAAATTGAAGCAAACCCAGAGGCAGAAATGAATAACAAACAACAACATTTTAATTAATCTGTTTAACGAATTGTGTGAAATGGCGAATTGGAAAGAAATCCGTCGACATTTTATCTGAACGACCGACAACTGTTTTCAATTATTGGTGACAGGTAGGCCGCTTGGCTAACGAACGCGTGCAACACAGCGGTGTGGCATAATTACATCAGTTGCAAATTAATTTGTTGGATCATTTGTTTAAACAAAAGTTTCCTCAGTTTTATAAAAAATTGTGTACTTTCAGTGGCACCTTCAACGTCAACGACGAGTCCCTTTGTGGTTGAGAAGTGGGCATGCTAGTCTTACCGTAGTAAAGTCGAAGATTCGAATCTAGTTTCATAATATATCTCTTCTATTCTGTCGTGTGAAAGGTCTTTTCAATGTTAGAACTCTTTGCCCTACACCACTATATACATAATTAATCCTAGTTATAGCTACTAAGGCTTTCCGCTACTTGTGATTTGTACCACTTTAGATACTGAAAAGTTCAATTTCATCACACATTCCAGTTTTTGGGAGATATTGCTTAATTTTTTGAATATTATCTATTGTGGGTTTCGATAATAGATGAAGGAAGGGACTCTGATTTGTGCAAAATAATAAAAACATCTTATAGAATATCCTCAAGCCTTTTGAAGTGATGAATTTCTATGAAATTGGCGAGGATTTAAGTAGGTAGGTAGGTAGGAGTATGCGCCTAGTTTGCCAAAAGCACACTTGAGCACACATAATGGCCCATTGTGATACCAGGGCGAGGATTTACTCGAATGTGAATATTGTAGAAAGAAATGCATATAAACAGGTTGACCAAAAATAATTGTATACAACATTTTATAAGTTAAGCTAACAAGGCGTTTGTTAATAATAATATATTCCTCGGTCATGAGTATAGAACCACAAATAAGTGAGACCCCTTGTCAGGTTATGTTAAGAACATATATTAGTGAAGGTAACGGTGTACCAAAAGTGTTACATTAGCTCATCATACGCTAAAAAATACCTCACATTTGTGATCCATGTAATCAGGTACCCGAACTCTTGATAGATCAAAAGTAAACTGTCTTATCCATTGCCTATCAGACTGAGCCTCCCATCAGGAAGGGATCACAGTCCTAAAATGTCGCGGCGGCAAACTTTTAGTTAATTTCAGCCATCTGTCAAGGCTCAAACCATCATCAACTGCGATTTATGACAGTGTTCCAATGATGGTTAATGTCTTTGGAGGGTCACACCAACTCCTGTCAAAACCGGTGATTTCGGGCATTATTGAATCTTATCGGCCGTGAACAGCACCCTCTCCCAGTGCCCAGCTACACAAATTGACCGCTACTTTTCACTAGTGGGCAACTATTTTCGTCCCTCAGAAGTGTTTTTTTTTACTTTGAGTTCCTATCTTCATGCTTTATGTGCATCATCGATGCTATTCTCACGGGTTCATCGATACCCTAGTAACACACTGTATCCATTTCCATCTTTATAAGCGGTTTTATTTATTTCCCCTCCCTGGCTGGTCGCCTTCAAGGTCAAGCTCAGCGTACCGCTTAATAGCGCGTGAAATTAACAACCGCGCTATGCTACGCTGGTGGGCGAGTCTATAATTACGCTCATCGAGCGATATATCTGACATTCTACAAATTACAGAAAATCCAATCAACGGGAGCGAAACTTATTTTCAAAAGCGTAGATTCTCAATTTTAAAATTAAGAAACACTTCGAAACAAAGTCTAAATTAATGCTACAAAGAAAACCATTTCGTATACACCTATTTTTGGGTACCTTATAATATAAAACTATCGTTTTAAAGTCCTCAATTCTTAAATTCTTAAATCCGTCCACAACAATTTACGTCGTTTTAACGCTGCACTGTTCTAAACCACAGAGAAGCAGTGCGTTGCCTTCCAAAGTAATGGCTTGTGTTGCTCTGCCCCCTGGAACTGTTCCAAACGACAGACAAGAAAAGCGTTGATATCCAAGGTAAGGGTTGTTCTGTTTGGTTGAATTGTAGCAAGCCCATTGTGCAGATTCTGCGATGAAGAAAATGAGTCGCCAGAGCATGTATCAGGGAACTGTGGAGCATTAATGTAGTTTTGAAGAAAACTCCCAGGCTCGTATCAAATACCAGGTAGAGAAGTAGCAACGCTAGATCTAGTCGACATCGTCGAGTTTCTAATGAACAACGGGGCTGGATGAGAATTTATAGGGATTCTATTCAGGGTATAGGCATATAGAGGGCGATACAATATATCTCTTTGGTCGCAGTAGCTTTTATACCTCTAAACCACACATTAATATTAACATTAAGGGTTCTTTTACCATTAACATTAAGGGTTCTTTTACCCCTGGTACTGTTTTAGTTCGACCATTGAATTCCCAAACAATACCAACTTTCTTTCTGATATGTAGCAGTTCCATCCCTAAACTGCAGTATATTACTTGTGGTTGAAATAAAGTAACTGAGATGGGAAACTCCTTTTACTTAATTTCAGTAACTACGTCTCCGATCCGTAGTAATTGAATAAATAATTTTAGTTGCTGGAATACCCCAAACAATACCAACTTTCTTTCTGATATGTAGCAACTCCATCCCTAAACTGCAGTAGATTACTATTGGCTGAAATAAAGTAACTGAGATGGGAAACTCCTTTTACTTAATTTCAGTAATTACGTCTCCGATCCGTAGTAATTGAATAAATAATTTTAGTTGCTGGAATACCCAAAAAATACCAACTTTCTTTCTGATATGTAGCAACTCCATCCCTAAACTGCAGTAGATTACTCAAATAAACTAATTGAAATTGGAAAGTCCTTTTACTTAATTTCAGTAATTACGTATCCCATCCGTAGTAATTGAATATCTAAATTTCAGTTGCAATTTAAGTCCGAATTACATTTTAAGTTATCGAATTGCAGATTTCCAGTGAAACTGCCTCCTGTTGTAACCAGTTGAAATTACGGACAAACGTAATGCCGTGCAACCTGCCTCAACTAATTTCCATTTCCTTTCGCTGACATCCGTTTTCTGCTGGGCTTTCAACCACAACTTGCAGTTCAGAACTACTTTCATGAGTCTTTCTTTCAACCATAATTCATTAGGTTTATCTTCATATCAAGTGATTGCTCCGTTCAAAGGCCGCTTTTTTCGTATTAAGGGTAAACAAGGCCGTTAATCAATATTGAACATCATAAATGGGTTTGGGCCGGCCAAATGCCCAGGGGATGATTATTAGACACGCTTGACCCCTCTAAGGACATGATTATGAGGCATTTATATACATTCAAACAAAACGTTTAATTAATCGTTAGCGCATAAATAACAAGTGTAAACATGTGCATTTGTTTTATTAATTATGGCGCTGGAATCCCATGGGCTCAGTTGGATGTGGTCAACCCCCACTTCTGGTAAATAAAACAGAATTTCAGTACCACGCTCATTTCAGTAATCATTCTGTGAGACGAAATGAATGTCGCCTTTATGGGTTTAAGTAAATTGGTAACGCCATCATTCAATTTACAGAACTACGGCCAGGAATGGTAACCATATCACTAAAACGGAGTGTACTTTTAGGATGGATACAATACCATTTGAGACACGGAGATTCCTTTTCGTTTTCCAGAATTCTGGTATTAAACACTTCCTTTAAAGCGTACCAAAAACTGAAGTGACTGCGTCTTTCTGTATCTCCTCCACGCGAATGGTATATTCCTCGATATGTCTCCACCTTAAAAGTGGGCCATCATTTGTATGTGTTGCACGTAGTTCGAGGCTAGAAATATTACATTTATTACATTACGTCATGTTTCAACAAGCATGCTTACTTTTTATAATATCCGCCTAATCTTCCACTCTTAACTCCTTCCCCTCCCCCTACCACGGCGGCTCTGCTTGCTTTGGAAAGTGCGTTACAATGGTTTCTCTATTTTTTCCTTTGGTTACTTTCACAATTGACATTCTTTTCGAGCATCATGAAGCTCCCTATTATGCCTCGCGGATGACTGACGACTGCTCAGGCGTTTATTGACATTCTTCATGTTCATTGTCACATGTTGCAGACTGGTACGAACAGATAATACACCATGTACGGCTACGTGGTGGGTGTGCTCGATAACGCGCTTACTTCACTCTACACTTCGCTCTAGTCGTACTCGTACTATGCTCTAAGCCCCTCTGCTTTGCATACACGTACTTCACTTTTACTTGAGCTCACTTGGAACGGCAACCGCGACCGCAAAGTTCAAAATTGTTGCGTTTCAATGAATTGCAGACAGTATTGTTTGGCATTGTAATTTTTTTCTCTTTTTTCAGTTTTCCTTTTTTACAATTTTGTTCTCTTCAATTTTTTACATTGTAGTCGAATCTTAAAGCGCAAACAACTACAAAGGTAGAACCCGCGAGAAGTACTTTTTGAAGTTCGACTCTCTTTTTGCTCTGTTGACAATGAATTCAAATGCATTCTCTAAATCGGCAAACAGCGAATTGCATCAATAAAGCAACGTTTTGTTGCATATTTTTAGGTGTTATTGAGTTTACATTTAGAGTTTGTTTGGATACTGAACCATTGTGGTAAATAACATCTTTGAAGGAAGACATTCAGGATCATAGTAATAAGAGTTCCCCTATTTTGCAGCGAATCCTTGCTGCAAGTCGTATTAAGGAAGTTGTCCTTCTAGACGACCTTCTCACGCAATGTTTAAAAAAATAGATTTAGAAATATTATTGATGAGTTTTTGAGGCTCCTGAAAACATGCAGCAGATGTTTGTCTTTCTAGACGACCTCCTCACGCAATGTTCATAAATATATATTTAGAAATCATATTTGAAGCTCCTGAAAATATGCAGTTGAAGTCTGTCTTTCTAGACGACCTTCACACGCACTGTTCATAAAAAAATAATCATAACAAATCATATTGATAAGTTTTTGAGGCTCCGGCTCCTGAAAATATGCAGCAGATGTTTGTCTTTCTAGATTACCTCCTCACGCAATGTTCACAAAAATATGTTTAGAAATCATATTGATGAGTTTTTGAGGCTCCTGAAAATATGCAGCAGAAATTTGTATACTATCTTTATATTATATATAGTATATTTAGTAGTATGTTTGTATAGTATCTTTAATATTATAATTGATATATAAATTGAAGCATAGTTTTAGGTGCCCTACAAAAAATAATTAAATGTATAGACTGCTCATACTTTCAAAGTAATTGCTACCAGCAGAAACAGGAGAACATACCACAATGACCCTGTAAGGAAAGGAAGAACAGACTGTCTATGTCCGACCCCGTATGTAATTGGTTGGGAGATTCGCGTCTCATACTTTTTCTCGTTTCCCAGATATATATGTAGATCGAAAGGTTTCCAATTTACCCGCGGTTCGCTGTTTCCACGATTTGTTCAAACCTTTCAGTGCATGTAAATGTGTTTCAGCTTTAATCCTCGCTTAGTGTAGAAATGTTTGAGTTAACTTACGGTATTCCCTTCCCAATAAGATCCGAGGTACACTTCATCACATAATTCAGTACAAAACAAAAGCTAATTGAATACAGGGGAAACTGTCTTGAAGGGGCATCAGCAAATTTCCGACATATCACTCTGATATTAAAATATCAGCTGGAAAGAAGGATTGCATTTTAATTTCATCACACCCCTACTTCCCTTCTACCTTTCTTTTGACCTCTACCGAATACAGTTGCAGCACTGATATGAGAAGTTCTATTAAGTATTCTATTAAGTCGCAGCACTTCCACGAGTTTTCTATTCAGTTCAAATTATTTGCCTGCCGGGGTTTCGCCGAAACAATTTTCTTTGTTTATATTAATTTTGTTAATTATATTTACCGGTGTAATTAAAAACAAAATTCCCAACAAGTTTATTATGGGTTTGTTTATTTTGCTTCCTTTGTTTATGCCTGTTTTTAATTGATTTGTTTGTTTCAGTTGAACCCGTTGTTTTCGTGTAGTGCCGGCACTTGTTTTCCTTATTTCTATGTGAGAAAGATTTCAAATGAATACATTTTTTAATTAAGACCCTGCCTCAACAAACATTTAATGAAAGTGTCACCCACAACGACAGTAACACCGGCGGCAATTAGTCCACTTATACCGAGGGAGCACTTCCACTCTAGAATGGGTTCCAGTGGAATCTCCAAATATCGAAGGAAAAACGACAGAAAATATTGCAAAAGAAAATAAACATCCCGAACAGGGACAAAACAAACAATATTTGGCAGAATCCCATGAAAATGAGGGAAGGGTGGTGCTTCCTCTCAGTGATCCTTAAAAGAATTTTCTCAAGAAGTAACAAAGTGATGCCAGGCAATACAACAACGAATATTTTCTTAAATATAAACAAAAATCCTCGCTGTTCTGCATTTTGTTACGCCTGGGCCGATTTTCTGCCAGTATGCGTGTGAAGAGAGTACACAACCGGGCAGGGAGGGTGATTGGGGAAGTGATATGTTCTAAATTATCTGGCTATTTTATGTTTACTTTAATCATAACGGAATGAGCTCAAAGGGTAGATAAGACGAAGGGTTGAGTATGTGATATTCAACCCATTGCCATATCCACCCTTTGAACTCATTCCATTATGTTTAAAGTAAACATAAAAAATCCAAATTTAGAACATATCACTTTGCCATTCCCCCTCCCTACCCGGTTGTGTACTCTCTTCACTCGCATACTGGCAGAACATCGGCCCAGGCTCTCCTGATCGCTCAAGGCGTAATGTGTACAGTGAGTGAGCTTTGTGGCTTTTCTGTAGATTACCCCTTTCAACACACTAGAAGGGTGTCTAATTTTGTTCTAATTGCTGTTGTTGTTGAGGTCACTAATAACTTTGAGTATCCCACAATCTATTTTCCAGGGCTCTGCCAGTGATGTGAAACCTCTGGACTTGTCATCACGTTTATCTCTGATGGGGGGCGCAATAGATCGAAAGGTCGCGGTGCTTAATCCCCTACATATAATAATAATAATAATAATAAAATAATAATCCCACATCTATGGATCTCAAGTGAAAACAACAAAGTCATACTTAAGTAGAGGTCTGGCTTCCCACCATCTGTGGCAAAACGAACTCTACAAGAACTTTGAATGGTTTTATAGTGTTGCTTTATAATGTTCATATCTTTATATTTGCGAGACATATTTTAAGTCCTTATAAACATATGATAGAGCTGCCTTATAGAGTTACTTTATAAAGTTTATACTAATACTAATTCTCTATAAAGATGTGACAGAGCTGCCTTATAGTGTTGCTTTATAAAGTTTATACTTATTCTCTATAACTATAAAGTTTATATATTTACAAACAATTCTATAAGTTAACCTTTTATGGAGTTTGGTCACAGATCTTTGTGCGATTTTGTAAAGCTTTGTAGTGTCAGGCAATTTGAATCAAAATCTAATGGAGCGCCATAAGAAGGTACGACATCCACAAAAGAAAATCAAGAATATTAAAGTTGACAGCTCTATAAACCAACAGTTGTATTATAGTCAACTGAAACGCCAGATAAATATATAAAAATACAAATTTCAAACCAATATCAAGCGCTGTCCAGAAGGAGGCGCACTTTCCTAGGCGACTACTTTCTGGACTCGTTGGGAGATATCTAAAAAAAAAAAAAAATTAGCTCCATGAACTGCTTAATTAAAAGCTCCGAATGGCTGGACCTTTGAAAGGGATGTCTCATGCGGTATCACAAAGGGTCAATGTTGGCCTAAGTGCGACCTTCGGGCGGCCACCTTACCTACCTACCTACCTAAACCAGTATCAAGGCATGCTATAATAGCTCGACAAACACTACCCCAACTTTAAGTGGTGAACAAGACATGTTTTTGGTGCGCCAATCAAAGTAAAAATCGCTCGATTAGTATTTGAACAGTGCCAATGTTAGCGAGACAACACTGTACTGAAATCGAGGCGTTTCTTTCTGTTTTTGCTTGCCGTGCCTATGAGTATCATATTTACTTAGTACTCAACATATCAATGTAAGACACAAAATTCTTCACATACTTATTGGCGCTGAAAATTTGGTATTCAGCTTGCAACCCTTTTCAGTCGTCATTCCAGCTGCTGCCATTCTTCCGAATTGTTATTTATGACTGCGCCTGTAACTGTGAGTCAAGAATTCCCTAATGCCACTGAGCCACCCAACCGACTAGCGAAACCGTCGCTTGATTTGCATACCTTTAGGCGCACACATTTAAATATTCAATCATCCATTACGGGAGTGCTTATTGAAAGGGAGTCACAGCTACCCTTGGAATATTATGCGCTGCAACAAAAACTGCAACCCTTTGCAGAAGCAATTTTCCTTGGCTTTTACTTTTTGAGAAGCAGCGTACGGGGGAATGGGTGTGTGAGACATTAGGTAAACACTGTGTCGTGAGTAGTAACTGAATACGTTGCTGTCACTATCACTATGGCAGTCAGTTGCCCCCCGTAAAGTGACGTCGTTGTGGGGTTTTTTGTTTTATTTTTGCTCACTATTTAATTAATTGCATTTATTGTTGCTATTGCTGCTGGAGCTGGGGCTGGGGCTAATGCTGCCTGGCACTGATGCCGCTGCGGCCTGCTGCCACATCGTTAGTTACACACAAAGCCTCATCCACACACTGCAAACGTGTCATGTATCTCGTGGTGCTTGCACAACCCGCTGCACATTGGCAGCTATCAGATTTCCATGATATGTGTTCCATTTGCGCTCTTCAGTGCTTTTCACTTTTATTTGATTGTGTTTTGTGATTGTTGTTTACGTTGTTGCTGTTACTGGCGCAGATCCAAGCTGCCTGAATTTGTCACCTCTCACCATACGTGGCCACAAACTCTCGCACATACATATTTATTGATGGCTCTATTTTTATCCGAAACGTGCACAATTTATAATTTTACTTCAATTTTTAGTTAATTGTGCATTGAATTAGTTTCAAGCGAGTAAGTTTTTGTGTGGAGTTGCAACTTTTCTCCCCCAACCGCCCCCTTTCCACTCTCTAATTGATTGAACAAGGGAAAATTGTTCACAGACTTGAGTGTTTACCAGCTGAACTGACAAAGCGTAGAATTGGATTTTCCTTTGAAAACTTTCTCCTTATTTCGTCTTAACTAAATTTGTCCCTCATATTGGACTAATCATTTAATCATGCCTTCAACCTGAAAGGCTGGTAATAAAACCATTTGAACGCATCAAATATTTAACACATTTATTGGCCTTCGGCGTTGGTTCAGTTTAAATTTCCGTTGCATACTTTCTGGCGTGTTGAATAAATCATTTCGTTATTTATACACTGAAGTACGTCATTTGGAGGCTTTTGGAAAACGTGTGTGGGGAAATAAATATTCAATTTGGGAATTGTAATGTTAACTTAATTAGCCTAAAAGTATGTGATGTTCACATTAAATACTTTATTACGCATTTCAATTATAAAGAGAGAGGTTTCTTCCCATGATTGCATACACTTTTGTGACTAAAGCCAAGAAAAGTTTGGTGGAAAACCGAGCCTTGCTTTGTGAACCTCTTTCACTTTGTAACTGACAAACATCATAAAAGGCGGCTGAGGCGGGCTCAGGAAACAATCAAAATGTATTGTTATGACAATTCGCAGCTGTCAAAGTCAGCTGTCAATTTGTCCCTTCACTTTGACATTTGCACTCAGAATGCTTTTGACGAAGTTGGCATGAATGTGGAAATTTATTTTAAAAATCTGTGTGTTTTGTTCACTGGCGTCCTCAGGGGGGGAGGCATCACTTACATAATCTAAATTATATATAGTGAAACCAATACCGGGATTTTGTTCAGTGGCGTCCTCAGGGGGAGGCATTACATACATAATCTAAATTATATATAGTGAAACCAATGCCGGGATTTTGTTCAGTGGCGTCCTCAGGGGGAGGCATTACATACATAATCTAAATTATATATAGTGAAACCAATTCTGAGGCGATCTTTAAGAGTCCAAAACAGTCTATATACAAAGATAGTCACTGATTATTTGTTTCAAATTTTCAAATTTTAAATAAAATCCATCTGGGAGAGAAGTGGTACCAAAAAGATGGCCTCAAAATTAGATAATCGTACTTACGGATTAGTCTCCACTCTCTTGTGAACTGGCCCCTATTCTCTACTTTTCTTTGGGAATGCTTGACGGCACTGTCTTGGGGCTGATTTGAAAGCGCCAACATAGCTATCCTCAGATTGTTAAAATCGGATCACAATCACATATACCCAACATTTGACCAACTGAAGTTTGTATTTCAGAGCCCGCTGCGGTGTCCAAAAAATGTTTTATGCAAGGCAGTGGGAGTCTTATTTGAATTGGAATTTAAAGTTCAATCAATAAACAGCTTTTACTTAAAGCAACTGGAGGTAATTGCTATACAGAGCGTATAGGCACAAAATCACTGCATACTTCTAGCCGTAAACATTTATCTAATCGCTATTAATATCCATATTTGGGATGTAGTGCGCGTCTTATTTGAATTCCAATTTAAAGTTCAATCAATAAACAGCTTTTTCTTAAAGCAACTGGAGGTAATTGCTATACAGAGCGTATAGGCACAAAATCACTGCATACTTCTAGGCTCAAACTTTTATCTAATCGGTTTTAGTGTCCATATTTGGGGTGTCTAATATGTAAATATATAGCAATTATTAGATAATGAATTTAGTTTCGAGTACATTACGAGTACGAGGGTTCCACTTGTGAGCGATAAGGTTGAACTGGTGATATCACATTGGACCTTATTGCCCTAAATGTGCTTCCCCTAAGGCCGTGCATTTGTTGTTTGTTTTCCTATTTGTGAGTCATAACCTATCTTAAGCACAATATACTGAAAAGCCTACAGTACGGCGCCCCTTGAGTCATAGTCGCTACTTTTTAAAGGTAATAATCAAGACGTTATAAATATGAATGGAATATGAAGACCTCCTACAACATCAAATGTATTACATACATTTAGGCGTAGGCTGAAATTCCTTTATATCATTTATATCATGCCTGTGCTTTCACATATTTTCGAAAAAAATGTAACATTGGTGTCAGAGGAAGTGATTCATCAAACTCCCATAAGCAAACTTTTTTATCTCAGATTATGATCTTATAACGCAAAAATGAAGACGACATTCTTTATTCCAAATAATTTAACGACCTTACAACCAATAAAATAGACATGAAACATTTATGAGTGTACTTTGAGGCGCTCTTATAATAGCCATTAAGTATGCAAATTGAGTTGACGAACATGTCAAAGTCAAAACACAAACTTAAGAAGTGACTCTCATAAAATTAAGCATGAAATATTGCCTTTTAGATGAACAGTACTGGGTGCTGCTGATACATATCAGACATGAACGGTCAATAAATTACTATTTATAAGTATTTCTAAACACCTAAAAATATGCTGCACACTTCTCCCAGGAATCACATGAATTTGGTGTGAATAATTGGTATGCAAATTGCGACATAGTCTGAGGCTTATATTATTACTGTGTAGGGGATTTAAAGCAACGCGACCTTTCGTTCTATTGCGCCCCCATCAGAGGTTCAAAGTACGTCTTTGAGTCCTATCCTCTGGATAAACGTGATGGCAAGTTTTGGCTCCAGAGGTTTCACATCACTGGCAGAGCCTTGGAAGAATCCCAAGTATTTCCTGCGGGTGTGCATGAGCGCCGGACATTGTGTCAGCACATGCAAGGACGTCTCCTCTTCTTCCATGCAGAACCTGCAGGAGCCTTCCGATGTGACCCCCATCCTCTCCATATGTGAGTTCAATTTACAGTGGTCTGTGAGTAGGCTTGTCATTATCCTAATATTATTCTTAGAGAGATTGATGAGTGATTCGAATGTTTTTAGGTGGTATGTCCCTAGCAGACTCTTTGATATCCTTAGGTCTGGTATGTTAACCCAGTGTTTGTGCCTATGGTGTTCTTCATCAATCCTAAGCTGGTTGCCCTTGCCTACACCATAGAAGGGTTCTGGGTCAATAAAGGGTATTGCAGTCCCCTTCCTTGCAAGTTCGTCGACAATTTCGTTCCCTTCTATGCCATACAATGGCTTCCTGGAACCCATAGAATGGTAACTTTGTAGCGTGAGCCAAGAGCATTAAGTTTTTTGATGCACTCCTGCTCTTTAAGGTTTATATAGAAGTCGTTCATATTTAATATATTCAAAGAAATCCCTCAGAGGGCGTAAGCATCCGTTTCGAACTTCTGTTGACTGCGACCGATTTTTCAAGTTTATATAACTTTTTCTGTAGTATTAACAATATTAGTTATTTTTTTTTTGTTGCTATTGTTAAAACAGTAAATATTTGATTAATAACAGGTAAACAAAATTTCCTTATCTTTGCGTGATCTTATCTATATGAGGGCACTCATATCCGTGTATGTGTGTATGTGGACTGAGCTTATTCATTGTTCCACATTATTCGACACATATTTTTAGTGAACTTTGATAAAAAAAAATTCTGCCAGCGCGAGGCCCTGTTTCACAAAAAAGGGTCCGCCTTTAGGAACGGTTCTCATTAGCTCTACCAATTGACGTTTCGATTCGAGAGTCTTTGATCAACAACATTTTCAAGAGTCGTTGATCAACAACACTTAGCAGTGATATAGCGATAAAGGGCGTTGTGGAACGTAGAAAGAGGTTGGTTCGGAATTAGATCAAGTTCTTGTATATGGTCCGTAACACTTACTGTAAGTTCAGTACTCGTACTGTAAGTTCAGTACTCCTACTGTAACTTCAGTATATGAAGTCTAGTGACGCACCATATACTATGAGTATGTTTCTCTCTCTCTCTCTGTTCTATCTCTGTCTCTATCTCTGTTATCATAGTAGTATGTTTCTTGAAAGGATATGTACAAAAGTGATATCTACAAAAGTGATTTTCATCTTCAGTATAATAATACTGAGTTCACTGTGTGCGTTGCGGGCTTCTCGTTCGTGAGCGTCGCTACTGTAACGAAATTGCCAATTCGGCATTCATTCGGCATCATGAATAAAAATGTCATTCAAATTTTTAAACTTCTCGCGTTCTTCCTAAAGCTAAATGTCATAAAGCGATAGTGATGCCTCTTTACGTTATGCTTTAAAGCATGAACAATGACGTCATCCCTTTTCCAATAATGTCATCCCTTTTCCAATAATCTCATCCCTTTTCCAATAATCTCATCCCTTTTCCAATAATGTCATCCCTTTTCCAATAATGTCATCCCTTTTCCAATAATGGATCAATATCTCGCTTGGTCGAGAACATTCTGGTAAGCAGACTCCGATTATAAGAAAGACCAACATAGAACAACAGCGAATGCAGTGGCAAATTTAATTATACGTCTAATTATGGTTATTGACTTAATCCAGTGATTGAACTAGCAACTAATTTTCGTAACAGTATTTGGTAGTTATAAAACAACTCCATTTGTTATTATTTTAGTCCAGTGTAGTAACCAGTCCAATAATGCAACAAATACCTCTCCATTTCCGCTAATACAAAATATTCACGAGTGCTCTCTTTTTCTGTGTCTTTCATAATTCCATCTGGAATTCCCCTTTCGTTTTGTCTGTAGTGTCCCCACTACCAACAGATGCCATTAGAGTATTCTCATGGAAGTTTAGTAAAATATGATTAAAGAGTTGGTTGAAGTCATAGTTATCCATAGCAATGTCTCTTCCAGCAATTTTTAAACGTCAGTACTTCTTTCTCACGCCTCGTTATCCTTCTTAATTATTGTCCAGGATAAATAAATGCCACAAGCTTGGCAAATTTGAAGTTTGCACTTCGCAAGCTTTGACAAAATATACTCCCTAAAAACGATGTTGTCTCTATTGAAGAATCCTTGGATACATAGTAGATCGATATATATAATTTGTTCTTTTGGGAAATAAACTATTACCCATCATATTGCAATATCCTTAACACTAACTCCTTTACAATTAACCATTTAAGCTGAGCTCGGTAATCAAATATAATCGCAGAAGATGCAATATGGTCACTTCAGTGTGTGGAGATACTAAATAACAATAGATTTAGTGGTAACCAGAGCTGTCACGGTGATGCACGTGTACCAAAGTTGAAATGTTCTCTCTGTTCTCAAAGCAGACGAATGCCTAGCACTGCTTTGAAGTGTGTAACAATTGTTCCGTTTTGTACTTAAAATGTCAGTGAAATTTCTGAGAGTTCATCTCTGTTTCCCTTCATCTCTGTTTCCCTTCATCTCTGTTTCCCTTCATCTCTGTTTCCCTTCATCTCTGTTTCTCTGAGACGTTCATGTTTTATCCATATTTCAACCAGTTATTCTGAACACCGTTGTATACTTATATGAAAGTGCTGTCTTAAATGTTGATATGATAGATGCTGATACTATCACCCCTTCAAAATATACTCCAATCGATGCAAGCGTATGACGACATCCTTAGTCCTTTCGCTTTGAAGCTTCCCCTTTAGCTATCTTCTGCTTTCAAACTATTTGGGAATTCAAATGAGTGCTAAAAGCAATTCGTAATTTCATTCCTTACAAGTGCTCTTCGCATTTCTCTATCGCCTTTCGCTGCTGAAATATTTTCCTTTTAATCAGTTTCCGGCATTGCCCACATTGAAATTGCATAATTTCCGCTTCCCTATTCCCTTGCGCCTTCCTCTCGCCCCGCCGTTTTTATTGCTTTTAATGTTCGCTGCTTTAGTTTCTCACCCAACATGGCCATTCACGAATCCTTCGCAGTTCCATGTAATTGGATATTGTACTTGAAAAAAGTTACAACTCTCATTTCTATCTGACCAAGTTGAGTAAATATCAATAAGTCGAGAATAGTGTCGTCTCCGCTGCCAAAAGAGAGTTAACCTTTTGCTCTGCCGCTCATGGCCCATAAACCCGCTGGCAGACAGGACATTATAAAATCAACAACAACCACAACAATCACGACAATAAATTTGACAATACTCGTGCAAGTACGATTGAAATTTGACCCACATTACGCGTTGTGAGTGTGTGAATGTTGGTGCCTTATTTAGTTGGTCCTTGCTGCCATTATTGTGGGCGGTCCTCATAGTTGTAAACTGACGTAACTAGTCGAGTTGTAAAATTTTTTTAAAGAATTTATTCGTACTCGCACTTGTGCAGTGTTCAAGCAGCCTCTCAATAAAAGGATACGCCATTGTTATAACATTATTACGTTCGTGCGTCCTTTGTTGCGTCCTTACTTCACCTCAAGTGCTGCTCTGCTCTGCTCCGGTCTTCTTCTGCGGTAGTTGGGGGAATGGAATGCTTTGCTTTTGACAGATTTTATTGAATTTGTGTGTGCGCACATTGTTGGGAGAAAATTAACTTTGACAAGGATTTCTATACGCACTTCGTTTTACATTACTCCATTCATGGCTGGAATGATATTGTAAAAGGAGTAGAGTGACTATTGTTAAACGTAAGTGCACAGAATTTCATTGTCAGGGAAAATACGTACTTCAATAGAAAGTGGAAGACAGTTTTATATGAGCAGGAAAAACCATTGAGTTCAAAGGCAGATGTGGAGACCCACAATTTGTTGGTGGAGAGAGCAGTGCCACCAACTCACTATAAGCGAGCTCGTTAAGAATAGCGAATGGGCCAAGTTTAGTTGTTGTTGTCCCACTGTAGCGAGTTAAGACTGTCAAGAACGCGGCTCTAGACTACCAAAGGAATCCTTTCTTTAGGTCGACAGTCAAATAATGTGACAACATCACAGAAGATTATTGGCCACTTTTAGGGAGCACCATTATAGGGTGTGTTATATAATACACAGGTTCGGGTGTTGTTGTTTTTGTATTTACAGAACCACGACATTGAGCAAAAAAATAGTTCACATCAAAAACTCTCCTTTACTTTTAGTACTTCATTTTAAAGATCTGAAGAATTAGCTCCAGTTTTTGCACTAATTTAAAGGATATTCTCCGGCTTTCACGTGCATAAACTTGAATTTTTCTCCGTATTAAATAAGCACCAAACTCAGTGAAGCAAAATAAACGCCAGACGTAGGAGTATTCACGCAT
Source organism: Clusia tigrina (assembly GCA_920105625.2). Taxonomy (NCBI): domain Eukaryota; kingdom Metazoa; phylum Arthropoda; class Insecta; order Diptera; family Clusiidae; genus Clusia; species Clusia tigrina. The sequence continues at coordinate 50,677,636 of OV050030.1, forward strand.
GCAAGAGCGTCCTCGAAGGATGGTATATTGCTTTATAGAATGTGATTCACTGGGGCGTGGTATAATATCCTAGAAATATGCTGCCAAGGATTTCTGGCTTCTGCAAGGAAAAATACTCAACAAACAATTCTGTCAATCTTTCGCAAATGATTTATCAAAGAAACACGCATGTTTGTGGTTGATTGATCATTGTATACATTGATTAACGAATTGGAAGTAAAGGAGGCCGATACAGGGTAAGAGAAATGAAGGACTACAACTGAATTGTTCTTTCGTCAATGTAATCCATTACGCTTTCGTTAAGTTGTGTTAATTTACAACGGATGGAAAGGAAATATACCTATTCAGTGCAGAGCACCTCTATGCCATGCCCTACGAAGTCAACTTAAACCCAATATGAACTGTTCTCTGAAGCTCACTTGCCAGTTCTTTCTTACTTTTAGTTGAATCAAGTATATTATCCTTATATATACATATTGATGAATCCTTTTCTTAATCTGGTTGAATCCTTTTCTTACTTTTAGTTTATTGAAATATATTATCCACATACCGTTATTGTGTGATCAAAAAATAAAGTATTTATTTATTCATCAACAACTATCTTGTCCCCTTTAAAGTAATTCCCCTCAGATATAATACACTTATGCCAGCATTTTTTCAATCCTCGAAACACTTCTGAAACGCTTTTTTTGGTATCGCCTACAGCTCCTGTTTCGATTTTTCTTTTATCTCCTCAATCGTAGCAAAACGCTTTCCTTTCATCGGTGTCTTCAGTTTTGGAAAGAAGAAAAAGTCAGCGGGGGCCAAGTCCGGTGAATACGGTGGTTGAGGCATGATAACGGTTTTGTTTTTGGCCAAAAACAGCTCCTGAGCGATGTCCATGCGACATTGTTTTTGCTCAAAATTTAGCAATTTTGGAACAATCTTCGCTGCCGCACGTTTCATGCCTAAAACATCCGTAAAAATTGCTTGGCTTGAGCCGAACGATATGCCAACATCATCAGCAACCTCTTTGATAGTGATTCGACGATTATCCAAACTCATTTTCTTCACTGCGTCAATGTTTTCATCGGTTGTTGACGTGCTCGGGCGACCAGGACGAGCATCGTCATTGACATCTTCTCGGCCTTCCTTAAACCGGTTATACCACAATTGAACTTGTGTTCTGCTCATAGTAGACTCGCCAAAGGCCACAGTCAACATTTCAAATGTCCTTGCGCATTTAATTTCATTTTTTACACAAAACTGAATAGTTTCTTTGATCCATTTTTTTCGAATAGTACAAAATCGAAGAGCGCACTAAAACACGACTAACCTTTTTATCTGTCAAAAACAAACTGACAATCCAAAATGGTAGGTATTGCCAACATATATAACAGACATGTGTACCAACATAACAGAGAAAAAATGCGAACATCGAACATACGTAACTCACGAAAAGATGAAAATAACGGTTATCTTTTGATCACACCTCGTATATACATATTGAACGATCCTTCATTCGACTTATCATACAATTCCATGGTTCAATTCCATTAGTATTGAATAACATTGTACTCAATATATATCAGAGAACACAGAGAAAGGAGAGTATTTTTCGCTGCCAGCGTCCGTAGCGGACACACCACGATTTTGAGTAGATTCACCACGATTCTGAGTGGATTCACCACGATTTTTAGTAGATTCGTGTACAACGTCCGTCTGTTTTATTTCGCTGCTTTGCCGTTTGACGTTTAAGTTTCTTTTCTCTGTGTTCTCTGATATATATGATCGTCTCTAATTTCGACCGTTCATATTACCAAATACCGTTACTTTCAGCAATCCCTCATTCTCTCCTATCATAAATGTTTTTTGTATTTTATTAGAAGGTGAGGTTAGGTTGGGCAGCCGCATCACCAATAAGCCAGTGATGCCACCTATACCACCAGTTGGGTCCGTTGTGATTTTTTTAGTAATTCCATTGGAATATAAATATCTGAAATTGAATGATATTTGTGGTCGATTCATATTCCAGGGTCTATTCTTATATATTCAGTCATAATCTATCCAACTACTGCAATGGAATACTAACTATAGTTTTAAGATCTAAAGAACTCACTTTTTATAGGTATTTTTGAGGTTTGATAGGTGAGATCTCTAAGAAAATGTAAGGAGTTACTATCATTTCTTTACAGGTCCTTCTAATGGTGCCCATAAAAACTCTCGATTTCAACGCGTGTGAAATTTAAGTCAATAATCTCGATCAGAATCAATTGGAATCCTTCCTTCAATTTTTTAATTCTGATCAAAAAATGAAATAAAAATAAGTGACCATTATCTTTGAACTTTGTTTATGACCAATTATTTGCTTCAAGTCAAACCGCGGGTACCAATTTCTTGAATCCATTAAAGGCAATGGAGGACCGGGACTTTACAGACACACCCAATTAACATGGATCAGTAGGATATAATGGAAAGAAAAACAAAGAAATCCTCGTTATATGGTTTTATGTTGTTGTTAGATTCCTTTCTTTGTTACACTGCTATAATAGAATAATACCATTTTAGTATACCGGCCTGGGTGAAACCTCTATAATACCTATTTAGAGCCTACTACATCACCACTATTGCTGTGAACATCAATGAATGGTGATGTTCACAGCACCCTTCATTGAGGTTTGAGGAAAAATGTTAGTTGCCTCTGACAAACAGCTTTAAAATTGAGAATTGCTTTCATTCAGCAAAATGCTGTTCTAGCACCCTTACTATTGTTCTACCAAGTTCACAATAAAAAAAATTCTGGAACTATGGGAAATAATGTGTCGTTGGAACCTTTTTGATAAACCCGATGGAATTTTCATTTCGTTTATTTCACCACTTAAACTAATTCTGCGTTTCAGCACACAATTCCAGTATAAACTTTTATCTCATGCCCAACATTTTATTATTATATATAGTAGGGATGGCCATCGATGTTCGAAAGTATCGAGACATCGGTGGTTTGCTGTCAATGTTCGATGTTTGGCTATCGATTTCAAGCTGTCCGATAGTATCGAACATCGATGTTGCGCCGTCGATATTTATTTTCGATGCCTAACCATCGATGGATGTTATACCTTTTTTTTACCATCGGTGGTGATTACTCGATGGTACCATCGATGGAAACATCGATGTTTTTGAGTCGATGCCCCATCCTCCCAATTGAATTCATGTCTAGAAAATATTGAAAATATTTTAAATGCTTTCGAAGTGATTGGAAGTTTTCTCTTAATAGCTGGAATAAACCGGAGCCTTCAATCTCAGTTCATAAAAAAAATGAACCAGCGACCCAAATTGTACCTTCCTTGAAATTACTTCAATTATCGCCAACTTGTACAGAGACTCAGGTCAATGATTGAGAGACTGCCATACAAATATTGAGTTTTGCGGAAATAATCGAAAACTGTGAAAACTTCTGCAAACAAATAAATTTGTATTCTCTTTATTTAACTTCATAAAAATGGTGAATTATTTTAATAAAACCCATCAATCGAAAATTAGCAAAGATCACCCTCAAAAACATTATTCATCGACTCTTAATTTGAAATTAATGAATTCTTCTCCACAATTGTAGGGATCTTCGACCAAAGCGTTCGATTGGATAGAATATTTTGCCTCATCAAGAGGTCGAAATGATTTACCCTGGAAATGGTCTCACGGATATTTCCTCCTCAGATACGTAGCGATTACAGTGAGCTAAGAGCCTCAAATTGGTAGTGCTGCTTGCACTATACATACTCTTCTAAACCCAACCTAATAGTTGTGTTTCTATTGATCTGAAGAATGTATTTTAGAGTTATAATTAAATGTGCTAGTTCACGCACTTGAACTGAACACAAAATATAATTCCTCCGGGCCGTGAAGGCAGCTGGACAAAGCTTGTTCTTACATGCCCCGAGTCCGTCCCTTGTTCTTAAAGCAAACAATGTCCCTCACTGACCAGTGCCATTCCGGTTGTTAGCGTGTTCTTGAAAACGTTTTCTGACATAATTCGTTTTAAGGAATTCGGCGTGAATTCACGAACATGAACAAGCCCATAAATCAAGAATTCCGTTAAAGTCTGATTCCATTATCTGATTGCAGCATGTGTACGCATCTCTTGCCCACAGTCGCTCGGTTCAAGAAGACACAATTTGCTCCCTTTATTTTTTTTTTCATATTAACAAAAATTATGTCAAGGTGGGTAAAGAATATTTTCCACAAAATTGTGTTCTTATTTTTTTATTCTCGGTTTTGTTTTTCTCAAAATTGTTCTTCGTCATTGAAACAAATGTTGACTTGTGTTGTTATGCTGAATTATGTTTGTTTGGTTCTAGCGCCAGGCAATGACCTCACATATTATTATATGTAAATAGAAAATGTCGCCACGATTCTAACAACCACCATATTTCCATAGAAATATGGTCATTAAAGAGATTTACTCATTCATAGCATGAGCGGGAGTATCTTGGAGTTATTATTTTACTTACAGCGCCCAAATGTGGAGTTTAGAAGGTCACTGAACTACGGTTGTATAAATCGGGGTGTGACCTTGCGATGTGTATCACCAGGAATGAAGTCGTCGAGTCCGTGAGCGAATCACTCATCAAGGAAAAACCTGATTTTAAGAACCCTTTTTTTCACATCCAAAAGAAAGCGTTCACATAACGAGCTATTCAGCCAAGCCCGGATCCGGCGATTCAACCCCAGTGCTCAGCATTTGTATTAAGTGAAAGATTTTCAACTTTCTTATAAGTATATACTCGTACATACGAGAGCGGATTGAGATTGAAGCTACCTAGCGCTAGATGGCAGCACAAACACAAAAACTTTTTAGCTAGTAGCTTCAATATCAATCCGCCCTCGTACATACCTTCACATCAGTAGGACACACCTCCCACTCGAAGCCTGAATGACTGAACTTATATATTGCTGACACTGAGTCTAGGTAGGTAGGTAGGTTATATGGCTGTCCTAAGACTCACTTAGGCCTGTTGAAGGCTCATTGTGGCCACTAGAGCTTTTAACTCCACTTCCGGATCCTCCTTAAACCATCGAGTAGATTTGATAAAAGTAGCCACTTTCGTTAGCTTCATCAGGAAATCTCCTCAATGCTGTCAAGAAATGCAAAGCCAAGAGTGGAGAACCTTTTTCTGTATAGAGCCATGCACCCACACTGGATGTGTTGTACTGTTTGCTCTTCCTCGACATCTTGAGAGCTCCTAAAAAAGTCATAGTGGGTACCCTCAGTCTACTTGCATGTCTCCCAATCAAACAGTGACCTGACAGTACCTCTATTACAAATTTAACTGCCTATTAAATTTCAACAGCAGTTTTGAACGGCCGCGATTCCATTCCGGCCAAGTTTGTTGACAGGATGATAACTGTCCCCATCTAACACTGAGTCTAGATCGAACCTTCCTGCTACACCAAACAATAAACTGACCACATTAACAACTATATTAAGACGAGCTCGGTGGCATCACTGATAAACAGAAGATAGCTAGAACACCATATGAACATATCACAGTACCCTCAGTCTGTTTTCCATTATCTGGGCATATCTTCCTTATCTCCACTCTTGTATGTAATTCATCCCTTCCACCGATCACTGATGTCTGGATTTCGTGAGACTTCAATAATTGGTTTTGTTATAATCGTTTAAACTCTCGTTCTCCCTGCAAAGCGTGGATCAGGATCTTTTTACATCAGGATTCCTGCCTGTATCTATTTCAATACATCAGGATTCCTGTCTGGATCTATTTCAAGTTAACGAGTAAAGATGTCTGAAGTCGGGTTAGACCGACTTCGAAATACCCTTTACCTTTCCTTGTGCGTGCAAGTTCAACAATAGGGATGTTTTCTTCATAAATCATCATTCGGAGCACATCTACGGTAATTTTCGGTAGGGTGCCTTAGGTTAGGTTATATTATAGGGAGGTGTGGCCTCTATCTGATGGACCCCTTATCTTGTGTATAGCTTTGCCGCGTCAATATACAACTAATATAAACTTTCGTGCATATTTTGATTTTCCCTGATAGAAGTCAAGTCCCCGTATAACCGGCTCCTCCCAATTTTCCGTTTTAAAGCCATTTTGCTACTTTGTCGTGTTTCCTCTAACAATCGTTCCACATTAGCTACTCGTATTAGTGTGGAGTTCCCATTGGTGGACACTTTTTTCGACCTAGGAGTTCCATATTTGCATTCTCCTTACCATTTGACCATACTAGACATTGAGTTTTTCTATTCCATAGCGAGCAATTTTGACTAACTCCACATCAAGAAGAAGGAACCTACCTACATTCCCGTTCCTAATTCGCGGGCAATCAGTGGACTCTTCTGTTAAATATTTCAGTTGTGGTTCTTAAAATCTGCTCCATGGAAATGGAAAAGTTTGTTTTTCCACCGAATGCCTACAAATGTTTACGTTCCCAACACACCCGAATCCCCCCCCTTTTGAAAATTATTTGCACACACACACCCACATTCCCCCTACATATGTATATGCACTATCTGCCAGCACCATCGCTTCTATCACGGAAAACACGCAATTAGTCTTTTGTGTCTAAAGCGTGTTCCACCACCCGCCCGTCTCCTCATCGGGCGCGTCCCTTCCATTCGCCACACTTGATTGTAGTCGAAATTTCTCATTTTCCGGCGCATTGATAAATTTGCGTCTGGCAACTGGCGCGGCTAATTGCGCCACATTCACTCGGGCAGCTTTTAAATAATTTGGAAACATAATAAAATTATAAATCGAAATATATTTTCCAAGAAGCAAAACACATTATTTTAATTGACTATATTTCGTCTATGAGATGGGATACGCTCCTCTCAGTTGTGCCACACTTAAACCGTGCATAACTAATGGAAATATCGCCGTAGAATCGAATTCGAAAGTGTTTGATCCAACGTGTTCAAAGAGATTAGACTGGGGTGCAAATTAGAGTACTAACGAAGGAAGACTAGGGCACAAAAGTCCTTAGTAGGAGTCTGTACTGTCTCTATTAGACTGTCACTCCATACATTTTTATGGACTTTAAGCTGCAACTGTTTAGTTAAGTTTGTGGTCTCAGTGACATTTTCCCAGTTTTTTTGGTCCTTTCGAGGTTGCTGGTGCATCCTAAATTCATTTTTGCATGTAGGTAGGTAGGTAAAGTGGCTGGCGATCTCGGGTCGGCGCAATTAGCAATAGTGCCGTTTTCTTGCCATGTCCTCGCGAGCCTAAAGAAAATGTTAATATACTTTTGTACATTTACAACCAATCGGAATTGCTAACAAATTTGGATAGGAATGAAAGTTCTAAGCTAGAGCAATTCCCTAGACTCTCCAGAAAAGGACTTCTGAGATATTTGAGTCTCAAGCGAGCGAGGGCTGGGCAATCACAAAGAAAGTGTACGACTGTTTCTTTCTCCTGTGGGTCTTTACAGTCCCTGCAATGAGCATTGAACAGAATGCCCAGTTTTTCAACGTGTGTGCCGCCGATAATCCAATGACCCGTGGAGACAGCTAACTAAAGTTGCTAATTGTGTATCTTGGTTTATTGAGAAGGTGGTTAGTTCTTTTTGCACTGTATTCAGGCCACATCATTCCCGAAATGGCACATGTCGCAGTGTTTTTCCAGCTCTCGCGAATCTTGCGGAGGAAGTGATTATAAATATTTCCCTTAACCACAGTCAAAGGGGCGTCCACGTCCATAAAGGAAAACACTTGATAGGTTTCCGATGAGCCTCTTCATACTAAGTTATCAGCCCTCTCGTTGTCCTCAATGTTCCCGGAACCCGGACAAGGGATATTATACTATTTTCAGACAATGAGTTAAATTCTTCCTTGCAGAGGCAGACCAACTGGAGCTGGTGAAAGGTGACGCTAGCGCCTTTATTGTCGCCCGGCTGTTGGAGTAAATGGATATATTTTTGGTCAGCTTCCGCTCCTGCAGCGCCCTCCATCCCTACCAAATTGCAAAGACCTCTGCTTGAGAGACACTTGATGTCAATGCCCATTTGAAGGAGAGTAGAAAATTGAGAGATTCTGAAAATATTCCCGAACTCACCCCAGATTCCAGCTTGGAACCATCGGTGAAAATTGGCGTACCCCCTTCCGCTAGCACCTTTCAATTCTTCCACACCCCCTTTTGCTAGCACCTTTCAATTCCTCCACATCCCCTTTCGCTAGCACCTTTCAATTCTTCCACACCCCCTTTCGCTAGCACCTTTCAATTCTTCCACACCCCCTTTCGCTAGCACATTTCAATTCTTCCGGTCATTCCTACTTGGTAGAACTGTGTTAACACAGCTCCCAAAATCCAGATTGCGAACGAAGAAGTCGGCTCTCGAAAATACTTCTTCTTCTTATGTGGCCATTACAACCCGTCGTCGGGATACGGCCGATTTGAGGACCTCTTACCGGGCGCCTCTGCTTCGCACGCGCCTTCTCCAATTAGTCACACCAAGCGTGGTCAGTGTTTCAGCTTGGTCAGTGTTTCAGCTTGATCAGTGTCAGCTTGGTCTGCCCACCGATGGCACGGTCTCCCTCCTCGTCGTCGACCTTCGGCTCTCGCTTCGAATACCGTTTTCGCCGGAGCTTCTTCATCCATAGGATGGACATGACCCAGCCGCGTAGTCGCTGAATGTTTAAACGAGGATACTATGTCTGCTATTTTGAGACTGTTTTCCTAAGAATTTTTTTTATTTTTGAATCTTTGAAAACTATATTGGAGCGCACAAGAAGTTTTCATACTGGATACTTTAGGTACTAAATCACTTTTTATATGTTCCTTCCTTCATTACCAACCTCTCCATGCCAGTGCTTTGAGCTGTTAGGGTGGAGGAAAAGACGTAAGCGCAGTGCTTAAATGGGAATGGTACAAAAACTTGAAATCTAATTGGATATTAAGCGCTGCACGTCCTTCCTCTTCACTAGGATGTGACCCTTAATTTAGGAGTAGTTGCCTCGCTAAAGCATTGGGATGCTTTTCTAGTTTAGCTAAGTAGCTTTTAGCTAATTTTGAGATCTCCTTCATTGACAGTCGGGATGTGTAAGTCTTTGTGGCTGTTTGAGTTGTTTATGTACCAAGGGGCGGTAGTAATCATTCACAGGATTTTTAGCTGTTCTCTTTGGAGTTACTCCTCGGTGATGAGGTACCCCAGAGTTGGATACCATATGTCCATATGGATTTAATTATTGCCTTATAGAGCAGCAGTGCCTTATAATCCAGTTTGAGCTTGGACGGCCGATTTAGGAGCCATGTCAGTTCATTTACTTTGAGTCTGATTTTGGGTGACTTTGGCGCTTATGTGCTTCATCCAGGTAATTCTGCGATCGAGGTACACTCCAAGGCACTTTTCACACACGTACATTTCAGATGCCTGTAGGATAGGCTTGGAGTTGATTTTCACAGGCGAACATCCTGCATAGAGTGAATGTGATGTGTACACATTTGGTCTCGTTCACTTTTATTCTCCAGGTGGCAGCCATTCTTGTAGGGTATTTACATGTTCTTGGAGGAGGTTTTGGTGCCATTTTCGAGCCTGAGCGGGAACATAATAAGGCTGTATCGTCGACAAAAGTTGAGATGACAGTGTTGTCGTTAGTTTGCATGTCCGCAGTGCATAGTGTGTGGAGCAAAGGGCCCAGTACACTACCTTGAGGTACGTGCACCAGCCTTGATTGGGTATTCAGTGGAAATGAAACCTTTTTGCTTCATCACAAATTGTCGATCTGAGACTGAACTGAGCTTTCAGAAGCGTATACATATTTTGAGGGGTAGGATGGTTTTGAGTTTCTACAGAATCCCTACATGCCACACTTTGTCAAACGCCTCCGTGATGTCGAGGAATACTGCCGAACAGTATTCTTTTTTCTCGTGTGCATTTTGAATGCGTTGAAGTTGTTCGACAGTACTGTGTTTTTCACTATTTGGAGCTGAGCTGTCTATCCTTGAAGGGATTGTCTGATTGGCGCTACGATATAGGGGCTTAAAACGATAAATTCAATATGCTTGGCAAGGGACACAGTGTTTTATATATTTACTTCTGTTCGCACTATAATATAAACCATAATTAGCATAAAGCATCTATTTGTCAGTTTGATATAAATGAAAAATCGCGGATTTACTATTCGTCAATTGAGTAAAGACCATTATCAGATCAACAGGACCCAATCAAATGTACCCTGATACTAAAAATGGAGCAGTTTCTTATTCAGATATTCCTGGTGGCATTATAATACACAATGGCCAAGTTGTAAATGATATTTAGCCTAGATCTAGAATAGTATCTATTGGTTTACAAAGACGCTGCAATCATTGTAGGAGTATTGAACCCGCCGGATTTGATTCCTAACAAATTCGAGTCTCATTTAGCCGCCAACTTGAGGAATTCTCTCATCCCCGCAAAATTCCCACGGCATGGCATTTCCTTCCACACTTGTACGCGGAGACCCACAAAAATAATCCACGCTAATTGGAGCACCTTCTGAAATAAATTTCAATTCGCAAACACACAAATTCAGTGCGGACGCGGACCGCGGACTCATTTGCTGCATGCCCACAAAACATTTAAAAAAAATTAATTACAAAAAAGAAATGAAATTCCCTCAAAATTCTTCAACGCCGCCAACGCAGATTTGGGTTTTATTAATAAAACGGAAGTGAAAATTCGTACACTGCGAAAAATTCAAAAAAAGCATCTCACACATGATTGAAAATAAAATAATGACTAAGTCGCTGCCAACAAAAAATGTGCCTGAGTGGAGCAGACAGAGAGACAGACGGAGCACGCGATGGGCCAGGCACAGATGCCGCCTTCGGCTGTTGGCGTCCGCAGCTGAATTTGAAATTTTGCTTCGAACTTTTGATAATTTCCAACATTTTTATGAACTTGTGTAAATTTCAGTACTCAAATCCACTCCGTGGCCAAAAGTTTACAGATCCCCTCCCCCCTCCCCCACTTGCCTCATGAATACTCATTTGAAGATAATTAATGCGGCCCATCTCCACGTACCTCACATATGCTGCACATCCAAGGCGCTTCAAGTTGTTTGGCAAATGCGGCGGGCAGGCATTACACGAGAGTCATGGAGGCACCCACCAAAACGGAGGTGAAGTCAAGGTCTGCAGTGAGACCTTCATGGTAGTAGAGGCCAGTTGACCAGCGAATGTGTACGAGTAGATGTGAATATAGCCTGGCTGGGATTGTTTGATTTCTAAATGAGTGGAAATCAAATAGCAGTGAGAATATTCGATAGGGCAGTTAGAGATGACGTTGCATTAATGATGATTGGTTAGGTTGCGTAGGCTCTAGGAGACATCTATGTCTATTGTGACTGCGCTCAAAAATTCCTCGTCCTTACCCTCGATTCTCGTATACTCGTACATTGGAAGTACCATCCCTATTAAACCATTTGGTTTTCCACATGAAAGTGAGGAGATCCGACAAGTCCACTTTCGTTATCGCTGTCAAGCTTGTGAAGAAGCGCGACCCCAAACATTGAAGTCGTTTCAACTGTAGTCTTGGACATTGACATAAAAAGTGATGAATCGATTCTATCTCTTCTTCATCATGGCAATTCCTGCATAGCCCGCCTGACGGATTACGCCAACGTTGAAGCATTGCACAATGCCCGGTAATGACCCCCGTAAGCACTCTTACTGCAGGTTTGTTGAGCCCTAAGAGACCCACATTTAGTTATCTTCTTGTCTAACCTAGTCGATAAGGCGCATGAGACTTCACAGTCGTCACGATTAGTCCATAAGCTGTTTGTCTCCGCAATAGTGAATTCAACTATGCTCCTAAACAGTTCACATATCGGGATTTGTATTGAGGTATCTGCTTCGTTAATGTCCATTTCAGAGCCCCTTCTGGCCATCTCGTCCGCTAATTCATTCCCTTGTTTTTTGCTATATCTGGGAACCCAGCAAAGGGAGATATTGTGGGGTCCAATGTTCACTAGTGTGGTACGACATTTCATTACCAACTTCGATTTAACTGTCTTGGATTCTACTGCTCCCTGACTGTCCACACAGCTAGTGATATTCGAGGGTCGAATTGTACAACTTTGTATCAGCCTGGCCTCTTTCTCAATTGCATAGATTTCGGCCTGAAAGACGCTGCATACGTGAGGCAGCCGATTTGACTGTCTTGCCTGCAAGCCTTCCGAGAAGACATCCGCCCCCGTTCCACTCTCCTTCTTTGCGCCGTCAGTGTAGATGATAATGTCAGAATTATCCGTTACAGAGCCTGACTCACCGTCTTCCCTGGTTTGATAGAGAGTTCGAATTCTAGCTGTAAAGTCTATAGTAGAAGTCATGTACTCTGTAGCCGTTTCTAAGTCAGCCGTAACAATCCTTTGACCCTTCCGTTTTATTTCGCTCAAAATTGTACAGTGTCCATAGTTGGCAGATTTCCACGCGTTGCACTCTCTTAGTCTGAGAGCACACTTGGCGGCACATACCTGAATGAAGGCTAGTGGGAAGAGGTGAACTAATATATTTAAGCCTTCTTGAGGCGCGCTACTTACAGCCCCTGAAATTCCCAGGCTAGCAAGTCATTGTACTTTTCCAATACGATTTTGATTACATTTCCTTCCCAACGCCCTCCACCAGACGATGGACCCGTAGGTGATAATTGGTCTAATGATTGTGGTGTACATCCCATACACAATGTACGGTGACAATCCCCATTTTTCCCAAAGATCCTTTTACAGCATTAATGATACTAGCTCTGGTATTACGGTTGATACAGAGTCGCAGCATGGAATCGACCACAGCTCTGCTTTAAACCTCATTTGGCAGCACTGTTCTCTAAACACCTAAACATTTTTTGCCAGTGCTGCCAACTTTTTACAACTTATAAACTTGGAAACTTCGTTGTTTTTTTTTAACCAAGACGATGGGTGCGCTCTGAGGACTGTGTGATGGTTCAATACACCCTTTCAACACACTATCAGTTCATCCACTTATCTGCCAATTATTTCCTGCCCAGCAGCATTCCTCGAAAAATAACGTTGTTTGATGGACCGATCGTCATGCATCAAAATTGTGTGAGACGTTATGTTTGTTAAGCCCTCGTGGTGAATCAAACGGGACTGAAATACAAAGAAATCAAACAGGCTCTAAATTAAAATAGGCTAGAGAGGGGCGTGCCATTGTAAATCTTGCATAATTAGTACTCTAGAATCCCATTTGACATTGTATTCCAAGGCATTTTGAGATTGATTATCGGCTCCACTGCTAAAAGTCGCAGCTTCTTCATCAGTTTTCCGTAAATGTCTACATGTCTACTTTCTTTTATATCCGTCGTTCACTTCTTTGATGGTCATAAATCAACTCTCACTTCAATGTATTTTATTCAAGGTGAATTTCGATAGATTTATGTTTTTCATTAGAAGAGGTGCACTCTTCTTTAATAATATGTTTATTATACTTGTGAGAGAGAGAGAGAGAGAGATAGAGAGATAGAGAGATAGAGAGATAGAGAGAGAGAGAGAGAGAGAGAGAGAGATAGAGAGATAGAGAGATAGAGAGATAGAGAGATAGAGAGATAGAGAGATAGAGAGAGATAGAGAGAGAGAGAGAGAGAGAGAGATAGAGACCATACTGCTCCTTTACGAGAGTACAAGTACTTGGAGTCTATCTCTTATCAAAAATAATAGATCTCTATCATTCTTGATCTCTTATCACGGTAGTACGACTATTTCACCCTTAAATCAGGACCACCAGATCGACCCTAGAAAGTAAAAGAAATGTGTGTTGTGGGTGGCACAAAATACGTGTATGTGAGTGAATGTTTTGTGACGTCAGTAAATAGTTATCTTCCATCCTTTAAATTCTCTCACCTTCACCTCAAAAGTATATTTGTCTCTGTAGGTCCTTCATATATTTGCATATTTTTCTCAAGTGGGATCCGCTTAAAAGAGCCGCCTAACATTCTTTGCTCAGAATTATTGCTAGATCACGTGTTTTTTCCTCTTGATTTATGTAATCTGGGTGAGAATGAAAATGAGTTTCCTTTCCGTATTCCTACCCGCCTTGGGATTCAGGATTGAACATCAATATTTCTTTTTTCAGTCGCTGATTCGCTGTGGAACCTTTTTAGATGACTTCATTATCAACTTGCTGCATGCTCATGTGCAATCACTCCTACACATTTTAGAAGAGTGTTTTTACGCTGGCATTTCCATTCGATATTTTTCTACTCTATTCTTCTCTATTAGCCACGTCTCCTTCTTCCAGCTGCTTGGATCTACTACATGATCTTCTTCTATTTGCCTCTGGCTATAGCATACCTCCTTTTGTGGTTCTCCTAGTAAATATGTCCCTTTTTTATTATTCTGTAGCTCAGATATTCAACCCCATTAGTCTTTCTTCAAACTAATTTGACCTCTTCAGTGTTTTTCCTGCCCTAACACCTTTCCCCTTATTTTCTATGGTGTTGCTATATAAAGAAATTGTGGCATAATACATCCTTAATACTCTTCTAAGTTCCCCGCAGTCACTACTAAATTATAAAAGAGCGGAATTTTATAGAAGTGGTCTGACGTTCAGCATATTTGCTACGTTGTCAACTGGGCTTTGGAGAGCTTCCCACTTATGGATTACTCCGCCAGTTCTGCCTAAGTCTTGTTCTCAAAATCCCTTGTAGCAAAATCACTTGCAACAGCATGTGGGCGCTGAACTATAGGGAGGAGGGAGGAGTACACGTCGGTCAGCTTTGCATATCGCTTTCCTTGCAGGCTGTTTTTGTTTTCTTTTGTGTGCGCATCGTCAGGGCAGCGCGTCAGTCTCTGCGACCTGTCAGCGGTGTTTAATGTCGTCGTCATTTGTCACTTCAGGCCACTTTTTATGTTGTTGTTCTTAGTTTTTCACTTTATTATTCATAATTCTAAAAATTGTGTGCCACCTCCTCTGCCTCGTGAATGTGCGTGTGTGTGTTGTATATTTTTGCTGCCACTGAACTTGGTTCCGTTGGCACGCTGTTGTTTGTTTTTGTCCTATTTTTTTTTTAGAACGTTTCCTCATGTTTTTCTAAGCGACGCTGTCAAATTAAATGACGCTAATCTTCGGCGCTTAAAATTCTGTGCTGGATTTCAGTGTTCCTTTCCCCGTTGCGCATAATTAAAATTCTTAACGATCTGTGGTGAAATTTTATAGTAAAAACTTGGAACAATTCTGATGCTACTACCCACTTATAGCACCACATCTATTTGTAGGTATCCAGATCTTGAGCCAGTAGCTTATTGCTTTGTTGCTCGTTAGTTCTCCTTGTGGTATTTATTTTGCTTGTGTGGTTCTGCGGTCACTAAAATCACTCATTACTTCATAGTTTCAATAGAAAGCTGTGAGACTTTATTTCCATTCTTTCAAAATACTCTGCAATGGCTTGCTTTGTACCTTCAAATGTTTCTTTGCTTCTGCACAAGGTATTTGTTTCTTGTTCCATTATAATTATGTACCCATCCCAAACGGATGGGTACATAATTATAAGTGATTGCCTCCTTCGTTGGGAATATTGCCGTATACCCACTTCCTTGCAAAATGTCGTTGTTCTACTGCTTTCTCCCTTAAGTGTACCTTTATTGCTTTATCGCATGCAAATCATCCGTTCGAAGAATATATACCATACATATATAAATGAATATACTACGAGGGCACTTCGAAATGTTCTTAGCCTAACAATGAAAAACAAGAGCTAGATTTTTAAAATTATTTTATTTTTCAATATAATTCCTGAATCTTCAATACACTTAGTCCAACGTTTTTCTAACAATTCTACCCCTTGATTAAAATAATTTTCCGGAAGCTCCTCAAAATAATCGTTTACAGCTGCCATTGCATTTTTATTGTAGGTAAAACGTTTGCCAGCAAGGAATTTTTTTAGATTTGGGAACAGGTAGAAGTCAGAGGGAGCTAAATCAGGAGATTAAGGTGGGTGGTCAAGCAATTCGTACTTCAATTCGTTCAATTTTGCCATTGTTAAAACACTCTTGTGGCATGGTGCGTTATCCTGATGAAAAATAATTTTTTTTCGTTGTAAACCAGGTCGTTTTTCTCGAATTTTCAAATTCAATTGATCCAAAAGGTTACAATAATATTCAGAATTTATTGTTTTACCTTTTTGAAGATAGTCGATTAATAAAATTCCTTTGAAATCCCAGGAAACCGTTGCCATGACTTTACCAGCCGATTGAACTGTTTTTGCCTTCTTTGGTGCACTTCCACCATTGTTTGGATTGTTCTCTTGTTTCTGGTGTGAAGTGATGGATCCATGTTTCGTCAACAGTTATGAAACGACGCTTAAAATCCATTTTATTTCGCTTAAAACGATCCAAACAAGCTTGAGAAATTTTCATTCGAATACGTTTTTGGTCAACTGTTAACAAATGCGGCACCCATCTTGCAGAAAGCTTTTTCATATGTAATTCTTGTTGCAAAATAAAATGTACTCGATCATTTGAGATGCCTATGGCATTACCTATTTCACGCACTTTCACTCGTCGATCGTCTAATACCATAACCATATCATGAACTTTATCTATGATTTCTGGCGCTGTTGCAGTTTTTGGACGTCCACTTCGGGGTTCATCTTGAATGTTTGTACCACCACGTTTAAATTTAGCAATCCAATTTTTTACTGTTGCATATGAAGGAGCACTTTCACCTAACATATTCACTATATCATTATGAATTTCTTGTCCCGATAAACCTTTCTTACGTAAATATTTAATCACACCACGAATTTCTAATTTTTCCATTATAAAAAAAATCACAGAAGCGTCTTTTTTGAACACGTGTTACTATACGAATGAGTTGCCAGATCTCAATGAAATTTAACATGTGTTCATATGACGGATGGAAGTTTCCATTATAGAAAGCTTTTTGCTGTTTATACCGCCATCTATATGTCAGGCTAAGAACATTTCGAATAGCCCTCGTATAAGTGTATAGACAGGTAGCAACCCTGGAAACGGTAAAAGACATCATAGTACACCCAAATAACACCAGAGTTGACATTTATAAACTCCTGACCTAATGTTCTTTAGCTATTCTGGGCATCCCATTATATAAAAACCATTTGCCACTATAAATATGGTATTAAGGAAAATCCTTAGACTCTGAGTATTGCTACTTGGGATACTTCAGTTAGTTTACCATCTATTAAGGGGTGCTTAAAGCATTGAAACAGTTTCTAGGCCACACCGGACAACTAAACAGCATTTTGCGGCGATTCTTTTGCCTTCTTTTCGATGCAGCTTCGAAAGTTTTGTTTTAAGACCTACCCATGAATTGGGTAGGTCTTGAAACATCTTGGGCTCATAATTCAATATTATTGTACCACCAGTCTACCTAAAAAAACATTGATTTTTATCAATCACCGATGAATCCACAAGTCCCCAATTTGTCGTCTAATATCATGTCTTTTCAAATTTAAAATTTTAGTTACCGAGTAATCTGACTGAGATCTGCCAACAGTATTGTGTCATTTTTATTTTCTTCTTAGGATTCTTTTTCCGTTTACGATCTGGAAACTTCATTTTTTTGACAAAGTTTTCATAGTTAGAATAGTCATGATCTTTAATAATAGGGACTGGACAGCATATTAAGCAATATATTCAATCCAGACAAGAATCATATAGGGTGACCAGAAATAGGTGTATACAACATCGTAATCAATTTTGTATTGTAGAAATTTTGTATTTAAAGGCTTTCTTCAAAGAATGTATAGTTGATCACTACTTCAAGAACCCTACTTCTACAAGCACCTGCGGAAAATAGACCATCACAGAGACTGGGTACACAATGGGAAAATAGACCATCACAGAGACTGGGTACACAATGGGAAAATAGACCATCACAGAGACTGGGTACACAGAGACTGAGTAATCAATATTTATATACATATATAAGAACAACAATGTGCTTGGAGGCCTGCTTCTTCGGCAGTTCTCTGGCCTACCCCACTTCTATTCTTCTAAATACACATTAATGGATAAAAATTTATTGCTACATCAGTGAGATAAGCTTCACAAGTCTTTCAAACTAAGCTTCCAATCTGAAACTATCTTAATCCGCGAGAAAATGCTTAAATCATTCGACTTCCAGTCTGAAACTATCTGAATCCGCGAGAAAATTCTTAAATCATTCGACTTCCATTAGCATTCCAGTTCTTTTGCACTCCTTAGCAAAGTCAACAACTAACAACTAGATACAGAAACGTCCTAAATACCTACCTTGAGGAACTCTTGAGGTCATCCAACTAGGAACAGTTCGATGATGTGTTATTAGTACATACTAATTGCGTTCTGCTTCTCAGGTAGGCCTCAGTAATAATAAGCTGAGAATGAAGTCAGAACGGAACTGTTCCTCGGACGACGTTTCAGCTAATTACCCTGTAATATCTGCCGCAATCAGGGTGGAATCACACACGTCATAATCCTCTAAGTTCCCATATTACCTCGATTTACAAGTGTTCTCGTGCTATTCTTCTGGAAATTAGTATCGTTACCATCACGTTCTCGGAAAATTAACCTGACAGAAGATTTATAGATGAGACTATCCTCATCTTTCAAACAAATAGGGGAATCACAATAGATCTTTCAGGTTGCAGTGTATAACACCCTTAAATATATATATATATATATATATATATATATATATATATATATATATATATATATATATATATCTACCATCACGTTGCTAAACACAGGTTTTTCCATAGTTTAGTTGTATTCACAGCCAAAGGTGGGCTCCTTTTTGGGAATAAGGGCCAACAGGATTATTGGAGTTAAAGAATGTGCAACTTTTCTTATTTGGCGTAGTCAAATTGAAAGCCAACAAAGTGGAAATCTTATATAAAACAGTTGCTCTTCAATTATGTTTACTCCTTTGGTGTCCTGCTCGTAATACTCTTCATCTCTCCTCTCCACGCTAATTTACATAAATTACATGATTCCGCCCTCTTATCACAAACAGCAACGGATTCAATACAAAACTTATTGATACGTATTTACTTTAAAGTAGAATCCTGCCTCTGTGTATTAGGTTTATGTGTGTTTAAGTAAGGATGTCGTTCTGGTCCACTTCTGTTCACTGAACATGCAACTGCTCGCCATACACTGCACTCACGCAGGATTACGGCATTCATATTGGCGCTCCGCTTCCTTCCACTTGTTTCTTTGATGCGATTGTGACTGCATTTGATAGCGCCTTCACTGAGTGGGAGAGAAGATGAACTCTTCTTCTGGCGCTGATTTTTGCAATTTCCTTCTCCAAGCTACTTTTGAAGGTTTCTTCTCCAAGTTTTATTTGCTTAAGCTGCTTGTCAGCGTGATCCTTTACTGTTGGAAATTAGAAAGGGATTTTATGTTTATCTTTTTTCCTGGAATGGTTTCACTACTCTGTGGCATTTGATTTATACCAACTTATCTTAAAGCGAGACCCGTTAAATTTGTTGAGCAGTGATGAAAGCATAAGGAGGAGCGATGCGTTTCATTTGCTTTGGTACAAGTGAGCGGCGGCGATTGGTTCCAAATAGAAATGATGTGCAGAAGATGGTATCGTTGACGCTGCTCTTTTTCTATGTATTTCCGATATTCCTGGCAACAAAATGTTCTTGCTTGGGCTTTCCATATTTGTTATAGATTTGTGTCAATCATGGATGGTCCGATCTGACCGATCTGAAGGAATCAGTGAAGTGGCACTAATGAGTGGGTCTGTGCTATAAGAACCATCCGTTTATTTCATACACTGATTCGATGTAGAAATGTCTGGAATCTCAACTAGTGTAGAACTAAAGTAGTATTTCATTCACTCTGTTCCAATCACAACTGTTCTGCGTATCTATTTCTGAGACGATTTTATAAGTAACTGAATTGAGTTGGATTAAAGATGAACCATCGATTCAGTGATTTTTCAGTAACACCGTTAGCAGTGACTTTCGACTCCTTGGGATGTATTCGAAATATGAACAGAGCAAGTCTTCTCCATCGCTGTGAGTGTATTTGAGTGATTGAGTGGGTGGCTGGATGGGTTCAGTGACCGTCCCCTTAAATGCACAATACTCCAAACAACAACAACAACAACAACAACAAATGAGTAAAGTTCATTAGACCCGCGTTCAAAATTTGATTTAAAGTATTTTTTAATAAATTCTTCGCTCGTTGATGCCTTTTGGCCTTAATAAATAAATGATGACCAAGTGGCCAAGCAGAGCCAGTGACCAAATTTCCAGTCGACCAGTTGCCCGTGGCCTGGTGTGTTGTGGTGGGGGAGTGTCCGTGCGAGTGCTGAATCACCGAAAAACAAAAAATACAGAAATAAATTGTTGCATGAATGGATTTATTAATTGGGTTGCAGGCAGCATTGTGAGCTCGTCAGTGGATTAAGTGGCATTAAGCGAAATTTTGCCCATTCAAATGTCCATTTCGCTGCTTATACCACGATTATGTGTGTCGGTCAATGCAATGACTGACTGACCACCCAGTCGACTAAGTTGGTTCCATATTTATCGGACTCATGTAATCACTCTTGTAGGTTCACATTACAACAGGACTCTTTTTAGCAAAGCAGCCACGAACAACACAAATATTTGTGTTGAATAAGTAATTAAGGACTTTGATTCAAGGAACGAAACAGTGCTGGAGTCAAGATTCTGCTCACTATATACACTTAACGATACTAAGAAGCCCCTCTGTGTTTGAGAATGTAGGAAGCGATTCTGAGCACTCCAAGAAACAACCTTAGAGGACATGAATGTGCTAAAAAGCTTTTTCTGATTTAATAATTTGTACTAAGTAGTAAAGTAGACTAAGAAATGGTGGCATCCAAAAGTGCAAATAGAGTAATCGTTATATTTATTTTAGTTGATTATTTCCGAGGACTTCCACCAAGATATTTACATCGACTTCCAGTAGATAGGTATGGCCACAGCAGCGCGGGAGCTTCAAAACTATTACAAAACCAGCCGTTTATTCCCTCTTTTAATGTGGAGTGGTGAACTTTTTTTCGGCTCAGCAAACGGGACACCTCAAAGCAAACTGTGGTAGCAAACCGAGAAGCATACTTTTTACTGTGGCACTTCTCCGACCAATAATTGTTCAGCATTGGCAATCTGCCTCTGAGGAAACACTTCAAGGGGTTTTTTTTATATTTAACGAGCTGCAAACATCTAAAGTCAGAACCGCATCAGTGCGGGACTCTAACTTCGCTAAAACCTCCTCTCGTCATTACGGTGTTTCCCCCCGGAGACACTAATTAGGTTTTACGTCGCGAGGCCGTAAGAGCATTTACTGCTCACACGTCAGTATTAGGTCTGTCTATGTGTCAGTCCTGTGTGCCTCGAGTTCCACATGGCGCTGGCGATTGCGTTCAGTGTAGCGCGCTCGTTGTGCTTTGCGCAGCGCAATCATGATGGAAGCCGCTGCCAAGCATACTGCTTCCCACTTAGTGAGCGCATCGCACATGTGCTTACAGAGGTTGTCCATTGTTGGGGGAGCTCCTCTAGGACAACACCCAATGTCGCACGAGCCTCCTTAAATTGCTGGCAGTAGAATAACACGTGTTGAGCGTTCTCGTGCATCCCCGGGCAGTGCGGGCAGTACGGGTCCTCCTCAAACTTCCGCTCAAAGAGATACTGCTTAAAGCGTCCGTGGCCACTTAGTAAGTGGGGGACATACTAGTTTAGCTCTCCATGCTTTCTTGTGACCCATGTTGTTATGCATGGGATCAGCCTGAAGGTCCATCTATCTTTGTCCGTTTGCTCCCATCTGCGTTGCCACTCCACAATGGTATTGACTCTTTCCGCTGCTTTGGCGACGCTTGTGGGCCTCGCTCTCTGTTTGTAGAGGCGGTGCATCTCCTTCGCCAGCAAGTCAATGGCCGGTTTACTAGTTATGACCCCAATTGCTTCGTCCGATACAGTAAGGAAGCACTAGCCACCTTTAGCGCGATGAGACTATATGCTGACTGTATGCATTTGGTGTATGTTTTCACCCTAGTGGCCTACACCCATATTGGAGCGGCATACAGTATGATGGAGCTCCTTACCGTTGATAGCAGCTCTGTTGGCATGAACGTGGACCGCCTATATTCGGAATCAGGCGTGTGAGTGCCGCATTTACCCGGGTAGCTTTTTCGCAGACTGCTTTAATATGCTCTTTGAACGTGAGCCTGGAATCAATAAGTACTCCGAGGTAGGTACCGGAGCTGTGGTTGGAATATAATTTGATGGTCCCCCCTCTGTGATTGTTAAAATCTCTCTCTTATCTTTCTGGTACTCAGTTGTTTTCTGAACGCCAGTTCTAGCTTTGCCCTGCTGAGCCATCACTCTCACGCACAATTGCATATTTGCATCTAGTCTGCAACATGTGCATGTGTTTTGCAACCACCACCATAGCGATATCGTCTAAGTACCCGATGAGTGTTACATCCGTTGGTAGGTCCAATCGTAGTACGCCATCGTACATGACGTTCCAAAGAGTAGGGCTTAGTACAGATTCTTGTTGGACGCCACCCGTCATAGCGTTTCATAGCGTCCAACTCCTGCAGCCGTGTCATAGAGTAACACTCTGCTGTGGAAGTAGTTGGATATCAGCCGTTGTAGGTATATTGGAACACCGAAATTGTGTAACGCATCCATAATCAGGGGGTGAAATAATGGTCACGTTACTATTTACGGTAACAGTGAAGTGTGGAGGCAATATTACGCCAGCTTTTAGCTGAAGAGGACACTCAACAGATCAAAGGAAATAAATTGATGAGTTTTTAATCGGTCTTTGTTATTTTTTATTTGCTGTGAATATGAGGGAAAGAGCTCGAATTACTGCCAATAAAGCCGCCCTCTATGGTCTAGTGGTAAGCACGCTAGACTTACACTCAGAGGGTCGCAGGTTTAAATCCATCCTTGGACTTGGTCTCAAAAATGTTTCTTTCCAAAAAATCGTTTTCTGTTCGAGTCGAAGGCCTCAGTAGCTAGTACTCATTCCCCCCAACCCCTTGAAGTCAATTAATTATGATGTAAGAACGGGCTTCGTTACACTGGAGAGATATGATAAATGGATGTGGGTTCAAGGATCACTTTCCACACCCCTGTAATTTCTTTCTTAAGAGATTTTATTGTTTTTGTTTCAGCATTTCCTCATTTGGATCACAAACACAAATACCATTCCACACATAAAACTGTATTATATTAAAAACAGGTTTAACCGGTTTTTGTCTCCTAAAATCTTTCGTTAATCGGTTTGTCTTGGAATTACAATTTCCGGTTACTCGTTTTTCAAATCTGCGGAAGAAGTAGCCAATCCCAGTTTCCATATTTGCATATCAATCTGCCTGACTACCAATCTTCCCACACAATCATGCGTTCAAACTGGGTTGATTGCCAGATATTAGTTCAGTTCTCATTAGTATGGAATCCTTCAGTCTCCGAAGGTTCACAATGCTTATAAACATGTAAGGCCGGAGTTGGAAGTGGTAGTTGGAGTCGAACTTTGAACAATTTTGTAGAAAGAACCTTCAGTCCATGCTTTTCAAACATACTCGGTTCCTCGTTCATTACCCGAGATCTTCAATTTTCGCCATTTAATGCAATTGTAAAAAATGAAATTAACAAAATTGTGTTTTAGTCTTAAAAGAATAATTTTCAAATAAGAGAAAAACAATGAAAAATTAACAATAAAAAATTGTTAAAAAAATCTCACCAAAAACAATAAAATATATACTCGTATAAACAACCTTGTGTCGTCGGTCACCTGCGTCCGGTACTTCAAGTTCACACACCAACCACTCCAGCAGCAGCAACCGCGACAACAATGAACTTCCTCTCGCCCGATGACATCTTCAGCGGCGTGCGACGCAAAAGCCTTTGCAACGGCAGTCTGCTGGCACTGTCTGGGAAGAATGGAGCCGCAGGAACTGACAGTGCCAGCTCCACGCCCAGCAAGAATAAAAAGGAACGACGTCGTGGCAGTTTCAATGAGCCCACCGCTAATGGTGGACGTCGTTCATCACTGGTGTCGAGGTAGTGCTTTGAGTTGTTCGCACCTTGCGGGTCAACTAATGCTAAATATTTATGTGCCAGTCTCATAGGAAAGGTTCCGAGCCCAGCTTAAAAATTTACCAACAAAGCTCGAGAATCGTATTGTAGAAAACACCAACGAGGATTTTTTCCACATACTTTGATATGGAACCAAAATTCCTCGGAAGATGCTGCTGCGATTACTCGTTTGTCTACAATTCCAGGAAAAACTGAATATATATGAAACCTCTGTGAGACCTCTGTCGAGCCTTTCCCAGGAGACAAACACATATTTATATGAAGAAGTATCTGGCAGCAGTTTCAGCTCCCAGAATTCTTTAAGGGGGGGCTTAAGCTCTACAAAGCCTTAGATATCGTAACATGTACTCTCTACTATACATGATCACTATCTCTTTCTCTCTGTATCTATCCCTCTCTCTCACACCCACACTTATTTCTCTCGCTTGTTTCTTGCAGATGGTTTAAGCACATCTCTGATGCCGCCGAACAGTACAAACCGCGCTCGAAGAACGCCAACCATGAGCCAGTCGATGATCCAGCCATCGCCACCTTACCGCATTCCAATACAAAAGAGTCGCTCGAGCTGACCCCTGAGCGCCCGCCGCCACTATCCGCTACCGCTACAGTGACCACCACTCCCTTGGCGCCACTTTTGCCGCCGGCAATAGTCACCTCGATACAGAACAACAATAACGAGGTACAGCTGCGCAATGGCCGCCGGGAGAGCACACCCGTTCCATCGGATAACAGCAGCAGCGCGTACCACAAGCAACGCCTCAGCCATAACGAACTGGCGCCCACATCTGTGAATCGCACCATGTCCACACGCAGCTGCGGCGAGACCAATAACAATTATGGCGCGGACAATGCCAACGGAGTTACGCTCCGCCACACTCAGTCGGCCCGCCAAGCTTCAGGCGTTCCCGATGACACTAGTACCAGCGGCGCCGCCAATGACGCCTCTAAGCGGGACAGCGCCAGCATCGTTTACTCAAACAATTCCAATAATACGCGCACGCTGATGCAGTCGTCCGCACCGCTCGTCGAGCCCACAGCCATACACATCAGCATTAGTCCTGCGCACACAGCGGAGCCGGTGCTTACGCCGGCTGAGCGTCTGCGCCGACTCGACGCCGCCATACGCGACGGTTTGCTCGAGAAGCAGAGGATCATTTGTGATATGTTCCGGCTGCCCGTGGAGCACTTCCATGAGATCGTTGACATAGCGGCAATGCCGGAAGCGCCCAAAGACAGTGCCGACATAGCCCTGGCCGCGTACGCCCAGGTCCAATCATTGACCGAAGTGCTGAACGACTACATGCACGTCACTCCGGAGCAGGAAATCTCGGCAATATCCACGGCAGTGTGCGATCAGTGTCACGAGAAGCAGCGCCAAAAATCGCTGACCCCACTCACACCCACAAATTCGACCTCAACTTCGACATCGTCAACGTCATCCACGTCCACGCAAATAGCGGCCGACATACCGCCGCCGCTGCCACCGCCGAACAAGCAGCAAGCGCAGCCGCAACAACAGACGTCGGCTCCGCCTGCAACCAAGCTGCAGACACCCATCTTAGACGAGGCGGACATACACGAGGACGACGACGGCTATTGTGAGATTGATGAATTGCGGCTGCCAGCGCTACCACCACTGACATCTGCAGCGGTCAATGCAAAGGCCAAATCCTCGCCACCGCCTCTGCCGCCACCGGCGGGTACTTTCAAGGCGCCTCCACCACCGCCGCCACCACCCACTGTCATAGCCACAGCACCGACAGCAACCACACCAGAGCTGGTTAAGCGCGAGAGCACCATCAGCTCCGATAGCATTCCCGAAGAGTCTGCCGACGAGGTCACACAAGCCAACATGGACGACACTTGCGTAGCTGTCACCAAGGACAGTTCTACTGGAAGCGAAATAAAGGAGAAGTCAAAGCAGGAGGAGGAGCTAAAGAAAGACGAAACAGAACAGAGAACCGCAGAGCCAACTGCTCCAACTGCAGCAAAGGAACAAGACGGATGCGTCACAGAAACGACAGAAGTAAAGAGTGCCGTTAACACTGGGGCAGCTGCCTCGTCGGCCGCCTCCACAGAAGGTCGCCAGAAAGACTCCAATGAGGCTGCAGAAATAGACAGCAACGAGCACATGGAAATAAACGATGCCTACGACACCTTAGTGAGTATACAGCTTCCTCTCCCACTCTGGTGGCCATTAATGTAAGGCTTATTTGTTTCTTCCAGGCTAATCTGCATAAGCTGAACTCCGCTCTATCCATGGTCGACGGCATGACTCAGACGTTGCCGACGCTTTTCACTGGGACCAATGCCAATGGTGGCCTCACACTTTGTGGACCAAATCGCATACAACATGCTAATTCCTTGGAACCAAGCGTGCCCTGCCACGCCCTCAATAGTATTGTAAGTGCATTAAATGCACAAATTTCGCTGTTATTGGTGAGTTTTCGGAATACATTAGCGTAGCTTTCTCAAGTCCATTGGAATGAAATTAACTCCCTCTCTCTTTCTCTCTCGCACTCATTTACACAGCCAAAAATAAATGAACGCGACACGGAACGTGAACGCCTGCGCAAAGAGAATCAACACTTACGCGAGTTGTTGAATGCGATGCATGAACGTCAGCGAGTTGAAGCTAAATTGGTAAGTGTGGCGGGCCTAGAGAAACCTTAGGGAAATGCGGGCGTTAGAAGCAGTCCCACGTAGACAGTGGCTAAATCTGGCAGTCATCTGTAAGTGTAGTATACGATAGGATCATCTGAAAATGCCATAAACAGATATCAATGGGGAACCCTATTGGGGGCACATTTGTGGACGAGAGCGAAACTTAAACCAGACGCATCTCCATTATGAATCAAACGAGTCTATTTTGATTTCACTCTAAGGTTGAGTGGCCAAACCGCCCAGAAAACAACTACTTCACAACTCCTCTCATTTATTGAGAGGACGAAAATGAATGCTAGTGTGAAATTGGTGTGCCTCCTAAGGAAGTACTTACCTGACGAGGAGGTGGTAAACTGAATGCCTGCTGCCCATTCCAAAACAGTTGGATGTGAACGCAAAGGCCCCCCCGCAAAAATATCACTGGGGCCCCCTTTGTTATGTTGTTATGGTGGTCCTAAGGGTGAGCGGGGCCCCCCGAGCTGCGAACCCTTTGCTATGGCACTTAAGTACACCTCTAACCTGATGTTACTCTAAACTAGTGTCTGAGTTTATGCTGCTTTTCCACCTTCTTATTCGCATGTAGCACAGGTGCATCACCGTCCAAGCTTCACACTAGAAAAAACCCAAACGTTGAAAGCTCCACAAGAATGCATACATATGCGCCCTCGATCTTGTATGCGTGTATTTGTGTTTGCCGAACACTACTCCAACCTTTCCAATTTGCTACTCCATTGTAGCATCTCTTACTGCGAAATGAGGTACTAATACAAACTCACTACAAATGATAAGGAAGCACTCGCCCTCTTTGTCATTATTTTCACAAATCTTTTGGAGCACATCCGGTAAAGAAATGGTGCTGTACCATTGGGCAATGCCATTGACTGGCATTGTCCCTAAGACAGTCTGTCAGTGGTGCAATTGCCCATAATCCATGCATCCGAAGAATGAAACCACAATTTTCCTCATACTTGGGTGAAGCAGCCTTCACTTTGATTTCGATTGTGTCGATAACGGTTGACAGTGTGGCTCTCAGTTATTATAACCATGTTGGGCCATTTCTTAACATGTTGACCACGAATTAAAGACAAATGATCAACATAAGAATCGAATGAAAACAACGACATATTTTGGAGAATGTTATAAACCTTAAACCTTGGCGATATGCCAAAACATAAATGATCCTCAGAAATCTGTAGAAAACTGGGATTGTAATTAGGAAAAGTTCTCAAACTATTTTCACCTGGATGGATTTCCATGGTAAGGAGCTCTTTTGTGTGCACAAAATTCGGCCCTAGGAGCAGGTAGGTCGGTTGTCGGTCGGTCGGTTGTCGGTCGGCCGGTTGTCGGTCGGTCGGTTGTCGGTCGGCCGGTTGTCGGTCGGTCGGTTGTCTGTTGGTCGGTTGTCGGTCGGTCGGTGGGTGGGTCTATGTGTTTAAGCTGGTGTAAAGAGGTAACTTACCAGCTCACATGGAATTAGCCTCATAGTTGTCGAAGTGTGTGCGGTGGTTTCTGAAGGAAACGCTCTAAAGAAATATAGTATTGATAGTGTAGGAGAGAGTAATCTGGATACCATCGTTTGAGAGTAAATCAGTGACATTTGAAGGAAGATAATTGGATATGCACCAGTATAGAAAGTGGTCCCAATCAGCAGTACACTTACGGGTAAATGAAGAAAACAGTTTTAAGTCGTTAGAAAACATTGGGAATGTTTTATTCTTAATGCCGAATCATTTTTGAATGTCAAGACAAGTATTCGTCATAACTGATTACCTAGAGTGGAGCACTGAAGGAAGCCAAACCCCGATCGAAAAAAACACTGATAAATCTTAAAGTATAAAAAATGACCTCTCAAATAAGAGTCTGCCCAATGCAGAGCATTGGAGTTAATAGTAAGATATATAACCTTAAATAGTAAGGAGGCGTGACTTACCTTGTCGAAGGTGTTTCTTAAATGTGTGAAAACAACGTCAGTCTGTGGGAGATATTCCAAATAAGAAGATAGGCTCCATCAACTGCTACATTAGAGGCTCCAAATGGCTGGACCTTTGAAAAAGTTCGGGACTTGTGTCTCATCCGGCATCACAAGGGGTCAATGATGACTTAATTACTGTCACAAAATATACTGATTGACCATAATTGTGCAATACACGGAAAATACCCATATAGGATATAAGAGTAACAGAGAAGTGCAGGGAAAGCTTTTGCACTGCCACCAGAAGTAGCAAGAAACTCTTATGCGAGGTCGCTAGTGCACAACTCTTATAAATTCTAATCTGGCCTATGTGCATTCAAGTGGGCGCCCGCTATACCTACCTACCTAATGCAAGTCTGAGTCGTGAACCAATCCGAGCATTATAAGACATAAACAGGTGTTTATATAGTTCACCTACCGGGTAGAAAACTATGCTAATGGGAGGACAATACTATCGCGAGAGGACAGTTTGAACACAGAAAACTTCTCCACAAACTAACGAATGGAACACAGTTTACAAATAGTTCGAACAATAGAAAGTGCGAATATCTTTGTGGCTCCATATATACATATATAAAAATATATGATATTTTCCAGGATTCTAGAAAAGACAATGCAAGAAGTTAATAAGAATAATGAAAAGTGTACTAGAAATCGAAGCTTCAGAGGTAAATCGTCCAGGACTTGGTTAGTGACAGCTTTTACAGGACTTCGTTAGTGACAACTTTCATTAATAAGAATAATGAAAAGTGTACTAGAAATCGAAGCTTCAGAGGTAAATCATCCAGGACTTGGTTAGTGACAGTTTCCACATGATTATGACCAATCTGTAGAAGTGGTCTCCAGCAAATAGATTTGAAGTAATCAGCAAAGAAGCTCCTATAGGTAAAAGGGTATTCTTAGAAATAGTCATGGAACTGCTTGTAATTGGGAGGGCCATCTTTAACTTTTAAAGAAATTATTTGTCTTACTTGAAACTTTTAAAGAAATTATTTATCTTACTTGAAACTTTTAAGGAAATTATTTGTCTTATTAGTTGTCTAGTTATGTAGCTTAAGCTAATGCGACCATGCCCAGTTTTGTGTCGATTTTTGTTCACAATTTGTTTGCTTACTCTTTCAGGAAACTCCAACTGACATCACAATCAGTGTCGATGTGGCTGACGGAATTGATGACTCCACTTCGTCAACACCAACGCAGACACCGCTTGCAACCATAACTGCAGCAGCTGAGAACGCAACAGCGGCCACAGTCGAGGCAGAGAAATAGAAAAAGGATTCCCTGGAATGAAATGTACCGTTAAATTATTTAGAATCTGTGTATTTAGAAGAGCAATGGAATTGGCGCATGTAGAATGTAAGGAGTGTTTTACTCGTCCCTAATCACTGCATCAAGTGCAAGACGGAGAAAATTATGAGTTGGCCGATTGAAGGAAAGAGAAGACAATTTGAAAATGAAGCATGCATAGTGCAGAATTCTCCACTCTCCACTCTCCAGTTTCCACTTTTATAAATGTTACAAATTTTTGAACTGTGGTCCCTATTTTGAATGTAGCTGCAGAGCCACAGCTGCGCAAACACACAACCACACACACCAATACTACTCTCTACTTTTATATACATGTATTACGTATATTCAATATTTATACCAGAATATTATTGCAAAAGTTATTAACTTAAAATGTAGCATAAAAAATGAATGTATTAGATTAGCGAAAGTGAAAAGAAGAATCAACTCAAAGGCGAGCACGGCACCCCGTCTAATTAAATGTATGAGAAAAGAAGAAAAGAAATTCGAAAATTGTATTATATTAACGTGCAGAGTGCCCTACACACGGGCCAGCGCGCATTCTTATTGCATTATGTGTAACACAAGTCCAACAGCAACAACAAAAACAAAAACAAAAACAAAGCAAAGTAGCCAATTAAAACCCGACTCTAAACTACTTTTTAAGCTAGAAGCAACACGCCTCTTTGTATGTGACGTAGTAACGTTTCGTTGTAGTGTACCTCTCACACACACACACCCACAAACACCCATTTGCATCCGCATAAATGTCCAAGCAAAACGTAGTGTTAAGAGAGCACTCACGCCCCCACGCCCGCACGCAAAATTTGAGTGAAAATGAAATTGAACCATGGGTACCCAGGCGCGGCCCAGCCCGGCCAGGCCCGTCTCACCTCACCCCTTGATAAGCTTTTTGTTGCAAACAAAAGAAACAGCAAATCTTTTATTTTTGTTAAGCATTATTGATTAAAAAGGAAGAAAGGAAGGAAGTAAGGAAGGAATATAACATTTAAAGGATATGATTATGATGTTAAATATAGTATATATTGTAATTAATTGAAAAATAAATAAATAAAAAAACATTTTAAACGTAAATTACTTGAATTTCACTGCTACACAACAGGCTCAAATTCCAGTTAAATGCGCTTAAAGGCGCAGATATAAAGGAGTGAAATTCCTTGACCTCCTGGAGAAGCGTTACAACAAAGCAAACAACTTTTTATTTCCCCACTCTATAGACCATTCACAAAGCATGCATTCAGCGTTATTCTGCGGTTACTTAGCGAGGGAGGACGACTGAGTTTAGGGCGACTCAAGTGAAATGAAAGTTGGAAATCCGACTTCAAAGACAAAGAGCCAGGCAAAACGAAGAACTAACGACTAACGCAATAGCATCAGAGTAGCAGATATAAAGAGGACACCAGTGAATTCTAAGGACGGAAAGGCGGGGGGAAACGAACTTGTTAATCCAAAGGATTTCAGGTCTGTCAGTTTAGCTTCATTTATATTGAAAACTCTACAAAGATTCATAGAAACGTATGTTAGGATAATCTCCCATCTCAAATGGCGATTTCACAACATGCCTACTGTAAGGGTAAATCTACAGAAACAGCTCTAAATTCGCTAGTGAGAGAAACTGAGAAATCAATAGAGGACAAAGAATACACATTGGTAGCTTTCCTAGACATTGAGGGCGCTTTTAATAACTTCTTACCCAGGGCAATAACCAGTGCGCTAACAGGTTTGAGCATCCCCGGGGCGCTTGTGGACTTCATCAGGCAAATGCTCATGTGCAGGTTTGTGAATTCAATATTAGGTGCCTCGGAGATGCGAAGACCTGTCAGCAGGGGTACATCTTACGGCAGCATACTGTCTCCTCTTCTTTAGGTAGATCCGTCAGTAGGGGTACTCCTCAAGGCAGTGTGCTGTCTCCTCTCCTTTGGGTACTGACAATGAATAATCTGTTAAAGAGCTTAGAGGGGAGAAGAATACACGTTGTTGCCTATGCAGCCGATGTTGCTATCACTGTAAGAGGTAAATTCCCCAATACGCTTTGCGAAGTCATGCAAAGTATATTAGATGAGCTAAATGTATAGTCGGAATCTTGTGGTTTAGCCGTAAACGCCAATAAAACAGAACTGGTACTATTTAGTAGGAAGCATGGAGTACCGGAAGTAAGGCCCCCTAAAATAAATGGAATCACTTTGTCTTTTAATGATACAGCTCGCTACCTGGGACTGATTTTCAACAGGAAGCCTAAATGGAAATTAAATGTAGAGGATTGAGTAAGAAAAGCATCATTAGCACTCTATTCGTGTAGGAAGACAGTAGGCTAAAAAGGGGTATGGCCCCCCGAATAGTACATTGGTTATACACAGCAGTGGTTATACCGATTTTGTTGTACGGGATACTAGTATGGTGGCCGGCACTTCATCAAAGCCTTGTTGTGAAAAACTTAGAGCGTATTCAGAGACCAGTCAGTTTATGTATAAGCGGAGCTCTCCAAACGAGTCCCACAGCAGCATTGAACATTATGTTCGACCTTTCGCCAATTGACTTGCATGGTAAGCAACTTGGAGTCAAATCAGCTCTTAGGCTTAGGGATCTCTCCCTTGTAACTACGAGTAACAGAGGTCATTCGACCATAGTAGAAAAATTTCCTATTATTCCCGATACTACAGATTACTGTAACTCATTAGAATGGAATTGAAGAAAATCCTTTAACACCATATTCCCCTCAAAGGAGGATTGGGATAGTGGTATCATGAACTGTGCGAATGAAGTTAGCAATACTGACAGTTCAAAACTCAATAATCAGGTGGGCGGCGGTGTGTATTCTGAGAAACTGGGCGTCAGTGTATCCTTCCGCGTACCTGATCATTGTAGTGTATTCCAAGCAGAAGTAAGAGAGGGTGTTGCTTATAAAGAAAAACCCGTATCCACGAGAGAAATTCCATCGGACAGACAAGCGGCTTTAAAATCGTTAGTCAGTAAGGCACTCGTCAAAAACGGCAGTACTATGCCATACATTATTAGGCGAATTTTCGCAATACTTTTAAAGAAACCTGGTCTGGGTGCCGAGCCATAGAAACATAGAAGGTAATTGCAAAGCTGATGGGATTGCTAGGGAAGCTACAACGTTAAAGCGGATAAAATGTATATATCAATGCCTTTAGCTATATGCAAATTGCTAATAGATGGACACACTTTCGAAGTTGGAAATGTCCGATGGAGGCAGTTATCATCTTGCCTAATAAGTAAGCAAACCTGGTCGGAGCGGAACCGCGGCCTTACTAAACTGTTGTCGAAATTTTATAGGAAGGACGTAAAATTGCGGTAATGGTGCTGACATGTCATTGTTTAATTTGTAGACACGCAAGTAGACTGGGAGTACCCCATTATGACTTATAGGAGCTGTCAAGATATCGTGGAAGAGGAACACCTCCTGTGTGGATGCATGACTCTAGAAAAATGAATTGCAAAGGAAAAGCTCCAGTGGTGCCACAATCGGCCTTAAACAGGTCTAAGTGAGTCTAATGATAGCCATAATACAGGGTATTTGAACCCGTTTGCTCTTTGTTAATGGCAGATCATAACATGGTTATTGAAACTAAGTCTAAGTAAGGCTTCACCCAACTCAATAATATAATCAACAGATTACGGGGTAGGTAGGTAGGTAAAGTGGCTGACGACCTCGGGTCGCTTCAATTAGCAATACTGCCATTTTGATGCCATGTCCTCACGACTCTAAAGAAAATAGTAATATACTTTTGTAAAATTTACAACCATCTGGAATTGCTAACAAATTTGGATAGGTCTGAAAGTTCTAAGCTAGAGCAATTCCCTAGACTCTGCAGAAAAGCACTTCCGAGATATTTGAGTCTCAAGCGAGCGAGGGCTGAGCAAGCAAAAAGAAAGTGTACAACTGTTTCTTTCTCTTGTGGGTCTTCACAGCTCCCGCACTGAGCATTGAACAGATTGCCCAGTTTTTCAACGTGTGTGCCGCCGATAATCCAATGACCCGTGCAGACAGCTAACAGGTTACTAATTGTGCCTTGGTTTATTGAAAAGATGGATGTTGCATCATTCACTGAGAGTGTTGAAATCAAATTGAAGTGAGTGTGGTTTCATTCGGGTTATCAAATCAATCGAAAATTTGTCCACATCATCGGCACACAAAAGAATCTAATAATGGGGCACACGCGAAGAGAAAGTAATTAATGAATATTGAAAGTAGTGAACGACCAAGGTGACTACGGTGCCGAACCCCAGCAAACCCTGCTGAAAACTCCTCAGCAATCCTATAAATAATATTTTTGAACAACGTCTTTCTTCAATTTCCTTCGTTCTCACAATTCATACGGGGTAAATTTACTACTGCATATTCAATGTATTTACATTATGAGAAGAACCTCCTCGGTAACCCATCCAGATACTCGAAGCAACAACGATCTGATAACGATTTAGACGGGTATTGAAATATATATCCACTAAGGCAAAGAATTACAGATTTTTTTATTTTCACCTTTCTTTTAAATGCGTTTAAACAAATCACCTCCACCAGAATCAGCAGAGACGAAGAGGAGGATGAAACCATTATCCACCTGATCTATGTGGGAAACGTAGGAAAGGTATTGAGTTTTACCATACCGACAACCTAGTCGACATATTGACAGAAGTTGACACCAAAGGCCTAATACACTTCATCATTAGTTCCGATTGGTTCGAGAATTAGAAAAAGGGTGAGATCCTGCGGTATCACAACAGACCATATTGGTCTAAGTAGGCTCTCACAAGGGAGTGGCAACTTCTACCTAATATAATCACTTCCAAAACAAACTTCAAATCAACGAAACGGCTCCATTTCGACAGATGTGCGGATATAAGGAGTGGAATTCTAGTTCTTTTAATAGGAACATTCGATAATTAAACAAAACTAAAGATTACTGACCAAATCCCCCTTCACTTAGGATGAAGAATCGCCCCACGATACCGTTTCGACGACTCTCTGCTTGTGTTCAATGCTTGTGTCCAATGATTGAACTTCAAGATAAATACTTCGATGTCGTCAACATGTTTAATTTGATTTTAAAAATGACAACATGTTTTTGAAATGTTTCGGCACAACAATTCGAACACTAATTAAATAACTACATTTTCCTTCAACTAAATAATTGCAGGGGCGCCAAAGGTAACAACAAAATTTTTGGACTGAAAATATGTGAGAGTTGGGTCACAGTGTGCAGCAGAACTAAACTATGGGCAAACGATAGTCAGGGGAGTACATGATGTTTATTTCCAGAGGCTAACATAAAGTTCCAGTTTCCAGAGAATATTCTCTGCGGCATCGTTTAATGACTACCATAGGAAATATAATCTATTTGAAGTCAAGTGATGACCGGCCCAGCTCCTCCATTCAATAACCTGAATTCTTCTACTGACTAGAGTCGTTTCACCTTAGAGGGAGGTGGAAATCAGAATTCCAAGGAAATAAGAGCAAATTGAACAATTAGAACTGCTTTTGGACTGACTCAATACACCCGAATAACTCCTTATCGAAGACAACCAAAGAAGTGAAATGTAGTTTTATAAGAAATCCATCTTTGAACTTATTGAGCCAAAATTTTATAATGCCTGGTCACAGAAACTCTCTTAATGACAGTGGCGATGGGTTTATTGAAGCTAAGTTTTGGGTCAAATTGTGAAAAGTATGGCAACACAATTACTAGAATATATTGGCAACCCTTTTTTCTTTGTAACACTGTCTTGAATTTTATTTTACGTTCTATCCTTTTGTATGTTTTTGTACATTCTAGTCAGTCTCTCTCTGACCGCGTATTTGAATACTTCGAAATAAAATATCATGGTAAATACTCTGTTGTGTTGTGTGTTTTTTCTTTAATTCCAACACAAATGTCACTACCAAGATTTATCGAGACCCAGTTTAGATTACTGAACGAATGAAAAATCTTTGCGTGCTCGGCAAATATTTATTTCTTTATTATATTTAATAACTTGTTAATCGTTTATGAATATTGAGAAAATCAGTACAAAAAAATATATATTTAGAAAGAAGCATTTGACGACCATGCTCTGGGCGAGATTCGAACCCACGACTGCGAGACTAGCATCCTTACCACTAGGCCATCGAGATAGACAAACATACAAATTCTACAATGGGACACAAGGAAAGGTATTGAATGAGTATTTAAAATATTAAGGGACACAAGAGACTAGAATATGGGTTGGGTCCTATAACAGCAACACTTCAATGTTGGAAGACGCTATCTTTTTCTCAGAGCTGAGCTGCCTACGAACAGATATGATTATATGATTATTATTGCGTTGTACAGGAGAACTCAAAAAGCAGTTTCGATCAATTTAAATACTGCAATTTCATTATAAGCCTGTGCTTGCACCAAGTCAAAGGAAGTTCCCATATATAGTCGTATATCTTCACTGGAATGAGGAATTCCAACTCCATTTATTAAAATATGCGAACATGTTCACCTACATAAAGTTACAGTGACGTGTTCGCTTCAATCTCACGAAGCTGTTCTCGGATTTTGATGCGTGCTTATTATAGCGAGGTCATCAACGAAGATTCTTAGACAATGCTGGGTCGTGTCATTAGAATAGACCAAGATGCTCCATATAGAAAGGTGTTCGAAAGTTAAAGGTAGAAGACGAAGAGGACAACTCCGGTGGATGAATCAAGTGGAGGCACATTTATCTAGACTTGGTATCAGAAATTGGAGACAGCGTAAGCTGCGGTAATAGGTTGTCTTGGCCATCTAAGAAGAAAAAGATTCCGTCACATTATGTAACTTCCTGTAAAGTGCTTGAATTTGAAAACATTTCGCAATGTGGAGAAACAAACCACGTTGGTATAAGTACCAACTATTTTTCTCAGTCCTTAGATATCTTGCAAGGTTTGAAATTTATAATTAAAATTTTTCTGACTGATCATTTAAAGTTGCATTTATATAACGGACGCGTAGTCGTATATTTACAGGTGCCTTTATATTCAAATAAATATTGCACAATTGATTTCTATTCGTAGAATTGAGAACAGCCTGTTTCGGAGGTGTGAACTTTTCCAAGTCGCTACTTTCTTAGAATCTGGTCAGTGGCGATAAGCATTCGTTGAAAGCAACAAAGCAGCGTAGAGAGTATTGGTGATAGCGCCAGCTCGGTTCTGGAAACAAGGAGATGGCGAGTGAGGGCAAATAATAGGTGTAGTAAAAAGAACTCCACTATGATTCGAATAGATGGCTTTCGTAATCTGTATCTTGCGTTGTATATGTAAGTGTGGTCGGGTGACGAGAAAGATAAGATTTCGTACTAAAAATACTTCTCAGCTGGTTTTGTGGTTTCATGACTTAGTTCTGTTTGAGAGCGCGTCAAAGATGGACACCAGCAAAGAGAAAATACGGCATATTTGACAGTTTTTCTTGGATAAAGGCGAAATCGCAAGGCATGGGCTGAAACTGTGAATAGTGTTTATGGTCCTCGAACTGTAACAGTCAATCAAGCGCAATTTTGTTTTTAGTAATTTTGATGTCAAGGATGCACCACGTTTTGGAAAGCCAATTGTCGAAAGTGTCGATAAAATCATGGAAATCGGCCAGGCCGACCGTCATGTAAGCACTGTTTCGACTGCCCAGGAGCTAAACATTGCATAAAAAACCGTTTGGAACTACTTGAATAAGGCTGGATGCAAAAATCAGCTCCATGAATGGATGCCACACGAGTTAACACAAAAAAACTTCATGGACAGAAGTTCCATATACGAAGCGCTGCTGAATCGCAACAAAATCAAACCATTCCTGAAGCGGGTGGTCACTGATGATGAAAAGTGGATCACTTACGACAACGTCAAGCGAACACGGTCGACATCGTGGTCGAATCGCGGTAAAGTGGCGGAAATGGTGGCCAGCATTGGCGGACAGGAAGGTTTTGCTGAGTGTTTGAGACACGGAATCAACTACTATGAGCTGTTCTCCTCTCGCCAAACGCTTGATTCGGACCTGTAGTGTCAACAATTGGACCGTCTGAAAGAAGCAATTGCCCAGAAGCGGCAAGCTTCTGCCAGTAGGAGAGGAATTGTGTTCCATAAGGACAACGCCTGGCTACACACATCAATAGTGTTTCGCCAGCAGCTCAGGGAGCTTGGTTTGGAGGTGCCAGGTCTGGACCTTATAGTCCGGACCTGGCACCAAATGATTACCACCTGTTGCTGTCTAGGGCGATTAATTTTGCTGGTGAAACATTCGCCACAAGAGAAGCTTTTGAAAATGGACTGTCTCAGGTTTTTGCCAATAGGAAGAAATGGCTCAAATTATGGGAAAAATTACCAGGTCAGTACAATTGATATTATGACATTATTATTATACCAGGTCAGTACTGCCGATATTGTATGCAAGAAAGGCGAAATTTAAAAATTAAAAGAAC
This sequence comes from Clusia tigrina, assembly GCA_920105625.2. Taxonomy (NCBI): domain Eukaryota; kingdom Metazoa; phylum Arthropoda; class Insecta; order Diptera; family Clusiidae; genus Clusia; species Clusia tigrina. Next base: position 50,716,064 of record OV050030.1, read on the forward strand.
CTGCAAAATGATCCACTTGATCCACTTGATACTACATTAACAGGCTTCCACGGTATAATAAAATCAGTGAACAGCCGACGAATTGACTTATAGCGATTCCAGAAAAACTTTAGAAGAAGGAGAAGTATGAAAAAAAAGTAATTTCAGCATTCAAAACTCAATATAGTTAAACATAACAATCCGTCTGCGTTCCTGCTGCTACCTCGTTCTTCTATAAGTCAATTCTGCCATAGTCTGAAGCACAAATAATTGTTCTACCTCGTTCGTAGTATGGACAACTTTCTCATTATTATTATTACTTCGAAATTTTTCTGGAAAGCAAAGTTCAATGTCGGATTGGAGAGTTCATTTGTGAATTGAAAGCAACCTCGAAAGGATAGATTTAGAAATAATAAAATCGAATCTTATTAAACTGTCTTCATGAGTAAAAGTAGAGCTGCGGTGTTACGCGGTGGTATTGCAAAGGACCCATGGTGGTCTGAGTGAGTTGGTCTGTAGACCGCTTACCACGATAACCTAACCTATTAAACTGTTGCATTGAGTCAATCTTTATGAACTATCTTATAAGTGAAATGATGTTAAATTAAACTTATTTTCTGAAAGTTCAAAACAAAAGATGTAATTGCACTTGACACAATTCGGCAATCGAACTAAGAGATTTTGTCTTCATTTCCAGTTATTAAATCCTTCTTTATACGTAGAAACTAACAATAACTTATTCAAAGCTTAGTACTATATATTACACTTAATGCTTAGAACTATTGTTGTTTTTACAGGGGTTTTAATAATTTGCTATTTTATATGTTATCTCCCCCGGTAGTACTCCCTGTAGTCTCCAAGTGGAGATATCATTGCTCCCAGGAGACCTCCCTTTGGCCTCCATTTTACATAGGCATGTCATTGGGGGAGGTCAGAGCGAAAAGCTAAAAAGCTATTTTTTCTGAGAGAAAAATCTGTTTTGTCTGAGAGAACTCCCCTTAACATGCGTTGGGAGCTTAAAGGGAGTACTCCCTGTTATACTCCTTTTGGCCTCCTTTTTACATAGACATGTCCTTGGAGTGGAAAACTGCTTTTAACATCTTTTGGCAGTATTAAGGGAGTGCTTCATCTCAACATAGATTACTCTAATTAAAACTCAATTTTCAGGCCCTTTCCAGTTTCCAGATTATACAAAAATGATAACATTTTATTGAATATTTAAAACAAAAATTGATATAGTAAAGAAGTCTGAAGTGGGGTTATAACGACCCTTTATCTTTCCTTGTACGTGCAAGTTCAACAATGGGGATGTTTTCTTCATAAATCATTATTCGGAGCACATCTGCGGGAATTTTCGGTGGGATGCCTTGAATTGATTAATATCTGATCGACCCCATTTCTTGTGTATAGGCTTGTAGCGTCAATATACTCACTAATATAAATTTTCCCCCAAAAATATTGTATAGGTCGTAAGCTATAAAAATATGTATGTCAATGGTGGGCGTGGCTGTAAAAAGAGCCCGGCCATTTTTTGTTTGGTAGTTAATGTTGGTACCCGCCTTCCTGTGAAATTTCGTTGATGAATCTTTAATAGGAACTTAGTAATTATTTTTGGTTAATTGTGGGCGTGGCAGTAGTATTTTGATCTCCATATGCACACACACTATTATGGGCCTCATGTATATTTTTATCAAATTTTTATTCCGATGGCAACAATGCGAGCATAGGTAGGCTAATTTCAACTTCAAATTTCAAAAAAGACGGACGGACAAAATAAAAATTGTTGAGAAAGTGATTCTGATCATATCTACATATATACACTGCTGATCAACCAAATAGACTCTTTTTTTTAAATTTTTGATTATCTTCTTTGTGCAAGAAACTATTGCACAATTGTTGTTATTTATACTAGAGCAAAGAAATAGACAAGCGAATAGAGATAAGAAGTGGATGCAAAAAATTTACAGTTATTAAATATTCTTGTTTTGCTTTGACAATGTCAAAAACATGTGCTTTTTTGGCGATCATCAGAATAGACTCAAAGGGTGTCATTTTAGTTTCTGATTAGGTCCAATTTGAAAATAATTAAAAACAGAATGGGTCGTGGTACAACATTAACTTTGGACGAAAGAGGTAAAATATTGGCATATCATGATAGTAAACTTACAACTAGACAAATCGCTGAAAAGATTGGCAGAAGTCAATCTGTTGTGAGTCATTTTATCAGAAATCCATCGAGTTATGGAAAAAACCACCACTTACCGATGTTCGTAAGCAAAGTCGCTCTGTATATGCCCGCAATCACATGGCATGGAATAGGGAGTGGCATCAAGTCGTTTTTTCTGATGAAAAACGCTTCAATTTGGATGGACCAGACGGCTTTAATTATTACTTCCATGATTTAAGAAAGGAGGAACACTTTTTAACCCGTCACCATAGTCGTGAGGGGGGTATTATGGTGTGGGGTGCCATATCCTTTTATGGGACATTTGAAATTCAATTTGTTTCATCCAGGATGAATGCAAATAAATACAAAGAAGTGCTCCAAAATGCATTTCCCCATTTGACCAACATTTTTGGATCATTACCCTGGACATTTCAACAGGACAGTGCCCCAATCCACACCTCTCGAGTGGTAAAAAAGTGGATAAGTGAACAAAATGTAAAGTTAATGGAGTGGCCTCCGTACTCCTGATCTCAATATAATTGAAAATTTATGGGGATGGCTCACACATACGGTGTATCAATCTGGCAGACAGTTTGAAAGCGTCGAATCACTAAAAGCAGCCATTTTGAGCGCCTGGAGCGAAGTGTCCTTGGACTATTTAAAATCACTTTACGACTCACTCCCTGACCGAATTTTTGAAGTTATTTCAAATAAAGGTGGCTTTACTCATTATCAATAACGTGTAAATATTATAAGAAAATACTTTTTTACTTTGTCTTTTCATTAATTTGTGGTTTTAATAAAATTAAAGTCCTTGAGTCTATTCGGTTGAGCGATAAAATAGACTACTTTTTGAGGCTAAAAAAATGTTAAAAATTTAATTTTTGTTAATTTTAAGCTTAGAACGCTAATTTTTGTTTTGTTTAATTTGAAATTGATTAATGAATAATAAAAAATTACTTTTTCCCACTTATATTCATATATCTAATAATTTCTGAAACTCAATTTTCTAAAAAAAAAATGTGAGTCTATTTGGTTGATCGGCAGTGTACATATATATATGTCGATACATACCTCGCCTCCTCCTTGAAATTGCAACCCCTAAATATTTCAGTTTCATTGCATATTTTTCGCCACATATTTTGATTTCCTCTGTTATTGTGTGCATCCCCAAGTCTTTGTGGATATTCGATTCTTCTGGCAAACCATGGAGCCGCTGTAATTCTTCTTAATATTGTAGATTGCACCCTTTGAAGCTTCTCTATATTAGAGGGTGATGCAATGCCCCACTGTTGAATGCCATATGACCAGATAGGCTTGAGAACTACTTTGTGTTGTGGACTTAATAGTCCAGGGTGACCCTTGACCTTCTGTTTAGAAGCCAATGTAGATTTACTGGTTTTAGCTTGACCTGAGTTTTCTTTCTCTGAATGTGTTTCTTCCATGCCAACCTTCCATCAAGATTAACACTGAGATAGTAAACACTTTCTTTTTGTGGAATGGTGTGGTCGTTGAGAGTTACAGGGGGGCAAGGGTCTCTTCTTAAGATAAATGTTGTTTGGGTACTTTTAGTTATATTATCCTAGGAAGATGGAGGATCTTCCTAGCCATGTCTCCACTAATTTTAGATGTTTTTGCAGGTTTTCCGATGCACACTTTGGGTCAGCGTGAGAGCTTAAAATTGCTGTGTCATCTGCAAATGTTGATGTTAGCAACCGAGCATCCGTTGGTAGGTCCGAGCTGTCAAGTAGAGGATTGGGCCGAGAACGCTTCCTTGTGGTGCACCCGCTCTGATAGGGACTCAGTGGACTGAAAGGTTTTGTGTTTCACAGTGAACTGTCTATTATTTAAATAGGTTTTAAACAGTTCTTGAATATTTGTGGGCAAAATGTTTTGAATTTTGTGCAAGAGGCCGTCATGCCACACCTTCTGTCTTGTCAAAGGCTTGGGCAACATCTCGAAAGATTGCTGAAACAAAATTTTTGATTTACAGATGTTTTCTGAATTCCGGTTTCTTTCTAAACAAAATTGATGAGTGGGTATTGCATTCTTGCAGTTCATAATAGGCGACAGTTCAAGAGTGTCTCAAACAATCTGCTGGAGGGAAGAGGCAGAAGACTTATGGGTCTATAAGAGAATATATTTATTAAATGTCAACCCGTTCTGATTATTTTTTCGTTGTTCTCTTGTTCAGATTATATATACAGTCAGCCACTACCCGCCAGCCAGTACCCGGCATTTTTGCTTTGGATCTTCATAAGGACGTTCACATATTTCAAACTCAACATTTTTTGAATTTGATGAACGAGATTTGATTTACCCTGTGATTTATTTAAGGGTATTATACACCGCGACCTGAGAGATCTATTGTGATACCCTATGATGGCTCTATGCCTTAGTTTGATCCCGTTAGACACTGCTTCAACCATAGTGGGTCAATGCCGCATAATGAGCCTTCGCCAGTCGTCTCTGCTAAGCGCACGTTGACGCCAGCTGGAAATGCCGCGTCCAGCGGGTCCTCCTGAACTTGGTCTTTCCATCTCAGCGGTGGTCTTCCCCTCCTGCGTCGCTCACCTTGGGGCATCGAATCGAAGACCTTCCTAGTTGAAACAGTTTTATCCATCCGCACAACGTGACCTAACCAGCGGAGCCGCTGGATTTTCATTCACTCGACTATGTCAATATCGGTGTATAGCTCGTACAACTCGTCGTTTCATCTGAGCCGATACTCGCCGCGATCGCATATAGATAGGTCCAAAGATTTAACGCAGAATTTTCTTTCAAACGTGCCTAACGCCTGCTCGTCACATTGTCATCGTCCAGCTCTCTGCTCCATCTAGCAGGAAGGGAATGATGAGGGACTTACACAGCGTTAGCTTTGTACGTCGAGAAAGGGCTTTACTCTTTAGCTGCCTACTAAGCCCAAAGTAGCATCTGTAAGCCAGAGTAATTCTCCGTTTAATTTCCAAACTGGTGTTGATGCTGGTCCCTAGGTAACCAAAATCATTTACAATTTCAAAGTTGCAATCGCCAACAGCAACGTGATGTCCAAGACGACGAGACTCCTTATGCTGCCAGCATGTATTTTGTCTTACCCCCGGTCACTTTCAGACGCACTCCCTTTGTTTCTCTTTCCAGGCCGGTATACGCTGCCCTCACAGCTCGAGCGTTATGGCCCATGATGTGAATATCATCAGGATACGCCAAAAGCCCGTTAGACACAGTGGTGCTCTTACTTCAGTTGAGTCGATTTTCATGTCACAAAAGTGAGTACCCAGTGTGCACTTGTTGAGTCAGTATCGCAACTTCAGGCTCTGTTAAAAACAAGATGCCTCCTGGTCGCCGAGCCACTTTCACAGATGCTCAAACACGTTTATTCGAAATCCTCCTTCGAAAAATTAAACAAAATCCAAAGAAAAGGGCTCCAAACATAAAAACCGAGGTTCTAAATGAGTTTGGAATAGTCTTCAACCCTCAAACTATTCGACGCACTCTGTAACCTGAGGATTATCATGGTCGCAATATCCGAAAGAAACCATTTGTGAACGAAGTTAATCGAAGAAAGCGTGAGAAATTTGCAAAGGAGCACCAAAAAGTATGATCCAATTTATTGGAACAATGTAATTTTTTCTGACGAAAGTACATTCAATATTTCCGGATCTGATAGGCGTCACAAAGTATGGAGTAACGCAAAGGACGAGCTAAATCCAAGCAGTATGGCTGGCACCGTAAAGCATGGTGGAGGTTCTATAATGGTTAGGGGAAGGATGGCAGCGAGTGAGATGGGGAACTTGGTTATTATTCAGGATATAATGGACCGATATGCTTCATTCAACATATTATAAAGGAAAATTTATAGCAAAACACCATATCTTTGGGCATTGAGGAGTCATTCGTGCTTCAGCAGGAGCACACTGCTCTCATTGTTCGAAAATGGCTTCCTTATCACAAGCGAAAACAACTGAAAACCCCACACCAATCTCCAGATTTGAACCTCATCAAGCACCTGTGGGAGCATTAAGATCAGAGAACACACAGAAAAGAAACTTAAGCGTCAAACGGCAAAGCAGCGAAATAAAGCAGACGGACGTTGTACACGAATCCTCTCAAAATCATGGTGAATCCACTCAAAATCGTGTTGAATCCACTAAAAATCGTGGTGAATCCACTCAAAATCGTGTTGAATCCACTAAAAATCGTGGTGAATCCACTCAAAATCATGGTGCGTCCGCTACGGACGATGGCAGCGAAAAAGACTTTCCTTTCTCTGTGTTGTCTGATTTAGATCGTACAATACGCAACCCCGAAATTAAAAACAGCTCCGATTTAAAGCGCTCCCTTATAGACGAGTGGGACAAATAACGTCAACAACAACTCAAAAATTGGTGCAATCAAAAACAGCGCGATTTATACAGGTGTCCAAGGGATAGTTGGTTGGTTATAGTCGCATCTCCCCAATACCTCTCACAATTAACGCTCCGAGCAGACCGATAGGTTCTCAAGAAAGAACACACCCAGAAACCTATACCTTGTCCTTGCCAAAGCCGGGCATTCCCAAAGGTAATGGAAGAGCGTTTCTTTCTGGGTTAAGTCCCCACAGCTTCTGCGGTGGTTGTTGAAAGGGATACGCAGTCTCTCTGCATGAATACCCACGCACCAGTGCCCAGTGTACACTGCCGTGAGTCTCGCCGTTTCTGTGCGATCTCTATTAATTAACTCGCGTATGCTGCCCGCATTATATAAGGGCCATGTCGCGAGTGAGATTTGACAGGATGTTAGTAACCTCCACCTTCTATTTGCCAACCGAAAACATTGCAGGTACGCGTCTCTCCTCACGACCCGAACTGGTACCCCCAGGGATTCGTCAAGAGTGACCCCCGACCGAGCCAACTCATCAGCTTTCTCATTTCCCTCAATGTTCCTATGGCTGGGAATCCAGATGAAGGTAATGTCAGCATGATGACTTAGCTCTGTCAACACCACTCTGCACTCCTTGACCAGCTTTGACTTTATAGTGGTGGATTGAAGAGTATTTATTGCCGCCTGACTGTCGATAAAAATAGCAACCTTGCATCTATTTGGGATATACCGTACTATTAGTCCACACGGCTCTCTAATCGCCAGAACTTCCGGCTGAAATACCGTGGCATTATTAGGTAACCGTATGGGTTTATGGCCATCTGTGGTGAGGGGATGCCGCACCTACGCCACAGTCCATCTTTGATCCGTCCGTGAATATGGGAATATCGCATTCTTCAAGAAAACTGTTTCCTTTTCACTGAGCTCGTGTCGGCAGAATTACCTTGAAGTCACTTCTGAAACTCAGTAGTGGTATCATGTAATCTGTTGTTCCCGTGCTAAGGGAATTCGGTATTGTGTCAAGGACTTTGCTATCTCCATAAGGTCGCTGCGCCCAGCAGCCGGTTGTCAAAAGCCTCACTGCGCTAGTGAAGGCGATGTTTTTGGTATATATGCCAATAGGAAGGAGACGCAGCATAACGTTCAGGGCGTCCGTGGGACGAGTACGCACAGCTTCTGTAATGCCCACACATGCTGCTCTGTGTACTCTGCTGAGTTTCTGAACATAATAGCTCCTCTTTAAAGCTGACTACCAGACTATTGCACCGTAAGTTAAAATTGTTCGTAATCCCCATCTGTTGCCAAACAATAAGTTGCAAGAGTACAAGGCCATCCATGCTTTCCTGACCCACAACTCGATATTAGGTTGCCAATGCAACTTTAGATCCAGTAATATCTCCAAGTATTTGGTCTTTGTTGTCAGTGTCAGTTGTCCAAAGGATATTCAACAAAATAAGTTTTAAACAAAATTTCGCTTCAAAAAATGTTCAGTATTTAAACTTTTCCTTCTGGTGGATACTTCCTGTTGTGATGTCCCTTAGGACTGTATGTGCAAACGTACAGAGAACTGTGGACAAAATGGCTGAGTGGTGCAATTCCCAGGGACTTACTATTAATCCAAGTAAGACAACTTGGTATTGCTTACACGAAATTGGTAGGACTTAAACTACCGATTCTAAAAGGTGTAAATATCAGTCTGTCCAGGGAAGTGATACATTGAGGCGTCGCTCTTGATAGGAAGCCCACTTGGAGGACGCATGTTGAACTGAAGGTTAGTCGGGCGCTAAAAATATTTGGGCAGTGCCGAAGAGCATTTGATAAGACTTGGGGTCTGAAACCCTGATCCGGCCAATAATTTTGTATGCTGCTGTGGTCTGGTGGCGCAGAACTGGGATTAAGTCCACATGTTTGGGGTACAGAGAAGTGCATGGTTGAGCATTACGTGCTCCATGAGAGATACATCTAGTGACGCTCTGAATACTTTGTTGAAGTTGCCACGACTGGATCTTATGATTCAACAGGCGGCAATGAAAACGATATGTCGGTTATATTCTTGAGGATATTGTCATGACGACAAGAACTTAGGGGCATAGAGTGATGTTCAAGAGGCTGTCGGAGCAATACCCGTTGTTTGTGGCACTAAAGGATAAACTCATACCTAGAGTTTCTTTTGGGAGAAAGTACAAAATGAGCTTCCCGACAAGGGAGCAATGGAGAGATCCAGAACTACTTGTAGGGGACCCGGCGAAAACTTTCTTCGCTGACGACTCCAAAACTGAAAAAGGAACTGGGGCTGGCAGGCATCTGAATGAAAATGTCAGATGCTTTTCGGCTATGGGAAGTATGGCAACGGCATTCCAATCGGAAGTGTTTGCTATATTGAGGGTAGAGGAATGGGTTGAGAAGAAATGGCCCGGTAAGGAGATTATAGTATATAGTGACAGTCAGGCTGCTCTGAACGCCCTAGAAAACACGTTAAGCAGTTCAAAACATATCCAAGAATGTAAGTCAAGACTTAACTCCATCACAAGATGGAATTTACTTGAACTTATTTGGGTTCCAGGACACTGTGGAGTTCGGGGGAACGAATTAGCTGATGAATTGGCACTGTGGATCTGCGGGTACTCCAATGGGACCTGAGCCATTTATCGGTATAAGTTTAGCAGGTGGTATCGATTGGATCAGGAGCCATGTGAATAATATTCACAAGGACCGATGGTGCAGTTTAGTTGCCTGCAAAACAACCAACTCCTTCCTAGAAAGCCCAAACAAGAGAGTTGCAGATTTCCTTCTAACATTACGAAGGAAAGATCTTCAATCATTGGTTGGGGTAATCACGGGGCGTACTCCATGGGGTCTTCATATGGCCACCACAGGCATCATCAAGAATCCGAACTGCATATCCTGCCTGGAGGAAGAACAGGACAGAGCATTTTCTTTGCGCTTGTCCTGCCTTTGCCAGAATGAGGAGCCGCATATTAGGGTCAGATGTTTTGGAAACCGATAAGGTACATTCCTTATCCCTGGACAGACTTCTGAGGTTCATTAAAGAGTCAAAGAAGTTGAAAAGGTGTAACTTCCTTTCCAAAATCTTCTATATCCCCCATTCCCTAAATATTCGTCCAGGCTTACAGTACAATAAACATCAATGCATGAGGCCTGCTTCTTCGTCGGCTCTCCGGCCTACTCTACTTTTATCTTTCTATTCTTTTGTGATGTGAAATTACCTCTTTTTTCTATAATTTGCCTATAACTTTTATAGTTTTCTTAACATTGAAAATATTGTTTTTAACTACTTGAATTTTGTGTTTTTCTAAAGTAAAATAAAGTTGATTTGGCTGATATACAAATTAATATTATACGCAGTATATATTTCATCGAATACATGTCGGTCTATCCCGATTTGAACAGAGAATTCGACCTCACTATTCCAAGCAGAAACGACTGGACTTCAAGAGACCAAATCGTCGGTGGAACAGTCGAAATCTATACCGACAGTTCCAAACTTGGAGGTAGAGTCGGCAGCGGTATCTTTTCCGACAAACTGGACTTAAACATCTCCCTGCGTCTCCCAGACCATTGCAGCGCTTTTCAAGCTGAGCTCATGGCCATTTATCACGCAGCCAAATGGATGCTGAGTAGCGATATCGGCGCAGTCGACGTATCTATCTTCTCAGACAGCCAGGCCGCCATTAAATCCCTTTTTAGCTCCACGGCCACATCAAGACTAGTTCATGAATGTCGAACATCTTTAAATGAGCTCGCAAGTTACTATCGGGTGCACCTAGTCTGGGTTCCCGGATATAGCGAGGCGGGAAACTGCGAGGCGGACGAGCTCGCCAAGGCAGGCACGCCAATGCACGACATTCACCCCTCCGTAAATATCGGCATCCCACTGGGAACAGCCAAGCTCGAAATCAAACGGAAATATCTGGCTGACGCCTACAAATCCTGGGCTAACGAGGAATCGTGCCACCCGGCTTGACTAACTTGGGCAAGAATGGACAAAAACTGAACCAATCAACTTCTTCGACTTGATCGCGTATCACTGTCGACAACTGTGTCGGTTTTGACCGGCAACTGCATAATCGGACAGCACGCAGAAAGACTGGGCCTACCCTCAAACGATTTTTGCCAAGGCTGCGGTTCCGAGGAGGAGGACGAGATGGTTCTCCACCTCTTGTCACTGCCCATCCTTGAACAAAAGAAGAATTCGCACCTTTGTGCCCCATTTCTTACAAATCTGACAGAGCTCTCATCCTTTAATATTAGGGACATAGCAAGGCTCATCAAACTATCAGGATGGTTTCCTGCAACATAATGGGGGAGTCGTGCCTTTCCCGGCGCTGTCCTTGCGCTGACTATCACCATCCCAAGTAAGATAACTTTTTAGTCAGTGCTTGAACGGCGCCACACCGTGGCATCACAATGGGCCATTAGGTGTGCTCAAGTGTGCTTTTGGCAAACTGGGCGGCCACTCCTACCTACCTACCTACCTAGTATATATTTCATAGCGAATACGAATATATTACGCGGGTACTTACTTCAGTGACCGACTGTATGTACTATATATCTTCTAGAGTAGTTTTTGGTTTTATCCTCCATTTTCAACACCTTTGCGAGTACTGTGAACTGCTCACGGGAAACGCATTCATACCAGCGCTGCTTTTTCCCACGAATACTCACAGAGGGAGCCACAACTCGATCCCTCCGTTTTGGTGTCAACTGTACCGCTGAAAGCGTCGATGCTAATTCGCAGAACAAGCTTTCGTAATGTTTATATTCATTTCGTTTATTTGTTTAAATATTTGCACAACTTATGTTTGTATATAGTATTTACTTGTATATAAATTTAGTATTAATGTTTCTTTGTGTGTGTACATTATATAATATATTATGTAAATGAATCCTTTCGTACATACTTGAATGCAGTTGCTCGTTTTACTTCAATGCTTACAATTTTAAGGATAAGAAAATGTTTCAAAGGCAAGTTTTGCGCTGCATTTCAAAGTCTTTAGTATTAATTTTTTATATACATTTGTATATAACTACGCATTACATAATCATTATGTATTTACATGGATGTGTGCATACTTATTTATGGATGACAATCGATGTACACACCTATATTTAAATAATGCACTTGTTGTTGTTTTGTAGAATGTAAAAATATTAAAAGGAATTCGAAAATTAACCAAAAACAAAACAGAATTTTAGTAAAAAGTGTGATAAAGTGGTAATCGTCCATGTACGCACACACACACGCTGCTTCCTCGGCAAACTCCCCATCAAACAGGCCTACAAAAGTGTCGACCAAAGAGAGAATAATCGAAGAAGAATATGACAGAAATACAACGAACACATTGAAGAGAGGAAGTTTCTTAGAAAATCAATCAAATGGCCGTCAATTCGATTTGATTGAATTCCTTGCTCTCTCTCACTTTCTCCAGATCTCTATCTTTCTCTCTCCCTCTATATATCTCTCTCCCTCTATATGTCTCTCTCCCCCTATATGTCTCTCTCCCTATATATATCTCTCTACCTCTATATATCTCTCTCCCTCTATATATATATATATATATATATATATATATCTCTACCTCTATATGTCTCTCTCCTTCTCTTTATATCTCTATATCTCTCCATCTCTCTCTTTCTTTTTCGCCCTATCTCTCCGTCGCTCCCACTCTCTATCTCTCTATCTCTTTATCGCTCTATCTCTATCTCTCCATTTCTCTCTCTATCTCTCTCTATCTCTCCCTATCTATCCCTCACTCCCTATCTATCTCTCTCTATCTATCTCTCCCTATCTCTCTCCCTATCTCTCTCCCTATCTCTCTCCCAATCTATCACTCTCTCCCTATCTATCTCTCTCCCTATCTAACTCTCTCCCTATCTATCCCTCACTCTCTCTCACTTTCTATCCCTCACTCTCTCTCACTTTCTATCCCTCACTCTCTCTCTATCACTCTCTCACTTTCTATCCCTCACTCTCTCTCTATGTCTCTCTCACTTTCTATCTCTCACGATCTCTCTATTTCTCTCTCACTTTCTATCCCTCACTCTTTCTCACTTTCTATCCCTCACTCTCTCTCTCACTTTCTATCCCTCACTCTCTCTCTCCGACTCTCTTTATCTCTCTCCCTTTCTATTCTACACTCTCTATCTCTATCACTATATCTATCTCTATCTATATATCTCACCCTTTCCCTCTCTATCTATATATCTCACCATCTCTCTCTATCTACATCTCTCACCCTCTCACTCTATCTACATCTCTCACCCTCACCCTCTCTCTCTATCTACATCTCTCACCCTCTCTCTCTATCTATATCTCTCATCTTCTCTGTATATCTATATCTCTCACCCTCTCTCCATCTCGCTCTCTCTTAACTTTTTGCCGTTTCGAACACACAACACTTTCTTAGGCTTTACTTGCTAAGTACCTCGTTACGACTTCAATCAATCAAATCGGTCGATATTCACATTTCCCCACACAAGTAGTCTCTCATGAAAAGAAAATACGAGTCCCCTGTGAATTCATCAACCACATTTTTGAACCAAAGAAGAATTGTGGTCCAATGCTATTCTCGTGGAATACCTTCTAGTTCCATTAGTAGCCTTATTCAGCTTTGCCTATATTCGGACTTTTCTACATGAAGAAACTTGCCGTCCTATCCTCGTTCACTTTCAGACCCACTCGCTTTGGTTCTCTTTACAGCCCACCAGTATATTGCTTCTTTACCAGCGTCGACGACATGACAATGATGCATCAGAAATTATATCTTTGGCGAAATTGAACCTTCTCTCTAAACCAGGAGAAAAAAGAACGGTACCGTTCTGAAAAGTACTCACATTTTAACTGTTCCACCACTTCCAACTAAGACAACTTGAGTGAACACAATTGATTTCGGTAATATCAGGAATTATTGTATTAGTAGATAGTTCTTCGAAGCCACAGTTCATGGAGGCCTTTACCAGACCCATGTTCTACCTGTTATTCTCTCCGACTTGAATTTGGTTCTTGACATTATTGGCGAATGTTTTCCATGAAGCAGTTACCTGCGTATTTTGACATGATAATTACTGCAAAACGGATCCTCGCCACTTAAAACCGAGGATGTAATCAGTGAGAAACAGCTTCTGAAAGAACGTGTCTTGTAACCAGAGAACACAGAGAAAGGAAAGTCTTTTTCGCTGCCAGCTTCCGTAGCGGACACACCACGATTTTGAGTGGGCTCACCCCGATTTTAAATGGATTCACCACGATTTTGAGTGGATTCATGTACAACGTCCGTCTGCTTTATTTCGCTTTAAGTTTCTTTTCTCTGTGTTCTCTGCTTGTAACTATGCGATAAATATCCAAGTACTGGTGCACGGGAACAAAATCAGGCCTCTCTCAACGACATTCAAATAGGAACCTATACTCCCAACGGGGAATATTGTTGCAAAGGTCATTATCTTAATGGTATATTGATTATGTTAATGGTATCTCTAGAAGTAAGTGACCGGCGTCATTGAAAATGTTCGAAACAATGCAAATTCGGGAGAATAGCAATGAGACCGGGGTATTCCTAATTTTCAATCTGTATCCACCTGGGGAGTTGTGGGGAAAGACAAAATCACAGCACGTGATCGGAAGGTTATCGCCTTCTTGGTGCGCCAGGACCACAGCAATGAGTGACTACGCAACTGACATTACAATTCACTTTTTGAATTGTGTGTGTGTGGCTGTGTGTGTGTGTGTGTGAGTGTGTTTGTATAACATTTAAAATAATTTATATTGTTTTTAAAGAAAAATCCAAGCAGTTTTTAAAACTATTTTTAAGCTTCGACATTCGTAGGCACATTTTAGTAGCACAACCTTTCTAGGTGCATTTCAATGGAATAAATAATATACACAAAAGCAACAACAACGCAATTTAGTACACCCGGCGGAACAAAGTTTCCCTCTTTTAACATAGCAGGCCCAAGGACTGTATTTCAGATTTTTTAAAAGGGAGTATTTTGCAGTCAGTTTCCAAATCAATTCATTAGGGAAGTGATTTTTATTTAAGACTTTCATCGTGACCGTCATGAAATAGCCCCCTCAGTCAAGAGATTGATACTTTACAAGTGGTGAAACAATTGATACTGCCACCTTCACAATGCCAAAGAAAGGTCACAAAATCAGGCCTCTCTCCATCGCAAGTTGACAATCGACAGTACCAGGATTGAAAGACTCTTCGGGAAGGGGAATAAGTCACTGTTCAACCCACCCGACCCGTCTATAGCAGCAATCCCAGCAGAAATAATGCCATGGAGTTCAATAACAAGCAAAGGACTCAGATTGCATTGTATACTTTGTCCAGTGAACAAACTGACTTACCCCAATAATTACATTTAAACAGATAATACAGTTAGTAAGCTTCTCTTTGTCATAAAGTAAGTGTGGTCACAGGAGCTCACCTATATCCCGAATAAAAGCCATGATAGCGGAGACCAACTAAGAGACACGAGGACAGTACATATAGTCAGGGAACAATGTTAGGCGGTAGTGACATTGAGGAGAGAAATACTCCCATCGCTTAGGAGCATTAACTAAGGGAGCAGCCTTACCAAGGCAGCAGCCTTACTAAGGTAGCAGCCTTACCAAGGTAGCAGCCGTACTAAGGTAGCAGCCTTACCAAGGTAGCAGCCGTACTAAGGTAGCAGCCGTACTAAGGTAGCAGCCTTACCAAGGTAGCAGCCTTACCAAGGTAGCAGCCTTACCAAGGTAGCAGCAGCCTTACCAAGGTAGCAGCAGCCTTACCAAGGTAGCAGCCTTACTAAGGTAGCAGCCTCACCAAGGTAGCAGCCTTACTTATTATCTCCCTTACCCACGTCTTGTGGTGTAGCTCTGCGCAGTAGCAACAGCTCACAAATAGTTAAAAAGTACTAAGACACTAGACGAAGCCTTGCAATATGTGGTAAGGATTGAATTAATTTGACCGTTCCCCCCTTTTGCAGTGCATTCGGCCAATTACCTGTTAAAGGTGGCAGCCAAAACTCTTAAAGACAAACACGACAAAAACGACTCTTACCGACAAACCAGTCAACAAACAAATTGACTGCATTTCAAAAAGCTTTGGCAAAAGTTTGCATTTTCAATATTTACTTTTCGACATTGGTGACCCAAGCTGCTACCTGCTTCCTACATCCGGACATCACGTGTCCATCAAAATTGCAGTTGAACTTAGTAATTCCAATAAACTTTATTTCTTTTATTCGTGAATATTGCAAAGAGAATCTACTTCTGAGAGTCTCCATTTAGCTCACGTCTGTGAACAAAAGATAATGTTCCTGGCTGTGTCTCTTTGCATATTGCTTGTTATCCACAGGCCCTTTAAACTGTATTGCGATATGCTTCCACAATTACGTGAGGCGGAACTATTTGTATTCCCACAACAGAGAAAATTATTCTGCCCGGAAATTTCTTCCTTTTCCTTCTCATACAAAAGCAGTTGATGGTTACTTGGCAATGCGATGCAACTGTCCTCGCTAAACTCAATTTTGGACTCATTGGAATTCACAGAACTGATTCGCTCTTATCTTTTCAAAAGCGGTGCAGAATCAAGTTCGTCTGTTTCTGGAGTAATTCCACTATGACACACAATTTAGGACGCAAGAGAATACTATTAGACAAAATAAGGCTGATTGTTGGATGCATTCCTCTCTTTAGCAGAGGGCACCGGCCTCCGCAAACTGGTGTAAACTACATTCAATGGCGGCGCTGTCCTTGCGCTGACTATCACCATTCCAAGTATGGGAACTTTTTAGTCAGTGCTTGAACGGCGCCACACCGTGGCATCACAATGGGCCATTATGTGTGCTCAAGTGTGCTTTTGGCAAACTGGGCGGCCACTCCTACCTAACCTAACATTCAATGCCGACAGGTGTTACAATTGTTATTGCTTTATAAGTGTACTAATAGAAGTATAAACTTGTGTAATTCACAATTCATTCGGAGGGAATTCTTAAACAAAAATAGAAACTTACAAAGAGCAAAATGAAAGATTAAACAAAAGAGCAACGAAATAATTCATGGAAAACTTGAAATATTTGTAATTGATTTAAATGTGATCAAAAGTCAAAGATCAAATGCCTCTCATACGCGTACTTTGTCCCGTTTAGTGGTACAAATCTCACGGATCTTCGAGCTGCCCACTTTTTGACACCGTGGTCATACATTTTGAGCTCCTGGAGTTACGACTTGTAAAGCACTTCTCATCAATTTAATTGGAGGAGAATTTTTCAAATTTTAACACAATGTTTCGTTGCACTTTGGAGCGACAATTCGCATTCCACAAGGATACACTACTCGTAACTTGAACTATAAATGTTATTTATAAGGAAGGGGCTGGACTACAGTCAGCATACCAATACATTATAATGTATACAACTACATTTTTCATTTTTATTTACTTGTCTCTTAGATTAAATATACATGCGTGTAATTTTAGTCGAGCACATTGAACCGATTTTCATATTTTGTATATTTTCGAACATATTCGAATATCGAATATTTCAACGCTTGTTCACTCCTTTGGTGGAGTTGGCGTTGATACATTATGGGGAAAGCTTATATTAATTTTAATTGTATGGCAGTAAGAATTTTAAGCGGAATCCTTAATAGCACGAAAAACAACTGGCACTCAGATTCACAGAGAAAAGATATCCTTGAGCCGCGTGCCAGTGCCAATAAATAAAACTGTTTTCGAAGTCTGAGACGGTGTTATGCCAAATACTTAAATGCATGAATACTTCGGCAGACCTAACTGAACAAATACTAACTTCTAAACATACTTTGTACTATTGTGTAAACTAACTAAGTGGTAGGAGTCTAATATATATGTACTATATCATTATTTTCCTTAATTAACTTAAAACTAATGACGCACATAAATTTTGGAAACTCACTGAAAGAAAGAGGCAAACTATTATAAAGCTTTCCGATAATGTATCATTTCTTTTACGGTATTTTACAGACAACTCAGATTCTCAAATATTTATGACGTGCCCTCACTCAAGACCTCTTCGGAGCCTGTAACAAGTATGCAACTCTGCCCTCCTAGCATAACATGCCAAAACTTTGGTCAGAAATTTAGCCTAGAACAGTAAAATAGAAAATATAAATGCCAGATTTTTGTCTCTCCTCTTCTCTGGATGGAATCCATCCATATTGAAATCAACGTTTTGTATGAAAAGTTCAGTTATATTTTCATCTCTGGATGGAATCAATCGATATTGAAATCAACGTTTTGTAAGAGAAGCTCAGTTATATTCTCATCTCTGGATGGAATTAATCGATATTGAAATCAACGTTTTGTAAGAGAAGCTCAGTTATATTTTCATCTCTGGATGGAATCAATCGATATTGAAATCAACGTTTTGTATGAAAATTTTCATAGTTATATCCTCCTCCCTGGATGGAATCAATTCATATTGAAATAAACGTTTTGTATGAAAAGTTCTTAGTTATATCCTCCTCCCTGGATGGAATCAATTCATATTGAAATCAAGGTTTTATATGGAAAGTTCATAGTTATACGTTATAAGTTAAATTTCAATCCCAAATGAGCGAAGAGACATAGTTACCCAGAACAGTTGGTCTAATTGTTCCTCATTTCCTACTTTTTATATAGAAATGTGGATTCAGTTGTCATTCCTAGTTAATGTAACGCCTCAGTTGTAAAACAGGACTCAGTCAATGAAGATTTCAAGTTCCATCCAGAAGCGTCATATAAACATTATGGAAGTTATGTCAGTTGTATGCTACGATTGGGTTGAGTTGTGATCGATATTACCAATTTAACTGAATCATAATTGTTCTGAATTGCCATATGGGCAACATACCACATACAACCATGACTCAGTAAAAGATAAATATGCTTATCATAAACATTTGAGAATCTGTTCTTTTCCGTATCCTCACGAGGTTGTAATGTGAGTTTCAATCATAAAGCAGTGCAGCAGAGCCAAGCCAAAGACCATATAAAGAAGAGTCACTCTCAAACAAATCACTGCCCGCAGACGAAAATTGTGGTTGGACGTTTCCAGTTGAATCAACTCTGGTTAAACATACTTGAACAAATATTGTTCACGTCGATCGTGTCGTTGTTTAATGTATTGAGTGGTGACTATTCTCACATCGATACGTGACCGGACCTCATATCGTATATGTCTGCAGACACCTTCACATACACAACAGTCGAGTATTAATATGGAAATATGTTAGTTACGATAAAATGTCAGTCAGGCATCGATGCTATTTGGCCTCGGTTCCAACTCTGCTGCACCACAGTTGAATCGGAAAATTATTATTATATTTACTTATTGTTATTTTACTACACTCAAAAATGGTGTTTTGCTCAGTTGTGTCCACATAATCGTGTGTTTTGTCACTTACTCCCAACATCGGTTCAATGCTTATTTTAATATACATTTACATACTTGTATATACAAAGAATGTGTTAAATAAATTAATCGTCAACTTCTTTCAACGTTCACACTCAATTTTTTATAATAATTGTAATAAATAATATCACAAGAAAATTAAATAGAATTACATTACAGACATAATATTTAAATTTGGCTGCTTTATCTGCTAATTAGCAAGCAAATTGCTACATGAAAAACAAAAGCCATTTGGGAGCATTCTCCTAAGCTGACTCTGGTGGTAGTGTACATAGTGGCTCACTGGGTGAGTGGTGCACATGTCTAGTTGCCGGTTTAGCTACACTTGGTTTCACAAGGGTTCTTTATAACTGATTTCACTACTATTACTATTAGAAAGTATGTTCAAAAAGGCGCTTTACATTATGTACAGTCTTATTTGGTTTCGAATGTCGCTAAATTGTGTTTGTATTGTTGTTGTTTTCTTGCTTTTTTGCTGCTGCAATTTAGATATCAACAGCCTGCGCTGCAGCGGCATTTGTATTGAAATTTGTACTCATGTTTGTTTTGCATCTGCTGGCGGGAATATGCTGCCTATCGGCGTTCACACCTACGCCTGCACCTCCCCCACCGTCGAAATTGTTGTCGTTGCTGCCGCCACGTTGATTGTAAGGCGTGTGCTGAGGCTGATGCTGATGCTGAGGCTGATGCTGATGCTGGTGATGGTGATGGTGATTATTGTTGTTTTGCAAGAAACGCTCACGTTCACTACGATCCCGACTACTCAGCTCACACATTTCGACATCGTACAGCGATACACCCAGCGTAGGCGATGTGGCAAAATCCAACTCGTCATCATGTATATTCGCATCATCATCGTCGGTATAGGTGTCCGCTCTTGCCAACGAGACGCGGCCGCGATAGCCTGAGCCCCCTTTGGCTGGGGTTGAGGCCATTGTCGGGGGCTCGTCATTAGACGGCAGCAGGGTTAACGTAAAATCCTCAATGCTTCGCTTTACAGCCGCGTCTGAACCAGTACCAGAATCCTTGCTCGACAAGTGATCTTGGTTATGTTCTCCGTCTTGTGAGGAATTGCGATGCAAATACTCCAGTGTGAGACCCTCCTCGAGACGCTCTACACCGCTCGCCCGCTGCAGCAATTGCTGATAAGTCGGTGTGGCGGAGACGATTAGGCAATTGCGTTGTTCAGCTGCAGCCGCAGCATTGCCGTTCAAATTCAAGTCCAAATCCGCCAAGCTGCGTGGTCGTTGCTGCTGCTGCTGTTGCTGCTTTTGCAAGTATGTGCGATTCAATGTAGTCAACTGTGTTTGATCCAAAGCGCTGCCACGACTACCGCTCAATGCATTGTGGCTGGCGGACGCCACTCGAGCGGCAGCACCGCCAGCACTGCCAGCTGCACTACTAAAGTACAGCTTACGCTTCTGATAGAATAGTATCGACCACACGATTAGGGAGCCAATCAGTATGCAGGCCGCCGTCACCACCACCACGCCTATGATGATCACATTTTGACTGAAATCCTCCTTCACAACAACCAGTTCGGTTTGCATTATGAAGGTTTTGGAGTTGTCGGTTATGTCACAGCGATAGTGTCCCGAATCCATTGACTGTGTATTCACAATAATGAGCAGCTCCTTCTCCGCTGTGAAGTAGTAGCGTTCGGAGGCGGAAGTAGAGGAAGTGTGGAATGGTTTATTGTCCTTGAACCATTCTCGATGGGGCTGATTTAAATCGGCCGCCATCTCGCTGAGGCATTCCAACACACTCGACTCACCCAGAACGATTTCCTTGCGCACGTGCGGTACGGCTGGTTGGGGCTTGTCTGCAATGGAAATAAAATTATTATACTGGCACACCCGCGGAATGGGCCCATTAAACGAACCATTCACAACCAAAGAAGCATTCACTTTAATATCCCCCGCCGCACTCTCTGCCGTGCACGTGTAAATGCCCGTGTCAATTGGCTTGGCATTGGTAATAATGAAAGCGTTCTCCTCCCGTATCACTTGCAGGCGTCGTTCAGTGGCCGCTGGGAAATCGCTAGCGCCGAACTTTTGCAAAGCTATCTCCGGCATTGGATCACCGGTGGCCGAGCATACCAAACGCGCCGAGTCTCCGGAGTCGATGGTCAAGTTTGAGGGAATTTGCAAGAATGACGGATGAACTGGAAAGAAGAGCCGACATGAAATTAAAGCGAACAAAAGTGAGCGAAGCAAACTTACTGCCAATGGATATTTTGAATTTCTGGGAGTACATCGTGCCGAAGGCGTTCGCAACCACACACTGATACTTGCCCGAGCTCTCATAACTCACGTTGTACAAACGCAGATAGCCAATGATGGTGGTCTGGTTGGTACTCTGGTCGTGATGAATTTGTGTTTCGGTGGTGCTGTAACTGGCGCTAAGTCCGCCGGGATGGTGTGTGGTTCGTTCACGTTCCTTGACATTTTGGTTATCATGACGCCATATGAGCTTCAACTCATCGGCCGCAGCCAGAGAAGCCGCTGCGGGAGAAGTGGCAATGCATTCCATGGTGATATTAGCACCTTTGACAGCCAATTGATTCGAGGGCTCCTGCGTAATGACGGGCTTAGGTGTATCCGCTGAAAGAGGAGAAATGGAGGATGAATATAAATGGCAACCAAAATTAACAAATTTGCCATCACATACCGCAATAAAGTTCCACCGGTGTCAACGATAAGAGCTCACGATCCAGCAGGTGCTCGGGGTATCCGCACAAGGCATTCGCTCGCATCTGCGTGCTGGTTTGAAAGGTTTTCTGCCACCAGCGGCGAAACCACAGCAGATCGCAATCACAAATGAAATTCAACGACTTAAAGCTGAGCTTTTGCAGATTCGGCATGTGGTCGAACGCGCCCGTCTGAATGGTGGCCAAAGCATTGCCGCCCAAGTTAAGCGACTCCAAACTGCTGAGACCACTCAGTGACTTGCTATTGATCTGCTTCAAATTATTACCATACAAATCCAGTTTCTTGAGCTTGCGCAAGGCCTTGAATGGTGGAGTGGCGCCCTGATCCTCTATAATCCAAGCGAGTTTATTGCGTCTCAAATTCAAGTCCTCCAAGTTCTTCACACAGTCGAATGTGGTGTCCATCAAATATTGTATCTTGTTGTGGCCCAAATTCAAGTGACGCAAACGCTGCAAACAGTCCAAATGCTGCGGCTTAAATTCGCTAATGTTGTTGTGTGACAAGTCCAGCGATATCAGCGATTGAGTGAATTCCCAAGTGTCGAGGTCAATGCGAGAGATCGAATTGTTGGAGAGACTCAAATGATGCAGCTTCGTTAGATTGAACAAACCCTGGCGACCGAGTGAGGTGATGCCATTCTGGTCCAATTCAATGGTCTCAATCGAGCGCATCACATGAAAGACTCCATCCTGTAGAGCGCGAATATTGTTCGATTTCAGGAAGAGCTTCTGCAAAGCGTGCAATCCTCTAAATGTGGACCAATGGATTTCCAAATGATTGTTGTTAATGGACCTGCAGGGAATTTATATAAAGAAACCTTTCAGCTCGGAGGCACAAAGAAGTACAGCAGCATTCTTACAATTTCTTCAGTTTGGTAAGATTTTTAAAGACACCCGCAGGGAGCGCCACCAACCGATTGTTATTCAATTCCAAATCCAACAGGTCACCCAAATGCTCGAAGGCATGCTCGTCAATATTAGCAATCTCATTGGAATTCAGATTTCTGTATAATCAGAGAAGGTATATTATTAAATGCCCACCACTTCCCACAGGAGTGGTCAATCACTTACAAATGCGTCAATCTGTTTGTCGGTGGAAAGTAACTTGACTCCACTGTATGGAAATAGTTCTTGGACAAATCCAATGCTTTCAGTTTTGGCAATGCCATCAAGGCTTCGCTGGATATACGCTGAATGCGATTGTTAGCCAAATTCAGGTGTTTCAGGCCCGTGAGGCTGATGAACTTCGGCACATTTTCCAGTTGGTTGCGTTTAAGGGAGCTGCAAGTGTACAAGGGGGCAAGGGAATATCGTCATTAATATACATTTAAATCATCTCAATTGCAAGAAGTTGTACTTACAGTTTGTGCAGTTCCGAAAGGTTCCTAATTTGCAGCACTGTCGAATCGTTCAATTTGTTGCCGACCAATTCCCTGAAAGAAAAATTGTGGTTACATTTCACTTGAGCGACTTAAGGAAGAGAAAACCCCGCTGAGGGTTTCGCTGGTAAAGAACCGGGTCAAAATAGTGCCCTATGAAAAATCTAGGCAGGCTCAATTATGAACACCCTTAAAAATATCAACAGACACCTGAGAACCGGGTGAAGACTATTATTGTAACAGTATTTGGGTAAAGCTGGGCAAACTACTTAAGAAGGGACCATACCTAACAATAGGACACATTCTACTAGAAGTGTGCTCTCATGGTATAAGGCGGATCTAGTACTAAACACTCAGCAACACGCCGTATTAGGGTGATATCGAGAATTTCAATTTAGAATTTTGATCACAATAAACTCGTGGGACTTATAAGGGCCAAAATTATGGTACACCTATCAACAAGCATTGCCACCTTGGTGTGGCAAAACCCGTATTTTTGTTGAATACACTACTAAGTCAACTGTGTCGGAAAGCCAGGAGGCTCCCTAGTAGGGCAGAAACAACTGTATTTTGGGACTCAGACAATGCAGCCCTCACCGAGCATAATAAAGAATTGAGAATATCGAAAAGCTCTTGAGACAACTGCTGAAAGATAAGAAACCTTCCCGTCATGATTCGTCTGGAGAAACATTAGCACGGGATCACTTCCATGGAAACACTCTCTAAAGAATCCAGATGCGAGTTACATCGAGTGCGATTAGTAAAGTATCAGTGGAAACTTACATTCCGGGATGTGCGCCTCCCTCACTGTTAAAGTGTGTTAGAGGCAAACACCGAGAGCAATGGAAGAAACTAAAATCTGGCAGATATAGTATTTCAATCATAGCTGGTGCAATGGGCATTTCAACATTATCCTCATCCAAATCTCTGGGAATGGAAGGAGAGTACGGTCGCCAACTTAGCAGGGAATTATGTTTGAAGCCCTTACAATATATTGGATCCTTATATCGATTCAATACCATACCATTCCATACCATTCATAACAGATCGACTAAGGTTCAAATAGTGTTGACAGGAAAAGAATGGAATGAATCTGAAGAATCTGGAAAAAATATCGTGATTTTATTGAATAGGATAATAAATTTATTATATATTATTATATCCGAACCCAGAGCACCGTATGACGTTATATATCGTTTTAAAGATATCAATGAGCAAAGCACACATAACACAGTGTAATTTTGGTCCAGCCAAAGCTGAAATATATATAAAATCAATATCCCCGATTATCGAGATATATCAGTATTTATTATATTATTACGAAATTAACACGCCATCCGATTGGTTGATGCTTTTAGGGTGAGCGACGTTTTCAACCCTTAAAAATGCACACGCGAGAAGGCATGCGAAGCTGCGTTCGGAGGCTGGTTGTGGTTCTTATGTGCAAGAAGTATATAAACGACTGCAAACGAGACATCGAGATGGGTGAACAAGTAAAATGACCAAGTGAACATCGTAGTAGCAGCAGCAGTGAAACAGTAAGCATAGCCGAGAATGAACATCGTAGAAGCAGATCAGTTAACCAGTGAAAGTGGCAAACTGAACATCGTTGGCAGCATAGCCGAATCCTGAGATTGGCAGCAAGCGGAGTGAGCGGCGTATTAGCAACGAGAGTTAACAAGTGATCGTCGCATAGTGGACATCGGTTAGCAACGGGCAGTTGAGCAGTGATCATCGCAGAGCGAACATCGTGTAAGCAACGGGCAGTTGAGCAGTGATCGCAACAGAGCGAACATCGTGTTAACAACGAGCAGTTGAAGCGTATGTAAATAAACAAAGTGTGGTGATACAACTGACTAACTGAAAGAAAAGTTAGCGAAGACGAATTGTGAGAAGCGAGGATATAGAATTAAAGCCAATAGTAAGTTGGACGAATACTAAAAAAGCCAATTGTTCCAACTTAAGAAGGAATTGGTGGCTTATTACATAATCCTGCTCTCTTATTTCATAAGAGTACTTATATAGACAAATATACTGGAAGTTTGAACTTTGGATGACAAGGAGAAGGAATAAAGAATATCAACCTCATCTCCGATTAACGTAATTCCAGCCTGGACCTTCTGTTTCCATAATTACGGTAGCGGAGGAAGAAGAAGCACAGGTACAATGAGCGAATTGTAGAGTGTCAGGTTCGTAGATCGAGAGAGGGCTCTGCAGCCCAATTGCTTACTGAGCCCATAGTAGCACCGATTAGCAATTGTGATTCTTCGTTTTGTCTCCAGGCTGACATCATTATTGGTGTTAACGGCGGTACCAAGGTATGTAAATTCCTTGACTACTTCAAAGTTGTAGTTGCCAGCTGAAACATGAGAGCCTAGACGCCGCGCTCCACTGTTTGCAGACAGCAAATACTTCGTTTACCGTCAAGCCCACTTTGGCTGATTCCTTTTCAATAGTATTAAAAGCAGCAGTAACATCTCTCTTGGTCCGCCCGATAATATCGATACGTACGCAAGGAGCTGGACACCTTTGTAGAAAATGGTGCCATTGCGATGCACACCGGTCTTTCGTAGGAACCCCTCCATGATGAAGCTGCAGAGAGAGGCAAATTGAATAATTCGACTAATTGTGGTTATTGACTTAATCCAGTGATCGCAGGATAACGGGGCACCTTGTCTGAAACCTCGTTCAGTATTAAAGTTTTCGGAAAGGTTATTTCCGACCTTGACGGAGCTGCTTGTTTTGCTCAACGTCATCCTGCAGACTCTTATCAACTTTGCAGGTATACTGAACTCAGACATTGGTTTGTATAGGCAATTCCGCATCGGGCTATCGAACGCAGCTTTCTAATCAACAAAAAGATGATGGGTGTCGATTTGATTTTCGTGGGTCTTCTTCAGGATTTGGCGTAGTATGAAAATCTGGTCTAAGGTGGATGTACCAGGTCGAAAGCCGCACTGATAAGGTCCAATCAGTGTTTTTGTATGCGGCTTCAATCATTCACACAGTACACTCGACAGGACCTTATATGCGATGGAAATGGGACTGCATGGATTCATCATTAAGTAAAATATCTGCAGGCGCAGTGAAACCAGCCCTAAAGCGATCCAGTATGACGAATTATACAGCGATGATGACAACCAAGTTTATTACTTCGACTCAAGTTTATTACTTCGACAACACTATAGAGTCACCGGAAATCATGTCAGAGAAATGTGATCATTGATTTCTTTCTAAATATGGGTGAAATCGTTATTGAAATTATAGGATTTTAACGGAAGGGCGCTACTTGACCTACCGCAGTCGAATTCGTGATGTTATTACAACAAAAGTGCGGTGAGTAGATTATTTCGAGAAATGGATTGTGCGGACTTATGCGTGTCACACATCTGAATTATTTTCTACGGTTTGAGGTGAAATCACCGATTTATGCTGACACAACACGGTCACACCATGGAACGGGTCAGCCATTGACTCCAAAAATGTAGATTGTAGATTGTACTGAGAGCGGGAACGAGTCACCAAGTCACTGCGGCCAAATAGACCTATTGCGACACGCTCTATTTTCACAAATACTTCCCGAGTCTAGTAATCATTACGAATTCAGAAATTTCCTTAGAGGACTTGTCCGCAATATCTGACGGTTCTAGGAAATAGTTACCTAAGTAACGAAGCCGGGTCCATATGAGACCATTACAGTGATAAAGCAGATGTTCAGCTGTTTCCTCCTCTACAGTGCCCAGTCAAAAGTCCCGTGACAATGCGAATACCTGACCGAGTCAAGCTCAATATCTCTTTAGTTCTCTTGAGAGGATGGAAAGGCAGGAAAGTTTTAGCTACCCTGATATCTTTTGTTTCTTTCAGACATTAGTGCGATTTTTTTCCTAGTCATTCCTTAATCTCGTATTTTCTGGAGCTCAGAATGGTTCAGGTCCTGTAAAGTTACTGGCTGGCTGTACCTTTTCTAGCGAGTTCATCTGCCTCTTCATTCCCCAAGTGCCCACTATGCCCTGGCACTCATATCAGGTAAACTCTGTTCCTTGATGTTAGTCTCTTCAGTAGAAGAAGGCACTCCCAAACTAGTTTGGATTTGATTCCAAACGCGCGAAGTGCTAGCAACGCAGCCTTGCTGTCTGAGTGAATACAGATGTGACAATTTGTGGTATCACTCTCTAGTTCTTCTCTTAAGCAAAGTTCTATTGCATAATTTTCGGCTTGAAACACTGAGTTCTCATGTCCCATGGTTCTACCTTAAAGAAGCTATATAAAGTTCAAGACATACAATTCTGATGACAACAAAAACGTTGTATTTTATTTCAACTCAAAGACCCATCAGGCTGCAAAAAATGAACACCCTTTATACAATTTCTGTTGTGAACCTGCTTTAATACCCTGCCCACATTTCAAGCGAATCAATTCGTCAACCAGCTTTGAGCACAAGTGATGACGTACACTGGAAGGTTTTTCCTGGATGTTAAACAATCACTAAAAATACCGCAAAATATCGAAAGCCGCTAAAAACTTTCCAACAACTCAATTCTCATGAATCGGACGTAGTAAAAAGCAAAATACCCTTGAATAATTTATGACATTTTTACCTGCAATCAATTCGATTACAACAATAAAATACAAATAAGTATTAAAGTTTAAACAATTAACTAAGTAACAGAAAGAAACCGGTTGAGAGTAAATGGAAAAAATTGCTGCAAGCGACTGCATTGTTTGGAGTATTCAACTATTCATCGACAGGTGGAAGTCAGCTTCCGAAGAGACAATGTTTGACAAGCATTTGAATATAAATACCACTCGGTGCTACGAAATAACCCCAAGGTGCCATTCTCCCAAAGGAATCCTTGAGATTAGGACTACTTTTAAGTGTTTACTTGGAAATTAAATGCGACGAAATAGAAAAACTGTCAGGATGAGAGTGGAAGCAAAGAGAAATGCTACAACTTAGGGATGTGAGAACATAGTGCCAGGTGATAACCCCGAATACAATACCGAACCTCTGTCTCGATGGAGCAGAAGACTAGTGAGAGTCCAGCATAGAATAGAACTGTAGCGCTGTCGATGTACCAAGGAGAAGAAGCATTTTTTACGATAATAATGATGATAATAAAGGGTGTTCTTTTTAGACGTGTGGTTTTCAATCTGGCAATACTTTTTTCGGAGTTGGTCTTTTTGACAGCTGTCACTTGATTTATGCTCAGTTTGGTTTGCCATTTCATAATGAATATGCTGATTTATGTTCAGGACTCACAGATTTTCAGACGCACAGCCAAGGTAGGGAAAGATCTGATTGAGTATTTCTTCAGATATCATAATAACAATAAAGTTCGCATAGAGCACTCCCATTCCTTTGGTTTCATCAGAAATCTATCATCTATAGAAGGGTTCCAAAGAACAGACGAGAGAACTCAACCATTTTCTTTCACTTCAAATGATGCTTACGAGTAAAAGCCTGCAATGCGCTTTAAACTACTTCTGGCAGTGAAGCACCTTTTAGCACTAGGTTAGGTTAGGTTGTCCTGGCAGCCGGTCCGGACCAGCTCACTCAGACCACCATGGGTCCATTGTGATACCACCGCGTAACAACGCACCTCCGATTCACTCGTCAAACCATTTCGAAGCCCTAATAAAGCTCAGGATTTGCTTAACCTTCGCGCCAGACACTTCTGTAAGAGACCTAAAAGCGTAAGTGCCTAAAGACCCCGCTCTACTTCTAGCCAGACCTGCCCAGCCTACAGAAGAGATGTTCCACAGTCTCCTCTTCCTCCTCATTTCCACAGCTTCTGCAGTATTCATGAGAGAATTATCCCAGCCTGAGAACATGCCTGCGGAATAGGCAATGACCAGTTATACATGCCACGACCTTAGAGATATCCTCTCTCGACAGGGCAATCAAGACCTTGTAGCACTGCCTGGTAGAAGGAATTTCTAGGTGATTTCCGTTCCATGACTTCCCAAGGATTCCGATTATCGTCAAACCAGGAACATACACGTCGGAAGAACCCGGTGTTCTTATAGAAATATACTGCCAATCTCCCACTGATCAATGGTAACGCACATTGACTGCATACCAAAATAAGGTGGGAGTTAATGAGAAATACAACGAAGGCACCTCAAATTCATTATTCAACCTGGTGTTCCAAAACGAATCACCTCAGTTGTGTTTGGGATAACTTTGGACCTAACCAGATATTCTCTCATTTTTCCAGATAATTAATACTCAAACTATTTATAGATGAATGAATGTCTGAAGAAGCTCACCTTGAAGTAAGCAATGAACAAACGGAAGTGTTTACCGGACTTAACGGAGACCGAGTTTTATCTCTGGGACTATCTGAAATCATATTAAATATATGATTCAATACTTACTTACTCTGCAACGAAACTTGCTGTCTGATATAATAATCATAACCCAAGATTTTATCCCTGTATTCCGTTACGAACAATGGGAAAAACAAGTCGAAATCTCTCAGCACCCATTGAATTTTGAGACAGATCCTTTCCTCACCAATTTTAAAAAATAAAACCATTAAGAGATGATGACATTCTGTCATACCCTCAATTACAAATACACTGGGCACCTCGGTACTCTATTTGTTACAGTCCTTATTCTATTTGATCCAATTGGCAATCATGTCAATCTTCTAAATTTATGTGTAATTTTACTACAAAGAATAACAGGACTACATAGTGTTAGAAATGGTTAAGAAGGTTGCTCTCTTGGTTCTGTAGAAGGGTTCGATTCAACAACATAAGCTTTGAAGAAAGAGGATGTGTTGATGATACGATTTCCAGCAAACTCTCTACAGGTTGTACGGGTGTTCAAACTCGACTATACCTACTATATCAAGCAAATAGGACTTTTGGTTCTCGAAATATGGGTATATGGGAGTTTGGGAAGTTAGCATTGGGATCCCCGGTTGTAATATATGACGAAACTTGACTTTACAGTTTGTTATAGCGAGAATAATCGTGCACGAAGAGTTGAGAGGAAAATTATAGATTCGCCTGAGCCAAGTGGACACTATTCCATTGAAAACCCATCGTCACAGGGTCAATATCGAATGGACCCTTCCAATTTGATTACCGGATGTGTTTCATAAAAAGCGCTAAAAACAAGCAAAAGGGAAAAATGTCCTCTTTTATGACTAAAATCAATCGAGTCTTTTACAGCCTTCAGTAGTGAAATTAAGAACTCATCCGTCTTGCAGTCAGACAAGCAAAAAACAAAAGCAGATAAATTGTTCGGCATACGAGGGATGATATTCAAGACTCTGTTTTTATTTGTTGAAATTTATGACTTAAAGTTCTGAGCATGCGATAAGCTGCTTACATTTGAGTAAGCAACATCCACCACCAAGTCACATAAGAATCTTGATAGTGATTGTTTCCTCGCAAAGGGTGCACATCTCTCGACATCTTTTGACTCGCATCGTACCCCAACTCATTCCCAAATGATATCTAATAATATTAATCTAAGTGTTTCAAACGCGAAAAGCATAAATAACTTGGAGGCCAAGCACACCCCAACTTGCAATGGAGGACTAAAGGATGTGAATGAATTATACCACCCCTCGAGCAAAAATCCACTTTAATCTGTCGCTAAAATCAAAAAAATGAATTGTTGTAGTAGCTGAAATGGGGGTTAGTTTTAAAGCGGGAATTGGGGTCTATTAGCTTTAACATTAAAGCCTGCAGTCTACCGCTCCCAATGTCGTAGATGCTTGTGTGGCATTATCAAATCTTTGACACTAATTGCAGAGACTATCTCTTTAAGAATTGCGATCTGTGTCTGAAGAAATGAATACCCTTATCATCCCACTGCCTACTCCTCTTCCTCCCAACTACAAGTACTCTCAGAAAGTATTCTGATGGCATCCGCGTGGTTGCTTAAAGGCCTTTAACCATATTAGTACTTACAGTATCTGCACATAATTCGGGAGATCAGGTACACGATCCAACTGCTTCTTCCCGCAATCGAAGTAATCGTTCAGGCATTTACACACTTGGGGGCAATTGTTGGCATTTTGATTTTGGTTCGGATTATTGGCAGTTGTTGTGGCAATCCCAGCGGCCGCCAAAGCCTTTTCCGCCTTCTCATATTGCTGACCGTCATCGGCAACGAAGCCAGTTGTTTCCAGTGAGATATCCGGTGCCACATCGGCAGCAACTCCACCCCCAGCCACACTGCCAGCACCTAAAATGTCCGCAGTACCGGTTCCAGCACCGGATGCTGTAGTTGCTGGCAGAGCCGCAGGAGCTTGCCTGTTTTTGGTGAGTAAATCGAAGAGTTGTTGTTGTGGCAATGGACGCTGCTGCTGCGTAGACGCTAACGCTGCCAATGCTGCTTTCGAGGGCAATGACGACGATGACGACAACAAAGCCGCTGATGAATATGACGATAATGAAGACGAAGTCAATGTGGCCGCTGTTCGGAGTAACGCTGACAGCGGCAGTACTTGCCGCGCTGACGCTGACGCGAATGTAGCCGCTTCAGTTTGACAAATTGTTGCTGCTGTCATTGTTATCAGGAACAATGTTGTAATTAACAATTTATTGCTTCTATTCAAATTATAGTAATTGCAATTATCAATTGCTGTAGTTGTGATGGTGGTGGTGTTGGTGGTGGTGGTGGTGTTGGTGGTGTTGTTGTTGGTTGTTGCTGTTTTTATTTTTGTAATACTGTTCTCTGTGTAGTCGCTGAGTTTGTGATTTCTTCTGCTTTTACGTCGTATGCAACTAGTAAATTGTTGTTGTTGTTTTTGTTGTTGCTGTTGCATTGCCGCGCAATTACACTTAATTGCTTGTTGGCGCATTTTATATTTATTTTAATTTTATTGTATTTGCTTATAAAATTAATTTATAGTATCAATTTTTCGCTTCTTACATCGTCACAACCTTTAATTCACCGTTGTATCCTGGTTGTTGGTGTTGTTGTTGTTGTACACATCTCTTCACATTTCTTGTCCGCATGAAAATTGTTTATGAAGGCATATATATGAACGTAACATTAAGTAGGCGTGGCACATTTGAGTATCAACTCTCTTTTTATGGCTTTATTCCATGCAAGCATTTTGAAATTTGAACCTGAAAGAAATAATTGAATATTAGAATATTAGTATAAGGTGAGAAAAAGAGGCGTGAATATCATAAGACGATTATAGCAGAGTACAGAAAAGCATGCAAGCGAGACTTGTATGGGAAAATTATGCCCCTGGACCGAGAGTAAGTGCATTTTGTTTTTGTCTTAGCAAGTTCATGTACTCCGTGTCATTCCGGGAAACACACAACATCAATACCATTAGCTATGAACCAGGAGTTCGTGCCACGTTCGAGATGAGTTTATAATCACTTTGCCAACAGGGGAATCTGCAAGCGGTTCCATATGAGTTCCGACTAAAATGAGAATATTGCAAAGGCATCTGGAAATCAGAGATAATTTTCAAAACAACACTTACACAAATTTGTTATAAAGTGTAAATTGCCACTTCGGGGTAATAGATTTCATGGACACATGAACTGACACTCTACAAGACGCTCATCCTACCCGTGTTGGTCTATAGCGCAGAGGCATGGGTCGTGTCGCAGACTGTTGCAGCCGCGCTTGGGGTGTTCGAGAAGAAAATTCTTCACAAAATCTTCGGTCCTATTCGTGTCGACGACTACCGTATTCGGATGAACCATGAACTGTACGAGCTCTACGCTGATATTGACATAGTCAGTCGCATCATTATACAACGTCTGCGCTGGCTTAGACATATCGTGCGTATGAACGAAGAAGCTCCAGCGAAAAATGTGTTCGAAGCGGAAGCCGCTGGACGACGACGTAGGGGACGAGCATGCCTCCGATGGAAGGGCCAAGTCGAGGAAACCCTAACGACGCTACGCAACAGATTGGAGAAGACGCGCGCAAAGCAGAGGCGCCTGGCGAACTCTGTTCAGTTCGTCCGTAACCCGATAGCGGGTTGTTTCGCAGATTCTGCGATTAGGACCCGAAAGTAAGTAAGTAAGCTTTCATGGAAGCTCAATGTGGGGGAAAGGGTAAAGAAATTTACCAACGCTCTATATGCATGCAAAAAGATGGTTGGATGCACTTGGGGCCTCTCCTTCTCTAATGCATTGGTGCTGCACAGCCATAGCAAGGCCTATTTTACTCTACAGCATTTTGGTGAGGTGGAATGCTGTTAGGAAGAAAAATTACTCCAGACCTATGGAAAGAGTCGGAACGGGGGCCTTAAGGACAACACCAACGGCTGCCCTTAACACAATTCTCAATTTACCCCCAATGGACCTCATTGCGGAAACCCTTGCGGCAAAATCTGCGGGAAGGCTTCTGGCCACTAAACAATTCTCTCTCCGGTCCTTCGGTCACAGCTCTGTAGGTCGAAGTCTCACGGTCAACACTGACTATGTGACTCCTAGTCTCAGCCTGCGAAAACCAATAAAGACAACTATTGAGAAGGAGGGAAAGTGTAGAGGCATAAATGCTAAATGCAAAACCTTCATCCTATTCACGGACGACTCGAAAATGGAGGAGAGTTTTTGCCAGGTATCCAATTCTCCGAACTAGATATCAAACAGCCGTTCAGATTACCTAATTACAGTAGCACTTTTCAAGCGGAAGTTTTTGCAGGCGCAGAGCTCGTCTCTCGCAGAAACTACTAACTCCACAATAAACTTCTACATAGATAGCCAGGCTGCGATCAAAGCTATAACATCATGATGTGCATCTTCCAGAAATGTTCTGCAATGCAAGGCACTAATGGATAGACTGGCCACCAAACGGAAGCTACATTTCTACTGGGTTCCAGGGCATAAGAACATAGAAGGAAACAAGAGTGCGGATGCGATTCCAAAAAGCGGAATCTTACTACCAAACGAGCAAGTGAGTAACGTACTGATGCCTCTACAAATGATCAATACCCGTATTGAAGATGATATGATGAGAAAGGTGGTAGAAAGGTGGAGTACTACTATAGTCATATAGTCAGAGGCATCCATTATCTTTCACTCGCAAGGATCACACTTATTCTAAGTACACTTAAGTTTACTTGTAAGCTTAGATAATAAGGTTGGTCTGTAAATGATCGAGTTACTGAAAGCATCAGGAATAAAGAAAAATCAGTGATGAGAAAGCAACAAAGAAATTGAAGACAACCATTATTTCATACAGACACGTTGTATCAAGAGTTTGCAGCCAAATTTAGGAACAATCCAGACGGATCTGGGACCCATTATTATATATAAATTCGCAAAGCTCATGTGCAAAGCGTACGGCACTCAGATCAAACCGATACTGGCACTTCCGAGGAAGGATTGCAGAACGGTAGTAGGAATACTCACAGGCCACTGTCTAACGGTGGTACACGCTAAAAGGATGGGATTCACAAACAACGATGAATGCAGGAAATGTGTGGAAAATGACACAAGGAAAACTTTGGAGCATCTACTATGCCTACGCACAGCAACATCACATCTGGGAGTCCCCTGGTTTGAAGGACTACAAGAGGTCGCACAACTAGGGACAGTTTCCCTCTTAAGATTTGCTAAGAGCGTCTCTCTGTTTATAGATTCCTACTACAGCTCTTAAATGGATATCCATCTGGCACCGCAAAGGACTTTGCAGGTCTATGTGTGGCCTTCACGCCCGGCCAATCTAACCTAACCTAACCTTATATTGCCATTGGTGTTAGAGAAGAATCACTTGTCTCTCAGCTTAAAGGTAGGACCAAAATAGACGAGACGTAACGATAGCGATTGGACGAACGTCTGCACTCGTTATGTCGATTTTGACATTTAACCCAAAATGTGACGCTATCAAACACATCGATGGATGGCTTTTTACATAAATTCTGAGCTCATCCCCCACAGCGGCGATTAAATTGTAGCAAAATTCCGTCATTTTCATTTTAATTTCCTTAAAAAACAACAATCGTGTCAACAAAGAAGAGATTGTGACGAGTAGCAGACGTTTGCAGTTCGGTTTTCATTTTGGCTATTAACATTGACTCATATATGCTTGAACTTACTCGTTACGTTTCGTCTCGTCTATTTTGGTTAGCCCTTAAGATGAGTCCGCAGCACTCGCCACGAACTGGAGACTAGGTGCACAAGATCGGTACTCAAAACTATGAGTACTCGTAAATCTCTTATTTCGATACCCGGTTTTCTTGTACTCTTTACTTGCGTACTCAGCAACTTGTGTACTCATTGAGTACAATATTGAGCGAATAGAACTTCGACAATTTTGAACATAAATATGTATTCCTAAACGTAAGCCTCATCGGTCAGAAAAAGTTGACAAAAAAGATACCTTTTGACCGATTAGAAGGAAATCCGCCCAAGGTACTTAATGCATTTGAACGACACGAAATGAAATTGTGGGTACAACTGAACTGTGTTTAAAATAGGTTTGCAACACCAAAGACTGGAATTCACTTGTCAGCCACGGGATTACACAAATGGATTTACCAACCGATTGTACTGAAAAGGAATGCAACAATTTATGGACAATTCTGAACTAAAATGGCAATGAGTTTGTTTAAGTACAGTGGTGAATTGAACACTGCAAATTGTTTAAATTTTTAAGCTTTGTCTCTAATAGAACAAAAAGTCCGTGGGAAATTTTCATTGTTTTAGATATTGAAACCCGATACATACTCGTACTCTGAATATATTTCAGACGATTCTTTTGGGTAGTTGATACTTTCGGATACTGGATACTTTTCATACGATAAGAGAAATTGCTAGTAATGTACTCGATCCCTAGGGACACGCTATCCTGACTTAAACTGAGCATGGTGGAAGAACAACGCTAAGATAACAGAAATGTGCCGATCTTTTAATAAAATAAGCCAATTACCACTTTTTTCTATTTCTTTATATGCATAGTTTCCAGACTGTAAATATATGAGTGGGCCATTCCAAAAGTAATGAGCCTTCACTAATAAGGTATGTTACTTCTTTCTTTAGTAGTTCTTTGACATCTTAAATGGCCAATTGCGATTAAATAATGTAAAGTTAGTGTTTCATTTCGATTTGAGCCACTTCTCAACAAATCAACTTTGTGCAAAAATTAAATCATACCCGGGAACTATTCAGAGGGGCTGTGTGTGGTTTCTAAACAGGTGGTGAAAAGTCCTTTTCTAGCTTTATGAACGTTTTTTCATAATTAAATTGGAAAATCATGTGGAATGACAAATTATTCCAAATGAACCGGTATTTACCCAGCCTTAGGGAGAATTGTAATCATAATATAAAAAATTATTTGGAAATATTTTGTCACCCATCACAGACGTGAATAATTGAACACCTATCATAGGACCCAATAATGAGGACCCACAACCAGAAACCCCAAAAAATTCAAATATATAAAACTTAAAAACATGAGTTGAAAGCACTGACTAAAAAGTTATCTTACTTGGGATGGTGATAGTCAGCGCAAGGACAGCGCCGGGAAAGGCACGACTCCCCCATTATGTTGCAGGAAACCATCCTGATAGCTTGATGAACCTTGCTATGTCCCTAATATTAAAGGATGAGAGCTCTGTCAGACGTGTAAGAAATGGGGCACCAAAGGTGCGAATTCTTCTTCTGCTCAAGGATGGGCAGTTACATAAGAGGTGGATAACCGTCTCGTCCTCCTCCTCGGAACCACAGTCTCGGCAAAAATCGTTTGAGATTAGGCCTATTTTTGTATTGTGCCCAGCCCAGCAGCACAATAAAACCCTGATAAAGTTATTAAAAAGTAAACACATCGAAATTGGTTGTCACAATTATTCGTTCATGGCATATAAACATGTGTTCAGACATCCGAGTCTACTATATAGTAAAATGTCAGAGAAGCATTGTTGATGTTTATAAACCTATTAATAATTAAATTATAGAGCAACTTATGGATTAAAGTGATCTTATGGTTAAAGCTGGATGCAAACACCCAGGGTCTTCTGCTCATGTATGCACTGTTTCAACTGTTTTTCCACCCAACAGCCATGTAGATATGTTGATCATCATCTTCTGGAGCTATCATTTGGTTTTGACATTCACCAGCAAGGACTTACGATGCATGCACTTTAAACTAAGTTTTCCATGTTAAGGATTTTGGCCACGCAGTGATTAAACAAACCTGTTGAATATAACCTGGAATATATAATGCAATACTCTCAAGATTTCATTTTAATAAATAATTCAATGATTTTATGTTAATATATAATTAACTGAGGCGGCAATGGCGCAAAAATTGTATTTGAAACGGGTGCGAATTATGTATTAAATTCTCTTGAACATCGAAACAAAGCCATGAATAATTGTATGTGTTATTATTTAACAGGCTAAAAGACCTCCGCGACCTGAGCGATCTATTATGCAGCCTCGTACCCAACTAAAACAATCCTAGACTATTTATAAATCTCGTAACTGCTGTGGGCCTAGTTTTAACCAGGTGATTTGGAGAGAAGAATCCATTGGTTATGTAGTTAAGTCTGCATCTTGCAACCTCTGGGCAAGTGCATAGAATGTGTTCTCCTGTTTCCTGCTCCTCTTGACAGAGAGCAGGAATCGTCGTCTACCAAGCCTAGTTTTTTCAGATGGTAATTTAGTCTACAGTGTCCTGTTAAAAGGTCAGTATGGAGAGTTTACTGTCATTTCTGCTGAGGTTTACAGCACCATTTGCACTGATGTGTTCAGGGTCAATGAGCAGTCTCGACTGCCGCATGGCTTTTTGGGCTCTCTAATTCAGCAGACCTCATTTTTCCTATTCGCACAACAAGTTATTTATGAAGCTGCTGGTATACCCCACAGAAAGGTTCTGGACCTATGATGGGGGTGCCTGCGCCCCTTTTTGCCAGGGAGTCCGCATTTCGTTGCCTTCATGTCCCGGTACCCACATTAGCGTAACAGAGATTCTCGCTGCTAGGGTATTGAGGAGATTAGAGCATTCCCAGACCAACTTTGATTGGAATGAGAAGTTTATTAATGATTTTAGAGCTGCCTGGCTATCTGAGAGAATGCTTAATTTGGTGCTGCGTGTACCCCTGCGTAGACATTCTCTAGCACATAACTCTAAGGCGTGAACCTCCGCCTGAAAAATGGAAGCTGTTTTTCCCATTGCAATTGCTTTTTGCAAATTTGCCCCTACAATTCCCGCTCCAGCACTGCCATATTCCATTTTAGACCAATCTGTATACCACAACTGTGAGCCCGGGTTTATGATTACTTCATTGTTTCTCCAAGCTGAACGATCACTGATGACCACTTTGAAGTGCTTGGAGAAGTCTAATTTTCTCTCGATCTTGTCAAAGACCATGAGGCACGGAGATATTCCAGACAGTATCCAGAATCTTTGCGTGCCCCCTTAGGTTGCCTTCTTTAAGATGGGCTATATTAGGTAGCCTTAGGGCCGCGCTGGCTGCCATCCTCTTAACCACAAAGTGTAGAGGAGTGAGTCCAGTGATCATTCCAAAAGCTAGTGTGGGGCACGTTCTCATTGCTCCCGTCACATTCAAACAGGCTATGAGATGAATCTTGTTAAGGGTCATCTGAGCCTTTGTTTGATTCACTTACCAAAGAAGCATGGGCGATCATTGGTACTATTATTGTTTTATATGACCACGCCATCATTTTGGGTCGTGGTCCCCATGTTTTACCGTACAGCCTCTGGCAGGAGTAGGTTGCTCTTGAGACCTTTCTTAGTTTTTCCCAGTTAAGAGTTTAGTTTAGGATTACTCCCAGATATTTTATTTCATTTGACATTGTTAAGTTCGTGCTCCCTAAACTTAAGGTCCCTAGATTCAGTTTGCTTCTTCTGGTGAAGGGTGCCACGTTTGTCTTGTTCGGTTTTTACCGATAGTCCTTTCTCCTGACAACAGTTTTGCGTGATGTCAAAAGCTCGTTGCATGCAATGTGTTATGGTAGAGTCAAACTTGCCTCTGATCATAATTACCAAATCATCCGCAAAGCCCTGAACTTCGTATCCGAGGTCATCGATAGTTTGTAAGAGCTCGCCAATAAACAATAACCATAGGCGTAGCAATAGGACGCCTCCCTGGGCACATCCTTTGGTTGACCTGACAATTAACCTTTCTGTCCCTGTTTCAAAGATTGTTGTTCTGTTTTTCAGCATATTAAGAACCCATGTTATGATCAGTCTTTGTATGCCTTTCCTGTTCATCCCCTCCTCAATTGATCTGAAAATAGCATTGTCAAAAGCCCCCGTAATGTCAACCGATGTACAGAGAACTATTCCTGTACCTTCCAACGCCTTTTCAATTTTGCTCGTTAAGCTATGTATGGGTGGCTCAATCGATTTGCCTGAATGGTAAGCATATTGTTCAATATGCAGAGGCGAGTCTTTAAGATAAGTTTCCCTCAGATTGATCCAGAATTTTGTCCATAACTTTAAGCAGGAATGAAGTTAGATTAATGGGCCGATAGGCTTTTGGCGTGTGTTCCGCCTTTTTGTCTCCTTTCGGTTCTGAAAGCTACCCTAGCCTTCGACCAAGGTTTAGGCACTATAACTCCAGGCATATACTGAAAATGTTTGTTAGCACAGGTGCCAATACATCAACACCCTGCCGAAGTAGACCAGGTTGTATATTATCGACACCTGGGGATTTGAATGGTCTAAAAGTGG
The DNA here is from genome assembly GCA_920105625.2 of Clusia tigrina. NCBI lineage: Eukaryota > Metazoa > Arthropoda > Insecta > Diptera > Clusiidae > Clusia > Clusia tigrina. The sequence continues at coordinate 50,755,732 of OV050030.1, forward strand.
AGATAGTCCCCATTTAGTTTTGTTGACGGTAAAGATTCTCCGAGCCAATGAGAGTTCCCTCCGTTGTAAGTGTTAGGAAGAATCCATATTAAAAAGAATGGGTCGCTTTTACCGACAGTTTCCAATGAAGCAGACAAAAAAAGCCCAATTGGTGTTAAAACGCCCGACCTAATCGTACTGCCCGAGAAGGTGGTGTTACCCAACAAAACAGACGAAATTTGAATATTGTACATTTATAAAATTCATACTATAAATGATGTAATCTCAGCAGTTACCAAACTGTTTTGAAAATTTATAGAATAGTTTGCCAATTGTCTCTCGGAAGTAATCCCCTCAATCCAGGCATATATATTTTTGAGTGTTCATAACTTTCCGAAGAAAAGGCACCACGAGAACTCTTGAAATCACATGCTGAAGCGGACATGTTCGTATTACAACGTCCTGAAAGAGGGTATCATAAGCTTGGATCAAGTCATATACCGTGAGTAAAAGCAGCCTGTTCGTTCTGAAGGAGTCTGATGGACCGTGTTTAGCAGTTATTGACTGCGCTTCTTCAGAATTTGGTCAGAGTACACATTATTATCATAGCCAGAACATAACTAAATTATTATTATTATTAGAATACCTTGTTGGGGGGTTGGCGGTATGAGTACCAGCAACTAAGGCCTTCGACTCAAAGAGGAAAGGATTTAGAAAGAAGCATTTCTCAGACTGTGACCGGTGTGAGTCGGTGCGGGATTCGAACGAGTGTGAGTCTAGCAGGCTTACCTATAGACCACGGAGGCATACAGTTCTTGTTAGACTTGTAGAGTCTTTAGGTCTAATTTTCTTTTGATGCAATAGTTTGAAGCCTGCTAACTGTCTAAATAAATGGCAAATATCGCAAGATGTTTGACCCTATTAATGCAGACGAAAGTTTATCCACATATTTTGGGTTAAATGAATCTATAAGTACGAGGGGTACTATTTATATTTCGGGAACTGGCAACACTAATGTCAATAGCTAAAATCTGGCAACACCATAATAAAGTTTGACATTTTTTAGCCTAAACGTACTCACAACGTGTTGATGTACAACTGCTATTTGTTTTGTTTACAGTGAGAAAATCAATTTGGCCAAAAAAAGGAAATTTCAAGAGAAGGTTTTCGCTCCAGAGCAATGGAAAACTGCTATGACAAATGGTTTGAACGAATGCAAAAGTGTATTGATTATCAAGGGGAATATTTTGAAACACAATTAAGCCATTTTCATTTAAAAATGTTTGTTACTATTTGCTGTTCGCGAAATATAAATAGTACCCCTCGTATTCCTTATTCTGGTAAACGGGTCAACTATGGTAATCTTATGATTTAAATGAATTTATTAGGACAAAAAACAGATACTCTTGTAGAGGTGTCTGCTAAAATGATTCTATATTCTTTCGGTTATAAATATCACCTCCACCGTAAATTGCAAAACCAAGTATCATCAAAGAGAGGTGTGGCAAAGTGAACCAAGGTAGTGATTAGATTATCTTAACGATATCACCGCTTCCAGTCCAAGAATTTGTAATCACTCTTTTCGCGCTTCTCTGCGACTGGTCGTTGAATCTCTGCTTCAGTTCGCACGGAAATCTTGAGAGCCATATAAATAGAATCAGTTGCGAAAAGGCATAACGATTAATAAGAAAGCCACCCACTATGCAAAACACTTTTAAGCGTGGCTCCCATCATTGGGCATTGGAAGATCACCGGATGTGTCTGTTTTGTGTGCGACAACAAAATGAAAATATTATTCACAAATTCAATTTATCGCGAATGTTCCTGGTGACCGGATTTGACTGGTCATTTCATTTGATAGGATTGTTTTCTTTATTTTGAGCAATAAATCCGCGAATTATTTATTTTGATAGCAGCATTTATCAGCATTAAAATGATATTCAAAAAGTTGCTTGCATGACTGCGAATTGAAGCGAGATCATCGCAAAAGTCAATGAAAAGCACAAATTGATTGAATTTTAAACGAAAGAAGTATCTATGGATGAGAATATTTCAAGCAAACCACCAACAAGCAATCGCTACAACAACAACAACAACAACAACAACAACTACAACAGTAACAACAAGAGCAACAACAACAGCTGAAGATCAATGCACTTGGATGAGGGTAATTAAAAAAATTCAAAAGAACAAGAAAAAAGCACCGAGAATTAAAACGTAAATTGTGGCAAATATGCAGTCAAGAAGCAATTTGACTTGCAGCAGCAAACGATAGACAAAGGCAAGAGCAACAATAGCAATAGCAACAACAACAACAAGACTAGCCAGAAAAAAGAAATACCGCAAACAAACCGACTAAAAATGGACTTTATCAAGTAGAATAACTGCAACCAAATTAAGCCACACAAACACTTAAGGTAGCCTTCGCCTTTTGTAGAGATAGAGCCAAAAGCGGGAAATGCCAGACGCGAGCAACTAGTGAGAGATTAGCCACAACAAAGGCACCGTCGTCTACTATTCAGCGGGCAGGCAGGCAGTCAGTCAAACAGCCAGCAAGCCAGCAAGCCAGCATGCCAACTAGCCAACCAGTCAGCAGTGTTCAAAAGGCGAATTGGCATATTTAGCAACAAGCACTGCAAAAAATGGGTTCAGCCACAGGGGCTTTGATGTGCAATAACACTGTATAAGTGGCTGCCTACAGTCTGGCTGGATTTGGCGTACCTTACATGCGTCTTTCTTACATTAGTCTATCACACTTCCTGACGAATCTTGTTCATTTCACTTAAGACCCATATTATCATTGGGGAATTGCGTGAACTCGACCAAGTTCATTCGACTCAAGTGACAAATTTAGACGCAAGTGTGACAGACCCAAGTGAATAAATTGAATATACGGGCCCACATCAGTCTCGGCAGCCTGCCCAGGAGTATCACTGGGAAATTTGAATGGTTGGATTATTCGTAGCATGATTCGCGACACTCTTGCTTTTTGTATTCATAAGTTCAAATCAGGACACAAATCGAAGTATTCATATAATGTGACACTTGAAATATTCGGTGGATTCACGCTACCCCAGAGAGAGGAGTTGTAGATTTATTCATGGGTAGTAGAAATAATGGTGGACTTCAAAAACTAGTGACTTATTTCCCATTTACAAAGAAATTGGAATTTTGAAAAAGTAGCAACTAAAAAGGCGAGGATATCATGCAATCCAAAGATGTGCCCAGATCAACATTGACACGAAATATTGGGGGGAAACATCTTGATACTATCCAAAAGTCAAGCAGCACTCAAGAGTTTGAGCTCACCCCTGGTGAGGTCTAAACTGGTATGAGACTGTATTGGGAAACTGAACTTCCTAGACAGTATGAACAAGTTATCTCAAATGTGGGTACCAGGCCACATAGGAGTAGAGGGAAATGAGAAGGCTGATAGCTTAGCAAGAAAGGCTGCGGCCTCTCCTATCAACGGCCCCGAACCCTTCTGTGGACTATCATCCAATTCCATTGGAGGTCTGCTAAAGAAATGTACAGATGCAAAGTGCAAGTCAAACCTGGAACACTCTTCCGGGATTAAGACAGTCCAAAGTTCTTCTGGAAGATTTTAATCCTAAAAGAGCTGAGGAGTTAATAAATATACCTCGGAGTAAATTAAGAATCATCACAGGCATTTTAAGCGGACGTTTTAGACTCCACTACCATTTGAACAAGTTGGGTATATCTTCAGATGCCATCTGTCGATTCTGTGGAGAAAGTGACGAAACCTCACTGCAGTTGATCACAGACCGCGGACCATTGCCACACAAAAGACTCAGGTGTTTTTTAGAGAATATATCTTAGATATGAGCAAGATCCCTCAACTTGATTCCTCTAAAATATATGAATTCCTGTGGGAAATTAACCTGACAGAAGATCTGTAGAGGAGACTATCGTCATCTTTCAAATAAATAGGGGCATCACAATAGATCTTTCAGATCGCAGTGTATAACACCCTTAAATAAATCTAAATTTAAATCATGCAATCCAAAGAGTGTATATATTTATAAGAGAGAAAAAGAGAGAGATGGAGAGAGAGAGAGAGGGGGGAGAGGGAGAGGGAGAGGGAGAGAGAGAGGGAGAGAGAGAGGGGGGAGAGAGAGGGAGAGAGAGAGGGGGAGAGAGGGGGAGACAGGGAGAGAGAGAGAGAGCGAGAGAGAGCGAGAGAGAGCGAGAGGGGGGAGAGAGAGCGAGAGAGAGCGAGAGGGGGGGAGAGAGAGAAGGAGAGAGAGCAGTCCGCTCTGGAGTTGTTACCAGTGATGATATTTCCGAATTTTCGAAAGTACTTTTTTACTCAACGCAAAGTACTTTTTCCGGCTCGAGAGTACTTTTTTTTCTAATAAATCATAAATGTAAAGCAAAAACAATTGGTGTTGGTCTTCAAGTGTATATTTAATAGAAAAGTATCCATGATACTTCTGCTAAGTATAAAAAATAAAACAATAACATAAAAAATAACGTTAAGTTTTGTTCACAACCCGTTAAAAAAAATTAACAGATAAGTTCATTATAAATGTAAATTAACACAATTCAATATACATTTATAAATGAGATCATTTAAAAAAAAATTCTTAGAACATAACATAGGAATTTTGTGCATCGGAGAGTACTTTTTTTGGGTCGAAAGGACTTGGGGACTTCTTAAAATCGAAAGGAGGTAAAAAAAGTACAATTCCACTACAAATATCATCACTGGTTGTTACACGTTATATTTTGTTGCAGTGGAGATAACAATTTTTTTAGAAGAAACGAAAGACACCCTCCGCTCGCTGTGGTAACTTCGACATGTACGATAAGGAAATGCTTACTTTGCTCATCTTCTTCGGTTGTATGTGGGGAAGCAGAGTGTGATAAACTGTTCCCTCTCAGCAGCCTCGTGGAAACTAACGATTTAAAGTAAGTTTCGAGTGAAATTTATAATCGTTATAATAAATATTCGTTACAAAGTCGGCGAAGAGCCCGATTGCCGACGTGATTTGCTGCCGACAGTGAATGAACTACAACAGCAACAACAACAATGATAGTCTCTTTCTGAGCCCCAAACATCGCTTAAATTTTCATCATACATTCACGCCTGCTAGAACCGTATTTACCTATATGGACAGGTATATGAAATTATTGGTTTATTGGTGTATTTCGCCACTGAAATAGGATTTCAAATTATGGCACATTACTGGAAGCTGAAGAACGTTAGCATCCTCCAACTCTTCAGGGCTGGCCATTTGTTATGTACAAAAAGGATAAGAAATTGCCGTGATTTAGTATTGGGGTAGAAATAGTCAGCAATATTTTTGATTGCTGTCCTTTAGGATGACCGATTTATTCGTGAGTTGTGACTGCAAGGAGCGTTCATACCTTCAAATGCTTCGATTGCCATTTTCCATCATGTATTCATTAGCAGCAAGCACGATCGCCCTCGCCTACATTGAAAAGTTAAATATGAGGGATATCCATTTTGGCGTTTCAAAAGTACTGTTTCCAGATATTTAAAAAAATCCTTGGTTTAAAAAAAATAGGAACTTGAATCCTAAAGGAGTCAAGCAAATTAACCGTATCCTATCAGGACACGCTTTCTATAATAAGACGCTGAAGAAACTAAGAGTAATTGAAGACGGAAACTGTGAAGTTTGCCAATGCCCTGAAGACCCAGAACACATCATCTTTCATTGTGCTAAATACAATTTGTCAAGTAATTCTTTCCCAGCACTTATACAATTCAACTCTCTAAGAACCCTAATCCAGGCTAAAGAAGACTATGCCTTCAAAATAAAGGATATTGATATCTACATATAAAACTTAAGTTTCAAATTTTATGGTGGTGGCGTTATAACTGTCCCAGTTTGGCCAAATAATTCTTCAGCTGAAGTGACTTAAATAAAAAAATAAATAAAAAAGTAATGTAAAAAATCACACTTGCACTTCAGATTTGATCAATTTTATTATCAATATATTGCTTAAATCTTGTCACTATGTATGGAATATAATTTCATTCAAGAGACCGACAAGAGACCGTCGCAGGACTCGACCCGTTCATCAATCAGCAATGAAATTTCAAAATTATGCAAAGATGAATGTTGAGTGCATTTTCTTCATTATCCATCATCATCATCATCATCATTATCCATTATCCATCATCATCATTATCCATCATCATCATCATTATCTATCATCATCATCATTATCCATCATCATCATCATCATTATCCATCATCATCATCATTATCCATCATCATCATCATTATCTATCATCATCATCATCATTATCCATTATCCATCATCATCATTATCCATCATCATCATCATTATCCATCATCATCATCATTATCTATCATCATCATCATTATCCATCATCATCATCATCATTATCCATCATCATCATCATTATCCATCATCATCATCATCATTATCCATCATCATCATCATTAGCCATCATCATAATCATTATCCATCATCATCATCATCATTATCCATCATCATCATCATTATCCATCATCATCATCATTATCCATCAACATCATCATCATCATTATCCATCATCATCATCATCATTGTTGGCTTGACGGTCCTAGTTGAACCTTGAGATTAGTAGAATATTACGGATTTAACAGAAATCCAGAAAATTTGGTCTTTACAACATCTGAAACGTACCAAAAGATCGATAGCACTAAACAGAACACAATTAAGTAGAGAAATTTGGGTTTGTAACTGGATTCCGATTCGTAGACACTCATGCGGATAGAAATGGAATTCACTTTTATTCAAACAACTACTATAGAAGGAGTTATAAATTAGGAGAAACCCATTTCCACTTCATTGGCCGTGCTTCAGCAGGAAATGCACGACTCTTTTCAGAGTCCTCCATCTCAAAGACATAACAAGGTCGGCGTGTGAGTACGGAAACGCTGGTGTTGTGTGATAACACATTGGAGGGTCTTTGGTTTAAGACATTTCTTCATAGGACATTAACTTCCACCAATTCCATACGTTGTAAAAGAAATATCAGAGGAGTTCCTTTGGAACTAGTGAAATAATAGGTGTAGAACTCCACGGTTTTACTAAAGGACCGGCAAATACAAATAAAGTCGTACAAAATCAAGTATAGATATAGAAATCAGTGTGTAGCTTTAACCGGTTTTGTGCCAAGTTAAGCTTATACGCTGATGACTTGCCCCTAGGACGGGCGAACCTCGGAACCTGTTATAGGTGCAGAGCAAAGTATTTATGTAAGTATTATACTCGTATATATACAGACTCGAATATGAACATAATATATATGTGTGTATACATGTCGAAAACTGTGCAATGACTACTTTTCGATAACAAATAAATTAATGAAATATTGGAGCTCAGGGTTGTGGGGCTCAGAAGATGGGATCTTTGAAATAATATACATGGAATATAATGTTTTGAATAAATATGAATGAAATTATATAGAATATATATTTTTTGAATAAATATGAATCCTTTAAGGATATAGTGCCTAGAAAGCTGACTTAATATACCCGGTATCCAACATTGTAGGGTGTTTTAAAAAGCAATTAAAAGAAGGCGAAAACACGAGACCGGACGCTGAGTGTTTCACATTTTTAATTTTAGTTTTATTTATTTATTTTGTTATTTTTTGTTATTTGTGATTTTCATTTGCCACACTCTGATATTTATTTTTGTACATTTATTGTTCTTGTTTTAAGAGTGGTATTTTGTTGCTGTTGCTGTTGTTGTTGTTTTTGTTATTGTTTCATTTTCATATCGTTTGCTTGATTGTTGATACACGACGGCGTATTTGTTTATATAATTTTTTGTGCTTTTATTATTTTCTCAAGTCATTTTTGTTGTTGTCGCCCACAGCTTTTATGACTTTCGTGCGTGGAAAATAGGGGATACAAGGAGAAGTGATAGATAACCCACCCACTAGGAAAGACCAAAGGGTCTTAATTATGCCATGAGTGACATGCTTGCGAAAAACCTTCACTATAACAACAAAATCCATTTCTCCAATCCGCATGAAGACATAACACTACGACAATGTCCTCGAAATCCAATTGTGTTACAGTAGAATAGATCCGAGGTGGATGATGTTCATTAAAATAAAATTTTAAATAATAACAATTCGTTTATACTATTGAAAGGTGAGAGCAATAATACAAGGGAAGGAATATAATTTATTAGAGCTAGAGAAGTTCTGTAAGACATTTGATTTTAATTAATTTCCAGCTTTTCCAATTAAGAACCAAAGCGCTGTGATCCTCTGTTGGACGTGACCATAAACCAATAAAGGTTAGATTAGATCAGAGATCGCCAAAGTGGTCTATATAACAAAAGCGGGGGTCGATCTAAGCCAGGAGATTTTGCGATTTTCGTAAAAATATACAAAGTTTGCTTTACTTAATAGAAAATTACTTTTATGGGTGGCGATGGAGATTTCGAAAAATTATATAGGGGTCGGTGATCAAATAGTTTGGCGGCCCATGGGTTAGGTTCTCGTGGCAGCCGGTGTACAGATCAACTCCCTCAGTCCACTTTGGGTCCTTTTGCGATACCACCTCGTAACACTGCCCTCTACTTTACTAGTCAAATCATTTTGAAGCCATTAAACTAATAAAACATGTGATAACTATTAAAAAAATATATTTCATTAGCTAAAGAAACATTTTCATGGTAGACGAAAGTGAATGATGCCGACATGTAACGTTAGGATCAGGAATCCTCAAGTCATTCCTAAATTTACATTCAGGCTTTGAAAATGTAAATGAAATGTGAAAGCACTCTTTACTTGCTCCTACTTCTATACTCCTTCGTAACACTGGAAAGTTCGAAGTGGCTAGTGCCCCGAAAGAAGAAACTTTCCGAATATCATATTTTACTACCAACAGAAATATTCTACAAACCCAGTAATAATCAGAAAACGTTCCTTACTGTGATAGATATAGATTTGTGCGCCACTTCGGTAATGAGCTACAGAACACCCTCATTATTTTTCGATGAATTTGCGGTAAAATTAACATACTAAACAACGTAATTTGGGGAATATTTTGTTTGTAGTTTGTGAATTTATATTTCTACAAAACAAAACTTGGTTTAAATATCAAAATGAGTCTCCTCATAACTACAAACTACTACCAAAGAGTATCCATACATAGAGATTGAATCACTCAAAATATTGTGCGATTTCACAAAAATAGGTGAGCGCCAAGGGGAAGCGAGATGCAATTCGTGTATTAATGTTCGAGGGGTTTTTGCAACAATGACTTCGTTTGTCATGTGAGCTCTTTATATGTATACTCTTTGCTGCTACCGCCCTACCTACAACCATGATAAAGGAAGCACCAAAAATTAAAATCTTCATCCACTAAGAATGCAAATGATATTGATATGAAGCTTGTTCCTGTGACAAGAAATATAGCAGAACGAGTTCATTTTCCTTTCAGTTATGTCACTAAAATGTAGACTCAACTACCATTTGAACAAGTCGGGTATATCTTCAGATGCCATCTGTCGATTCTGTGGAGAAAGTGACGAAACCTCACTGCAGTTGATCACAGACCGCGGACCATTGCCACACAAAAGACTCAGGTGTTTTTTAGAGAATATATCTTAGATATGAGCAAGATCCCTCAACTTGATTCCTCAAAAATATATGAATTCCTGTCGGAAATTAACCTGACAGAAGATCTGTAGAGGAGATTATCCTCATCTTTCAAATAAACAGGGGCATCACAATAGATCTTTCAGGTCGCAGTGTATAACACCCTTAAATATATCTATCTATCTATCTATCTATGTCACTAAACTATATGCAGTTCAGTTAACACAGTTCAGTGCAAATTGAACAAATCTGTGGTTTGAAGGTATCAAAAATTGCATGTCCAAAATTTCATAGAGCGCTCATTTTCTTATGACAATGAAATAGCCTTTTTCTCATGGGAAAACAATGCTTACCAAAGATGAAATTGTCAACAAAGCATCAGCATAAAAGCTAAGTGTGGACTTCATGACTTCAATAAAGCGCCTAATTTATACATTAGTATGAGCTAATTTTCCGAGTGGGGAGTGTATCTGCAAAGTAGAACGAATGTGTATGGACCATTATTATAATGTCGTAGGCGCGAGAGAGAGAGCGTTAGCAGGGGACCGACGGTGTTAAGTAGTACGACTGTCAAAGGGAACAAGTGTGAGTGGACGCTGGGTCGTTTGTAATATTACGTCAATGGCTGGCCCGAGTTCAACAAATGAATTGGATTGAAATTTGTAAACGAACTAAAATCACGAACGAATAAAAGCACGAATGGGCGATTGCACGTACGAAGGAAGCAAGATGGGAAACGACGCAGTCTTTCCTATATGTACGTATTCTGCTAGCCGCTTTGTGACTGTGGCTGCCTACACGAATGTGTTCCTCGGTGTGTTTACATTGCTCGCCCCGCAGTGGTGCTACGTTGTCTACGGCGACTAATTAGGTAACGTAGCGTTTACAACAACAAAAAACACCACCACGATAAGCAACAAATACAACAACAACTAGCATGCTTCTAAATGAAATAAAAACTACAAATGTGCACAAACACACTCACACGAATCCCCACATAAAAGACGGTCGGACGTCGGGGCTGTTGACGCTTTTGCTTTTGCGACAAATGAAATTTTGTAACTTTGGCATAATACTATCTATAATTGTATCTTGAAGATACTATTTGTATCTGTGTGTAGACTAAAAGCAAATGCGGGTAAATTTTTGTGACTTTGTTTTGTTTCCTTTTATAGTAAAATGAAATGTTCAAAATATAATTGATTAGGTTGTGCTAACGTGGCTGTACAATTTGCCAACAAGTGAACATACTCGTGGACTCAGGGCCAGGGGTCGAATCTGGACACTCGTGAATGAAAACAGCTACTTATTCTGTGGGAAGTGCATCACAAGGGTTGGGGAGGTAGGGTATAGTTGGATATGACATGTTATACAATCACGAAAGTAATGATTCGATGCCATTTCTTCCCAACTGAACTCAAATCAAACTGTGGATAAACTAGCGTCAGAACTAGCGTCAGCACGTCTTTTAAACAACATAATTTCTCAATCAACTTTGTCCAATGTTGGTCCTCTTTTATAATCCTTAACAAAAAAATGATTTCTCGATTCTGCAAAATAAGAACCTTCTTCAGAAATGACTTCGTTGATGCAAGTGCATACTATCCACGGAGCCACTTTTTTATTCTTAGATAAAGAACGAATTTGTAAAAGTCGCGTCAGGAGACTCAACATGGATGGTGGAACAGTTGGTATCGGCATTCAACCCATATGGTCATTATTATGGAGGACGCTAAGTTGCGGTAGAATAACCCTTTTTGTTCATAATGCTTCCAGTTTTCGTCTATTCAGAGTTATTTATTTAGGTTAGGTTAGGTTAACCTGGCTGGCCTAAAACCACACATAGACCGATTGGTCCCAAGCGATACCAGATGGGGTCTGACCTTTATGCAGATTTCCAGTAGACATCTCGTAAGATGTCAACGCTTTTCGCGAATATAAGCAGTGCTGTCATGTGATTTATTTAAACCAAAGTGAGATATTTAGATTGTTATCTAATTTGTATAGCATACTAATATTTTATATGAAGCATTTAGATAAGACGGGGGATAATACTATACTGTTATATAGTCTTATTTTATCAACTTAATTTATAATAATGGATTTCACACTCAACAGTGGATTTTTTTTTTATCCAAATGAATTCACTTCCTTGTTAGTAGTGTAAAATAAATCCAAACAATTCCTTGACTTCGCTCTTTTTTTCAAATTATTTGGAATTCATGAGGATTTTCAATAATCCACTTAGTTCTCTACTAGTTCTCCAAGGAGCATTCAACTTTTTATCATTAATTGAAGAGTTAATTAATTAAGTGCCTCTTCGAAATAGCGCACATGATCAATCTCTCTTAAGCATCCCTGATAAATCGATTGAGAACACGCCTTAAGCATTCGCTGCTATTTTCATTACTATATTCAGCGTATTCCCAATGACTACTTGCACACAAACCTCTTTCCAAGTTTGTTCCAACATGTAATAATTTTGCAAGTTTGTTTCAGCCTCTCCACAATTCTGTTGCTGTTGTTGTCAGCGCTGCCTATGCTGCTCGTGCTGGTGCTGCTACTACCACTGCTGCTTTTCTAATTAGTTATAATTACACTTAATGCAATTTAGTTGCCATTTATGCATAATACGAGTGCATGTGATTCACATTGCGGGGATTGCGTTTCTGGTACAAGGGCTTTTTGGTTCAAAGTTCTTAAAAAGTATAGCAAAACAGCACGAAAATCTCAGCACACGGGAACAAGGTGAATTCGATACTTGTACGGTATTCCATATTTACACATGTTGTTCATAATTGTGAGAATTGCAATAGTTGACAAATTCTTAGAAATAGTACATTAAAAATAATTAATGAATAGTTCTAATTCTAGGAAAAATAATTATTCAAAAATGATACATGAGCGGTTTAAAAGTAAACAGCTGGAGGCCCTACAATAATTTTCGTTTTATATATTTTTACTTATCCTGAAAGGAACGAAGAAGTTAGCCACGTCATCACAAACCTTCAACAATAAGGAAAAGGCTGCTCCGAGATATGGTGAGTTCGAGTGTCTCCCAACACAATTAAATGAAGACTGGAGGAATGTGTCTGAATAAGCCATTAAATCCAAAAAAATAAACGCTAAATTGGGAAAACAAAAATAAGCAATTATAATTTTTGATCTGATGGGATAATGGGAAGGAAATCTGGGCCAAAAAGGATTACGATAATTTTTCTGCCAATACTTTAAAGTGGCAGGAAATGGTCACTGGTTGCTCGAAAATATATATATAACCAAAACTATTATTCGGCGCAACATCCTTCAAAGGGAATAATGGGATATTGGCATTGGATTGGCTTTCACAGAGTCCAAAAACCAACCAAGGGGGGGAAACAATTAGAATCACAAAACAGTTTAACCGAGGCAATGGAAAGAATTATGCTAAAAAACTGAGCTCAAGTACCAAAACGTTTAAAGATATAAATTGTAATTGAAACGCTCATTTAATTATAGTGTACAAGTGTCTTCTACCCATGTTATAAAATTTAATCAATCCTTCTTGAAAGGCGTTTCTTTGAAGCATACATAGAAATGACTACTACTGCCTCCCTTTCTTCGACTTTGTCACAGGCGTTTTAATGACTTATACTTAGTAGGCAGCCTAGGACGAGGAAATCGCCTTCGGTAAAGTGAACATATTAATACATTGTGCAGTTGGTACTTCTCTGAATTTTATATAGTGGCTAAGGAAATTATAAGATCTTTCATCAAAAGATGTGACTATTGATTTGCCTTTATTACACACCAGCCTTAAACGCTCATCATTTCCCGTGGGAAGGCAGAACTGGTTCTCTCGTGGTTTTTTCGCACTCTCTCGGCATTTTTGGTTCTCTCAAGGTTTTTTCACTCCCTCTCGGTTTTTTTTTACTCTTTTTAGTTTTTTTCGCTCTCTCTCGGTTTTTTTTTGTCTCTCTCAATGTTTTCGCACTCTCTCTCGGTTTTTTCTTGCTCCCTCTCGGTTTTTTTCTGGCCCTCTCTTTAGTTTTTTTCGCTCTCTCTCGGTTTTTTCTGGCTTGCTTTAGTTTTTTTTGGCTATCTCTCGGTTTTTTGGCTCTCTCAAGGTTTTTTTGCTCTCTCTCGGTTTTTTCTGGCTCTCTCTCGGTTTTTTTTGGCTCTCTCAAGGTTTTTTCACCCTCTCTCGGTTTTTTCTGGCTCTCTTTAGTTTTTTTGGCTATCTCTCGGTTTTTTTCGCTCTCTCTCGGTTTTTTCTGGCTTACTTTAGTTTTTTTGGCTCTCTCAAGGTTTTTTTGCTCTCTCTCGGTTTTTTCTGGCTCTCTCTCGGTTTTTTTTGGCTCTCTCAAGGTTTTTTCACCCTCTCTCGGTTTTTTCTGGCTCTCTTTAGTTTTTTTGGCTATCTCTCGGTTTTTTTCGCTCTCTCTCGGTTTTTTCTGGCTCTCTCTCGGTATTTTCTGGTTATCTCTCGTTTTTTTTTTGGCTCTCTCAAGGTTTTTTCGCTCTCTCTCGGTTTTTTCTGGCTCTCTCTCGGGTTTTTTGGCTCTCTCAAGGTTTTTTCGCCCTCTCTCGGTTTTTTCTGGCTCTCTTTACTTTTTTTGGCTATCTCTCGGTTTTTTTGGGTCTCTCTCGGTTTTTTTCGCTCTCTCTCGGTTTTTTCTGGCTCTCTCTCGGTATTTTCTGGTTATCTCTCGTTTTTTTTTTTGGCTCTCTCAAGGGTTTTTCTGGCTCTCTCTCGGTTTTTTTTGGCTCTCTCAAGGTTTTTTCGCCCTCTCTCGGTTTTTTCTGGCTCTCTTTAGTTTTTTTTGGCTATCTCTCGGTTTTTTTGGCTCTCTCAAGGTTTTTTTCGCTCTCTCTCGGTTTTTTTCTGGCTTTCTCTCGGTATTTTCTGGTTATCTCTCGTTTTTTTTTGGCTCTCTCAAGGTTTTTTCGCTCTCTCTCGGTTTTTTCTGACGCTCTGTGGGTTTTTTTGGCTCTCTCAAGGTTTTTTTCGCTCTCTCTAATTTTTTTCTTCTCTCTAGGTTTTTTCGCTCCGTCTGTGTTTTTCATAGTTTCTTCTCATTATTCCAGGCAATACTCGCATAATTTGTAATTTGTAATTTTCTTTTCCCATCAACGCACACATAAGAGACTTAAAATATTGGCTCTCGCACAGTCCACACCCAGATACCGACAGAACCAGATAAGCTTGGGACTATAAGATCAACTTGACTCTGCGAAAAAATACATATTTGACCCTCACGAGCAGAGCAGAAGTCCCCTCAGGCATTATCTAATATAGACTGCATTGACATAAATGTCGACTATAAAGATTAGCAACACGAGTCAAAAGTAATGGATCTTTCATACCTTCACCTTGATAAACATAGACAGAAAAAGATATAGACCACTTTCTATATGCTGTACCTGGATTTGTAACAATCAAAACCTGGCGCGGTAGCTAAGGAACTGTTTATATATAAATTAGCTACGCTAGATATTTGTATGATAATCTCAAAGCATAACGTTTGGGTTAAGACGGAACTAGAAAGATATACGAACCAAAGATATACGAAAAATTAATTTCTATTGGATACTAGTATGTGTGCTTAATACCACTGCTAGGACACAATTCCCACACATTCATCACAGTACTCCTATATAAGATTCATAAACGAATTTTGACAGAATGGTCCGCAGTGCCGATATAAAATTCTAGGCCCAAAATGGGCGGATTAGCATATGGGGAGGGTATTTCATACCTCGACATTCAAGATTTATCAAAATAAAATCGTATACAAGATTTATCAAAAAAATGTACGTTACAAAAATGTTTTGTGGAACTTTGTGATAATTGTGAGAGTAATATTTCAAGTCACCTTCATGTGGAGTTCATCAACATGAAAATCATTCTTGCAAACAGTAAATTTAATCATAAAGCTCGGATATCGCCAGATTTAACTCGAACGCCAACATTATTCCTCTCCGCTTGGTTTCATAATTTATCTTCAGGTAAAGGGAAATCTGTCTAACCCTGTCTGACTTCAACACCCTTCTTAACTTGTAATAAATATTCTAATGATGTACTCAATCGTACCACCAACTTAAAATATATCAGATACCCATACATACATACATGATTAGAAAAGGCACTTACCCAACTGGGAATATGTAAAGGCCGCTTTTGTAATCCTCGTCTTGTACAACAATTTAAGATAATTTTATAACATACGCCAAAGCCACAAAATAAAATCCTAAAAGACATTTACCAAAGCGCACGTACGAGACGAATTAAGGCAACTGAGGAAAAACACAGGTCCCAATAGTGTCAAGCGACAATTGGTTTGAAGCCCCTTTTGCAATTCTAAGTCGTTGCCTGAGGGTATACAACAGCAACAACACCAACACCACCAACAACAACAACAGTCGCAGGAGCAAAAGCAGCGCGAATGTATCCAATTATTTTTATTTTATTTTATGCTCGCATACAAATCTTCTCTACTTGTGTATGCATGTGTGGGTACATATGTAGGTACATACATGTACGTGTGTGTGTGATGTATCTATATACTTTTTCGTTTCGTGGAGTGAATCTGGGCAGAATCAACAAGCATCAAGATTATTGTGCACAGAAAAATTCTTTTCTTCACACCTAGAGTGACGCTTTAAAATTACACCAACTCCAGCAACAACAACAAAACAATAACAAAAAAGGTGCCTACAAAACCAGGCTTAAAAAGGGAATACCTAAAACGACGAATGAACAAATGTTCAGACGCTACGGCCGAGCGATGAGCAGCAACAAGCCGAACAACAACAACAACAACAATATCAATTGGTAACACAAAAGGGCCAACACCAATCTTCCAACAAATGAAATGAAAAAGGAGAGAAGCGAATTCAAGAAACAACAACACAACCAAATCCAATTTACAAATTTAACAATTCAGCGCGATGTCTTCGACCACGACCGGGAACGCGACCAACCAGCCAAGTCATCCATCCAAGCAATCAAGCAGTCGCAAACACATGTGCATACATCCACACAAGTTTGCATGCATGCATGTATGTATGTATGTATGTGCACTAAAGCAAAGCCTTATAAATTCATACTCACATTTCGGGCTGCGAGTAGCCGAGCAGCATCACATTCAGATGCTGTTTCCACAGCTACAATAATAATAACAACAACAACAACAACAACAACAACAACAACAACAACAACAGCAACCAGCAGTAGTACGAACAATGAATCCCGAAAATGGTTTCGGATCGGTGCTTGGCCGACTGCTTGCCTGCTGCTGGCTGGCTGGCGTGCTTCGTTGTTGTTGTTGCCCGTGCCCGTTTTCTTGGATTTGAGCAGGCATAGAGTAGAATCCATTCCAGTTTCGCTCGCTCGATTCGTTTACGATTTTGTAGCCGGCTGCAACCGCGCGAACAACAAAAGACCGTCCAAATCCATTCTTCTTCAGTTTTTCTCCCTTTTTAGTTTTGTTGCAAAGCATTTTTTGTTCTTTTCATTTTTGCTTTTATTGTGATTTCTTCACACCTCCAACTGTTCGTTCGAAAAAAATTCAATGTTGTTGTTATTGCATTTGGTCTTCTTGCCTGGGTTTTTTCACTTTGCGTCAATGCATGCCTGCCGCTTCACACTTTCAACTTTTGTGTCGCGCATTTTTTGCTTTCTGTTTTCGTCCTCTATCCACTCACACAGACGCATGCACACATACGGATACAAATAAAGACAAAAACAAAAGCGAATAAGCCAAGCAAGCAAAAGGCACAGGAGCGACTCTGCCTTTACTTTGAAGCGTTTTTTATTTGGAAATATCTGGCAATCCCGAGTATGCCTCCATAAACGGCTGTGTTAATAAACCGAGATCACATATTTTTCCAAAAAAGCGCTTAAAACTGTTCAGGGCCACTTAAAACCATTCGTTTCTATTTTGAAATGTCTTAAGAAAAGGCAATTGAAAGGGATCAAAAGAAGGAGAATTCATACTTCGTAATCTACCGGAAAATCCATGTTCTATGATCAAGGCGCTGCTCTTCTGAAGATGAAAGCATGATCAATTTGTTTCGTTCACAAACATCAAAATCTAAGCTAAACGCAAACCGCCAGCTGCGAAATGCAAATGGAACTTGACACGGTTGAATTTTCAAGACCAAAATGGAAATCATAAAATCCTCCTTTGCGATGTCGCTCAGAAAATGTCTATTGAGTATGCTTACTATCTCGACAGATACATACATACCTACCATTAAGTAGCCCGACAGCGCTGCGTAATATCTGTCGAGACTTTCGTTAACTCCTTGGTACCTGGTTCAAGGCTTGAGAATCAATTTTGGAAATCAGTTTTAGCATTGGCAATCCCCATTTTGTATGGCAGTCTGACTGCCTGTACTCTTTCCTTTTTCTGGTATTTTTTCTTTCAGGTAAAACAAAATAATTGCCAAATCTGGAACCTAAGAGAAGGGGCTTGTCACACTCAAAATTCCCGACGTAGATTAACAATTAAATTACAGCGACTGATCTATTCGGCAACCTCATTACTCGGTTACCTCAACCAAATTGCTAAGTAATAAAAACGTTTCTCCAAAAAATGTTTCATTAAAATTAATATTTTAATATGAAAATACTCAGAATTTTGGGCTAAAACCCTTAGAAATGAGAAAACCCATGACACATCCAGAAGGTAAGTGACTCCGGTAAGTTTTTCTGGTGATCCTTGACAATTTGCGGACTATGCGAGCTGAGGCCTTACTTTTGCATTACATATTCCCATATATACGAGTATATTTTGGATAGAAATAATACGGCAATGTGGGAGAAAGCATTGCAAACCACAGGAGATCGTAGAATACCGCAATTATCGGTACTACATTTTATAGGTCTATTAGAGACATCAAAAATATACCAACGGCTCCCCTTCTCAACATCCATAACACCTCATACAACTAGCAAAATTTATTTGCCATTCAGGAGGCGCCGCTATAACTACCCCCATTACTTTAAATAGGAGTCAAGTTAAGTTCTTCACAGAAGAGGTACGAGACAAGAATGTATTATTATTATACATTACACCATAATTTATTATCTCAACAAAGGTATTTCGGGGTAGTCGACAGCAAGGCCTTCGACATGCCAACATGCAGAAAGAAGCAATGCGGAGAAGCCCTGGGCAGGATTCGAGTTCGGCACAAGGAGAAAAATTGTACTAAACATGGGCACATGACAATCTGGCGCGGAGTTCTACTGTGATTTCGAACATTAAAATGGTGATGGTAGATACGTATTAAATCTGACAATAATTTGGATAAGATTACTTTTAAAATCTGCAATTATGAAGCATTTATATTGGTAATAATAGAGTTGTAAACAGCACATTAATAACGCACTTCCATTGTTAACAGTCATTTACAATATGGGCAATATGTAACTCCGCTACTCGCGCAAGTCAAAATAATTTCGGTCTTCACTAAACGGTTGAGGAATAAATAGACATATTCGGTAGAACCGCGGATATGCAAACACCAGTGAATCCTTGTAGATGTCGGCCAAACACAAATATAGCCAGAGAGGGGGTTTGGGTGAAACTTTTTTTTTTGACAATTCGAAAATTTGCACACCATTTGTTGGGTATTTGGTGGAAGACAAGAATAGTTCTACCTCCATATCAAAAGCCACTTCCTCATAACCACAGCATAATAAACAATGCAATTTTGTACACAAATTTTTCGCCAGTGACATCGCTAGCTTCAGCAATCATATTTGGCAGCGAAGATCAAACGATACGATATACCAACGAGCCTAACGATCATCAAGGAGCCAAAACGATCCTTATACTAAAGACAGAGAATGGATGTGCGTGTTATTTATGAACTACTAAAACGCAAAATAAGTTGGAAACAATCATCAAAAGGGCGCCATCTTGCAAGTGGGCCACCAACCATGTTTTGTACCATCCACAACATGCCAGATTCATTTCCGTATAAGTACTATCCTTGGTTGGCATATAGACTCCTATCACCTGTTGATTAATAATATATTCCAGGGTATTCTTCGTATTACCACTGAGCAAACCATAAATATAGAGGTCTCAAATCGCGAATATAGTGGTTTAATGAAACCACTGGTAATTGTTGTTGTATGGGAGCTACGCTTATGGAACACGCTGTGCATTGGGATCTAGCACTGAGCAATTTATTAAACCACTATTTTCGCTGTTCGAGCTTCTATAATATAATATAATATAATATAATATAATATATATAGAATCTATATATATATTGTTTGATCAGTGGCATTACTCAAATTCATCAGGTTTAGAGACGCACTTCATGCCAGTGATCGCAAAGCTGAGGTGTAAAGACACGAAAAGCGAGGACTCACTCAACAGCACTGCACACAAACTAAGTATCTCATACATATGTCGATAGGGAACCAACACTAATTTGGATCTGGTAGCGTTCTGGACTCGTTACGTCCATTTCAGGACAATCTCAAATTATTCGCTTATAAAATCCTTAGCTAAGTGTTGTTTTATGTGGGGTTCTTATGAAAAAGTTCACAAGATTGTATTCCTTTTAAAAATGTAAAGCTGGGTTGTGCTTATAAAGTTCTTATACGTTATTATACATCCAAACGATGCTTCTATCTACGAGCTACGAGGGCGGATTGATATTGAAGCTACCTTAACTTTTTTTTTTCAAAAACCATTTATTTCTCAACATAGTCTCCTTTTACTTCGACACACTTTGTAAGACGATATTCCAACTTTTTTATACCATCTGAATAATACGATTTCGGGAACCCCTCAAAATACGCGTTAGTTTCGGTAACCACTTCTTCGTTTGAGATGAATCTTTTTCCTGCGAGCCCTTTTTTTCAAGTTTGGAAACAGGAAAAAGTCACTAGGAGCTAAATCTGGACTATAAGGTGGATGATTAACCAATTCGAAGTGTATTTTACATAATTTTAGCATCGTATCTAATGCTGTGTGAACCGGTGCGTTGTCTTGAAGAAAGAGCATTTTTTTTCTTCTTTAAATGTGGTCGTTTTTTCTTGATTGCATCAATCAATTGATCCAATAATGAACGATAATCCTGTGATTGTGGATCCTTTTTCAAGATAATCGATGAGCAATATTCCGTGTGCATCCCAAAATACAGTGGCCATAACCTTGCCAGACGATTTCACTGCCATCGTCTTCTTCGGAGCACTTCCACCAGCTTCCACCCATTGTTTCGATTGATTTTTGGTTTCAGGTGTGTAGTGGTGGACCCACGTTTCATCAACAGTTATTAATCGACGCCAAAAATCAACAGGATTACGCTTTATCATGTCCAAACACCGCTGTGAAGTGGTCTGTCGAACGAGTTCTCGTTTTTGTTCGACACTGAGCAAACGCGGCACCCATCTTGCCGATAGCTTTTTCATATGCAAATGTTCAGGCAAAATGTTGAACACACGTTCATATGATATGTTTACCATTTCAACAATCTCACGCAACTTGACTCGGCGATCATTCATAACGATATCGAGGATTTTCTTGATATTTTCTTCAGTAACCACCTCTTTTGGCCTTCCTGTTGATGGTATTGTTACAGTGCTTGTTCGGCGCGTTTAAATTCAGCAATCCATTATCTTACCATGTAATCTGACGGAGCCCACTCACCGTAATGTTTATCGAGCTTTTCTTTTGTCTCTTTCGCCGTTTTCCCTTTCAAATAATAGTGTTTAATCACTGCACGAAATTCGCTTTTTTCCATTTTTCAAGAAACACAAAAGTTGCTTACTTCAAACGACTACAACAAATAAACTATTCGATGAATTTGGGTGAAATTTTAACAGCTGACGTTTGACAGATCGCAATTGCTAAAAAAATGTTTGTGTTTGTGCTACCATCTAACGCTAGGTAGCTTCAATATCAATCCGCCCTCGTATGGCCACAAAGACGATATTTTTAATTGGTTTCTTTGTAAGATGTATTCTAAAGATCTTCTTTTGTTGTCTATTTTGGCGCGACCTTAACCTTACATAGTTTACACTCCTAAAGAGCATGGAAAAGATGTTGTAGGAGTAGAACTCATGAAAGTCTGACGCGATCGCTTTGTCCTGACTCACAACAAAGCGATTGCGTCAAACTTTCATGCGTTCTACTCCTACAACATGTTTTCTATGCCAGTGAGGAGTCCTGATTAATCTCGCTGCATCTTACGGCGATCTCTATGCTGAATGTATGTACCGCTTATGCGTCAATGGTGTGGTCTTACTCTATACACTCTACACACTATTATCCTTTGCTTTTAAGTTTTATCTTCAAATATTTTTGTAAAAAATTATGCAATTCCCAGTTTCAAGATATTCAGGTTCTTTTGCCAATAAATAGCTAATATACCCGAACTATCTATGGTTATATTAGTTACTATGGTTTGGTGCCACTTACTAAGGAAGGATTAGAAGCGATATGATGTGAGAAAGGTTTCTCGAATGTAGTTGCATGATACATACACAGGAAGTTCGTAGTCTCTGAACCAGCGCATTCTTTACCGTGAGAAGTATAGCTCGTAAACCCATTGCACGAAAGTGAGCCTCTCACTTCCAATGGAAGGTATATAAACGCTTTGAATGCATTTATAAATCTGTATTAAAACATTTTTTTATATGGACAATATCGCAACTATTTGAGTTCAATATTCATTTGATTTATATATAGAAACTAAACATTTCAATAATCGCTTTGGCAAACCAACAATACTGGTCTTCATGAAGCTAATTACCAATATATTAAAACATACGTCTAGATAAATTATACATAAGTGCATTTACCAGCTGCACTACAGTGTCTTCACGCAAATCTGGCAAATATAAAAAATCCCCCATTCCTCTAATTATTCTACATATTTATGTATAAAAACAACTCACCGCTTTCAATACTAGAACTGCTCAGCCTGTATGTCTGGGATGTCTGCTTACGTTGTTATGCCTGCCTTCGACTGCACTGCCTGTTTGTGTCTATCCATCCATTCGTTCTTCCACCAGACCATTAGTCCAACACTTTATTATACAATTGTAGTGTGAATGCACGACCACAACAACAACGCAGCTACACGCACACACTCACTCACATGCAACAACAATAAGAATTAATTTGATTTGGTTTTTTACTTTTTTCTCTTTTCTACCCACTGCTGTTTGATAGCGGAAAAGCGTACAATTTAAGCAACAAACAACCGAACGTCGACGTCAGAGCATTTTCCTGCACGACTCCCTTTGCCACATTTCGAAGAGGTTTTTCTTCTTTCTTTTTATTTTTTGTATACACTTTTCGGTTCCTTTTCCAAATAGAATCTTCGTTTAGTTGCTTGTATGCATTTGCCTTTGCACTGATTTTTCACTCAAATTTGTTCATACATATATTTATGTCACTTCTGTTTTTAATTTATAATTCCTGCTTAAATTTAACAATAGGATTCATTTTATTGTTTTAGGCACTTTTTCATTAATTTTTTAACAGATTTTCACTAAAAACGAACAAAATCGCAGCCGACGCAAAAACGTAGAGCTCCTTACACCACAAACGAAAAACGATTGAATCAAATGAAAGGCGGAAGGCGATTGACATTTATAGCTGCTTGTTTAGTTGGCTGCCATGGTGGTGTGTATGTTCAGTGAGTATATGACGGTTTCTCTATGGTACGGAACGTAAGCAATTGTCATAAGTCTAGTATAAGTAGGACAAAGTAGAGGATGGAGGAGATATATGGGTCTAAATCGCTTTAAGTGTTTCGAAAATTATATGCATGATCAAATTACAGCCCAGGTATACAGATCTGACAAATTGTGTGTTTTTGTATTGTAGTTCAAATTTAATTTATCGGGGTTTCATTCAACTTTAGTGTTAATGTTTGCCAGCTATGTAAAAGAGTGAATCAGTTTCTAAGAAAAACAATATTAATACTATTTCTTAATTGCCTTCATGACCATCCAAGTCCAAAGGAGTTTATGTACAAGTTACGGACATATATTCTAAGCAAAGAACACAGAGAAGGGACACTTAAACGTCAAATTTTCTGACGTAAAAAAAATGTCTTTGTTTATCATTAGTTGCCTACATGGATAGGATTGTTTATCATTGGTTAACCAGAATTCTGCAGAAAATCATCCACACTACCACAGTTTTGCACATGTGCAAGAGTGCGCAAAATAAGAGTCATTTCTCTATATTCTCTGATTCTAAGTATAGAATTTTTTTTGAAACGAGTTTGTTTCCTTGATTTAATATTGTTTATGTTGAGTTATAACCGGGAAATGTGTGTATCAATAATTAAATAAAGCTTCTATAATACAATAACATCGAAATCGGTAGATTTTAATTAATATATGTTCATATATTTGTCATCTGTGTTCTTTAACATTTCCATTTTTATTAAAAGACCTCCTTAATGATATTTCTGTAATTCTACTTAACAAGAAATACAAAACTTTGACATTGTATTGGCAATATAAAACTTTTGAAAATTTAGCTTTAAAAAATTTGTTGCATTATCACATATCTAATATAAAAATAGGCACTAAAAATAAAATTTAAGGTAAAAAAATATGAGAAAATAGTACTATCTTAAAAAGCAAAAAAAATCAAATATTAAGAAAAAGGTGGAAAGGGCAACACTACTTTTGATTTTGACACATGCAGACTTGGTACCAAGGTGGACTTACTTACATGGTGACTGCAAGGTGCATTTTGTACCTCAGGAATTGTCAAACATAAGGAATTTGTGATCAAAATAAACGAAATTGAGAGGAATGGAGAAATACACAAGAGCTGCTTAAAGTGGTACAAAATTTATATAAAATATATTTAACAGTTAAATAGACTCATATTTTCTTCATAATGTCCAAACTTCACAAAAATAACAATTAAAAAACTCTTATTAACTCAAATCAAAGCTATTTGCATTGTTTGCATATTTGTTTTGATCGCATTTTTCTATATAATCAATTTTGACAGCTACGTCGGGAAAATTGGTTCAAAACAATTTGTAGTTGCTTGGTACCTGGATATGAGCGGTTGTCTTTCCTCATATTACCTCTATAATAATTTGTTCATGCATTACTAGCAAGAATGTTAGAAATAATGATATTCTACCATTAATTAAATTCCATTTCAATTATACGTTATACCCACGGTCCGGTTCAAATTTATAATCGCGGCTAAGCGATGTTCCATTTAATGTCGAGTCACATTAAACGTTTTTGCTGGCGCTCAAACCATACAGTAATATAGAGAGATAACTCTTCTTCCAATGTCAGCTGATGAAATGATTCCATTTTTTCCTTAACCGTGTGAAACAAAAACAATGCAATGTAAATCCGCCATACTTTGTTAAAGAAATTTATTTGGGACTAAATTTAGGGTACAATTGGTGGTTGCGTTATGGAGAAATAAAATCGTATCTTCAATTTAAAACAGTATAAATACCATATAATTAAAAAGCAAATTTTTAAGTAAAACTTTGTTTTTAATTACGTGAATAATAGTTACATTCGAATTATATTTATGTTTTATATTTATTTATTATTATTATTATTATTATTATTATATCGTACACCATAATTAATTATTTATAGCAATTATTGTAAAAAAATCAATCTTGAATACATTTTCAAAGCAGCATAAGCAAATAAGCTTTGGATAAACCTAATCACCATATATATTTTTTTTTCTTATTTATAACACCCAATTATTCGTAGATTACTACAAAGATTAACAAATTAAATAATCGGAAAACTTTATGACTAGTTACGATATGTTAAACGATTACTATGTTACACGTTCTGAGTTGATTTGGTACTTTTTATTTATCATAATGGATTAAATGGATGAAAATAAGTAATATAAAAATATCAGAATGTATTTATGAGTCTATAATAAGCTCAATATAATTACTATATACAATTTGCAAAATTATTTCTATTAAAATATATCTAATTTCATAGTCTATCAATAATGAAAGCACTATTCCACTTCTGATTTTAATTTATTTACTTTAATTTATGTAAATAAGTAGTAAAAATTATTAGCATCAGTAGCACTATATCATAAAAAGTCCAAATGGTTTTGTTCCCTGGGGTCTATTAGGAAACATCTGATCGCTAACAGACCCCCGAGCACTTATACACTTGCATTCAATTTCCCATTGATTTTGTTGTTGGATTTACGAAGTTATTTCTCTATACTACTCTATGCTCAAACTGCTAGTTTGAAATCAAAGTGGTGAAACGTACGTTTGCACCCCAAAAAAGATGCTCATATAAT
This sequence comes from Clusia tigrina, assembly GCA_920105625.2. Taxonomy (NCBI): domain Eukaryota; kingdom Metazoa; phylum Arthropoda; class Insecta; order Diptera; family Clusiidae; genus Clusia; species Clusia tigrina. The sequence continues at coordinate 50,781,631 of OV050030.1, forward strand.
GAAACAACAATACCCCCGAATCAAGATAAAAAGAGAAGTTGCAATTCGATGATGTAGCAACCGCTGAATGTGTTAACCAGAGAATACAGAGAAAAGAAAATTAAAGGTCAAACAGCAGAGCAGCGAAATAAGGCAGACGGACATTGTACACGAATCCACTCAAAATAGTGGTGAATCCACTCAAAATCGTGGTGAATCTACTCAAAATCGTGGCGAATCCACTCAAAACGTGGTGTGTCCGGTACGGACGCTGGCAGCGAAAAATACTTACTGTTTTCTGTATTCTCTGGTGGCAACGTCCTAACAGGTTGTTGTAATGAACTTATATTTCAGTTTTATTAAGCTTTATTTGTAATTTTTTCTCTGTACTCATTGTCATTAAGTAACTGAGACTTATGCTATGTTCCCACGGTAGTTTGATTTACGTAATTCAAGTTGCCGGGGGAACATGACATGGCTCACCAAGGATAGAGTATGTCTTACTTTAAAATGTATTGCAGTTTATTGTTGACAAGATTCGAAATTTGAAGAAGTAAGGAGGAAATGATGCATCATTTACCGATCACCTCATAATTTTTCCACTGGATAGTTAAGCGGGCTATATCCTTAAAATGATAATATAATATATATGACCAACCGCCCTCTGTGGTCTAGTGGTAAGCATGCTAGACTCACATCCCGAGGGTCGCAGGCTCAAATCGTGCCACGGGCTTGGTCTCCAAAATGCTTCTCTCTATAAAATCCTTTTCTCTTCGAGTCGAAAGCCTCTGTAACTACTACTCATTCCCCAACACCTTGCAGTCATAATTAATTATGGTGTAAGATATAATAATAATAATAATAATAATAATATATATGAACAATTTTTGTAGTGTTTCAAAATCGCCATTCACCTATATACAAAAAATGTTTTACGAGGAGTACTACTTATATTTCGGGAATAACAAATAATAACAAACATTTTTAAATGAAAATGGTTTTATTGTTTTTCAAAATATTCCCCTTGATGATCAAAACACTTTTGCATTCGTTCAAACCATTTATCATAGCAGTTTTTCCACTCCTCTTGAGACACCTCGACAGTCGAACTTTTTAATCATTTCCTTACACCAATTGACACGAGCCTTTTTTGGAGCGATTGTCAACTTACGTGGGATCCAACGCGAACAAATCTTTTTTACAGCCAAATGTTCATGCAATATTGAATGTATGGAAGTGGAAGTAATGCCGAAGGTGTCCTCTATCTCCCGATATGTCACATGACGATCTTGCATTATCAGTTCACGCACTGCATCGATGTTTTGTGGCCCAACAACCGATTTTGGACGACCTTCACGGAGTTCGTCGGCGACCGAAGTACGACCACGATTGTATTCACTATACCAGCGATATACTGTGGTTTTTGATGGTGCTTTATCGCCATACAAAGAACTGAGTTCATCGACACATTCTTGTTGAGATTATCCACTTCGAAAGTTGTGAAAAATAATCCAACGAAAACCTTCTCTTGAAATTTCCATTTTTTGGCCAAATTGATTTTCTTAACTCATTGTAAACAAAACAAATATCACTTGTACATCAACACTTTGTGAGTACGTTTATGTTAAAAAATTTCAAATTTTATTATGGTGTTGCCAGATTTTAGCATTGACATTAGTGTTGCCAGTTCCCGAAATATAAATAGTACCCCTCGTATTCAAATTTTAGCTGCTACATTGAAATTATGTTTCTATATCTCATTGGATCTATTGGACTAACTCATCATATAGATGAGAACATTGTAGTAAACAAATTATGATTATGAAAAAATCCACTTAAAACAACATTCGATGAGTCAGTAATTGAAAAGAGATAAGAAATAATATAGAAATAAGAGCAATACTGAGGAAACTGTTATTAAATATGAAAATGAGCAAACTGTTATTAATATAAACTTTGTCACCTATTTCGGAGGCAATTTATGTTAATTTAAACTAAATTTATTGAAACTGAATATTCAAACAAGAGTTTTTATATTACTTTAAACAATCCAGTCAATCGAGCTATTTGGAAAGATACTATTTTTCGAAGCAACATGACATGTTTCATAAAACTTGAACTAGAATCATAATTGTAATTGTAAGTTTACCGGACATTACCTTTTTTCTTTTTCAAACAGTAAGTTCATACATTATTGTCTAAAGACGTTCGTAAGACCCAAAAGTCATACCTCCTTTGTTCAATCACACTTCCAGAGTATATTTATCCAGATCCGTCCTTCTGCACCAAATATTTTACCACATTTTGGGATTTAAAAACATTTTAGAAAATAAGATAAAATTTTAAAATAAGATATGAAATTATTGTAAATAGTAAAAAAAAAACTGCCTATATATATTGTACTATAATAGAGTACAAAAAAACTTACGATTATTCGATATTTTCCCGGTATCACATGATTACATTTCATTGTAACGATATTAATTGTTTCACTGGTCAATACTGCTAAAAATTTTTGCGGGAACGCACTTGTAATTGTAATCGGAAAACTTAATTTTAAATTATTTAGTGTTTCCTTCTTGTTCTTATATGTTTTATTAGCAATATCATAACATTATTTTTTTATCTTATGACATTTTGTTAAATTTTTTTTATATGCCTTTATATACTATACTTCCAGCATTGTATCTCTGATATTCATTATCAGCGCTTTGCATCAATATGTGGATATTTAAAGATAACAAATGAGATTGCTCTGGAAAGCTACTACCTCTTTAGTGTGTCCTGAAACTGTATGCGTTTTTAATTTCTTCCATGTACTCTTCATTGCTTCCAACGGCTGCATTCTTGCAACCAATCGGCTGCCTATTGGATGAGTGAAACGGCGCACTTTGTTTTAATCGGCCTCGACACGTTACTGCATTACTTACCCCACGTCTCCACGGACAATATTTTATGGCATGCAATTGGCAATTTCAAGCAAATGGAGACAGCAAATTGCTTCAAGTTGGCTATTTATGGCTTGCAATATTCCAAGCCATAAATTGCCAACATGCTGTGTTGCAATCAGTTGTCGTTTTGTTTGTTTGACAGCCATTTCTCATTTTTTCGTGACGCTCACAGCATCGTCCAATATTTTAGTTTTACCGCGTATATAAAATTTATTTACACGCTGAAATGGATGGAGACTGCATTTCCCTACTTTGTAAAAAAGGATTCCCCCAGAATCTCGACTTCTTTCTTTTTTCCTCCTCTTCGTATAAATCAAGCAATTTTTTTAATGAATCAAGAGCGCGGGCATGTTCAAAATGACGATGACATAACATGGCAATGCACACCATTAAAATATTGCCATCTTTTTCAATGAAATTTGACAGTTTCAATGAATTATGCGATCAAAAATTTACCGTGGCGACGTGGGGTTACACAAGAATGATAAAATACAAAAATTGCGCCGATAGAAGCCAAACAAATTTTCATTCTGCGCATCTACGTCACAATTTCGAATGGCGAGTTGTCAAGCTGGAATACGATTGATAAGCAAAAATGTAAACATTGCATACAATTCAATTTGCAAACTTTAAAAGCAAAAAATAATGAAACTAATTTAGTTCAGTTAATGTTTTTGTGTATTTTCGTTTGCGCGTGTAAGCATTTTCTACAATTTTCTTATTTAATATTCTTATTTTTGTGAACATTCTGTTCTGAAACACAATTTCTTAATTTTTTTTATTACAATTAATATGAGAAGCTTCTTAATTCATTTGTTATTAGGAGATTGTCTCCATTCAAATTAACAAAAATTTAATCCTGACTGCTCACGTATTCCATCATGCTAGCACTGAGCACCGATAAGCCGCCTTCGCTTAAGTGATTTCCCCATGAGAGTGATGGATTCTCATTGTTTTTAAATGACCTAAACCTTACTGAGTCATTTGCATGGCTTTCGTTTGATGCTGATGCATCGAAAATTCTGTTGTCTGCAAGAGCACAATTTTCTTGATTTTCTCCATCAAGGGCTTCCGGATTGTTTACATTTTTAACAGCTTCTTCATTCGTCTCGTCGGAAACAAACGCAACTGCAGCTGAAATTGGAATTTAGATATCTTCTTGTACAATTGATAACAAGCATTACCTTAAGCAGAAAATTAATTCATTTAAAAATTAGTGATAGTGAGGAAGAAAGTATTTGTGTTTTAACGTTATTAAATAATGCATCGGCTACTGCTGTGCAGCTATTAAAAGATAAGGAGACTTCCATAAAAAGGCGTATTCTTCGAACTTCGTATTATACAGCAAAGGATTTTGCCCATAAAGCGGTATGAGCTCCATTGTTTGTGTTCGATTCCAATTCATTATTTAAAAATAAATTTTATTTTTGCGTGTTGATACAAATATTAGCAAATGTGAAATTAGTAAATTTCACATCAGCAAATGTCAAAACAGCAAACGTCAAATCAGCAAATGTCAAAATGAGTCCAGAAATTTTCAACAAAATAAAAAATCTCGCCTCACGTAACTTTTCTCCTCCCCGCTTCCCTCTTTGCCCGTAGACGTCAAAATGAGTCGACTCTTTGAGGCTAATGTGAACATGGTCTATGTGTGTGTAGTATCTCTGCACCGACACGGTACTGCATAATCTTGGATCATTCATTTTTCGTTTACTCTTAGTGCTGAAACACAATGTGCGGCTAAGGCTCTGTCAAAAATACAACACGGCTTCTTAAATGGAAGGGCACATAATGAGAAGCTGAAGCTTGAAGCGCAAGTTTCAAAATTTTCTACTCTGTGGCGATGCAAAAGAGAAAACAGCCAGTGATGATATTTCCGAATTTTCGAAAGTACTTTTTTACTCAACGCAAAGTACTCTTTCCGGCTCGAGAGTACTTTTTTTTTCTAATAAATCACAAATGTAAAACAAAAACAATTGGTGTTGGTCTTCAAGTGTATATTTAATAGAAAAGTATCCATGATACTTCTGCTTTTAATTTATAATTATAACTACATTTTATATCAATTTCTATTTACATTTATGTTTACATGTATGTATATATTTATATTAACATAATCTACTCACGAAAATCTTTAAATTAGTTCAGGAGGAGTTCTCCTAACGACTTTGACTTAAATAATATAGAAACAACATGCCCTCTTGTTTGATCGAAAATCTAAATAATTTGATAGTACTTCAAACATGACAGCGATGTATACGTTTGTCGTTTTACACTCACACACTCTCAATGTTTGACCGGCATTTGATGTGTCTGCAGTCAGCTTTAGAACATAACATAGGAATTTTGTGCATCGGAGAGTACTTTTTTTGGGTCGAAAGGACTTGGGGACTTCTTAAAATCGAAAGGAGGTAAAAAAGTACAATTCTACTACAAATATCATCACTGAAAACAGCTGATTATCAAATTTCAAAAATGGATATCAAAACTGGCGTTACCAGACATGCTTTGTAAAAAAGGTATTCTTATTGGAAAGAAGGAAAATGATACATTATCATTAAATAAAACTTTTTATTCATCTCATATAAGTTAAATTCATAATATCGCATGGTATTGTACACGAATTTAAGTACATTTATTTAAAATTCTTTCACGATAAATATTTCAAATATGTGGTAACAACGGTCGCTGCAGCTGCATGTGGCTTCATCATTTTGTTCGTATTTTTCGTTTGCAGCATTTCATTTTTTATTGCGCTTCATAGTCAGCCTCGCCGCAAGCTTCAACGTCACATTGTGTTTCCACCTTTACGGTATGCGGACCACAATGTCAGACGCGGATAAAATAATTTTGGCTGCGGTTACAGTGTGTTTGAAAAAGAAAGAAATGAATGAAAAACAAAAGCAACGGAAAAAAATAATTTGGATGAAAAATTCGTACCGAATAAGGAATGAGTTTACTCATAAAAACTTAGCGGTAAAATTTAATGAATTCAATGATATCAAGTGTTGCGTGTGGTAGCGAAGAAAGTTTCCGCTCAAAGAAATGGCGTCCGTTGAGTCAGTTGGCTGCAAAATATTCGGAGAATTCTGATCGGTTGCGTATCCGGTGGGCTGCAAGAATGCAGCAAGTATTTCATACGGATAGAGAAAAAATGGAGTTTTTCAGCAGCTATTGAGGAAGAAGAAGAGTTGCGTGTCTATATTAATCTATGCTTTGGTGATATCATTGATTGGTAAAAACTAAAAATAAATTTTTCTTGGTTACAAAGTCAATCCAAATGTTCAAAGCTATTGTAAGAACGCTTTTACCAACGCAGAAGCCAGTATTCGTTGCTGGAAATTTGCAATATAACCAGCAGCAACAGGAAATAAGAAGACGAATTTGGGGATATGTTGCGATTGCCTTCAATCGTGTGGATGTCGAGAGAGTAAAGCTGGTTGGTGCCAATAGGACGTGCGCCGAATGGATGCTGAAAAATGGCGGCGGGGTGCGCATTGTTGAAATGCCTGGCAGGTTGCTAACTGACTATAATTCATTGCCAGCCGAATCAACGAAATTCCGCATCAAAACTATTGACGCCAGCAATGCATCCATAATGAAGATAGGCTTGGAACACTTCAAAGGATGCAAGGACATTGATACAGTTATCTTACATAATTGCAAACATCTGGAAGGCGATGGTTTGGAAGGGCTTTTGCATGTAAAGCAAACACTAAAGCATCTGCAGGTATCCGGATGCTATAACATACGCGACGAGGGACTCAAAGTGATTGGAGAATTAAAGAGCTTGGAGGCATTGAAAATATTCGATATGCTTTATGTAAATGACATGCAAGCAGTGACACAGGAGTTACAGCGCGCCCTGCCAAAATGCAAAATAGATGCAAAAAAGGAGACCTAATATACGTGTGCAAAGCCAGCGCTAATTTGTTCCTGATATAATCTAAGAGTTGAGCAGTAAATTATCCTTATTTACTGTTAATTATGTAAATTGGAAATATATTTTGTTACAGATTTTATTAATAGGCGGTCAAGAATCGGAACAATCCTCTTCACTGGATGGCCACAGTCTAAATGAGGAGCAGGATATAATGATAGAACTCACCTTAAGTTACAGAGATCAAAGTACAGGGAGACTGTAGTATTGAGGTAAATACTGTTAGTAATTAATATAAGAAAGTGGTTCAATTTGCAGATTGTGTAGTATTTATATAAGGAGCGATTACGTGCAGAAGCTTCAAACCGGATGAAAGTCATGCTACTCGATACTTCTCTCTTTCCTAATGGAAAGCCTTTGTAGCCAGTGCATATGGTTCAATAGCGTTATGCATATGATATAAAGTGTTTAAAAATTACTTTAAATTTTACTAAAATTTATTAAATAATAGTTGTGTTGTAGTTTTTGTTTTTGTTTCCATTTTACAGTAAATAAATACAAAATGAATCTGTACATTGAATACTTTTTGGTGTGATATTGTGCAAATGAACACAAACATACATGAGTATAGTAAAGAAAGCATGAACTAAGATGATGCGAGTATGTACGGACGTATATCCTCGACATCCAAAAGTTGTTCAGGTGCCACGCGCTCTCCACACATAGGACAAATGCTCGTTTCGGACAAAATTCTGCAAGTGTAAATCAAAATAAATACAATTGAATTTTCATCGAAGTAGTCAAATACTTTTCCATCTCGGCGCGAAAGCACAAGAAGTCGCATTCCGGACACGATGTCATAAGTTGCTTGATTGTATGCTGTCCTGTGGCAATGCAAATGGGTAGCGTTGTTTTACAACTGTAACAAGTCACCTCCATGTTGGGTAGATTTGTGTCACATATGGGGCATTCCATCGCCTCATCTTCAATGTCGTCTTTAAAGTTTTTAATACCTTTGGGAGCTTTGCGTACAACAGATTCCACCTTTTTGGCATAGCGTGCATCCAATTGATTACGATATTCTGGGCGCATTAGCGTTGAAGCGTAAGTAAAAGCAGACTTTTTGAGACCAGCGCGATGGCACTCAATCACTGTGGAGGTGAGGATGGGAATGATGTCTGAAACAACAAATAATTAAGAATGAAATGAGTAAAAAGTTAAAGTATATTTTCCCAAGTTTTTCTGACTGAACTGAGTACATAGATGAAATTTGGGCAGGTCCTTATCAGCGGCACAGAGAAATTCGCTTCACAATTTTGCACAGAGACAAAATTGAACCAACACCAAAAAAATTTCAGTAGCTTAGCTTTCAATCTCTTAGGAACAATTAGAAATACCACAAAAGGCTAAATAACCATGCATAATAAGCAAATGCGATGCGGATTTCATTGACGAAACTAAAATAGTGGAGTGCTTCGGTTGTATAATCGCGCCTCAAGCTAACTCCGTTGCAGAACTCGGGTGAGTTAGTTTGAAACATCCTCAGATAAGGCGCTTCTAACTCGAAATCTGGGGCTTGGTTATGAAAAACGAGTATTTCTTCCACTTCTAAAAAGATGCAAGGAAAGCAACAGAAAAGCGAAAGCAAATGGGATAGTTTAGAAATCCGGCAAAAATTGCAAGGCGGAACTCTGAATATCAGTTTAGTTTAGTACCAGCTTCCAACTGTTGAAAAGGGAACTTCCTTTTTGAATAATAAAAATCTGCCATACAATGACATTGGTGAGATGGGTGGATAAAAACTAGAATTACTACAGAGGAACATGAATTGGCGCGCAGAGGAGCCTCTCTCGATTTGACCAATGTGGAACTAGTACCTGTTTCCATGGGTGCGATTAAGAGGGGCATCTACATGCAGTGTCTTACCTTAGCAGGCAATAGATGGAGGACACTTACAACATGTAATACATCCCGGGCGACCTGGCCAGTCTTTAACACAGCGAGATCTAGGGATCTCATAAACAGGGACCGCATGGACACCAGCCGCCTCACGGCGGCCTTTACGGGTCACTGGCTCGTGGGTACTCATGCAGAGAAATTGCAGAGACCGTACAATACCCATTGTAGAAGTTGTGGAAATTCAGAAGAGAAGGAAACCTTAATCCATTTTCTTTGCGAATGCCCGCCTCTGGCGGCCGCAAGAAATAGAACACTAGGAAACTATTTCCTAGCGAGTTTATCCGATCTCCCGGTTGTAAAACCGAAAGATCTTTTAAGATACCTAAACTCAACAAAGTGGATTTAGTGAACAATCCATGGTTTTCTCCGGCGTTAGGAGAGGTTGTGGTATCAAAACGTCGCTAAGGCGATAATTGTGATCCATGTGAGGACTGACTTGGATCAGCCAATGAAACCAACCAACCAACAGAGGAACATTTGGCCATGGGTAAGGACAATCCGAGGGAGTATCTGTGGCGTAATGTGATCGTTGATCGGATTGCGCCAATCTTCACAATGTAAATTTATGTTCAAATTAGTGCGTCGATTTATAGATGAGACTATCCTCATCTTTCAAATAATTAGGGTCATCACAATAGATCTTTCAGGTCGCAGTGTATAACACCCTTATATAAAACTAATCTAATCTAGTGCGTCGCTTCATCGAATCTTCACATATTCTCCCATCACTTAAGAATCTTACTTACGTTCCGGAAATTGCGATATATTTGCTGCCACTTGCACCAGCAGCTTGGCGGCCAATAGATGGTTTCCTAATTTAACATGGATTCGCACGAGTGTGTAGCGATGCAATAGAATTAAATTCTGACGCATCTCTGCTGTGATTGCCAGATTGTTACGGCGCAGCTCTTGGTACATGGAGAATAGGAGATCCCTTGCAGATTTATAATTGCCACTCAATTGCTCCTGATTGGCGATAACGACCGCCGTTTTCGCTGCATCCTTATAATGTTTGCGCGCCATATACAAACGAAAAAGGTATCGAGGATCCTTCGGCGACCCATCCACCTCACCGAGTAGAAACTCGATTAGTTGCGTTGCCAGTTGTTCATTGTTCGACGTGGCCACACAATCGATGGCTAAAGACAGTGCCTGATTCTCCTCATTACTAAAGGCGGAGGCCTTCAGCAGGAAACGGAGCGCCTTGGTAAACTCACGCGCCAAGAAATAATACTTCCCCGTTAATAATGTGTACTTCTCGCTTTCGAAATAATGCGCCAAAACCAGATAGTCACTGGATTTGGCGTTCTCGTAGCGCTCCAGCAGTTCGCCATGCTGCTTGAGCTTGTTGTGTCGCTGTGCCAAAGCAAAAGCTTCCTCCACACAACCACAGATCACCAGGAACTGGAGCGCTTGCTCGATATCACCGATTTTCTGGTAGAATTTAGCCAGCATTTTTGCCGCCTCCATCGAGCGAGATTCGAGTACAATTTCCGAGGCGGCATGTGGATCGCAGAGATGATCCAGGTATATGCGCACGCATGTATCGAGATCGCCAGCGATACGATAACTGTTGATAGCCTCTTCAAACTGTCCATCCGATTCTTTGGCCTTAGCATATGCTGCATGCAGTTTGGTGCTTTTGACATGCGGCAATATTTGATTGGCCTTGTTCCACATTTTCAGTGCTATATAGTGGCCACAAGCTTCATCGAAATATCCCCCGCGTTCGTATAGGCCGGCTCCTTCAGTCAAATGTCCCACGGTAGCCAAGAGTTCACCACAGTCATAAAGCAGTTGTTTGTCGTTCAACTCCACGGCGTATTGGATCTAAAAGGAAATTCAATACGTTGACAGGGAGAAAACCCATGGTAACTTACCCCTCTACGGAAATCTCCAGCGCGTATGGATGTTCTCGCTATGCCCATTTTACATAGCCGCACATGTTCCTCATATTCAGGCATGGTGTTCACCAACTGCTGTTCCACGGAATTATTTATGAGATCCTCTTTGTAGCCTTTCTCGTAATGATACAAGGCATCAGCATAGTTTCCACTAAAAACAGAAAGTATAGTAGGCAAAATGTAGACTAGGCTTAGTGACGTACGTAAACTCCAATTGCTGTGCGTATTCGCGCGCTATAAAAGGCACTTCATCCGGCTCATACTTATGGGCCAGTAACAAAGCCTGTTCCCATTGCAGCAGGTCACAGCAGATTTCCAATGCTTCTTTGGTATATGTACCCTTTAGGAAGTACTCTTTGGCGTCCTCATATTTGCCCAGCAATAGACAACAGAAACCAGTGAGCATTGATATATCTTCGATGTAGCGTATGTCTTCCAATACTAAAACCATAGCGGCTTCACCCAAGTGCCGAAAGGCACCCAGCGCTGCAAGTGATGATTGTAAATAATGTTCGCAATTGCATTAAGCAAGTAAAAGCATTCCATTCTGCTGCCTGCGTTAATAAATGCCTTTACACTAACTTACCAATATCCGGCTCCAAATCCGCTATAGCCTGCTCCCCGAATTCCAGCCAAGAAGCGTTTAAATTAATTTTCTCACAAACCTTGTAGGCTTCCGCGTACTTCTTCAAACGCAGCAACGTCTTCACATTACTGCTGGCTACGTTGCCCGGCATCACCAGGTGCGTGTGTAGAGTTTGAACCGCATACTGTCCACCCTCAACATGCAGGACCATCTCGCCATCGTACAGCATTAGCGGCAACTGTGAGGATGTTAGTTTAGTTTCACCCGCTTTGATTGTGTGTTTACCTGAGCAATTTATACAGACATTTATTGAAGGTATTCCGGGGGTTCATAATTAAATTACCATTGACGGAATGGCGTACAAAAGTGTGCGTTATGACTGTTTTTGTATCAAAACTAATGAACACATTTTGCTGCGTCAAATCCCAGAGACAGCCTTCACACTTTTTGGGGAAGTCCGTTATGATGACAGCCTCTTCGACAGCCTGAAAGGACCGGGAAAACTTTCAAACCAAATATCTTAAGAATCAAAAGAGATTGGGCGTAAATTTTATGTGTAGTTGGGCTTGTGCATGGATTAGCGGAACATCATACACTACTATATCCTTGTACTGAACAACGACGTTGTTCTGAATAGTAAATTTGGAGCAATTTTTAAATCTTATTTAGTTATTTTAAAATAGAAATAAAAAAGGTTAAGACTGATGATGAGCGCAATCGACTCTTTAAAAAATTGTGTTAGTCACTACTGAGATGTAAATTATAAATAGTTTCAATATAATTTATTTACCGGTATGAATACAAAGCCCTGTCCATGCTCATCGATGAATATGACTTTTGTGCCCTCAGCATCCGCAAATAATTTCGAAATTCCCATGTTGTGACGATAGATTGTACAAACATCCCACTTTTCTAACGAAAAGTAAACCAGTTGACCAATCTGGAACGGATTTTGAATCAAATTACAATACCCTACAGTCAGCATTAGTATTAACAAAAAGCGCATAGGCATAACAGAGCCGTACTAGATGATATAATGTCAGATAGAGAAAGTCTTTACCGACAATAACTGCAAAGTATGCGGACGCGGTACCTAAAACATGGTCATCTCTGAAATTAGATCACTTGTATTGGTCCACTATGCACATGCGCATAACTTTGAACTTACATCTGTGGCGAAAATTAAAAACTCCTGTGTAAGATCGAAGCAGATAATAACAGTATCGCTCAACGAGGGCAATGATGTGGGAAAGGTTTGCACTAATTTATCCCTGACATTGGGATTATCGCTGATAATCGCTTGCAGTATTAATTGCGGAGTACACAGCGTTGCACAATAATCCGCATTCAATTTAATGTCAACCACATCAGTAGGAAAGTCACGTTCACTAAGCGGCTGTGGATGATCACCAAGCGTTTTACCCAGATCGTAGAACCAACAATGCCTGCCAATGCCAGCCACAAAGTGAAAGGGCCCCATGCCAATAAAAGAGGGTTCACTTTCGAGTATTTGTTGGAACGGAATAGGCTTGGACTGCAAATATATTGGTAATTCTATTGTAAATATGCAGAACTGACCTTATTCCGAACAAACCTTCTCCGGTGAGTACACATAAATTGATACCTCGGCTAAACTGCTCAGTATGGCAATTCTTGGCGGTGCCACCGCACACAATGTTTGCAACTTAGTTACGTAAGTGTAAACAGTGCCGCCCAAGGTGGACACTGCCAACAATTGTCCGTCGCTTGACCAATCGATCATTTTCACTCCCGAATGATCTGGTACAGTGATTATTTTTTCGGTTTCTTGTAAATTCGTAATGGAATGAATTTTGATACTAATAGGAAATAATCAACAGTTAAAAATTTGAATTTCTAGTTAGATTTGATAAAATAATACTACGTTTCATCTCCACACGAAGCGACAATATCCAAAGCTGGACAGTACGCTAAACCAGTAAGCACTTCTTTATGATTTTTCACCTGCCACAGCTCCTGGCCCACATCTTTGGGATGCGTTGAAATGGCCACCACATGACCATTTGAAAACCCCAGCAGAATGTAACCATCGCCAAACCATTTATGCTGCAGCAATGAGCCATAACGTTGCTGAAACCCCAGTTCTGTGGGTGCATCTGGATCTGGCAGATAATATAGGAAGAGCGTGCGCTTGCCAACAATCATGCTGACGGCATTATCACCGTTGACGCGATCATCGTTGGCCATTTCCGCAAAATACATATCTGTGGGCACATCCCGCAGCTGCACGACACGCATAGTATCACCCTCCTCGTTGCTAAGCGAAAAACTCTTGTCATCGGAACCCAACGCGAGTAGATTCTGTGCAGACCAAGCACCACAAGTAATGCGCTTTGTATGCTTACCAAGTATAGGTGTACGTTTGCCAGTGCGATGATTATAAATGGATAGATTACCGCGCGATGTTCCAACTGCTAGTATCTGTTCTTGTTTGGACCATATGATGGAGGTGAGTGCGTCGCGCAAACCTGATTCTATGCTCGTTTTGAGTTGTGTAGTGGCATCCCAGAGCATAATCACCGGTGAGGTGGCAGTGATAATGGCAAGGACTTCACCCTCGTTGTCCCAACAAAAACCGGTACATATACTAAGGGAATGATGGATGGCAAATACATAATTGGATTGGATTTTTCAATTTGTATGATTATCTTACCCAGACAGCAGTATTCTTTCAACGAGATGACCCTGCCTATTGAATATTGCTACTGATCCATCAGACCCCGTTGTGGCTAATAAGACACCAGTGGCACCTTTCTGCCAAATGAAGTAGACATCGCCAATACCGTGCGGATCATCATACTTGTAGAGCAGTTTATCAAAGGACATTTTTGCCCTCGATTTTTACGTAAACTAATTTTTCCTAGTTTGATTGCACCCGAGATTATAATAAAGGGATTCGTCTATGGCTTGCACCTAGCAATTGAAAACTTTGCAGTATATGCGAATTGTGAAAATTTTCCTCCGTTTTGTTTTGTTCCTCATTTTTGTTGTCGTTTTTATGTTGCTAAGCAACAAGTGTGTGTGTGGTGAGATCTACCTTTGGCTCAAGGTGAATTTACTTATATGGTGGCTGCAAGGTGAATTTCTTACCTCCGGAATTGTCAAACATAAGCAATGTGCGATCAAAATAAACGATATTGAGAGGAATGAGAAATACATAAGGGCTGTGGTACATAATTTATATAAAATATATTTTATAGTTAAATAGACTCATATTTTCCTCGTAATGTTCAAACTTCACAAAAATAACAATTAAAAAAGTCATATTCACTCAAATCAAAACTCCATTTGCAATTGTTTGCATATTTGTTTTGATCGCATTTTGCTCAACATTCAACTTTGGCAGTTACGTCGGGAAAATTGGTTCAAAATATTTTGTTATTGCAGTCACCATGTAAGTTAATTCACCTTGTTATAGCGTATAATTTGTATTGTTTTGGCAACAATACTATTGTGATAGGAGATAAATACAATTTTTGCATTGTTGAAATATGCAAAATAAAAGCAGAAACATAACTGATAATCAGGATAATAGTGATTTGGACAGGTGCGGCGAGCATTCGCTAAGGTAGTGCTTAATTCCTGTCATAGTGTAACTAAAAAGTGTATACTTCAACAACTTTTTCCATGACATTTCCCTCTTAAACCATCATTCTTAGGTCCATCATAACAGTATAAGTATAGTGAATTTATTAGCAGAGAAAATGAAAGCTCGAAAAGGATCTGATCAAAATAAATGTAATAGTTCTCAAGGGATATGGATATGAAATTAAAAAGAAATTGCTGAAGCATACACTCTGTAAAGAATTATGGTCGCATATATTTTATTCAGCTGCCTATTGTTATTTTCTATTGAATAGACTTACTTATGCTATTTCGTGTCTATTACCTCCACCATGGTATACTCCTTTTAATAATCTAATAATTTATTCTCGTTCGCATTAAAATCAGAATATTCGTTATATTAAATAAGTTATATTTTCTTAAATAAAGTTACTACAGCCTCATATATATCGATTCATATTTCTTAAATACTAATGATCCTACTAATTGGTAGCACCTCAACAGGATGCCTAGTTTGCAATGGACCAGCCACTATAGAGCACATTCTAAATGAATGCCCAATATTCAACAAAATTAGAAATGACATTTTTGGAGACAAAACACCTACAAATTTACTAAAAGAAATTAATTATTGCAATATATCAGCAATAGAACATTATTTTAAATCAGCTAACCTAATAAAATATCTATAAAAGTTATGTACATATATGTATATATATGCATATGCGTGTATGCGTGTGGGTTGTATGTTGTGTGCATGCGTATGTATGTATGTATGATTATATAAATAAATCATAGTCGAAAGCCCTAGCAGCTAGTACTCTTATTTAAAATTAGTTATAATAATTAATTTTTATAATTAATTATAGTAATAATAATAATAAATATTAATGAGATTATTCTTATAGAGACCAAATTTTTGGATAACAACTAACAATCATCATAGAAAGAATAAAATAATATTATGAATGATGGGTGTTTGTGAAATATGTTAAATATTATTATTATTATTGTTAATATATATTAGCTCATAATAAAAATGAGTGCTAATAGCTTAAAGCTAGAAATACTATGACCTTAAGCTTATGTCTAGAATAATGAATTATATTTATATTAGTTAGTATTATTATATTAGTGTATATATGTAGGAGAGTTTGAGGAACTGAATAATTTTTTAAAAGTTTTCTTTGGATCGGTTATATAGAAGGGATGAAGGAGTGATTTGAGAAAAAATGTCGATCTTTATATTCGAATTCTGGGCAATCATTCAGGATGTACTGGATGCTTATAGGAGTATTACTATTACAGAAATGGCATATGTTTGAGAAGTGTTAAAAAATGTGTAAGTGTAAGTCTTGTAGACGTAATCTTTCAAATTTGATTAGCTCTGTTCTAATAAAGTTGGCGGTGTGGTTGAATTTTAGAAATACGTTTATTGATGATTTGTTGTGGTTTATATTTTTGTAGCAACTAGGAGGCAATTCCCAAAATTGTGTCCTTTGTATATTATGGTAGAAAGATTTAAGATATTTGTTTATATCGTCCGAACTTTTTTAAGCGCGTTGATGACAGGGGCCTTTGTAGCCAAACGATTTTTTTATTTATTTATTTTTTGTATTTAAACGTTATAATTATACGTACATATACAGCGTTTATAATATTGCAACTAATTTATACATTTAAAAACTAACGAGCAATTTAAGTTTATTCATTATATTCAGTTGGATAATTCTCACCGCATTGGTGCTACTAGTTTGTGAGGTCTCTGGGCTTCATTCTCTTAGGACGTCGTTCCGTTTGGTTTAGTTCGGAGAGCTTCAATGCCTCTTCGTTTATGTGGTGTTAAAGTCGTTCGTAATGTAAGATTGCGACTTTCGTAATTTTGCTGTGTACCGTCATCACGCCAAGATCTCTGTGGAGGTCTGACATTCGTACGTACCAGGGTGCATTGACTATGTTCCGTAGAACTTTGTTTTGAAATTTTTGTATTCTTTTAATATTGATTTGTGTGGTGCATCCCCAAAGTTGAATACCGCAACTCCATACGGGTTTCAAGATTTGATTATATAACAAAAGCTTGTTATATGTAGAAAGCTAGCGTAGATGATCTGCTAAACGAATGCAATATGTAAAAGAAATCTAAAAGTAATGAGAAGAAGAGTTTCTGTCAAGGTCCGTGTTCACCATTTTTTATAATGCAAGTACTCTACTATTTTTCAACTGCATGCAAACTTCCACTGACCCTGTGCAATTGACCTGTGAGATAGTTGACGTTCCTATGAATGTGGGTCACCCTGTGCCATTGAACTTTTCTTTGTTATGTTTTGACAACTATCTTCGATAACAAGTCGTAGGAAATCACGTCGTTAATTGTTCAACATTTTTAACATTTCAATGCAATATATATTTTGATTTTTAATTTTCTTCGAATACATAAAACATCGTCACAATGACGAATGAGTTGCCAACGGAGTATGATTTGATTGTAATTGGCACCGGTAATAAAACCCCGACGTAAATTTCCTACTAGATGATTCATGCTTTTCTGTTCCTTTTGACAGGATTTCCGGAGTCATGTATCGCAGCTGCTGCAAGCCGTATAGGGAAATCAGTATTGCATATTGATCCCAATGAATTCTACGGGGGCGCTTGGGCTTCGTTCGGTTTGATAGGTCTCAATGCGCTGCTTGAAACCGGGACCACTGAAGTACAAAATGGGAGCTATAAATGGTACATACAGCTTACTAATCATATCGAGGTAGATTCTATGGCAATGGAAGTGGAAAATGCGGCAGAAGCAGCCGCCAATACAATTGATTTATCTCAGTCAGAGCTGTTACAACAGTCGCGACGTTTCAATTTGGATCTTTGTCCCAAAATACTTTACTCAGCTGGAGACCTTGTTAAGCTTCTGATAAAGTCGAATATTTGTCGCTATGCGGAGTTTCGAGCCGTTGATCGGGTCTGCACTAGTTTCCGTGGTGATATACTTAACGTGCCTTGCTCTCGGAGCGATGTTTTTAATACCAAGGAGCTGAATATGGTGGAAAAGCGACTACTGATGAAATTTCTCAGCATGTGTATGTCGTACAATGAGGATGAATTCAAAGATGATATGATTGCTTTCAGAGGCAAAACTTTCAGTGAATATTTGAATACGCAAAGGGTCACCGATAAAATTAGTACATGCGTACTGCAGGCTATTGCAATGTGTAATCCTGTTACAAGCTTCGAGGATGGTATGCAGCGGACGAAGCGCTTCCTTAATAGTTTGGGACGTTACGGTAATACGCCATTCCTGTTTCCCATGTATGGGTGCGGTGAAATTCCACAGTGTTTTTGCCGACTGTGTGCTGTCTTCGGCGGAATTTACTGTCTTAAGCGTCGCGTTGAAAATATTACCATTGATGATGATACACAAAGCGCCACTGTCGAGTTGGAGGGAAAAGCAATACGCGCAAAACATGTAGTTAGCTCGCATGGCAATCTGCCTCACAATTTCTGTCACAGTGGCAGTGGTATTTGTGGGCAAGGTGAGCTCATAAATCACTTGTCCAGAGGGATATTTATTACGTCCACTCCATTGGGTAATGAAGAACTTAATGTAGGTGGTGGTGGCGTTAATTTGATGCGTTTGGTGTCTGAGCAACGAGAAGCCATTTTAATACAATTGTCGCATTACTCGGGCACATGCCCAAAAAACTTTTGTAAGCTTTATTTGTTATTTTATTCATCTTCAATCTGTATTGACTTTTAATTAACTTTGCCAACACTTTCAGATGTTTTCCATATCACAACACCAGCTTTAAGTAACCAGCCGGAACAGGACTTAGCTCCTTTCACCAGCCAAGTATTTGACAATCAGCTAAGTGCCCCAAAGCTTCTTTATTCCGCCTTCTTTACATTAACCGCTCGTGCAAGTTCTGCGACAGCCACACCTGCTGCTGAATCAAATGTTATATATTGCACGTCTGCCCCATATTACGAACTGGATTATGATCTTTCCATTAAGAACGCATATGACATCTTTACTAAACTCTACGATTCTGCTGAATTCCTACCACGAGCTCCAGATCCCGAAGAAATTCTTATCGAAGGAGAAGATCCATGTGAATTACAGGAATTCAATTTGGATGCAGACTTACGGGAGCAATTCCAAGAGTTAGAAAAGCGAGTGGAAGAAATGCAAATACCAGACACCCATTAAATTTTCCAATTATGCGTTTTCCACTGCCTTGGTAAAAATTCCAGTTTTACATTTTCCACTATAGTCGCACTATTCAGGAAATTTGAACAGTAAAAATTTTATATATGTCGTATATAACTTAAATTAACTTAATATTAAACAAATTATTTGGTATTTAATGCGTAGATTTGCACAACGCAGCCTCAAAATATATAAATATATTTATATTATCAATTTTAATGTCGTGTATATATTGTAAGCCATAATTATATAATCGAATTTATCTAAAATCAGAGTAGTTCGTCTTTCTAAGATATCACAGGAAGTACACAATAAAGATATTGTCTTAAAAGGAAGTTAGAGTATCTCACGCAATATGCGGAGATAATACATCTTCGATCACAGTCTTGGATCCCATATTCTTATAATTTGCCTATTACTTAAATTAACGCGTGCCAAATTTTGGGAAAAACGAGAATGGCTGGGGGAAACCTGATCAACGATCCTATGAGGAATATGACGTATTGAGCATCTCATCAAACTCTGAAGAACTCGGCCAAATGCTGAATTTCATAGGGAACTCTAATTTTGATCTTGGCAAATACATTTTTGGTTTCCCGTAATAGAGCATTATCGCATTCCAATCGTCAAGGCCAATAAATATGCTTTTTCCGTCTTGGGAGTGCGAAGTAGTTTTGTGTTACCAATTATAAAACAGAACTGTTTACTTTAAACACTATGGTTCTGTATCAAGTCGATAATTGCATATATAATTGCTAATCAATTGTATACTATGTGAGCCCCCGTGATCTGAGTTGAGCATGTTAGTTTCCCAGCCGTGGGGTTAGAGTTCGGTTCATGCCCAGGGGTTGGTCTCAAAATACTTATTTCTGTAAGGTTTCTCTTCGACTTACTTCTGAAAGGCTTCTCTTCGACTTACTTCTGTAAGGTTTCTCTTCGACTTACTTCTGTAAGGTTTCTCTTCGACTTACTTCTGTAAGGTTTCTCTTCGACTTACTTCTGTAAGGTTTCTCTTCGACTTACTTCTGTAAGGTTTCTCTTCGACTTACTTCTGTAAGGTTTCTCTTCGACTTACTTCTGTAAGGTTTCTCTTCGACTTACTTCTGTAAGGTTTCTCTTCGAATCTAAGACCTTGGTTAATACTAGTTGAGCTAGTACTCAATTCCCAAATCCTTGCAGACGTAATTATTGTTGGTGTAAGGTGTAATAATGATTGCGTAATAACTGAACAATTTATTTCTTGAAGCGCCTGAAATAGGCGACCACTTTCTGGACTCTTTAGGAGATATCACAAATAAAAAGATTAGCTCCATCAGCTGCTTTATTAAAAGTTCCAAATGGCTGGACCTTTGAAAGGGATGGGACTTGAACAAGGAGTCGATGATGCAAATGGGTAAAACGTTGATGGTGGACTGCAGTATGAAGGATGTCATTGTTCATTGAAACATACACTTTGTTCCGTCAAAGCGGGAAACTTACTGCCAAACATAATGACCTTCGAACTTAGCATGCGGACTTTGGTATCGTCTCCACACTGGATAATGGTGGATGAAGAACCTCTGGATAACTTTTATCAAACGAAAATTAATGACTCCTTCCTTGTTACCATGGATCAATTCTCTCAGCAATTAAGTGTACGTCGTGACGAAGCATCCGGATCATTTTCGATGTTCTAAGAAAAAATTATTACTCTGGAGGTGTTCAATCCATGGCGTAAGAATGTTAGTGAATAATTGCCTTCTAGTTGCACTGTGCTGGTAGTTTCGTCCTGTTTTTGCTGAACTAGTGCATTGACTTGTGAAAGTATGCTTACTCTCCTGCCTCCTGCGTCTAAATACGAGGACATGAGTTCTGAGCCAAGAACTTCTTTTAATTGACAAACGCATTTCCAAATGTTTCGACCAATGCAAAAGTTTGATTTTTCCCTTGTCAAATCGCTCATAATGCTCTCGAATCCAGGAACGAATCATCGAAAAAGAACTTCGTAATTAATGTAACCCAGTCAGACAAGGACATTCTTTAACTGCATTTATTTTACCATCTGTGTGTACATCGTCAGGTGCAACCTTATGAGGAAAGCATTGTCCTTCCTCTTATGCAGCGGTTCTAATGTTTCACTAGCACTACTGGTGAATTCCATGGACTCCCTAATGTCTTAATTAATTGTCAACCAACATCGATACTTCATCTTTCTTTGCTTGTGTTCATCTTCTCGCCTGTTGACGAGCGGGTGTGACAACTTTAGTTGTGAAATTGCTTTCATCCTTGGGTGTAAAATTCAAACTATGCTCTTCCTAGAGTTCTTTGATTTCTTTCTCTCAGCTACGCTAATGTTCTTTGTCCAGTTTCGGACTTTTGACTTCATTTCAGGATAACAACGCTCATTTCTGGTCCGGCAGTGGTTTAATCAAGTAATCCACTTCGATTTCCTCTTTATAATTTTCGAGTGGAGTGGAGAATTTGGGATTCAAACTGGTATTTCGTTATTTCTTGAGTTTACCACGCTTGTCCCATTAGGCTGTCAGGCATTGCGTACTCCTCAACAGTTTGTATCACCCACAACCCATTTCTATCAAAATCTCCATTGAATTTTGACCGAAGAATTCGGCGGAGCTGCGGTACTTTGTTTTAAAAGACAAAACTTGAAGTCAAGGTTCAATCTATCCTTATTATCAAATCGAAGCCGACGATAATGTCGTCGAGAATATCAACAGCTAAAAACTCATGTTTGACTATAGTGATACCAATTGTCACTGACCTACTCACTTTTCCCATTCTTCAGAAATATGTCCTTAAAGCTTAAGTCGGTTCAGGAACAACATGGAGTGACAGCATTGTTTACAACATATATGGATGTTGAATCAGAACCGGAATCACCCGCCTAAGAAGTGTGATAATAAGGGTGGTGTTATCGACAACATCGTTGCTCGCATTGGCAATGCTGGCGTAGCCTTCCTTCTTCGCAACAGAAAGTGGAGTAACTTTTTTTTACGCCTCGGAAACTTGGAAGGCAACCGATGAAATCTGCAGAAAACTGCATGTATTTGTGAACAAATGTCTCCAGATAATCTACGGAGTTGTCTGTCCTACCTCCTTCATCATAAATGAAAATCTTCGAATGCTGACAATCACCAGGAGCATTTATGTAGATATTAAGCAGAGGAAGTGGAGCTGGATTGGGCACACTCTGACTAAAGCCAACACTAACATTCCAAGTATGGCTTTTGAATGGAATCCGCAAATAATGGATACAAAGATCCGTAGTCGTTGCGGACATCATGTATAAGAACAATGTGGTCGGAAGTCAGTTCGTGGGATGGATTCAGAAGGTTTGCGAATGATAGTCGTTAGAGGCTGTTAGTTTGCGCCATATGTCACAGAGGAATCGTTCTATATAAGGTGGTGGAGCTTGATTGCCTACCCTCATTTTATTTTGTAATTGTAAATAATACAATTTTTAATATCGCAGAGATCAAATTTGTCTATCTCCCAATTTGCATCACCATTAAATTAACTCTAATTTGGATCAGAGATAGAGTTCAAATCTCGAAATATGAAGGCAGAGCTGATGTGGTGGTAGTGCTTTCAGTGGACGATTAGCAATTTACGAATAACAAACACAAATATACTAGAAAAAGGTAGTGACACTTCAATAGGAGCTCTTTAATACTAATGGAGTTCCATAATTCAAGCATGTCTGCTCGAAAATGAAATTTACCAAAAGGACCCAAGGCCTAGGTGAGCTTAGTTTCGCTGCGACCCTAACCTAGGTAGGTAGATAGGTAGAAATAGCCACCCCCTTGCCCAACAGCCCATTGTGATACCACAGGATCTCGTCTCATTTGGTGTCCACTTCTGCTATGTCGGTCTGGCAGTACGCGGTTTCACATATTTAAAGTTTTCCTTTTACTTTTCTAAAAGTTTCTTTTATTTACATATTAAAATGTGAGTCTCTTACTCGTATAATATGTGTTTAGTGTGTGTAAATTATATATTTTTATTTGATTTTTCTGTAATAACTATGACTATACTAATAATATTTAGAAAAATACGCATTACAATATGTGGCCGTGTGATTGTTAACAACATTTCCTCTTGAAAACCCAATTCTATGTATAAAGTGTATATAAATGTGATTTCTATTTAATTCTTACTTATTGTAAATTGCTTAATTTTTCAATATAAATTCAATTGTTTTGTTGTCTATGTTTCTTGTTACTTTTTTCATAAATATTTGCTTTAGGTCAAGAATGTGTGCTTTGGGAGTATTTAAATGGTTTATATACTAAAACGGTTTAAATTTGAATAGGAGGGCAGGCGGCAAATGTTACAATTAATATATTTCTTAATTATTAACGGTGTGAAAAACATTTCAAGTACTGTTAAATCTAAGTTAAATAAACGTATAACTTTTGAGCTAACTTTTTGCGTTTCATTGGGGACATTTTAACTTGATATGCAAAATATGAGCGGGGGGAAAGAGGGGACAGGCATTTAACAATACTTTTCGTTATATAGCAAATTGATTTATGTTAATTTAATATAAAGCTTTAAAAAACACTATTCAAATGAGCACGAGTACATAATATTTAAAATTTTTACACAAAAAAAGAAAAATTACCAGCCTAAATTCCAATACATTAGTCTACGCTCTCTCTTGCTACATTTGTCGTCCTCTCTCACTTGTGGGCTTTCTCTCCCTATCTCTTGCTTGTTCACTCTCTCTGTTTGTTTAGAATTTGTTCATTAAATTTTAATCAAATTATTGTTAATATTTTGTTGACGCTTCCGCTTTGCATTCATGGCATCGACAATTGGTTGGCGTTTGGCATTGTATTTTTTGTTCAGTTCCTCGATCTCCTTCTCCATTTCGGAGTCGATGTTATTAAGGCGTTGATTCAAATCGTCGAAAGTAAGAAATTTGAGAAATTCAAACTCACCGTCCACATAGTTGTGAGTGTGTGTGTGCAGGTGATGTTGCTGGTAGGCAGGGGGGTGCTGTGGCTGTTGTTGCACATGCTGCTGATTGCGCAACAGATTTTGCTGATTGTTCAAGGCGAGGATATGATCACCAACGATAGGATTGCACCCATAATAGGCTGCAGCAGCAGCTGCCGCCTGCTGTTGTTGCTGCTGTTGTTGTTGCTGCAAATGCTGTTGATGCTGTTGCTGACTGTATTGATTGATAGCGGAGATTTGTTGGAAATGCATTTCCAAGTTGTTCTCCCAATTAGCATCGTTTGAATTGGCGTTCGCGTTCATCATGGGTGCATGGTTGACCTGAGATTGAGTAGCATGTTGCTGAATATTGCCAGCGTTTGCAGCAGCTGCTGCAATTGCAGCTGAGGGTGAGTATTCTGTGCTTATTTCCGGATCGTTCCGCAATTGTACATCTGTATTTTTGCGTTCAAAGTGATCCATAAACTGCGGACGGTATCGGGGTTTGTTAAAGTCGTTGTGTTTAGCTGTTGTTGAATCATCCGAGTCCGAATTTATGACCATTGTGCCTGAAGAAGAATCATGTAAATAAAAACTATCATATAGGGATTTAACTGGCTTACCCAAATTAGATTCTAACTCTACTAAAATGTCCCCATCAACAACGGCAATGTCTCCACCTGCAGTAGTCACATTACCCCCACTTTTGCCCTTGCCACCAGGTCCTAATGTGCCGCTATCTTCGGGATGCGCTATCATAGTAGCATCGGAGTCAGTAGCCTGCTGATATTCGCCAAATTTCTCTGGAACCAAAGTGCCTGGATCGTCAATAAACGTTTTAACTGTTTCGGCATGAAAGTGTGAGTCCTCTTCCTGGAGCAGCTCCTCCTGTTGTGTGGCTAAACTTTTAGCCTGACTCATGCCACCCGCAGCACCACCACCTGTACGGGTGCAACGTTGCTGTTCGCGTATGGCGCAAGTTTCTTCGATCATTGGTTTAAGTATACTGCGATGTTTGGCGTTCCGTATAAACTCATGATCAAGCAGATCCGACGCCATAGCACGTTCTTCGGGGTTCTTCACCAAACATAAGCTAACAAAATCGATGAATTCGGTACTCCAGCGGTCGGGTTCCCGGAAAGATGGTGGGGGTTTCTGGGGTATCATGAATATGGCTCGCATTGGATGTATGTCACCGTATGGTGGCTTACCTTCCGCCATCTCTAGCGCCGTTATACCCAGTGACCATATATCTGCCACACAATCGTAGCCGATTTCCTCAATTACTTCCGGTGCCATCCAAAAGGGCGTGCCGATGACCGTATTGCGTTTAGCCATAGTGTCTGTGAGCTGACCAGCTACTCCAAAATCGGCCAATTTGGCATAACCTTCCGTGTTTAGCAATATGTTACCCGCCTTAATGTCCCGGTGTATCTTGCGACGGAGATGCAAATAAACTAATCCCTGCAGCGTGTCCGAGAGTATAGTAGCTATTTCGTCCTCCGTTAGCGTCTTCTTTCGCAGTCGCATGATGTCCGATACACTACCGGCACCGCAGTACTCCATGCAAATCCAAAGATCGTATTGTTTAAAATAAGATCCATAATAGCGCACCACATACGGCGAATCACACTGCTGCATTATTGAAATCTCCTTAATAATCTCATGCAAATCTGATTCAACCGGCACTAATTTTATGGCCACAATCCAGCTGCTCTCCTTGTGCAGTGCTTTATAGACCGACCCATAGCTACCCTCGCCGAGTTTGCAGATTATGTCAAAGACCTTTTCCGGAGGCTGCAGTAGCGACTCCTCTGATAGCTTTTTTAATTCGCTTTTGGAAGACATTATTTCCCCTTTCCTAACCTCCTTGCTGATAATTATTTGTGATGACTGAACTTTTGTTCTTATTTAGCACATTTTAAAGCGATTAATGCACGAAATTTCCCAAAAAAAGAAAATCTTTTCCACAAACAAAAGAAAGAAAATGAGAATAAGAAAAGTTCTCGAGTAAAATGAATGTCAAAAAGATTTGTTCTCCAGCTCTGGTGGAATTTGCCTACACCTGCTTGCCCAGGTACAGGGTGTGGCCATTGCGCGTTTCAATTTGAATTAGATTACGGTGACTCGAAAAAATCTATAAACTGCTACTGAGTTACAGTTATTGTATGTGAGGTCACTGTAAAGTAAATTATATAAACAGAACATTTTTAACTTTGAACTCTCCGAGCCGCGATAATTGTCATATTCGATCGTGAATTTGGTAGTATTCGATCCTTGGTAGTTACGAGTTTGCCTTTTTAATATGTGAACAAATGGAGGGTCGTTCTTATAAATGCTCAATGAATCGAAAAACTTTCCATTTTGTAACTAATATCGAATGTTATTGTTGTAGTTATGTTTTTACCGCAGCATCCTTTTTTATTAATTCTTATTTAAGTTAGAATTTATGTGGATTTCAATGAAATATATGTTTTACGGTCAGCTGTTTGACTTCTTGTTTGAACACTAAGAAGACAGTATTAGGTAAGTGTATTAAAAAACTTTTTATAAGGGAATAATTTTATATATTCTTAAGTTATAATTATTAACGTTCTTAAATACTCTACTGTAATGCTGACGAAATTTAGAACAAGAAAAATTAGGTAATAAATATTGCACTTTAAATACAAGCAAATTATCTTGCCATCAACGAAAGTTCATTGATTCGAACTTTCTATCAATGCCTAGGAATTTAGTAATTATAGTATAATTAATGTGCGAAGTCTAATGTTTTTGGGTGACACCCGAATCTGATAAGATTTCTTATTAGACTGATTTTTGTTTTAAGGATTACTATTTATATTATTTAAACAATCAAGTGTTATTTAAAACAATGTAGTGTGATTATAAATAGATATTTAGCTAAAGTTTTAACTTCCGGTGTTCTTAGGTATTCTTCTTTGGCAATACCGTTATTCTCGCATATAATTTACATAACTTTTGCTTTACATAAATTGTTGATGCGTGGCATGGTATGTCTAACTCCTAACTAAAATATCTAACATCCATTATATTAAATATTTTTAATATTTTATATGCAAATCGTGACATGCCGGGTAGTAAACTATTATATAAATCACTATTGCAATGTACATAAAAGAGGTAAATGTCTTTCAAAATGATAAAAGAGCACATTACTTTACCTTGCCGCATGCATAATAAGATATATACGTTTTTTCAAGCAAAGCATGCGACAGAAGCGGAGCCACTTAATCAGAGAACACAGAAAAGGGACACTCAAACGTCAAATTTTCTGACGTTTAAAAAAAATGTTTTTGTTTATCATTAGTTGCCTAAATGGATGGGTTTGTTTATCATTGGTTAACCAGAATTCTGAAGAAAATCAGCCACACTATTACAGTTTTGCACATGTGTAAGTGTGCACAAAACAAAAGTAAAGGCCCGAATACAATAATGCAACAGACCGAGACGAGAGCGAGACCGAGTCTCGGGCGAGATGTCAAAAAGAATTTGTACCAAAGGATTGTATGTGGCAATATACAATAATGCGTGATGCGATACTGCGAGACGATGCATTTCTAAAAAATTAGAAATTCCTCGCACTCTCGTCCGAGACAATTTGTCAAAGTAATCAATTGTATTGAAATACGCATTTGTTTATTTCTGTTTTGCTGTTTGTGGCTCCGCGTTTATTTGATAAATTTCAAAACATTTAGTTTTTAATAGTTTTTTAACACTTTTGCTTCTGTGTAAATATGGCTCGCACTTTGTTGATTGTGTATTATAATGCGAGACAGTGCAAAACGAGATCTCAGCCGAGACACGGTCTCGCTCTCGTCTCGGTCTCTCGCATTATTGTATTCGGGCCTTAATTTCTGTGTATTCCCTGCCCTTAATCCCAATAATTATGTAGCCCTCAGAAATGACCCGCCACCCTTTGCATTATCGGCCTTTCCTTTACATTTGTATCTTACTTTCTTTTATATTGGTGTCACCCTGCTAACTTTGACAGTTCTCTCTTCGCTGGCTTTTGGTTGCGTTGCGTTGGCGTTGCGCACGTTTTTAGTTGCTTTCATCATCCATTCACAATTGGTGCATTTGTTGGAGCATTTGTGTGAATTGCATCAGGGGCACGTATTGGGAAAAAGTTATTACTCATAATCTTCAAAATTGGTACAAACTACACAAGTTAAACATCATGCCCGAGGAACAGCAGCCTATTGTAAATGGTGACGCCGCTAACACGGTGGATGAACCACCCAAGACCGCCAAGCAACTGGAGAAGGAAGCTAAAAAGGCCGAGAAGTTAGCTAAATTACAGGCAAAACTGGACAAAAAGGCTGAAGTTGCACTAGTGGTGGAAAAGAAAGAGAAGCCAGAGGTACATATATAAGTATATAAGTCTCATTGGAAAGGAAAATTGGAGTGTTCAACAAAATATATTGTTATTTCATGCAAATCTGCATTGTTGGCATTTTGGTGAAAGGTGCCACAGCTAAGTGTATTGAACATAATTTCATATTGCTTTGTGTTAAGAGTATGTGCTCCCAGTATTTTTTTTTTTGCTAATATTTTGGTGTCTTACAGAAAAAAGTCAAAGAGACCAAAGAGGCTGCAGTTTACACTGGGAATACTGTTCCCGGCGAGATGAAAGATATTTCCAGTTCATTGCCCGATGCTTATAGTCCACGTTATGTCGAAGCCCAATGGTATAGTTGGTGGGAGAAGCAGGGCTTCTTTACACCAGAGTACGGAGTAAGTGCACAAAACCGGTTATACTATAAAGAGTCTTATCTTAATTTTTATTTATTAAAATTATCAGCGGAAAAGTATATCCGACCCAAATCCTAAAGGCAATTTTGTTATGATCATACCACCACCAAACGTAACGGGTAGCTTGCACTTAGGACACGCTCTTACCAATGCCATTGAAGATGCTATCACACGTTACAATCGCATGAAGGGACGTACCACTCTTTGGGTGCCTGGCTGTGATCATGCAGGTATTGCGACCCAAGTAGTTGTCGAAAAGAAATTGTGGCGTGAGGAGAATTTGTCGCGTCATGATTTGGGTCGTGAAAAATTCATTGAGAAGATTTGGGACTGGCGTCGCGAGAAGGGTACACGTATCTATGATCAACTAAAGAGCTTAGGTTCTTCCTGTGACTGGACACGAGTGGCATTTACTATGGATCCTAAACTGTGTCATGCAGTAACGGAGGCATTTGTGCGCTTGCACGAGGATGGCAGCATTTATCGAAGTTCACGATTGGTGAACTGGTCTTGTGCGTTAAGGTCGGCTATATCTGATATTGAAGTTGATAAAGTGGATATACCAGGTAGAACGTTCTTTGCTATTCCCGGATATGATGAGAAGGTAAGGAGATAACCTTAGAAGATAATGGTTTTTAGTTAATTCTCTGTTTGCAGGTGGAATTTGGTGTGATGATTAAATTCGCTTATAAAGTCGAGGGAACAGATGAAGAGTTGATTGTGGCTACAACGCGTATTGAAACCATGTTGGGTGATACAGCAGTGGCTGTTCATCCTACTGATGAACGCTACAAGCATCTGCACGGCAAATTTGTGACGCATCCCTTCTGTGACCGGCGTCTACCCATAATTTGTGACGACTTCGTAGATATGAATTTCGGAACGGGGGCAGTTAAAATTACTCCTACTCATGATCATAATGATTATGAAGTCGGTAAGCGGCTAAATCTATCTTTCGTCACCATCTTTAACGATGACGGTTACATTATTGGGGATTATGGTGAGTTCACTGGCATGAAACGATTCGTGTGTCGTAAGAAAATTGTAGAGAAGCTAAAATTGTTGGGTCTGTACCGCGAGACGGTCAACAACCCTATGGTCGTGCCCTTTTGCAGTCGTTCTAAGGATGTAGTTGAACCATTAATTAAACCGCAATGGTGAGTACTAGAAATTAGTAGCTTCGTTACAGTTATAAATTATACGGAAATGCCCTTTCAGGTATGTTAAGTGCTCCGATATGGCGGCTGCTGCAACTGAAGCTGTGCGCAGTGGTGAACTGAAAATCATACCAGAATATCATACCAAGATTTGGTATCATTGGTTGGAAGGCATTCGCGACTGGTGTGTATCGCGTCAACTGTGGTGGGGCCATCGCATTCCAGCTTATCATGTAACTTTTACTGACACAAGCATCAAAGGCGGATCTGTAAGCTCGGCAAATTAATACTTTATTTTGTTCTTTTGCTATATGCGTCCGTCTTTTTGGTATAATTTGTAGACTGATGATGAAGACTACTGGATTGTAGCACGTACGAAAGAAGAAGCGCTCACGAAAGCCGCCAAGAAATTCAACGTTGACAGCGGCAAGATCACGTTACATCAAGACGAAGATGTGCTAGACACCTGGTTTAGTTCCGGACTCTTTCCTTTCTCTGTATTCGGCTGGCCGGATAGTACTGCCGATTTGGAAGCATTCTATCCAACTTCTTTGCTAGAAACTGGGCATGATATCCTATTTTTCTGGGTGGCGCGCATGGTATTTTTCGGACAGAAATTGCTCGGAAAGCTTCCTTTTAAAGAGGTGTACATGCATCCTATGGTGCGTGATGCTCACGGCCGTAAAATGTCGAAATCATTGGGCAATGTAATTGATCCCATGGATGTCATCAATGGTATTACATTGGAAGAGCTGCATATTCAACTGGTTGGCTCCAATTTGGATTCACGAGAAATTGAAAAGGCGAAAGCATGTCAGAAACAAGACTTCCCCAATGGCATTCCAGAGTGTGGCTCGGACGCATTGCGTTTCGCATTGTGTGCCTACATCACGCAGGCGCGTGACATTAATCTGGACATCAATCGCGTGCAAGGCTATCGTTTCTTCTGCAACAAGCTGTGGAATGCAGCCAAATTTTCGCTTATGTATTTTGTGGGCGCGGAGAAGTACACCTCGGAACTGCAACTAAATGGCGAAGAGAACCATATGGACGTTTGGATATTATCTCGCTTGGCTGCGACTATTGAAGCATGTAATGCTGGATTTGAACAATACGATTTTGCAGCCGTCACAACAGCCTGCTACAGTTTCTGGTTGTACGATTTGTGTGATGTTTACCTGGAATGCTTGAAGCCGATTTTCCAGAGCGGCAGCGAAGCAAAGAAGGCAGCAGCGCTCAGAGCGCTTTTTGCTTGTTTAGATTTAGGTTTGAGGCTTTTGTCACCCGTGATGCCGTTTATAACTGAAGAACTATATCAGCGATTGCCACGCGCTGACGCTACACCGAGCATCTGCGTCGCCGCCTATCCAGGTGAGAATCTTTGCTATTTCTCGTTTAAAAGTCCTATGAGCTATTTCACAATCATTTTCTTTCCCACAGACAACACCAATTGGCGCAACGAAAAAGTAGAACAAGAAGTTGAGTTCATGCAGAAGGCCGCTCGTACCATACGTTCCGCGCGTTCCGACTATAATCTGCAGAGTAAGACCAAAACCGAGGCGTACATTGTCAGTACGGATGCTCAACCGATTGAGATACTCAAGAAATACGCCTGTGACTTGGCTACCATTTCCTATTGTTCCAACATAGAATTTGACATCACACCGCCCGCTGGCTGCGCTATCCTCACCGTCAGTGGACAGTGCGAAGTGCATTTGCTACTGAAGGGTCTCATTGAATCCGAGAAGGAAATCGCTAAGTTGCAAAAGAAACGGGAGCAATTGGTGCAAACTGTGAGCAAATTAACCCAATCTATGCAGGCGGACGATTATACCATAAAAGTGCCCGCTGGTGTGCAAGAGTCCAACACAGAGAAACTGGAGCAATCGGAAAGCGAAATAAGCCGGATTACCACAGCGATTGAGACCCTGAAGTTGATGTAAAGAACATCAACCGACTTTTCCTCGCTTATGACCGACCTAAAATTATTTTGTTGTATTTATTTTTTAAATTTTCCTTTTTTTAAGACAAAGTAAACAGAATGGTAATTAAAGTAGCTTATTTCTGTATGACAAAGCAATGTTGCCAGAGGAGACTTCAGCTTGTTTAAAAATGTTTAAATATATCGCAGCTTAAATCGTATTGAGATCTCACGTTGGTAATTTACTTTAGTTTACAGTCTGAAAGTAATTCTAATCGGGTTTGTTGGCACTGGGCGCTTCGTGGTTAAGCCATCGCCATAATAATCTGGTGCAGAATTATTGAAAACATTGGGGAGGGCTTAGAGGTATCTCAGACAATCCACAGTCCTCTGCAGAGGCCTGCCAATGAAATGAAAACGTTCCCAGAAGATAAGCACATGAAAGCAACGGCACATGATCTACGATAATTTCTTAAGTTTACAGTCTTAAAAAACCTTACGTACAGAAAGACCCGTCGCCCCTCCGTGGACTAGTGGCAAGCATGATAGTCCAGCAATTGCGTGTTTGAATCCTGGCCAGTGAATTGATTATTATCTCTCTCTTCTGTTGCGACAAACAAATATGAAATCGAGCTCACAACGTGTTTTGCACGACAAATTGCAGGGCAAAAACTGAGCTCCACGCGCAGGATGAAAACCTAAACATCAAAAAATAGGAAAACCACGAAACGTACTTGAACTTATGCATTCTAGATCCATCCAACATTTAGAGGGAAAACCTTGCAATGTAAGAGGAACAAAAATACTTGATCGTCAATCCAACGGTAACCGGAAAGTCTCTTTTTATTACAAATGAACCACAGTTGAATACACCTGCGGGGATGAAGTAGACATCTCCAAAAAACTCAAGTCGGAACCCTGTCTGTCCAGCCCAAACTCTGAAGCAAGCTAATAAATTTCAGAAGCTCACATCTCAACACACCTGTCGCAGTATCATCACACGAAACATTTCATATTCTAACGGCTCCAAAGATTCGCGTGCCATCAATGATACTATCACAAATATTTTGGAACTTCAAAAGAAATTTGAAGAAAAAAGACCACATACCAAAGGAAATCAGACGCGTCAAATCATATTTAACACTCAAATACTATCAGAAAACATGTTCAAAGGATACTCCCTTATATCCCTCTACCTACGCTGTAGCCATATTCAAATATGTGACTAAAAATCTCTGCAACAACTGCGTCCACGAACACCAGTTTAACTCCGATAAAAAATAAGTGTGCACTGACAAACCAAGAGGCGAGAAGGGAATTGCATAGATAACCAACTCCAAGGAGCCGGTAATTCATCGACTGAGAATAAATGCGCCATGCTCGTAAAAGAGCGGGAAATCCAACCAATAACATCCCTCGAGAAAATGGACAACAAAACCGCTTATTCAATCTATGGAAGCTAACGTCTCCTCAAGGATTCACTGCACATCACCAGAGATTGCCAGAGATCAATCCATTTCAAACGCTACAAGGGAGAACAACAGCCGTTTTACCAGGTTCAACTAGAAAAGCAATATCATATGATAACCGTGGTCCGAATCTCATCATGAAGACTTAAAAATTGAGCTCACACCACGAAATAGACCGCTATCTCACGTCACTGCAGCTTTGACTCCCCAGATTGGGTGACCTTACAAAAAGATATATAGCTTTAGGTGGCCTAAGCCTAATACTCTGACTTGGCTACCAGTGGTCCTCCACCAACAGCACCGATAATACTCTTTTTGAGATCGGTTCTAGAATGAGTCTACCAGATGAATTGTATGAAAATCTGTATAATTCGCCCGGACTCCATCTTATCGCTTTCCATCTGAAATGGTTTGTGTTGATTTGATAACCTGTGACTCCTATCTGATGAGCTATATAGCCACCTTCCCTGGATTCATCCAGCAATTCTGTATGCATTTTCTACAGCAATCTTTTCTGCTCCACAGTTGGCAGGATTACTTCTAAGTTAGCATCGTTCGTTTTAATCCACTGTCCAATCCATTGGTGTGCCAGTTGAACTTGCTTGTATCTGTATTATCGTATGCGACTCCTGTCGATAGAAAAATTTGGAGGCGTTCCACGTCAAGGTGAATCCAATGCGTTATTATAGAAATAAATCCCATGATTACATCGTCTCATCATCAGCAGCAGTTCTGAAGTCATGTTTGTCGATTGTGTATTGGCGGCCTTCAAAGCGGATTTAATAATATAACTGCGAACGCTATTATGGGAGTGTTAGCATCTGGGCGCTGATCCTAATGTGGTTGCACTGATTGAGACTATACTCGTGAGAAGAAAGGTCACTGCCAGCCTAGGAAGCTCCACTTTAAGTAGACAGGTCTGCAAAGGTGCTACTCAGAGTGGAGTTCCCTCCCCCTGCTTTGGAATTGTCCGGTAAATCCCTTACTGCTAGCCCTAGAGAGGGGGTTGCCACGTCGTCGCCTATGCTGACGATTTGGCAATTGTGACTAGAGGGGTATATCCAAACACTCATGGATATTTTGCGCTCTAACATGGTCACGCTTATTTGTTGGACGGAAAGAAGGGGACTAGGAATAAACCCCGATAAAATGGAATTGCTCCTCTTCTCTAAGAAAAATAGATTCCGTACGGTCTTCCCGCTAATAAACAAAGGTGTGGAAATTGTGATGAAGAAGAGAAGGAGGTCAAATATCTGACACTAATACTAGACAGGAAACTTACCTGGAAACCCAATATTGAGGAAAGAGTGAAAAAGGCCAATATTGCTTTGTACAGCGGTAAAAATTAGGTGGGGGCCTATCCCCACGAATTAGGCACTGACTGTACATCTCTGTGGTAAGAGATAAATTGTTCTATGGAACGCTGATATGGTGGCCAGCCACTCGGAAACAAAGCTATTTGAAGCTTCCGAGCAAGGTCGAAATAGCAGCTTTTCTCTGCATTTCTGGTGCTTTAAGGACAACCCAGACTAAAGGATTAGAAGAGATACTTAACCTACCTACTCTAGATGTGGCAGGGAAACAAGTGGCCGCCGCAGGAGCGCTAAGGCTGAAATGCACGGCGTTATGGAATGATCAGCAGACTGGCTACTTGACTGTCATGCATGCCTGGAATAGTTTTATCCAACACATTGACCACTCTAATCTCAACTTTGATAGGCAAGAGACATATTCCGTCTAGAAGGGAGTGGCAAACATCCATGCCATGGAGAAGGGGGGAACTGAATTTCTACACCGATGGATCCAAACTTGACGATAGAGTCGGCTTTTGAGTTTTCTCAAAAGAATTGGGACCGGAACTTTCGTTCCGTCTCCCCGACCATTGCAGTGTTTATAAAGCAGAGATCCTAGCCATAAAGGAGGTAGGCGTCTACTTAAATAGACACGCTGTAACAAAGAATATCATAAATATCTACTCGGATAGAAAGGCGGCCATCAAGTCAATGAATTCGGTGGCACTGAAATCAAAAGTTGCCCGGAACTGTCTGGCAGCCCTAAATGATATGAGCGCCGTTTTCAGAGTACGCCTAATATGGGTTCCGGGACATAAGGATATTGAAGAGAAGTGTAGGGCTGATGGGCTAGTCAGATGGGGTACCAACCTTCCTTCTGTGTGTTGAAATACCAGTTGCCACCTGTCAACTAATGTTGAAGGATGGCGTCGTCCGTGAGGGCAATAGGTCTTGGGCAGACGAAGGCTCTTGCTTAACGAAAAGACTAATGAGGCCGAAACTTGATAGAAAAAAATCGAGACTTGCTTGGCCTGTTCGAAATTCCTTCTACCAGGCAGTGCTACAAGGTCTTGCTTGCCCTGTCGATAGAAGATATCTCTAAGGTCGTGGCTTGTATAACCGGTGATTGGCTGTTCGGCAGACATGCTCTCAGACTGGGAGTCTTCTCTCATGAATACTGCAGAAGCTGTGGGAATGAGGAGGAGACTGTGGAACATCTCTTCTGTAGGCTGGGCAGGTCTAGCTAGAAGTAGAGCGGTCTGTTTAGGCAAGTACGCTTTCATCTCTCTTACGGATGTGTCCGGCGCGAAGGTCAAAGAAATCCTGCGCTTTATTAGGGACGAGTAGCGGTGCAGTATTACGGGGTGGTATCGCAATGGTCTGAGGGAGTTGGTCTGGAGACTGACTGACACGACAACCTAACCTAACCTTGTCGATTGTGCACCATTTCATCACAAATGTGTTCATCAGTCTTATTCTCATCAGTAAGTTCCAAATTGCTGATTTGACGACTTTTGTTATTGAATGCGACGCGATGTCAGCGTGAGAGGGTTTGCCCATCAATACAGACAAGTTATTTTAGATGTCAATTGGGAAATAGGATTATTACACCTGTTAACTGGTTATTTTAATTTTAATGAAGGTTTTGGTATGGAATCATTATTCCTATTGACTGCCGCATGGTTACTTCGCTCAGGAGCTGTTGATCTCAATCGAATGTGCATCGACGATAATGACGCGTTCACTTCTGATTTGGTAATTTCTTTAAACGGTTGGGACGAGATTATCATCTTTTATATATATTTTAGGCATACGCGACAGGACTCATTCGATCAACTCCTGTATCGCTTCGCCAGAATTCTATTTGGATTTTTTCAATTCCATTCCAGATGTCCCTCACGTATTTCCTCTCCTAAACCGTCATGATTGCATGGTTATTGTTTGTTAATACTACAAGAACTGTCTAAATTTCAGCTACGACTCCTATTCTGGGCTTGATCAACACCACAGAACTGTGAGCATCACTTCATTTACTTGCCGTTGTTTCAAAACTGGTGCATAAAATCGGATCTTCAGAGGCACATCCGATTGTTTTGGCTCAACACAACCATCTCTCGAATTGCATTGGTATTTCAAACTTGTTCTCCAAAACGTGTTCCGTCAAAAAAGTTCACTAACATGCTAAAATCTGTCATTAGTCATTAACTATATTTGGTCACTAACCTATTCCCGCTGAGGTATCCCTCGAGTGCATCAACACGACTATTTATTCGTTTCGTAGCATTACTAAGCTGGACAATCTACTGAGTATACTTCTGCTCCATAAATTGTTGTTGAATCTTTTCTTGCTATATCGCCAACTTCTTAAATGGCATTTCCTGGAGTTTATCTTGTTCAACCTTCAAATCTTTCATTATAATTTCTTGGCTCTTCTCTTGTTCAATCGCCAACTGTTCTTGATGGTGCTCCTGCTCTTTCACAAACTTCTCCATTCTCACTTGCTGGAGCTTTTCCTCCTCGTTCAGTAGAAATTGTTGATGCTAACACCATGAACGTAAGGCTACAACTACTGAATGCTACCGGTATCGTTTGAGAAGATCATTCCTCCTCAATTTACTGGACCTCCAATTTGTCATTTCCAATGATCTTTTGTTAGATTAACACCCCTGGCACTATCAAATGAAATTCCCGCCGATCTTGACTTTGAAGGAGTCCCTGCCATCCCTCTCTGCTCCCTGCATCAATGAAATTCTCGCCGGTCTTGATTCCGAAGGAGTGAAAGTGGTCGCCTATGCTGACAACGTAGCAATTCTAGTCTCCGACCCCTTTCCAGCAGTGACGAGTGACATTGTGGGGCAAACTTAGTACATAGTCTAACAGGTGTTGCCTGGGGCTTAATTCCGATAAAACGGAGCTGTTGCTCTTTACTAGGAAGTTAAGCCTCCATCCTTCAAACTTCCGAGGCTTAATAGCTAGCGACTCTCACTATCATCCAAGGTCAAATAACTTAGTGTAATATTGGTCTCCAAATTCAGTTGGAAAACGTGCATCGATGAACGAGTACGGAAGGCCTGTGTGACTTTGCAAGTCGAGGTTTGGCAAAAAATTGGGACTTATACCAAAAACTGTGCTCTGGATGTAAAATATGGTGGTGCGGGCGATTTTAGCATACGGCTCCTTGGTTTGCTGGGAAGCCCTCATGAAACTGAACACTGAGCTTCGCTTGCGTTGGAGTTACAGGAGCATGCCACGATCCTAACCACCTTTCTATTGATATTCATACTTGTGGCATTTCCCCACAAAGTGCACTAATACACAGGGAATCCGATAATTGGAGGGATACTCAGTATGGTCACAGCAGCATTTTGAAGCAACTACTCGAGCACCGACTTCTTTCTTAGCAAACTGGATTTTGCGACCTGTGCACCTGTTCTACCAAGTGGGACCACTGGACGAAAGGAGAGGCTCGCACGAAAGGGGTTCACCAATTTTTGTCGATGGTTCGAAGATGGAATCTGGGGTGAGAGCGGGAATATTTTCCGAATCTCTAAATTTTCTTCTATCCCTGAAATGACCATCGACATTTTGTGTTTTTCAAGCGAAGGAATCTGCGAGTTGGCACACATGCAGAACGCTGAAAGGGGCGACAGCTCACCTACAACATATTCATTTACTCCGACAGTCAAGCAGCAACAAGGGCGCTAGCTTCGCCCTTTATCAGCTCAAAGCTGGTGGGCGTCTTCAAGGAGGAATTTATGTCCTTATCGAACAGTAGTACAGTATCCCTCGTCTGGGTTCCGGGACACAGGAACGTTGAAGGCAATGAGAGGGCCGACGGGCTAGCATGAAGGGGCTCGTCGGAAACCGACCATATGATCTCCTATATGGACGTGGGTATCCCCCTAACGATTGTTCAGGGAAACATATATTATCAATTCTTCCGCTCGGTTCAGGAGAGGTGGAAAAACGCTGCGACATGTGCCATTTTGAGAATGATTTGGCCTTATTATAGAAGGACGAATCCCCTTCTGAACACCCAAGACACACAATGAGCAACCTTAAAGCCTTCGGCACGGGCCATTGGACTATCGGCGGCACACAAATTGAAAAACTGGATATTCTGTTCAATGGCCATTGCAGAAGCTGCAAAAACCACAAGAGAGAGAAACAGTTATCCGCTTTCCTTTCGGAAGTGCTTTTCTGGAAAGTCTGGGGTATTGTTCTAGAATCTAGATTATACTTTCAGACTTAACTAAATTTATAAACAACTCCAGCTGGTTGTAATTCATAGTTAGGCTCGCGAGGATATGACATCCAAACGGCTCTGTGCTAATTGGGGCGAACCGAGGATTGTCAGTCATTTTACGTACCAACCTACCTGATGACTACTTGAGGAAATGTGGTACTTTCTTTCCGACACTGTATTTGTTTATATACACTTTACGTATTGTTTTATCGAGTGACCACCGAGTAAGGACACTTAGTATTTCCTGTCTAGTGGTATATTATGATAGAAAGAGACAACATCACTAATGGTTTATAACGTTAGGGACCACGAATATTAATTAGGGATATGGAGTATTCTAAATATGGACATGGAATATTCTAAACATGGACATGGAGTATTCTAAATATGGACATGGAATATTCTAAACATGGACATGGAGTATTCTAAATATGGACATGGAATATTCTAAATATAGTTTGACCTGACATTTACAATTTGAATTTAACGTTTATTTGGGGTGCGAAACACCGTGGGCGCTTAGTTCCAGTTTTGTTCCCATGAAATGATTCGGAGAAATTCCCCTTCCCTTGGACATTTGCGGGAGTTTTGTAGAATACAGCAGAATGCAAAAGGAAAAGTGATAGATCTGCACTGCCTTGCCGGCAGGACGAATCCGACTTTTATTTTGCCTCAATGTAATTCTTCTATGTAAGCGAAAGCTGCTTCGTTCGTTCAATTAATTTTCGACCACCGAGAGAACCACTTCATCACTTACACCTCAACCGTCGAGGGAGACTCCACTTAACTTTCGAACACCGAGAGCGCCACACCTTTCCCACAGCAACCACCGAGGGAGCAGTCCAAACTTAACCATTGTCGAAATGGACTCTCTGCCAGCTTTGCTCTGTACCTATGTAGTAGCTATTGCTTGCTTAGTTAATTGGTAGTGGTTGCCTATCAGGCACACTTAGGCCAAGATCGGCTCTCGGATCGGTGGTAACACAAAATAGGAGGGAATATGCTAACCACCCAGCGCTGTGGACGAATTTGAGCAAGCTCCTTATATCCACTGAGATCATATCTGACAGATCATTAAAAGATTGAATACCGAGATGACTCCATCTGCGCCTGGAGGTAGCGGTGCAGTGACTCTGGAGAGCCGCTGTCTAAACTTCCTCCTGTGAAAGAGACCGTGTACTGTGGGGATAGAAGTTATAGTCTACAGAGAGAAGGAAATGGGTGCTAAGATTCGCTTTTGATATAACTCTAGCCACAGTTGCTTAGTGGTGTTGTAATTTTCCTCTAGTCCTCTTTGATTAGCCTTATCCTGGAATTTGCAACTGAGGAGAATATTGCACGTGGTAAGCGGATCAACAGCTAAAGCTTCGAATTCCGTTACCTGCAGAGTGG
The DNA here is from genome assembly GCA_920105625.2 of Clusia tigrina. Classification (NCBI taxonomy): domain Eukaryota; kingdom Metazoa; phylum Arthropoda; class Insecta; order Diptera; family Clusiidae; genus Clusia; species Clusia tigrina. The sequence continues at coordinate 50,821,891 of OV050030.1, forward strand.
TCTCTGCTCTTGCGAGTTCATCTGCTACACAGTTGCACTCGATATCGAGGTATCTGGGAACCCACATAGTGCGGATAGCGTATTTTTCTGTTAGTTCATTCAGAGCTGAGCAACAAGTCGTCATTACTCTGAAGGTGCTGGCAATTTTACTCAGAGACCGACTAGCTTCCTGTCTGTCATCAAAAAGCCTCTCACTTCCCAATAAGGTTCAACAGTCCGATGTGGTTTTGTAAATAACAAGCACCTACCCCTGCACTACACCAGGTGGAAAGATTCTTGTATGCCAAGTCTCTGAGAAGGCCTAGCTTGATGTCTAATTCTCTCCTAAACTGCCATATGTCAATGCCCTTGGTTAGAATCAGACTCAGATCAGAAGTTTCAGGCAAATGATATTCGTTCAATGCAGCATGCTACCTTGGTCCATGGACTGAACAGTAGGAGTAGAGTTCGGAGTATTCAGACGGCTTCAAGTTATGGGAGTGAGGGGCTATTATCAAAGAATAATGATGCTTTATATTGCTACAGATTTTTTCTATCGAGTGGCAGTTACGTAAGCCTTTTTATCGGCTTTCCATACCACAGGAAGTCAGGAATACGACAGAAGTTATCATTTGACTTTTCCAATTTCTCCAATAGCATTCTGGACGTTGTACTGGCATCAAAGGTTCAGAGTATTCTGGTGAATGGAACGAAGATTCTACAACTCCTTCAGTGATGTTTCTAGTGAATGTTTGTTGACGAAATTTAAATAACTGCACCTCTCCATCATCCCAAGGTTCACTACACTAACGACGATCTGTGAAGCACTTCCGTGTGACTCTGGCATACTTACAAGCATAACTTAGTCTGATTAATTAAGAACCACTCCTATGAAATTATTTGTACTACATTCATTTTTTACAATTATTGAAACATTTCAACTAATTTAAATAAGTTATTTGTAAATATAAACAATTCTTCTACCAGGTCAAACGCGTCGCATGATCCGTTTTGCGTTTGGACATTTTAATGTAGCCCAAAAATTGTAATTCTGCCACAGCCCTGGCGAAGCGTGCTCTATCAATTAAAAGCGAATTAATTAAAGTAATTTTGTTAATTGAATCCAATGCTTACTGTATCTGTGGATCCACTTGTTCCGTTGCGTCTTCACTGTAATCTACTACGGAGCGGAAAGCTAGCAACCAATCGAATATGTTGATCATGCGGCCACATTCCAAATGCAGTTTGTAGACCACCGATAGATCGGGCAGCGTAGCCAACAATTGCGCATTTTCGTCCAAATGACAGCACTTGCATTGCAAATAGAAATGTGGATTATTGAGTGCCGTGTGCAAAGCGGCTCGTGGTGCGCCTATGATGTTCCGCCGCACCGTTGCTATATCCGTGAACACGAAGAGCTCATGCAAAGGTGGGGCACGCTCCAAGGGTGTCAAAAAGCGTTCAACAATTTCAGTTTGCACAAAGCTTAACGTTTCGTTTACAGCTTTTGTAAAGTCAGAGATAGGTCTCTCCTTCTTGGACATTTGCAGTAGTTTCTCTTTGAGGTCATGTCGGGAGGAGAGCTGCTTCAGCTCCTCAGGTGAAGTGACCTTTTTTTTCTGAGCCTTTGCTGCTTGTGTGCCAGCCATCACGACTTTTGTGAGTAATTCTTTTACGGCATCCAATTTTTCAGTAATGATGCTCCCACAATCAGCACCCAATTCTACTTGGCTCAGCTTCGTAACGAGGAAATCTTGGGTCACTTTAATGGATTCTGAAATTTTTTTTACAAACTCATCTTTTGACATAAAACTCAAAATTTGCCAACACTCTTTGAACTCTTCTTGAGCGACCAGTTCTTTTGACAGGCACATTGCGTACAATTCACGGCGATATTTGCCCAAAGGGCAATTGGGTAAATCACCCACCAGCGTGGTGAGAAATTCCAGAAATGTGCGCAGTACCATAAAGTGCACATGACAGTCACGCAGTAATTGGGGTAACTTCTTCTTGAGGTAGTTATCGTCGGTAAGAATCGCAATGATCCGCTTGCAGTCGTTAATACTCTCCACGTATGGCCGAAAGGAGAGCAGGTGGCGTATTGCTTCCATGTTATCATGTGTCAACAATTTTATTTTGGTGAGAGAGGCAGAGTAATTGGTGCACAGTGCGTAGGCATTCCCTTGAAAAAAGTGTTCCATGAGACAATACTGTTGGATGGCAAATAGGATATAATTAAGGCTTTTTTATTATTTGTATTATTTTTACCTTGAAGCCTTGTATAAAACCATTTATTGAAAAATCATAGTAAAGAAAAATATGTGTTAAAAACTTGAAAGCCTTGCCGGACAAATGAAACGCATATTTGGGCGAGAGTATAACGTGCTCTAAAATCTGAAAGCACAAAAACATTTTGTAAACTGTTACGAGTCCAAAACTAATTTTTCAAACTAACTTCGTTCAAGCCAACAGGCGCGGCCTGCGATTGAAACACACGGAGCCTCATTTTGCTTGTGACATGATATGGCAAACTGCTGTGCACCGCTGACACAGCTGTGGCTATGCCGAGTATTAGTATAAATGGCAACTGTGCACAATGTGAGCTTAGTATCAGAATAAAGTCCTGCAAAACAGCTGAACTAAAGCACTCAAAGTCGGGCAAAATCACGACAAGTGACTGACTCTGTTTAGGGCTAGTGACCGAACTGGTTATAGAGCTCGTGGACATTTCATCATCACTAATTTCTACCTCTTTTCTCTCTGACGAGTGTGTGTAATTGTTCTGATACCAGCGCTTTAACTGCTTCATGGTACATTGAGAGCGTCGCAATCGCTTATGATCGCGATCTCCAGGGTCTTCATATGACGCCTCTACAAAATTATAAACCAAAGTCTCCACAGCCGATTTGAGAGTGGAGCAATCGCGGGATTGGAGTACGCAAACACAAGCAGACACCTTGTCCCGTATGCGTTGAGCGAGAGTATCGAATTCATCCAAGTGATCGGGCTGATTGATTCCTAAATTCGTTTCGTTTTAAAAGACCTTGTCAGCAAATTTAGACATTATACAGAAACTAACTGGCTCACCCACCTGTTAATAAGGCTGCTGCAGGTACAATTTCTTCCATTCCATAGGTATCACTACCAGAACCAGTGGTTTCGTTAGCGACGTACGTTACCAGATCCTCCATAGTTCGCGCGTTACTGCCCACTTGTAACTGCTCAATGTCCGCCTGTATTTGCTGCCAGGTACCTGCATACGCACTGTAAAATGGTTGATCCAGTATGTCTTTACCAAGGACAGTACTGATTGGGAGACGCTTTCGCTTACATGATTTTTTCGTACTTTTGTTGGCGCGCGTTGCACCATTTTTAAATACAAAACAGCCCTAAAATTAAATTTGACTTAATTTGTGTGAGCTGCAGCAACAGTTGTTAAACGCTTACTTTTGAAACCGATACCGTTGAATCCATTTTATTTAGTGATGTGCTGTCAAGGTTTACTTCTCTATTTATTACAGGTAATTTTGTTTATGTTTGCAAAATCCTACAAAAAGTTTATTCACTTCCACAGCGTATTTCAAAATTCTACGCGAGCTATGGCCGGCAACAGCAGCTGCTGGTTGACAGAATTCAATTTTCCCGCCTTACCTGTCTAATTTTCAATTTGACTATATTAAAGCCAGGATAGAAGATGGTGAACTTAGCGGCAGAATGCTGCTTAACAAGTAAAATTTTATTTATGTTTGTTTGAAAGAGGACTCCACGCTTTTCAAACCGATACTTTGTAGTATCTAACTTCAACATATCAAGGTGTAATTTGCTTTGTTTTGTTTCCATGTCTCAATTAATAGATACAGCATATTTTCTGCTAATTGTGACTTTTTTTTTAGAAATGCGTAAGGGTATCTAAATGAAGGTCTTCAAACAAAATTTTAATAAATTAAACTTTTAAAATGGGCTGCAATGCATTAGTAATAAATTGTCATCAAAGTTCTCATTAAATTAATACCGATTAATTATTAAAAATTTGTCTAGCTACACTTTTTGCATTGCCTTGAACTGTGTTCGCTTCGCAAAGTTCAGTTTGATAAACTAACTCCACCAAAAGGTTTCTAGTGCACCTCCACTTATATTCGGTTTTGACATTTAGAAATTTCAATTATAATTATGCACAGTTTTTTTGGACCTCACTTAAACTTTACAGCTGTTAATTATAAACAAAAACTTAAATGATGAACTCTTACTGCTTTTGGAGTTCGCGTCACAAACGTCAAATAACAGGATTAAAGCTTCACGAAGTGAACTAAAAAGAAGCCGGACGGACTGCACTAGGTCTTGTGACGCGAACAAACTTCAAATATAATTATAAGTTTGTTCGCGTCGGATGAACTCGAGTACGAGTTCACTTCAGTTCTGTTGCGTTCAGTAATTTGACGATTGCGACGCGAACAGAAAGTGCAGTACCAGTTCATAATAACAAGTTTTGTTTACAATTAAACGCTGTAAAGTTTAAGGGAATTCGATAATTGTACATAATCTATATATATAAAAATGGAAGTTTGTATGTCTGGCCTTTATAGAATCGTAAACTATGCATTTGATCATGTGATAATCTTCAGCAAAGTTGTTGTGCATGAGCCCACGAAGGTTTCTCAGTTGGTACCGGTCCAATTGGACAAAGGGGCGTAGTACCTCCCATACAAATCACATATTAAAAATCCATTATTTCTGGTCCGGTTAACAGTATTTGAACAATATTTGGTATATAGGTTTAATGTACATATTCTAAGTGCTGCTGCAAATATGGGCGGGATTGGACAAAGGGGAGTGGTACCTTCCATACAAATCAAAATGAATTGAATATTTGTATAATGTCTTTCCTTCAAATTTTTTTATTTAAACTACTCATCCGATTTCAAAATCTTTGATCAGCTGAATGCTACACCCCCCCTACAATTCAGGGGTAGCGAAGCGCACCGGGTACAGCTAGTAATTAATAAAATGGAAGAAAATAATAAATAATTTATATATAATATATAATTGATGCATTATAAAGTAGATCTGTAGAGAAGAAGAAGAGTAATTACGTTTTTACAATGGAAATGATAATTATTTTAAATTCAGAAAGTGCACATTTTATAGTTAATTCAATTTAGAAATATGGGAGTAAAACAAAAATCCCAAAATGTTCGGTTGTTTTCAAAACAGAACCTGACCTGAGCTGAACTAGAAAAATTTCAGCGCAGCTAGTTCATGAACTAAAAGTGAACTTTCCGCGTCGCGAAAACAGTTCAGCGTAGATAGTGCAGAAAGTGCAGTCAGTTCATGCAACAAGAACAGACCTCATCTCAATTCATTGTCAGATATGCAAAGAGCCTCATATATCCATTAAGTTCCATGGAACAAATGTTCATATGCTATTATTATTTTTATTATTATATCTTACACCATAACTAATTATGACTCTAAGGGGTTGGGGAATGAGTACTAGCTACTGACGCTTTCGACTCGAAGAGAAAACTATATTTTCCAACCCATGCAAAGAAAAGTAGGACGAACGGTTTGTAAGAAGGTGCAAATACAAACAAGGAACTCTCAAAATAATTAAAAGACAAGAAATAGGTAAATTTTGTTTATCCATTAATGAAGATACTTTTTTATCAATTGAATCTTAATTGTTTGTATACATTTATACGACATGAAAACTGAGCTATTCTGCCCTTGTATTGCGCAGTAAAATAACTTCCATTCAATAATACCACATAAAGTGATTTTGAAAACCCAGCTGTAACGCGATTAGATTTTATGGTACCAGCCATTTTGGGTGTTTCAAATTTTAAATCTAAATGTTTTTTTTAAAATAATTTTAATATGCAATGCACGGTGAGTTATTATATTAGTTTGATATATTTATAAGATTATATGTAGTACATTCCTTTTAATAATAGTTAAGAAGTAAGTAAGTAATAATAGGTAATAGTAGTTAAAGGTAAAGTAGTTAATAGTAATAGTATTTGATAGGGCGCGGTTTCCAACCCGCCACACTGCATCAGAAAAAACCAATTAAGTAAATATAAGAAAACTGGCTAAGACCTGCACTCGGAAATTTTGCTTTAACATTTTTTGAAATATGATGGTCGACATGATGTATAGTACCTTATGCATGCATCTTGGAAATTACGAATTCTTGGTCTATAGTTTTATGCGTACTGTACTTCTGGCGCCAAGTTATGACAGGTAATGTTTTTTCTTAAAGGAAGTTGTTTGACAAGTGATTTCAGAATTTGTGATTCCTGAGGAGGTCTCTCGTTGTATAAATATATCTTTAAGAAATAGCGGAAAATGCGAACAGAATGGATGTAGATGACCTCGATATTTATCATGACTTGGACGACTTCCATGAAGAGCAAAGAAAGGTGAGTGAATTGTTTAAAAGCGACTTGTAAAAATGACTCAGAATTTTCACAGAAAACTGATGAATTGGTGGCATTAGAAACAAAATTGAATGGATACTTGGAAACAATCCAAGGTCTCAAAGTGGAGAAAAAGGGACTGAAAAAACAAATAAAGACAATGCAATGGAATTTCCAAAAGTTACTGGACACGGCCAAAGCGGAAATCAAACGCAAGGATCAACAGATAGCTGAGTTGCGGAAAGAGTAAGTTAATTGTGTTCTGAAAACAAAGTAATTCTTTAAGTCATTTGTTCACCGCAGAAAGGATGATATATGTTTCCGACGTAAAAAGCCTAGGTTTGAGAGTCAGTATCAAGACCACCGTGAACTGACCTCTGGAAACCCGTTTATGTTTGCGTCTGAAAATATGTCTGCAACGACAGGAGTGAGTGTTGAGACTGCCCCACATACTGCTACTACACCTTTTGCAGATAGTATGGTAGCTGCAGTGAGTGTTAGACCAAAACAAGGCAATGGATTGGAGAGTTCAAATTCCATCCGGAGTCGCAGTGGGGCACTTGAATGCTCCCAAAATTTTGCAAGGACCTCCCGCATTGATTCACAAGAAGTCTCTGTACGATCAGGAATGGATGCAGATTTTGAACCGCTGGTTGGAGAAATTATGGTGTCTGGTCCGTGCGATGCACTAACACATAGCAATGGATCGAAGACATCCCATCACAGCCGTGGTCGAAGTAGAACCCTTGAACGTACAAACTATCATCGTGCTGATAGCAATGAGCCTAAACGCCATCGTTCACGTGAAACTACCCGAAAGCATGATGGGAGCAAACGAGTCCGGGATGAAGACGTTAAAAGGCAGCACAAATTTAGTGGATCAGAGCGGGGCCGATCCAAAAGTGTTAAACGTGATCGTAGCCGAAGTAGGCATAATTCTAAAAGAGATGGTAAATTTAAAGATGAGAATATGCGAAAGGAATCTCAATCACGGAGTCAAGGGAGACATGCAGCATCTTATGGTCCTTTAAACAAAGCTAGGTAAGTATGGACGGGGGTGATAACAAAATCTTGTAACTAATTTAATTTAAATGATTTGATTTTAAGGATCAACCGGAGCAGTTCAATGGATAGAGACAAAAGAGGAACAAGAAAGGATTATAAAACTGAACAGATACATTCCAGGGAAAGACGAAGGAAAAACAGTTCTAGAGAAAGGACATTATCCCATAAAAAGGAATATAATCATAAGGAAACGGACAGAGAGTCCAAATTTAAGATTGCTTCTCTAAAAATTGACGCTGAAATTAAAAAGGAGAAAGATAAAAAAAATAGCGCAATTGAATGTCATAAAACTCGAGCAACCTCCCAAAAGATTCCAAGTCGTGATACCCATCGCCAACTGCAAAAAGAGCCATCCTCAGAAACTCTTGATGAGGTGGCAGCAAGTCTCGAATCTAGTGGGAAACATACTTCGAAGGGAGACAAAACCATTTTTAAAGTTGTTAATACATTTGATTTGGAAGCAGTCAGTAGCGATGAGGAAGACAAAATGTCAACTGAAGGTAGAGACAAAAAAGTAATCTCAAATGTGTCTCCAACGGAGATACATACAAAGAGTTATGAAGCGAAAGACTGTGAGGGAATGTCTGAAAAACCAATAAGTTCTGTTTCTGAGGAAAGGCTTGAAAATCCAGAGGTGCCAGAAGTATGCAACCCCATTGCACTTCCAATTACTCTGACTGATTTAGAAACTGTTAGTAGCGATGAAGACGACACAAACCCGCCTAGCAAACGTGAATACAAGGAAGCAAATTGCAAGGAGGACCAAGCGCAGATTGTTGCAAAGAATTCCGAAGACATTGAGGGTAATTCTACAATAGACCTGCCTGAACAAACTGTAGAAGGGGATTTACCTGAGAAGTTGAAACCTCTTCCAAAAGATTTGAACACTGATAAAAACTCCTTCATGGAGGCCAATGATTTGATAGCAATAGGTAGCGACGAAAGAGTTGCAGACTCCTCGGAGAAATACGAAAATAAAAGAATCACTTCAAATCCATCAGTGGTGGATATTACTTCGAAGTGCTCCACAAGATCAAATGTTACAGAACAGACTAAAACTCTCGACTATAAAAAGTCAAAAGGATCAGCAAACAAAGGCAAAGAAGTTCCTAAATTGACTGAAGCAGTGGATAACCCTATTGGGACAGTAGGAGAAGTTCTTGACACAATTGTATCAAATATCTCTGCACAAGATAAAAGCAGTGATGAAATTTCTAATCGGGCGGCTAAAGTACCCACTAGTTCGAAGATTTCTGAAACATGCGTTGCTAACCTGGAAGCAGTTGTTGCGAATAAAGAGCTTGCAAAACAAGACGGAAACATTGATGGCACATTCTGCTCTACGGAATCATCTATCATTGCTCCAGTTGATAAAAACGTCGCTGGATTGAATTCCAGCAGTAATAATAAGGGACAGCGGCAAGTGGTAGTGTCAGTAGATAACACCAACATGGGTAATAAGCCCACTGAATCTTCGAACATCTACATTTGTCCCAATACCTTCACAGAAATGGAGGAAGCTCCAATTATAATTGAAGATAATAGCGCTGCTAATTTAGGCAACATTTTCGGGAAGTACCGTGATCAAACTATACCTGGTTTAGGAGATTGGGATGCGATGCCAACTAGAGAAACAGCTAAAAGTGAGAAAATGACAAGGAAAAATTCAGAAGTCGGGTTTCTTTTCAATGAAAGCGAAATTATTGCTATCGACGATGATACCATTGTGGAGAAGGATGATGAAAACACATTTGAACAACTAGAAAAAGGTAATTTACCACAGCATATCTCCGAGCCGCTTGACGAAGGAATGGCACTCAAACTAGAAACACACGTCGAGCAGAAGAAAAGTGCAGATAGTACCAATGAGGTACAATTAAAAGAGAATACTGCGAGTCAGTTCGTCGAACGTGTTGACACAACAGAGCAAACAATGGACGAGGGAAACACTGTTGCTGATACCATGGAAGGAAAGCCGGCAGCTGTTGAAAGGGGAGAACTGGCCGAAAAGAATTGCGATATAATCCTCAAGGAGGAGAAGATAACATTTTTCGCACAAGAGAAGCACTGCATGAAAGCGAAAGAAAACTTAAATTTGGAGAAGTCCTCTGAAATCGTGGAGGATCAGAGCCAACTTCTCAAACAAGAAAATCATATAAATATTCTAATAAAGCCAATTCCTAAAGTTTTCGATCAAGAAGATCGAACAGTAAAAGACAAAGGGGCTCCATTATCTGAGATTGACGGCAAGGTCGAAGTTGCAATGGAACATTTACACATGGACATGGTAGATGAATCCATAAAACAAAACAAGCAAGATAAAAAGAACAAAGAGAAAGAACCCGCGAATACGGGTATAGAAAAACATGATGTTGCACCGAAAAGTTGTATAGCGAATGATAAAAGCGACCTTAAAAAAGATATCAACAAAGCCGTAGATGTAAAAGATGATTATGAGAGACAAGAGACGTTTGCTAATAAAACTGAAAGTACGCACTGTGCAGATGTGACACTTGATTCAAGAGCGGTTCCAACCAAATCGCCTCGTTGCCTCCTCATAAAAGACAAAACGACCAACAATGTCACAGAACGAATAGACAATCAAAACGACGGCAGGGAGGAGAAGAGTGCAGATAGTACAGAACATTCTGTGGATGTTGTAGAAGAAGATATGAGTCGGAGTGTTACTGATACCACAGATCAGTTTAAGACCGGTTTAGATGATGAAATTTCTCTTCCAAGTAGGAGCGACGATCTTAAACAGGTTGCAGTAGAAAATGAAAAGAGGGCAACAGAGGAATTACTGCGAGAAGCAAGTGAGACAAATATTGAAAACGGTGTAGATAATTCTAAAGATAAGGATGTGATCCTTGTTGCAAAATTCAATACAGCTGAAATGAAATATATCAAAGAAAATGATGACGGTGAGGGAATTGAAGAAGTAACTAAAAATGAAGCAGCAATAGAAAAGTCGAATGAGTACGAATGTGAAACTACAGTTGCGTCACACGACAAACCAAGTACTGGTACTGGTCCCTTTAATATCCTGACGGCGTCACATGACAAACCAAGTACTGGTGCTGGTCCCGTTAATATCCTGACGGCGTCACATGACAAAGCAATTACTGGTGCTGGTTCCGTTAGTATCCTGACGGCGTCACATGACAAAGCAATTACTGGTGCTGGTTCCGTTAATATCCTGACGGCGTCACATGATAAACCAAGTACTGGTGCTGGTCCCGTTAATATCCTGACGGCGTCACATGACAAAGCAATTACTGGTGCTGGTTCCGTTAATATCCTGACGGCGTCACATGACAAACCAAGTACTGGTGCTGGTCCCGTTAATATCCTGACGGCGTCACACGACAAAGCAAGTACTGGTGCTGGTCCCGTTAATATCCTGACGGCGTCACATGACAAAGCAATTACTGGTGCTGGTTCCGTTAATATCCTGACGGCGTCACATGACAAACCAAGTACTGGTGCTGGTCCCGTTAATATCCTGACGGCGTCACACGACAAAGCAAGTACTGGTGCTGGTCCCGTTAATATCCTGACGGCGTCACACGACAAAGCAAGTACTGGTGCTGGTTCCGTTAATATCCTGACGGCGTCACATGGCAAACCAAGTACTGGTGCTGGTCCCGTTAATATCCTGACGGCGTCACACGACAAAGCAAGTACTGGTGCTGGTCCCGTTAATATCCTGACGGCGTCACACGACAAAGCAAGTACTGGTGCTGGTTCTGTTAAAGCCCTGTCGCCGATTGGAAATGTATTAAAAGAAAGTCAAGATGATTCACTGAAAGGATCTTTGAAGCCAGTCGTGAAGACAGATAATGAAACGACTGAAGCAAATGATTCCATCAATACGGCCGAAAGTCAAGCACTCCAAATTTCAGTAAGTCCATCAGAAAGTGAAGGATCCAATAACAATGAAAGTGGCAAGATTTGTAGAAAATCATTTACAGAAAATCATCTTGACCAAGGCTTAATAAGCTGTGAAACAAGAGAGGAAGTGAAGGGGCTGTTTTCACCTTCCAAACCACTCACTGACGGAAACAAAACTGCTCAGTTGGCGGATGTGGATGAAAATACAGCAATACATCAATTACCAAAATCGGGACGACTTATAAAGCCCGATATTATAAGCTTGAAAACTATAGATGCACCACGAGAAAATGTGTTGCTGTCCAAAGTTCAGGCGGCAAAGGAGAATGCTACTTCGTGTGACCTGAAAAAGGAAAGACTGGCCGAGAAAATTGACTTAAATATGGTTAAGGTGGGTGTTACTAAGGTAGGAGAGCTCAAACCTTCCGAGACTTCTATAACTTCGTCAGCAGGTGATTTGTCCGTTGACAATGATAGCACAAAAGTGTGCCGAAATGTGGAAGGACTTTCACGTAATCAGTTTGAGAATGAGCTGCAACCCAAAATTCAGGTAGCGAAGGAGAATGTTACTTTGTGTGACAACAAAATGAATTTAACTACAGTTGAGGTGGATGAAACCAAGGCAGGAGAGCACAGATCTTCCGAGACTTCTATAACTTCCTCAGCAGGTGATTTTTCTGTTGACAATGATAGCACAAAAGTTTGCCGAAATGTGGAAGTATTTTCACGAAATCAGTTTGAAAATGGTTCCAATGAAATCTGTGAAACAGTGGTGGAGATTCCGGAACCCAATCTTGAAAAATCGAATTCTACCGCATCTGATTCAACGGATATAGACAAGGACACAGATATCGTAGAAAAAGCCAAAGAACAGTTGCGTGAGCTTGAAAGTAGTACGAAACCACGACGTCGAATCAGCAAAGAAGCCGCACCAAAAAAAACCCCGCCCATTACAAACAAAAGCTCAGCGAAAAGTAAAATTATGAAGAAAACGCCCCCGAAAATGAAGAATTTCATTAAATTGGATTTATCGTCGATAAGTAAACATAGGAAACGAAAAGCTGCGGAACTTGCTGGAGCGAGCGAAGAACTGACAGAATTGGTTGCTACAGAAATGCATATCGAAAAGAAACCGGAGAAAATACCATCTACCGAGGACCTCAAAGCAACACATGGCGGCGAAATTAAGGCCACTTCCAGCAAGGAAAATAATGATAGAAGAAAACCTCCAATCCAGAAAGAGGAGCTGAAGCCGAAACTGAAGCAGCATAAATTGCATATGGAGGCAAGTAAGCATAGTAAAGGAGAAACTGCTAAGGAAAAGCACTTTCACACTGATAGAAACAGAACAAATGCTGAGAAAGAGATGAAATCAAATGTAAAAATGTGCCAGGAGTCGGCTTCCAAGGACAAATATGCACATCCTTCGACGAAAAAGAAAGCTAACCCCGAAAAATGTACCAAACTGCATTCACCAATCACGGAGACTGTTAAAAGAAAAATTGATGCTAGTAACCCGAAGAACTCCAGATTGGTGCGCAGCCTACGAACTGAAAGTGTTGGAGGACGCGTAAAGCAAACAAGTTCCAAATTGACTGAAACTAACGCGTGTCATGCAAAGAGAACGAAGCAAGTGGAGATGGTGCAACACCATAAAGCAAAAGCACGATTTAGGCAACGACGCATATTCGATAGTAGTAGCAGTGATGAGGACAGGATGGCAGCAGAACTTCTAAGCACTAAAGTAATGGAAACTACCGGCTCACCAGATAGATCCGCCGCCTCGGCGCGCAATGTGAAACGATCGCGATCGCAACTTGAAGAAATCGATAATTCTCCTGATCTCCTGTCGAAGAAATCTAAACTCTGTAGCCATATAGATGAGTCGCCAGTATTATCAGCTGCTGCTGAAGTACATCCAATTTTCCAAATGGATGCGGATGAGGCATCAGCTGAAAATGAATCTAGCCATGTCTTAGCCATGAATACCAGCCAAGAAGACGCGCAGTACAAGGAGATCGACTTGCGTCTACAGAGCATGTTCCAGTCGCCAATGCATGAAACGGTCACACCACTTGAGAGCGAAATTTTTCCTGCCGATGCATCTGTGTGCAGTGCCACTGCTGATGCACAGCAGCAGAACATCACAATTGAGGAGACTGTGAACAGTTCACAGCTGGAGCAAAGCGCTACGTTCGATGCCAATACCAGTTTGGAAACAAAGCATCTCACCTTAGGCTCAAGTGATTATCGCTTCGAGAAGATCTCCGATAATGTGGTGCACTTGTTTATAACCCGCAAGCGTGGCAAAAAGAAACCCAAACCGGCGGCAATGGCCGATAAGGATACGAGTGATAGCAGTGTGGTACTTACTTCTTAGTTTAAGCGTAGCGTTAGGATCTATTTTTTTATTTAAGCATGTAAGTAGTTTAGCGATTGTTCAATATACAAATATTCTTATTTTCAATTCTATTGAATGTTGTCTTTTGTCCCGGTGGCAGATTATTAAGCGAGCCTTCGTTTCATTCCTCATATAATAGGAATCTGCAAAGCTGTTGGCAATTGATTTTAGAATCATTCCTGGTGCTGCCGGCGGGAAATACGAGATGGAAGCCTGAGATTTTTTTTATTTATTTTACTGGGAAACTTTGCCTTTCGATCATCGAGCTGTACCCTGAAATAACCTCCTATCAAGGAATCAATCTATACCTTAAAAATCAGGCTAATTCTACAATAAACGGACCTGGTCTCTATTCTAATGAAGTAAATTCAATTAAACTGAATAAAGCCCCCGGGCAATAGATGGAGGACACTTACAACATATAATACATCCCGGGCGACCTGAGCAGTCTTTAACACAGCGAGATCTAGGGATCTCGTAAACAGGGACCGCAGGGACCCAAGCCGCCTCACGGCGGCCTTTACGGGTCACTGGCTCGTGGGTACTCATGCAGAGAAATTGCAGAGACCGTACAATATCCATTGTAGAAGTTGTGTAATCTCAAGAGAAGGAAACCTTAATCCATTTTCTTTGTGAATGCCCGGCTCTGGCGGCCGCAAGAAATAGAACACTAGGAAACTATTTCCTAGCGAGTTTATCCGATCTCTCGGGTGTAAAATCGAAAGATCTTTTAAAATACCTAAATTCCACAAAGTGGATTTAGTGAACAATCCATCGTTTTCTCCAGCGTTAGGAGAGGTTGTGGTATCAAAACGTCGCTAAGGCTATAATTGTGATCCATGCGAGGACTGACTTGGATCAGCCACTGAAACCAACCAACAAGCAAGCCCCCGATGTTCAAGTAAAAGAACAATAAATGAAGATTCATAAAATACGGATTACGCATTCCGCTATTAAAATTCTACTTTTCTGAGATTTGTGACGTAATATTTTTGGTGTGCAAATGCTTCTGCAGCTGAATCGAAAATCTGAAAAATTAAATTAAATAGCTGGCGTGCTGTCTCCTCTCCTTTGGGTATTGACAATGAATAATCTGTTAAAGAGCTTAGAGGGGAGAAGAATACACGTTGTTGCCTATGCAGCCGATGTTGCTATCACTGTAAGAGGTAAATTCCTCAATACGCTTTGCGAAGTCATGCAAAGTATATTAGATGAGCTAAATATATAGTCGGAATCTTGTGGTTTAGCCGTAAACGCCAATAAAACAGAACTGGTACTATTTAGTAGGAAGCATGGAGTACCGGAAGTAAGGCCCCCTAAAATAAATGGAATCACTTTGTCTTTTAATGATACAGCGCGCTACCTGGGACTGATTTTCGACAGGAAGCTTAAATGGAAATTAAATGTAGAGGATTGAGTAAGAAAAGCATCATTAACACTCTATTCGTGTAGGAAGACAGTAGGCTAAAAAGAGGTATGGCCCCCCGAATAGTACATTGGTTATACACAGCAGTGGTTAGACCGATTTTGTTGTACGGGATACTAGTATGGTGGCCGGCACTTCATCAAAGCCTTGTTGTGAAAAACTTAGAGCGTATTCAGAGACTAGTCAGTTTATGTATAAGCGGAGCTCTCCAAACGAGTCCCACAGCAGCATTGAACATTATGTTCGACCTTTCGCCAATTGACTTGCATGGTAAGCAACTTGGAGTCAAATCAGCTCTTAGGCTTAGGGATCTCTCCCTTTTAACTACGAGTAACAGAGGTCATTCGACCATAGTAGACAAATTTCCTATTATTCCCGATACTACAGATTACTGTAACTCATTAGAAGGGAATTGAAGAAAATCCTTTTAACACCATATTCCCCTCAAAGGAGGATTAGGATAATGGAATCTTGATCAATAAGAACGAAATTAGCATTTACACTGATGCTTTAAAAGAGGATTTTGGAAAGGAAGTTACACCTTTGCAAACTTCTTTGACTCTTTTACGAATCTCAGAAGTCTGTCCAGTTATTCATTTCCAAAACATATGATCCTAATATGCGCCTGGGGGAAAGGAAATGCTCTGTGCCGTCATGTTCTTCCTCCAGACAGGAGAGGCAGTTCGGATTCTCGATGAAGCTTATGGTCGCCATATAAGGGCTCCATGGAGTATGCCCCGTGATTACCCCTACCAATGATTGAAGATCGTTCCTTCGTAATGTTAGAAGGATATCTGGAACTCTCTTGTTTGGGCTTTCTAGCAAGCAGTTGGTTGTTTTGCAGGCAACTAAACTGCACCATCGCCTCTTGTGAATATTATTCATATGGCTCTTGATCCAATCAATACCCCATGTTAAACTTACGCCGGTAAATGGGTCTGGTCAGAGATAACCTTAAAAAAGAAATTCCGCTAAACAAAAGAAGTTGGATTATTGGCTGAGTGCCGCAAATTGTTTCGAAACTCATTCAGTTGATGGAAACGAAGATCCTGAAAAACAAAAATCGGCAGAAAAAGAAAAACCTATTAAATGTCCACCTATATTTGTGGACAAAGTAGATGTTATTCAGCCTCTGCTGCACCTGCTGAATGAATTCGCTGCTGGCCAAAATGAACTCAGAGTAATTTCCTCAAATCGAGTTAAAATTCAACCCAAAAGTCGAGAAATATTTTCTAGTATAGTCAAACAGCTTGAAAATAAAAATACAGAATTCTACACATACAAGCCAGAAAATGAAAGAAGCCATAAGGGAATCTTGAGAAATATGCATCCATCTGGGGAGGTAGACGAAATAAAGTCTGCTCTAGAAATACAGGGTCACTTCGCTAGTAATGTTTGGAATATGAAACACAGCCAAACAAAAGGGGCGATCATTGGAATAAACATCGAATAATAAAGACATCTACGATATTAGAAGTCTGCTAGTCGTGTTATATTCGAGCCAACTCACCCAAAACGAAAACTTCCTCAATGCTCCAGATGTCAACACTATGGCCACACAAAATCTGCATGCCGAAGAAAACCCAAATGCATTAAATGTGCTGGTAATCACGCCTCAGCTGATTGCGAAAAGAAAACCAAATCAAGTGAAGTCAAATGTGTGCTTTGTTCGGAAAATTACCCTGCGAACTATAAAGGGTGCACTATATATCAAAAGCTAAAGCCATCCACTTGTCCCGCACTAAGGAAGATATAATGCACAAATAAATATCAAGGCCACAACTGATCATCAACCGAAACAGTACTTGCATCGACAACAACAACCAACATACGCTCAAGTGATCAGACATCATCCTTCCCAAGTCGATCCTAGCAGTAGAAGGCAGCAAAGCGATCCCTTGATCAGTGAGATACGCGAAATGATGAAATTGCTGAAGGGCATGATGAGTAAAATTGCAGCCATGAATAATTTACTAGTAAATCTCGTTTCCAAAATAACCCCATGTCGATAAACATCGTTCTGTGGAATGCAAATGGATTGTCACACCATTCACCTGAATTAAAACTGTTTTTACCAAAAAATAATATTCTATTAGTTTCGGAAACACACTTCACCAAAAAAATCTTCTTCAAAATTCCTGATTATTGCTTTTATCAATCTATGCATCCTGATGGCACGGAGGCTCAGCTATATTAATAAAAAAAAAACAATTAAACACTATGAATCCACCAACTTAAGCCCAAATGTCGTAGTTGTGGACCTATTCGGATCACTTCTTTTCTCAGCAATAGTCCGCCGAAACATAATATAAAAAAGGAAGCCTACATTGATCTCTTCAAAACTGTATGTAGCAGATGGCGACTATAACGCTAAACACATATTTTTGGAATCTCGTATAACTACAACAAAGGGGCGTGAATTGTATGATGCATTGAGATGTAAGAAGTTGAAAGCCTTTTCCTATGGAGAGCCTACGTATTGGCCATCTGATTAAGGACAATGACCGATCTTATAGACTTTTGTGTAGCTAAAGGCCTTGCAATTCAGCATGTTCTCTGTAAAACCAGCTTAGACTTATCTTCAGATCATTCTCCAGTCATTATTACCATAAGGAAAGTTTGTCCATTAGTGCAACATCGTTTATGCCAGAGATGCTACGAGGGCCATGCCTCATATTATGCCAGAAATAGATAACGTAACTAATGACTCATTACTTATTCAAATATGGAGGTAATACTAGCAATGACTATCGAATTATCTGGACAAAGTTTGGGTGTAGTATAGTTTGATTATGTTTACTTATGGCGTGGTAATTTCATCACAATATTTTCAAATTATCCCTTGCGAAAAGCGCTTTCATTATTTTTGAAGCAGACCTTTATTTGTATCCGTTTGCTTGCGAAATTTAATGATAAACCAGGAATATGCGAATAACTAAAAGAGGCCCCGAGAGGAATCTATAATGTTTACCAAAATCCTATTAACTTATTATTTTCCTTATTTAATGAAGGCATATTGTGATCAGCACAGCTTAATAAGCAGTCAATAAGGTGAAAGGTCTCATTAAAAGCTAATCGCCTCTTCAAAGATTTACATTCTATCCTTATACGGTAATTGGGATATCATATCCTGAAAATAATTCGTCTTAAAAACAAAGGTTGCTGGTAACACACCAATAGTCATCAACTTAGTCGTGAATGCACTGACTACATGCCACTCGTGCCGTCATCTTGGATCATACTAATACAAAACCAGATAGTTAGATGAACCCAATCCGACAAAGGTCACGCATACCTCCCATATATGGAACTGTAGACACCTAATTTAAAATGTTTGTGTGGGTCCTTGTAGACTATAAAAAAGTGTGTTAAGTGTGTGTTTAATGACACGCCCACTATAACATGTTGCCACATGTTCATAACTAAAGATCTTCATAAACTTTATGGACATATTTTTGTGTAAATAAATAAGCATATCGACATTATAAAGTCATATGCAACAAATGGGCGAATTAGACAGATGACATGCCTACTTCCTATAGATATAAGCAACGTTCGGAGCACTTCCCAAAATTAATCCAGCCATGCTCCTATTGACGATATCTGAAAAATATGTAGGTAGTTATGTACGATATTAGTATATGTACAAAAAATGGGTAGTGGGCTTATATTGCCACGCCCTCAATGCATAGGTATTCAAAACTGGGACCCACTATAATACTCATCTACGAACTTGCACAAAATGTATCACAGAACCAGTATAAAACAGCAGCCCAAAAATGGGCGTGTGAACTAAAATGCAACGCCCACTTTTTACGTTTGTGCATAACTCGATATCTATATAAGATATATGAGTAATGCTACAAAATGCTATGCTAAAATGGTACAAAATTATATGATGAATCTAAGTGATCATAGTGGGCGTAACATTTTATCCATTACTCCCACCGGGAACAATATAAAAACGTCAAGACAAAGATAATGTCTACGATGGCGTTATATGGATCCAATATCGCCATGGTTCAATTCGCACGGCCACTTTAGTCGTAAGAGTGTGGTTCGATAAGTTATTTTAGAGTATCTCGAAACCGGCCGTAGATCAGCTTTCTTTGCTGTTTTTAAATATAAGTTGTTGGAAATCCTCAAGGATATTAACGGATACAATATTGAAGGATGACATCTTTGGTCCTGTTCAATCAAAAGTGAAAAGTGACTGCAAAAATTGTCCACTTACTCATATTTGCATCTTCAAAAAATCACGGCTTCGTGTTTCAATAAATTATTTGAATCTGAAGTGTCCTTTGAAGTCCTTTAAACAGGAGTCAAGGGCAGAGAATAAAAAACTGAATATGCAGTTGGGGTACGCAACTATTTAGTCGGTGAAAAGCACTGTCGTATGAGGAAGTTAATCACTTCTGAATTACAGTGTTCAATATTACCACAATAAGTAGCTCATTACTACATATGCTGAAGAATTTCTCCCAGTTATGCATCAAATGTTACATTCGAAAGCACAATTTAAGTGGGACACTCAGCGAGAGTCGCGCTGCGAGTTGTGTATATTTTTGTGTGATTCCCTACCCCGGCTTAGGTCCCCAAGTGCATTGATTCTGCCAACTCCACAATCGTTCTTGAGCATTTTCCTGCTCCATTTTATTTTTAACAACTAAATGGCATGTTTAACAATTGCCAAGATGTACAAACGAAATTATAAATTATATTAAAAATTAAGCGTTTTTTAAACTAAAGTCTTTTCCAATTTCAATAAATAACAAATAATTGAGGAAAGCCTCTCTGAAGGCTCTCTCTGGCCCATTTGCCCAGCTTCCGCTTCGATCCACACGTGTAGCGATCTCACTACTCAGCCTTCTCCTTGCCCTCGCCGAGCAGCATTTTCCGCACCATTGGCACTCTGAAGAGAGGCACCGAGAGAATAGCACCCACACACGCTCCAATCCAGTAGACAATTATGTGCTCCAAATTGGTGTGGCCGCGGCAGCCCCATTTCAGGGCAGTCGCTAGCACGGGATTGAAATAGCCTCCGGAAAAGTTGAATGCTGAAAACATGATGTAATTAAAAGAGTAAACTGTTTTTGAGAGCCATTACGTGTACCCAGTGACTTTGGTGGATGATGTTTTTGTATTTCTGTGTGTTGGATCCTAATTGGTGCACTTACCTGCTACCACAAGACTGGTGCCAATGAAGGAATCAATAATGCTGCAGAACTTCGGCCCCTTCTCGCTCAGCGCCTTCGAAGCTAAGCGACAGAGCAGTGTGGCTATGCCTTCAATAGCAGCGCCCAAGTAGGGATTGACCTGTAATTGGCAGGAATAATTCCTTGTTACTCATACGCAGCGTATTGCCAATGGAAGTATGCTCTTCTCTTCGAAATGTTGAGCATACTCTTCCATTTCCGTGCCTGCTAAGAGGAGTTCAAATCCAATTTTACCTGCAAATCAGCACTACACTCGCTGAAAGCTCGGCCCTCGTGCGTTTCGGCAAATTCAAACCACCAGAAGACCTGCACAATGCGATACACGCAGCAGCCGCCCATCAGTTCCGCCCATGTGCGTAAAGCGACTTCTTTCAGCGATGTCCTACCCTCAATCAGATCTTCCATGTGCGTGTACGGACAAGCGGACGCATCGCCCCACACTTTGCCCCACCAAACAGTGAGCAGGAAGAGGAAGACCGCGTAGGCCGCCACACCAAAGTTGTCAGCAACTGAAAATAGGACACATTTATTTTACCTATCGCGAGTATGTCTGTGTGAGAGAGTTGGTTACCCTCCTTTTTGTTGTCGTCTTCAGGACTCACCTATAATTAATTCAAAACAGCAGGCACACAGTTCAGCCGCCGCTATAGCCTCGTTGACCAGCACCGGAACGATGCCCCCATCTTTGAAGAAGCGTTTGGCCACGCGCCGGGCTATTTGAGCCGCAATGCAGACGCCGACCATGAAGCCGGTGCTGATGCCCAAAGATGACATAGACATGCTGCAGAATGCTAGTCTATGGGTGAGTGGAATACAATTAAATATAACTGATAAGGGCGTTCCTAATCCTACAGAGTGAATTTGTTTATTTATGATAAGAATTCCATAACTAATTCGCTCTTTGTTAAAGAACAAGCCTCGGAAAAGCACGGACACAAAGTAGCTCAGCACGGACGCAAAGTGGCTCCCGCACGCTCATAAATAAATACTCGATTCTAAGCTCTCTCTAGCCGACCTCTATGGTCTAGTGGTAACTATGCTAGACTCACACCCCGAGGCCCGCAGGTTCAAATCCTGTCCTGGGCTTGGTCTCCAAAATGCTTCTTTCTATAAAATCCTTTTCTCTTCGGGTCGGAAGCCTCTGTAGCTAGTACTCATTCCCCCAACACCTTGCACTCATAATTAATTATGGTTGTAAGAAATAATAATAATAATAATAATAATAATAAGCTCTCTCTAGTAAGTACTACAGAGCTCCTTCAACGGGTCCCAGGCACAATTCACGCATTGGATGTTACTATATTTTTATGATGAGCCTACACAGAGCCGGTCTTTGTTAGGATACGGTGTTCAACCACAAGCTGAGGTGGAAATCAAGCTGCACACGACGTGTTTCTGCTAGAGGGCTTTTAGAGTCTAAACTTTAGATTGAGAAGTTTCATTAAATTCATTGAGTATACAGGGCAGATTTGAAGCTAACAATAAGAGGAGTTATTCCTCGCTCAAATCAATGTTAAGATTAGTTTAGTTGCAAAAAGGATATCTGATTTGCTGTTATTCTGTAGTGGATTTGTTGAGCCACACTGACACGCTAGCAGAAACACATCGAAACATGTTCAGTCAGTCAGTCTATAGGATTTCAAGCACCACTTGATCCCATACGAGCCTCCCACTGCTGGTCTTAGCCATTGTCGAAATCGCCAATTCTTAAAAACAGGGGTAAGCATACAACTAAATTGGTAGACTCGTAAGCACTGTTGTCAACATTATAAAAGGGATCTTCCTAAATATATAGAGACGGGTTAACGGTTAACTCGTGGCAATTAGCACTTTTCCTCATGAAAGGAACCAGAAATGTACTTACTCTGTTCTAGAGGTAAGTTTTTCGCACATATGCTATCCCCAACTTGCTTAAAACTGCCAGATCATTTCTCATCCTTTGATATACTCGTAAGGATTCATGATATGGGACAAAATTGCCCGGGAATTGGGTTGTTTGTTTTATGGTCCTTGGGTTGTTTATTAACTGCCCACCGAGTTGGGTCCTAGAGTCCCCGATTTGTTTGCAAATGAACTGGTGAACCGTTGTTGAACAATCACAAACTTATCAAGGATATACCACATTGCACTTGATTTACTATAGGTGGAACATGTTTTGTTTAATGGATAGTTTAGAGATATTTTTATTTTCTACAGTCATGTCCTGTATTTGACCTGTTGTCCATTCCTAAGATGTTGCTATATCCATTTCAGCTTCTCATGCCTAATTTATTGTCACAGCTGCATATTGTTGTCGATGTCCTCAACCATGCAAAGCAGTGTTGTACGGCACCAAAGACAACACCTTTGACCAGATGAATTCTTGTTTCTGTTTAGAGACCTCATTTGCTGGAATAAAGAATGCAGGGAATATTCTCGTTTTTAACCTTTCGACAGTATTGTTGACACGGTCGTTTCCTAGAAACGATTATTTCTAGTATCCCACCAATAGTTACTGAAAATAACGTTTATATTCCTTCATGGATGTATCCTAGTATTTTTCCCTTTCCAGATAGAACCTTTCTGCTTTTTAGTTGTAATGATAACTTCTATTTTCAATGCCTATTGAAGCAAATCCTATTCTGACTTCATTTTGCAGTTACATGTGTCAGAAAAGCCGGAAGAAACTAGAAGTATGCTGCATATACGAGTACATAGATATACCTTTAAAATCGACGCCCTCCAGCGTTTTGACTATAGACTATACTTTATCTTTAACCCCTCACTAATTTATTTCTTGTTTAATATGAGGAATACAAGCAGGGTTTTAAAAGACACTTTATGGTGTTATTATAAATTATTATTTTTTTTTTTTTTATTATTATTGGTTTCTTAATTATTATAACTTAATTAAAATTGTATAAATTGAGTGAATTATCTAAGAGTTTAAAATTAATGAATTAACTAAAATTTAAATTTCTTGTTAGTCAATAGGTTGCCTTCTAGCCTCTATCAAGCTTTTTAGCGCTGAGGCATTAGTAGAAAAATTGTAATACATATATATTTATATTGAAATTAATAAAAAAAAAAAAAATAAGAAGAAAAAAAAAAAAAAACATTCGAGTAACATATACATCGAAGCTTAGTTACAATGCGAAAATGATATCTTCTTCATCAAGTGCCCAGGTCACGATCAAAATATCGCGTCAAGCATTTGCATATGTGTGAATAAGTTTGCTTTTGATGGATGCCCGCACACACAACAAAATAACTCATCAAAGCTCGTTTTATTTTTGCTTTCGAGGAGTACGGTCATGTAATCATCCTCGGACGAAGCCGACTTGTTTGTTTTATTTGAAAGAGGATAAAAAACAAACAAGAATGAAAAAAAAAGAATGGATGAAAGACTGGTTAAAGAAAAGAAAGGTGTTTACTCTTGTTCATTTATTCAATGAGTTGCATAAGAAGATGGTTATGGGAAATTTTTTTCTGAGGATATGAAACTCATTGCAATAGATGAATTTCCTCAGTACTTCGTTCTCAGGACATACATTTTTTCCAAAAATTTAAAATTGCGGATATGGCTCCTATAAAGTTGGAGTAATATCTCAAATTGTGTATTTTTTCTTCCTTATCATTGTTTGACGACATTGTAATATCTCATAATGCCATCAACGAGCGATAGCGATCTATCACCTCAATTAAGAAAATTTTTGATCCGCGGACGTGTTCATTGCTTCACGGCCAAAGCACAACTGAGCAACAACTCGCCAATCGCAGTCGCACACGATCCAATTTAAACTTCGCACTCGTCCAATACAAATTTGAAACATTTTGATTTTCATCAAAAAGCTGTCAAACTTGTACGGGTGAGCCGACGACTCTCGAGTAAGGCCGAGTGGACTCACACACTCTTAGCTTGGAAACGTTATTTTGATCATCCCCGAAGGAAGGAGACTAATTTTCATAACAGTACACGAGGGCAATCTGAAAAGTTCCTTGAGCCGAACCTTTCTTGAAGAAGAAAGGACGGAAATATATACATCGGCAGGAAAGGAAGGAAATATATACATCAACAGGAAAGGAAGGAAATATATACATCATAGAAAAGCTGGATCCTTCAAAGGTCAAATTTCATATCATTCTGCCATTTTATTGCTTGGACAGATTCAAATAAGCAAGTAACTTGGTGGAATTAAAAAATTTGAGGATTGGGATTCGTGCCATGGTCCAATTGTTTTATTTGGTATGGAGCACACGGCTGATTCAGGATCGGTTGCTTCCCACATTGGGAGAGACTCGTCTTCCCCGACTTTGGGTTAATAAGTCTAAGGGAAGCTATAAAACCCTTGAGCATGCGAATTCAGGGTAGCCAAAAATAGCAGCTCTGGCAGAAATCGCCACAATATTCTGGGCATTGTTTTGACAGTCAGTTATTAAATGTATCTGAAATAGCTATTGCTTCAAAATTGGACCAGTGGAGTGGGTTTCCAACTGATCGACCAACCACCCTTTTCTGGGATTGATGTACATAATGCCAAGGTTCGCATCAAGCCACTTCTTTTTTGTTAATAACAATATCATGTCAGTACATCATTCCGTTATATTAGTGGGTTCGAAGATAGTTTACTGTCTAGGATAATCCCAACTTATTTAACTACATTGAAAATGTGAATTAGTTGTCCTTCCTCTGATAAAAGGTACTATTGTGCTTTTCTTACGATTTTCAGAGGCCCTCTTCAATACATAATTTTTGTAGGACTGCAAGTATATATCAAACAATTGATCACATGAGGTGTGAGAGTTTGTGTGGTGCTTGAAGTACTAGTTTCAACATCCTCCAGAGAATCAAGGATTATCCTTCTGTGCGGCATGGATATCATCCCATTGGTATTTTACTGTCGTTGAAGTCTTTGAAAAGTTCCTTTTATTGGGGCTGTTTTTGTATTAACGAAAACCTCTTTCTAATTCAAACAATGGGACTTAGAAATATCTTCTTATAATTGAGAGACTCTTCAGCAAGGATGCAGTTGATTTGCTAGAGATGTTGAATATCACTTAGTGGAATACCCCATAAGAATTTAACCCGGATGTGCCTCTGAATAAGTTTCTGTGAAAGTTAGAAAAGGATGGCATATTTTTAGGTTTGATTCCAGATCCCTTCAGCACAATTAAAAATTTCATCTCCATCTCTTTTACCACCTTGGGATTCAGCAACAAACTGATTTGGTTCGGTTCCTAATGAACCAGAGCCAGAATTGTCGTGTTTCCACAAGTTGAAAAACTTTTCATCCAACATAAAGTCACATCTTGGCGATAAGAAGGTAACAAAAGTGGCGGCACTCTTATCTATATGGAAATATTCGCAAATTACATATGCAGTTCACAAAGGTTCAGGTCAGGTGGTCACATGACGGGATACATAATGGACTTATCCCTTAGTCTTATTTTGCTAATGGCGGAAATAATGACTTTACATATTGAAGTGACAATTCAATCATGCAACCTCTGAGCCCGTTAATCGTTTCGAGAAGACGAGTTTGTAATAGTAAATAAAGCGTTCTGCGACTATTGTTAGTCCCCAGAAACTAAAACGATCAGTAAGGTACTCAAGACGGTGGAAACCGTACTGGCACCGGTATTGATATATCCTTAATAGGGGTTGTGTTAGTTTCTGTCATATTGATATTTATATCATAACATATGACAGAAACTAACACCGCCCCTATTGAGGATGTATCAATACCGGTGTGAGAGTATATCGAATATATATAACTATATATATATTTATACCGCTTCAGGAGAGGAAGGAGAGGAAATAATAAGTACGCATCGAACGATACGCTAAATACAAAACTTTAAGGAAGGACTGGATTAGAAAAATTGTTATTTAGAATCAAAATTCTGCGGTCATTGTCAGAACAAGAAAGACGTTTAAAAAGTTGAGCTACATTACCAATTTATAATGAAAGTAAAATATTATATATTAAAATTTGCAATTATTTTTCAACAACATCTCATTAAATAGTTAAGAACAGACTTAGTAGTAAAACATCAACATTTTCTTCCAACTTACTTCCATATAAAGAGGATGCAACAACAAAAATACAAATGGCCGAAAGTAACAACCTAGCGATCCTGTCCTTTCATCTATAAATTTTTTAAAAGTTTCAATGTGCGAGTATACGAGTATATCAGTCTTCAAAATCTAGCGTATAGTCCAGTATGGATTAAGTACATATATTGTTACGAAATCAACACGCCAACTGATTGATTGCATAGCTTTAGGGTATGCGTCATTTTCAACCCCTAAAATACACACGCGAGAAGGCATGCGAAACTGCGCTCGAAGGCTAGTGGAAGTTCTGGTATACAAGAAGTATATAAGCGGCCACACAAACGTCGAGATCAGTGAAGAAGTGAAAGTGGCAAAATGAACATCGTAGTAGCAGCAGCAGTGGAACAGTGAGCGTAGTTGAGGGTGAACATCGTAGTAGCAGATCAGTTAACCAGTGACAGTGGCAAAGTGAATATCGTTGGCAGCAAGCAGTGAAAAGTGATCATAGCCGAATCCTAAGAGTGGCAGCAAGCAGAGTGAGCGTTGTATTGGCAAGATCAGTGACAGTGGCAAAGTGAACATCGTATGAGCAACAACCAGTAGCATAGTGAACATCTTGTAGCAGCAGCAGTTGAGCAGTGATCGTCGCAGTGCAGACATCGTGTTAGCAACGGACAGTTGAGCAATGATCGTCGCAGAGCGGACATCGTGTTAGCAACGGGCAGTTGAAGCGGAAGTAAATAAAAAATTGTAGTGCAAAGCAAACTTTAAACCAAGACGAAGTGGTGGATTCACCCACTAAATAAACCAAATTGTTCTCATTTCAACCGTCAGATTGTTTAATTGCTATACAATCCAGCGGTACGAATCCGAGAGTAAGAGTAGTACAAATTATCTGAAGGCCAATTACGTGAATATATATTTTTCCAATATATCGAAATCAAAGAGTGAAGCTGTGGTCATTTTAAGTGAGATATCGGCAGGCATATATATGGTAGTTGGCGTCCGTTTGCTCTGATTTGGTCAACTTGTCAATCAGAATGTGTGTTAATATTAACGGTAATAAGTTGGACAGATGAACATGACCGAAATGACCCTGGAAATGATGTCCGCCACTTTTGCCATCTCGTTCTTCCCCATGTTTTTGTTGAAAATACATTATTAGTTGTATCTCTTTCTATGAGGCATAATCATATCATTTGTTCTAATAAAGTCCTCAGATATGCGAGAATATCCTATAAAATAATGTTCGGCTATCAAAGGGTGTGCAGAATAACAGTACGTTTAGTCGTGAATTGAAATCAGTAGTGATAAGAAGTGATATAGACATGCCAGTGAATCTGTAGTATCCAATTAAACTTTGTTGACTATATCTTAAGAGACCGCTCACACTCACTCCCGAAGGTAGCGGGTTCGAACTTGCCCGATCAGGGTCTCAAAAATCCTTCTTTCTAAATATTTTTCTCTACGATTCGAAAGCCTCAGGAGCTAGTACTCATTCCCCCAAACACTTGCAGACGTAATTCAATAGGGTGTTAGGTATAATGATAATGATAATTTCTTAAGTGAATTGCTACTAAACTAATTTAATTGCCACCTACAACTTTAAACATTTCTACTTTAAATAAAGTTGAATTAACATACTAACATTTACTTCGCACAATCCAGTGATCGAACTATTAGCAAAGAAACTAATTTTCCTATATGTATTCCTACCTACCTCTCCTCTTCTTGAGGATCCAATTGCGCAAACCTTAAAACACCCTTTATCCTTTTTTTAACTACTAATGTACCGACAGATATATACACCTTTGAGATCCTTCTACAAACTGTTATGTATAGACTAGGGTCCCGTCAGTCCGAAGCACAGTTTCAGGTATCTATAACTGGTAGACTTTTTAGTAAAATATTTATATATTTCACTACCTCCCAACCTGGTCTCGGTGTAATTCGTATGCTTTAACTTGACTTGTTGCAGCAACATACCTAACATATCTGTGGACCCTTACTTACCTCGTGTTGCACCGGCGCTCACCGTCTGAGCGGTAACTACACTCAGCTTGGGTGGTCAGTGCATCGCATCCGTGGTATCACAATGGGCCATTATTTGTGCCTAAGTGTGCTTCTTGCTGCCACTCCAACCTAATCTAACCTAACCTTAGCTACCTCAAGGATATGAAAATGAAAAGTGAACTAAAATATGTTAATTTATTCTCAAGGTCGCCCGGTTAACGCATAATCGTAAATTCCCCCTATACTTTTATTGGGAAACAAAGAAAAGTATGTCTATTTGGACTAGGCACGAGTATCCTTTAGGAAAGTTGTAAAGGTTTCTTCCATTCAGTGATAAATTCACTCTTTGTTGGTAAGGTTGGTTTATGGGGTAAGGTTCTGTGTGTGGCCCTTAAATTAGAATGACTACTCCATTGTTGTATACGCGACGGTTTCTGTGGGCATATGTGATATCTCAATATGCTCCCTTATATGTTTGTGTTGCTGTCCTTTCGGTCAGGTATGGCCATTATTCATTTGGAAGAACTATGGAGCTGGTGTCAACGATAACCCATGTGGGGGCACTATTCAATGGCCACAATTTTGCGTGACGTCAGCACTATCCGCTAATGCTAGGGACTGCCCCGACAAAGGAGTTCCGAGGTGCTTTATTGAGTTATATATATTTTGCGTGCACTGAGCCCTCGGAAAGCCCACATTTATCTATTAATGATCGATTTATTCGTAATGATAATTTGTTTATTTTTTGTGTTCAAATTTTTGCATGTTTGGCATCCGCCGCCTCCTCTTGTGTGCCCACATCTCTTGGTCATGATCGCTTTTTTCAGATCGCAGACGTGCTATAAATAGTATTTTCTTTGGTCTTTACACAATTTTTCACTATAACGAAAATTTTGCGTTTTCACTACCAAAGTTTTGAGTCAAATTTGCGTTTATTTTTGTTTTTTATTGTCATATTTTACGCAATATTCCGTTTTTGTATGAATAAGGTAAGAAATCGAGTGGACTGACTACCTGACTTGGTTGAATGATTATTCTGCTCGGTCAGCAATGGAACTAAATTACTCGTACGCGAACTTTTTTACTAATTTACTTTTCAGAATTCTTTAGGCGAATTTTCCATTCCTCTGAAAAGTGGATGTACCGAACCGAGCAGCAGCTTTACTTAGCGGACGCGCACCAACTGACCATTGGCTGACTGGGTGCTCTGTGCTGGCACTAGCGAGATCCATTATAGCTGGTGCCAACTGAGCAGGTAATTAGTAGTACGCGCAGAGCGCGAAAGAAAATTCAACGACTACGCCATTATCCAGAAGCTATTCTCAAACTGCTGAGGGGAGTGGCCTGCTCGGTCGGTACGACTTTTTACTATTGTGATAGTTCTTTGCTTTAATTAGTTTGTCGCGAGCGATTTCGCTGAGCTGATCTGATCTGATCTGGTCTGACCTCTCTCGCTCTCCTTAGTGTAATTGCGCGCTCGCTCATTGTACAATGAATTTGTATTTGTTTGGTCTACCCATTTAAACATCATTATACTGGGTGTAGTAAAAAGAAATCCATTATTTTTGCATGAAATTGAAGGCTTTCTTTAGCATAGTTAGAATGATCCGATTTAGGCGCCGGTTTGTTCGAAAAAATTGTTGCCATTTTGAAGGTCATTTCATTAAGACTCTCTCATATAAACCTTCGTCCCAATTGGGAAAAAACTGAGACAGTCGATTTTCATAAGCTTCTCTTGAGGCGAATGTTTCATCGACAAAATTATTCACCATATACAGGAACTGGTGGTAATCATGTTGCCAGGTCCGGTCTCTAAGGTGAATGCATAATAATCTCCCAACCAAGCACCCTGAGCTTCTGGCGAGTCACTATCGATGTGTGTGGCCTGGGGTTGTCCTGATGAAACACAATTCCCCTCCTATTGGCAGAAGCTGGGCGATTGCTTCCTCTAGCCGGTTCAATTGTTGACAGTACAGGTCCCAGTTAAGAGTTTCCCCGGATGGTAGCAGCTCATAGTAGATGATTCCGCGACAATCCCACCAAACACACAGCAAACCCTTCCTGGCCGTCAATGCTTTCTTGGTTGACCGTTTGGGCCGCTTTACCGCGATTCGACCACGACCATTTTCGCTTGACGTTGTCGTAAGTGACCCACTTTTCATCACCAGTCAACATCCGCTTTAGAAATGGGTCGATATTGTTACGATTCAGCAACGATTCGCAGATGGAAATTCGGTCCATGAGGAACTCGCGTGGCACCCATTCATGGAGCTGCTTTTTGTATCCCGCCTTATCCAAGTGGATCCAAACAGTTTTTTGTGCAAAGTTTAGCTCCTTGGAAATCGAAACAGTGCTTACACGACGGTCGGACTCAATGATTTCCATGATTTTATCGACATTTTCGACAATTGACCGCATCAAAATTGAGCGCATCAAAATTGAGCGCATCAAAATTACCGGAACGGAGTCGACGAAACCAAAATTGGTCGGGCTGTTACAGTATCAGTACCATAAACACTATTCACATTTTCAGCCGCCTGCTTTGCGTTTTCGCCTTTATCGAAGAAAAACATTTTACATCTCTCCACCCTGGAAGTCTCTTCATATTTCCCATTTCTTCCTTATAGGACTCTCAACGTTATTACTGCGTCCAGCGTCGGCTTTTTCCACCGTAGCACTCTTTCCACATATTTCGCTACATGGTCCCGGTTCTCTTTGCTGCTTAACATGACCTCCACAATGTTTTCGGTAGCTAAAGGTATTAGCGATTTCCATTTGAGGTTGTTGTGTTGTTTCGAGTAGTGTTTGGTTGTTAACCGGTTTATTGTGTTATGAAGAGTGTTGTATTATCTATGTTGGAATCTTTGTTGTTGTTTATTGTTATATTTGGTGAGAAATTGGTGAGACCAAAGAACACAGAGAAAAGAAACTCTTTTTCGCTGCCAGCGTCCGTAGCGGACACATCACGATTTTGAGTGGATTCACCACGATTCTGAGTGGATGCAACACGATTTTCAGTGGATTCATGTACAACTTCCGTCCGTTTTATTTCGCTGCTTTGCTGTTTGACGTTTAAGTTTCTTTACTCTGTATACTATGGGTGAGACTATTAGAACCAATTTTTGAATTTGCGAGAGTGCCATAACAAAATGACGAAGGCGAAGGAGAGGGTTGATAGCAGAGACCACAGAGACACGACACTTGAACCAAAGAACAAATAGAACAGACACTTGATATGAATCTATTTGTGCGAGTTCTGCTAGTGTGAGAATGTTTTAAAATTTATGTATGTAGTGGTAAAAATAGAGTGAACTCCATTTAACTCTAGCCATCGTAATTCCTCAATACATTTTACTTCCAAAATAACTGAAAACACAACATTTTTTTTGATAATTTCTCATTGCCAATGATCTCTCAAGATCCACAAGACGATATATTGCAGTTGCGTTTAAGTAACAAAATTAATTCGACATACTAAAATATTTCTTTTCATTATTATAAAAAAAAATTATTATTAAAAAAAGCATAAAGCGGTTAAGTTAGTTCGTTTAGCTGCATTTTTACATATTTCCTGAGATTATTGAAACTGTTGTTATTTGGGGCATACTGTAAAAAAGTTAAGGTCCCTTATGACCCGGAATTTGTCAAGTTTCGTTTCACTTTGCTCCTAATTCTTCTAAATTTTGATGCCCTATGCTCCCTCATTGGTCATGACCATAGTTAAATATGCCCGCAGAGGGGTATTACTGCACTCGGACCCCATTTCAATATAAATTTATTTTTATAAATTAATTTAGTTATTGGTAGTATAATATTATGCCAAAAGCCAAGCAATTATGAACACCATGGTGCATTTACAGTGAACAAAAGTGAAAATGGAAAGCAATTGGATCACATTTTACATTAAAGAATAGTTATAATTTATTAAATGAACTTGTTAACGTTTGAGTTTGCCACTCCAAATTAAATATTATAATTTTTTGGACTAATTATGACCTTTTTTTAGAAGTTTCGTAGTTCGTTTTAAAATACTGTTACGAAATTGCCCTCTTGACAATTTATTCTGTTACGAAATTGCCCTCTTGACAATTTACTCTAACTCTCTGTACTCGGATTCGTACCACTGGATCGTGTAGTAATCAAACAATTGCTGGTTAAATTAAAATAACTAACTTTATTTAATTATTGCAATTTACGAACTTAATATTAGACTTAAAGTCTACTCTGTTACAATTTGCACTTTATTTCACAATTCATGAATCGCTTTATTTAATAAGTAATTTCATCACTTTACAAAATCACAATTTCAAATACTGCTGCTTCGATTTGAATGCACGATGTACACACTGTTGCGATCTCTGTTCGAATGTCTTGACTTTGCACAGTCGTGTGCTTTTTATAGTTTAGAATGGTTGAGGTGGAAAATTCTACAATAGCCTAGAAGTTTCTGGATCTTTCTAGAATTTTATACATACCTCAGGAAGT
This sequence comes from Clusia tigrina, assembly GCA_920105625.2. Taxonomy (NCBI): domain Eukaryota; kingdom Metazoa; phylum Arthropoda; class Insecta; order Diptera; family Clusiidae; genus Clusia; species Clusia tigrina. Next base: position 50,854,823 of record OV050030.1, read on the forward strand.
TCTTACTTTCGAGATAATTCTTTTATTCGAATAGATTGTGTCTTGACTAATAAAACACAGGGTGGTGCACTCATTATCAAACTCCAGATGGGATCCTAAAAGTATGCAATCACGTTTCAATACGTTTTTATTCAAATTCCAATGTTTGTCTTTACTTCTTTTTTTACCGAATTGACAAGAAAGGAACCAAAAATACTCTAAATTTATAATACACGCAATGAAGTGCCGCAGAAGTCAGCAACTGGTTAACTTATAGATAAGTTTTGAACTAGTAAATTAACCACTTGATTTGTTACTAGTAAATTTATTAGTATATTTTGAAGACTGTCTATAATTGTCACTACAGGGATATGGAATACGTGTACAACAAACACAATAAATTAATTTACCCAATACGTGTGAGCAAAAAAAATCGTTGAAACGGTAAATAAATAGCGCGAATTGAATGTCCTTTCTTATTCTTCTTTGCCTCACCCACCGGCATACCAGCGACGCACAGTGCTTTGAAATGAATGGGAAGGGTACAAAAATGGAGGGATGGTATGATACTCGTACATCGTACAGTGCAATCAGATTACATTATGTTTAAATTTAAGGTATTTGTAAAATGGATTATTTTTCACTCCAAAAAGTATGCAAAGAATATTTATGAAAGTCTAGATCAGGGGTGGCCGAAGCATAGACCGCATTACTGATCGAGTTGTTCGTTGATATGAGAACTCAGATATCCGTCCCACGCAGCTTGTGACAGAGACAACGGACTACAATCTCGAAGTTAGCTGATTATCGGCCTCTCTTTAAACCCGACGGGAGTAAAACAATAGTTGGCTGGCAGTTGACTTATATAAACTCACCGATGCGCAGAGTACACGTGGTAGTAACCCTTTCGAGTTTCAGAAGTCACATTTCGCTATAATTGACTACCTACGACTCTGCAGGAAGAGTCATCGCCTCATCGGTGGTTATTTAATACGTTTTAGTTACGACGTGTTTGTATCGATCATAACGAAAGTTACCAGTAGTGACAGTAGTGATCATTTCATATGCTTTGTTGCCATAATTAGTTGGTTAGAGAGATTTGTTGCAAAATGCTCTAGATTTCTTGGAGCAAATCTGGATAAGACTCAAGCGATTTTGTTTACTAGGAAAAAAAAATCCCTCATTTAGATCCAATTGTGTTTAAGGGAAAAGCTTTAAGGGATTTCAGAAGAAACGAAATATTTGGGTCTTTTAATTGACAGGAAACTTACTTGGAATTTAAACGACCTAGAAAGAGCTAGGAAAGCTGGGGTGGGCTTTTATGGCTGCAAAAGAGCAATAGGTAAAACCTGGAGAATTAAGAACTAGAGTAGCTCATTGGCTTTAGTTGTCAGGGCCTGCAGTTGTCAGGGCCATTCTCCTATATGGAAATGTTGTCTGGTGGACCGCAATGGAGACAAGGACCTACTGCGAAATGCTTAGTAAAGGCCCGAATACAATAATGCGAGAGACCGAGACGAGAGCGAAACCGAGTCTCGGCCGAGATGTCAAAAGGAATTTGTACCAAAGGATTTATGTGGCAATATACAATAATGCGTAATCCGATACGGCGAGACGAGGCATTTCTAAAAAATTAGAAATTCGTCGCACTCTCGTCCGAGACAATTTGTCAAAGTAATCAATTGTTTTGTAATACGCATTTGTTCATTTCTGTTTTGCTGTTTGTGGCTCCGCGTTTATTTTATTAATTAAAAAATTTCAAAACATTTAGTTTTTAATAGTTTTTTAACCCTTTTGTTTTTGTGTAAATATGGCTCGCACTTTGTTGATTGTGTATTAGAATGCGAGACTGTGCAAAACGAGATCTCGACCGAGACTCGGTCTTGCTCTCGTCTCGGTCTCTCGCATTATTGTATTCGAGCCTTTAGGTCGGTTGCGTTGAACTAACATTTCATAGCTTTCAGTGAACTTTTCGATATGATTTACCAAAACGCACGACCCAAAATTTGTGAAACGCAATGACGCGTCGAGCTTCTTCGCTAAAACACAGCGGCATCAGTGCCAGCAACAATCACAACAAAAACAACAACATCACATCCAACTGTCAAAGGTACGAACTAGTTGAAAGCAGAGAATACAGAGAAAAGAAACTTTAACGTCAAACGCCAAAGCAGCGTAATAAAGCAGACGGACGTTGTATACGAATCCACTCAAAATCGCGGTGAATCCGCTACAGACGGTGGCAGCGAAAAAGCCTTTTCTTTCTCTGTGTTCTCTGGCAGAAGTAGCTCTACTTCTGCGCTGCCGAATGCGTTACGATATTAGCCAAAAATTACGATAAAACGCATGAGGTTGCATTGCGATAGCTCTCGTATGTCGACGTTGGTTCTACCTTAGCTGTCAAACGCACGACCGACCCAACGCGACATTGCCATTCAGGTTTTACTAATTCGGTTGTTGATTTTGTTTCTGTTGCAAATGTATTGGATTCTGTTTGTGTTGCCGTTTCTGCTTTATGTTGCTCTGCACGTTTAATTTCCTTGATTCAATCGAGCAGCTTGCCAAAATTTTAAGATTGCACTTTGGAAACCTTGGTTTACTATTTTCCCTAGACTTAATTAACTCTATATTGTAAGTTGAGCTATAAACTGGCTTAAAAAGGTGTTTACGCTCTACTGAAAAAAGTGGGCTTTTGACAATCGGATGTGTTTGGTATGCATATATGCATGCATATGTATTTGTACATTACCGACATTTACTATTAGAGAGATTATAGAGAGTTAAGGTAATATTATAAATATTATAAGAGCGTTCCAGAATAATGCTTGCTTTCTACCTGAAGCCCTTATGAAACCGTTCTAGTAAATAATTTATAGCATTGGTTCTTTTATAAAATTAAACACCATTTAACAAAGATTAAAATAAATTTTATTGTATTTTTATTTAAACATATATATTTAATTCAAGTATTCATATATATATTTACATACATAAATTATTTTCTGTTGCTGGAATATATTCCAAAACTGTTGAGTGAACGTGCATGCTGGACAGATTATCTATAAGCAGCATTTGCTTAGAACCGCATTTTTCGGTTATTTGCTGTATTCTTGCAGACCATCGGTGGCCCAACCGATTAGAATTCACCGAATTTTTTGTAATCAACTGACTCAGCGGACGGCATTTCTTTCAGCGACAAATTTTTTTGTTATCGTACTCAGCAGTGTTGCCGTTTTCACTACAATTGAAGTGTTTCACTTCATTTTTAAGTCGAACACTTCCGCACTTCCTCTTTAGCAAAAACACTTCGATTTTCGAGGGAATCAGGAAATTGAAACATATCAGTTTTTCTACGTGCTAGTAGTACTTTTTTAATAATTTTCAAATTATTAGTTAAGTAAAGTAAGTTCTAAAGAGTAAATTTTCTATAACAAGGTAGGTTCTAAAGATTATTTTCATATTTGAAAAATTCGAAAAACCTGAAAACACTTCACTTTTCAGCGCATTTCACTTCACTTGCAAATTTAAGAACGGCAACACTGGTACTAAGCACTTAATTAAGCTGTTTGTTGATTAGCTGTTTATGTATAAAGTGATAAATTTTCGTAGCGTCGCATTCCCAAACAAAGTGCACTGTTTCACTCATACGATAGGCAACCGATGGGTCATTATGTTTACAAAGTTTTCACCCCGCTTACAGTAACAGTGAAGAGTGCAGTTACCGCGCCATGCGTAGCCCACCGTGCACTCGGGCTCTCAGCTGATAGCTGCTCGTGTCAAAAATCAGCTGTTTATGTATACAACTTGGCGGTGTGGATACTGGAAATGTGTGTGCGGCTGTGAATTGTTTTAAAATAATTTCAAATTAAAAGCAAATTAGTGATAATGAGCATTTTACTACGAATTCCGCGATACACAAAAACGCACAAGTTAGGCTGGGGTGAATTGAGCCGGCGTTCGTTGGCATCCAGTACCAAAACAACAGCAACAATCGAGCCACTGACCCCAACAACGCCATTGGATTTCTCAGGTGAATGGAAAACTATCTACCGCTTTCCGCTGATACGTGCGGCGGCGGCCCTTAATCGCCTGAAAGTGTACCAGGCTCTTATATCGATCATCGGCATACCGAGCAGCTTCGCTTTTGAGGTAGCGGGACTGCTACCTAACGGAATGGGTATGACCTGTACTGCTGTGGGCGTCTCACTTCTAATGACACTCACTTTAACCAGCTTTGCTGTGCAGAATTTATTGGGCTTTATATATGTAAATGCGACGAAGGATAAACTCAAATTGGCCTACGTCGATTTTTGGGGCAGACGTCAGAATGTGGTGGTCGACGTTGAAGATATGATACCAGCCTGGGAGCAGGCAAAATCCTTGCAGTTGATTTTCTATCAGACAATACTTTTACGGAGTAATAAGAACTTAAAATATAAACTGTTGACAAGATACGGCGTTATAGAGGAGCCGGAAATCTTTTCGGAACTGTTTGGTGAATAGTTGGCAATTAGACAGGAAATAAAATCCATATAAATGCAATTAAATATAAAAAAGTTCATTTATTAATTAGTTTAAATAATATGCGAACTGTTTTTCATTCGCCAGGTCGACGAACTCGGCAGCTGCAAGGGATAATCACTGCTTGTATAACTTAATATATTATTTGGTTAACATTACGGATCCAGGTCTAACTGGGCGTCTCTGCGACACGCTCTTCCAAATCACAGTTATTTGTTGCTTCAGCTTCCTCTTGGTATGCTGTTGACTTATTACTGCTGCTACCCAACTGTTTGGCTTCTTCCACCTGCAATAATTTTTATACAATAAATTGTTTCTGTGTGTATGGCGAATGCTCCTTACCGTGTCTGGCAATTTCTTGCAAAATGTCTCTGGCAGTGAAAGCGCCAATATACCTGCTGAGAGTGATGCAGCTCCAAAAAGCAACAGCGGCAAAGCCTCGTAATACGCACCCTAAGTAGTTGCACATATTAAAGAACGCTTAGTGGAGATTACATTATATCAATTCTCTTACTAGAAGCGGCACAAATGGCGCCAGCATTGCTCCAAAGCGGGCGAATGTTGACATGACACCAACGCCACCACTGCGTATGACCTGCAAGGGGAGAAGAGTTGGAGAGAACACTGAATATATAGCGTTAATTGTGGTGGTCTCGATATTTAAGATCCAAATTAAATTAAGCAGATCTATATTTAAACAGTGGCCACGCAGAGAGAGTGGAAATATAGGCAAATAGTATTGGGTGAACATTAAAAATAGATGAGAAACAGGAAAGTGATAAGAACAAAGAGAAAATATATTTAGTTCGAGTATTCTGTGGAAGAGTATTTCAGGCAGAGTGCGGATGGCAGACGGCATTTTCAACATATTTTTATAAATCAATTTTGGGCTATTTAAGGTATCCGCGTAACTTTCCTATACAGCGTACATTTTGATATTGTTTAAAATGAAAGTATTCTAATGTTCTGCATCCCTAGTTCTTGCTTCAATGGAACTGCTCTTGCTCTATTTAACGAAACTGGTCCGGATTTTTTTTGTTGTACCTGCATGTACCATGTTAACCTGGCACCCATCTTCCACACATATGCTTGTTGCTTCAACCCAATGACCTCTGAAGGTTGTGTAACAAAGAGGAGGAAACAGCTGAACATCTGCTTCGTCACTGCATTGTAATGGTCTCATATGGTCCCGGCTTCGTTACTTAGGTAACCATTTCCTAGAACCGTAAGATATTGCGGACAAATCCGTAAGGAAACCCCTGAATTCGTAATGAATACTAGAGTAGTACTGGGGAGTATTTGTGAAAATAGAGCGTGTCACAATAGGTCAATTTGGTCGCAGTGACTTGGTGTCTAGTTCCCGCTCTCAGTACATTCTACAATATACAATCTGCTTCAACCCGCCGTCAAAATAAATCTGTATAATGAGAGTTCGAGGTAGAGTAATTCTCGCTTATTTCGGTACAGGAGTGGACTTCAAAGCTTTGAATCTATGTAGTTGAAATTAGTTCTTTAAATACTAATCCTTACCGAATGCTCAAACATTATATTTATACAGTCTTTTCTTATCATTTGCAGTGAAAAATTATATTTTGGGTATCGTAGTCATTAAGTTGTGAGTTTGAATTACTAATAGGATAGTTTCACCAGTCACTTTCGTTGGGTTTGGGTTGTTTCCAATTGTGTTTTATGCGATGTGCTTTTCTTGTGTGTTCGTACACATCAAATACTAAAAAAAGTGAACTATTTTCATGGCGGACATTGGTTGCTATGTCGTTATTAGTACACTATTTGTATCTATAATTGTTTGAGTTCAACTCTGTGCTGGTACATCTATATACCTGAGATCAACCTGGTTTGGAATGGATGCACGCATTCCCTACAACGTACTCTCTTCTAGGTGATCTACTATGACTGTCTTCTGAACAAATCAGAATAATGTGCAAACTCAATTCTATATTTAACCCGTCCACACTGGTCCAACTCAATTGTAATCTTTTGGAAATAAATAATTTGTGCTCTCTTAATTTTGGGCATGAAAGCCGAAAGACAAGCGAAAGCTCCGGGACGTTTACATTGGGTGGATGACATAGTCATAATTTGTAGAGGGAAATTTGAGGATACTCTATGTGATAGAAATCAAGGATTAAAACTAACGGAAAGTGGTGCGTCATTGTAGGGCTGAACACCATTTATATACATTAGATATATATCCTATATATCCATTAGATATAGGTACCAACATCTTTGCAAATACGCTTAGGATACCTATTTGTCTAAAGTTAAATTAAACTTAAAAGTTGATCCAAAATCATTCTGGAACTTTATAAATTCAAAACGTAAGACTAGTTCGCTCCCGTCTTCGATGAAGTATAATGACCAAGTATCCAGTGATGATTTGGGTATCTGTAACCGCTTCGCTGATTTTCTTAAGTCAAAATACTCAACTGGAGAATACAAAATGGCCGATTATCCTTTCTTTATACAACCAACAACAAAAGTGAATCAACCCATTATTGACATTGTGCTGAAGTATTTGTCTGAGCTGAAATCATTGCGATAGCCCCGATGAATTATGCCAGTATGAATGAGGAGAAGCTGCCCTTTCCTAAACTACAAAATGGATCCGGGCCTACAAGCGGAGAAACAAGTTTGTTCTGCCATTCCTGGCAAGTTTGTCTCCGATTTCGTTACCAGAAATTCCCACGTGACCTGGAACCCGTAAGTTTCATACCTAATACTTTTGGCCAAGCATGTTTAGCTTATTAAAATACTCCATCGCCAGTTTTGATGTCATCTGGTGAGAATTGAGTGCATTATTGGCTACCTGGCTATCGGTTAATATGGCTATTCTTTTGTTCCGGCAGTTACGTTCAAGGTTGAAGTAAACGCACCTGTCTAATGCGCGGATTTTCGCTTGAAAGATGCTTATGTTCTTGCCTAGTGCTTCGAGTATTTCTCCCCGGCCCAAATACACCTGTCCAGGCTCCTTCATCAGTGAGGGAACCGTCCGTGTATTATGTCATAATATTCTCGTTTATCTTGTAAGTTTTAGATATATATCTTCCCATACCTTTTGAGTTCAGTTTTGAATTGTTTTATAAAACTAAACTTTGGATGCAATGTGTCCCCTGGCATCGAAATTTCAGGAATTTTGTTCCCAGCCTTTACAGTGTGCAATCAACCAATTACAAAGTGATTACAGTGTGTAATCACTCAACCAACTTATGGAGAATCTTCCATTTGAACACACAAATTTGTAATCTAATATGGACCAGCAAAACTTTAGTGGGTAAAAATTGGGGACTAAATCCAATGGTGTCGCTGTGGCTGTACACAGCGATTCCAAGACCTGTAATTGCCTATGCCGCACCAGTTTGGTGCAAGGAGTTTGACAAAGTTACAGCTGGGGCCAAGACCAATAGAGTACAAAGACTGGCCTATGTCTACGTAACAGGGGCTATGAAGTCTACCCCGACTGCCACCCTTGAGGTTTTCTTAAATCTTCTCCCGATTCATTTACTTATTAAGAAAGAAACTTTACAATTTGCGCCCAAGCTCATCTTAGATAATGAAGAAGGGTCGTCTCATCTTTTAAGGTTTCTAGTTAGAGACGGAATAGGAATGAGCAACAAATCTTTAACCCTAAGCGACTTATGCAAATACAGATACAACTTCCAACATAACTTCAAGGTCGCATTCCCTGATAGGGTTAATTGGGAACAGAATAAACCCAAACCTTCAATTATGTCTCATGTATGGTACACAGACGGCTCCAATGTGAAGGTGTAAGAGTAGGAGTATTTGGTGAAAGACCCGGAAGATACATTTTTAGCAGCATGGGACATGATAACTCAGTGTTTCAAGCTGAAATATAAGCAATAGAACTTTGCTTAAGAGAAGAACTGGACAGTGATACCACAAATTGTCCCATCTGTATTCACTCAGACAGCAAGGCTGCGTTGCTAGCACTTCGCGAGTTTGGAATCAAATCCAGACTAGTTTGGGAGTGCCTTCTTCTACTGAAGAGACTAGCATCAAGAAACAGAGTTCACCTGATATGGGTGCCAGGGCATAGTGGGCACTTGAGGAACGAAGAGGCAGATGAACTCGCTAGAAAAGGTACAGCCAGCCAGTAACTTTACAGGACCTGAACCATTCTGTGGCTTACCTTGGAGCTCCACAAAATACGAGATTAAGGAATGACTAGGAAAAAAATCGCACTAATGTCTGAAGGAAACAAAAGATATTAGGGTAGCTAAAACCTTCCTGCCTTCCATTTTCTCAAGAGAACTAAAGAGATACTGAGCTTGACTCGGTCAGGTATTCGCACTGTCACGGCACTTTTGACTGGGCACTGTCGAGTAATGAAACACCTATACCATGTAGGGAGCACCCAAAATGACCTCTGCAGGCTGTGTAACTTAGGAGGAGGAAACAGCTGAACATTTGCTTTGTCACTGTAATGGTTTCATATGGTCCCGGCTTCGTTATTTAGGTCACCATTTCCTAGAACCGTCAGATATTGCGGATATCTCTGAATTGGTAATGAATACTAGACTTGGGGAGTATGTGTAAAAATAGAGCGTGTCACAGTAGGTCTACTTGACCGCAGTGACTTGGTGACTAGTTCTTGCCATCAGTACAATATACAATATGCTAGCTTGACTAACTGTCCTCACTGAATACTAATCACAACCCCAGGAGCTGTCAAAGTCAAGAGTCCGTTGGAAACAAAGCACACATTTATAAATGCTGTGCTGGCATATGCCAATTAGGAAGGCTTTTGTGATTTCTGGACAATGAATCCAAGTAAAGCAATTCCCAGTAAAGTTAAATTAAGTCCAATGATGGGCCACGTGTAGCGCTACTGGCAGCGTGTAGTGACGAACTAGTCTTTTCCATATTCAAGGCTAAACATGAACAAACGTCAAATTCAAATTGTAACCATTTCATTAAAATTATATCAGAACACGAGTCGAAAGCCTCAATAGCTAGTACTCACCCCACAACCCCTTGTAGTCATAATTAATTATAGTGTAAGATATAATATATAAGCGGGCTAAATATCTAGGAACATTACTAGATTCCCAACTTTTCTAGAAAGCACATGCGGATTTTGTAACAAAGAAGGCAATCAGCGCAGTCATGGTGTGCAGAAGTTTGGCTGGGAAGGCATGGGGTTGCAGTTAGGCCGGTTCTAACATATGGAGCAGTGGTATGGGCTCAAAGAACCAAACTGCAAACCACGAAGAACACTTTGAACAAGGTACAACGACTAGCATGCATAATCATTACCGGAGCTATGAACACGTGTCCTACAGTAGCAACCGAAACACTTTTAGATCTTACTCCGTCACATAATACAGTAGAAATATCTGCAAAAAGAACCCTATTTGGAATGGTCAAAGAAGGTGCTGGCCGCGAGAAAATTTGTAGTAATAAACAGACGGGACCCCTCGCGGACCTACCTAGAGACGACATGAACAACATGTACAACTTTGTTCTTGGAATAAGAAAGAATGGAAGCCTGAACCACTTCAAGATATTCTAAAATATCATACCATCAAGCGGTTCACAGATGGTTCAAAAACAGAAGAAGGGGTAGGAGTTGGCGTATTTGGACCACTCTGAACTAATGGGGAAATCACCCTGCATATTCAAGGCAGAGATACATGCAATTCCCCGCTTTAAACTCCAACGTAACTTTGTGGGTCAAGACATTGCTATCATGTCTGACAGCCAAGCAGCTACAAAAGCACTCAATACCTACGAAGTATGGGAATGCTTAGAAGAGGAGCCTAAATAAACTTTCCATAATATAGGTCCCAGAACACACTGGGACCTCTGGAAACGAACAAGCGGATACTCTTGCCAGGAGTCGGACAGCCACAACTTTTATTTCACCTGAACCGTTCTTTGACATAGGGGCAAATAGCATAAAAGATAAATTAAAACAGGAGGAAAAATCTAGAAGATCACGTTACTGGGCCTCACTACCAAAACTTTGACAATCCTAGCTTATGATTGGGGACAGTAACTCAAAACGTGCAGCTCTATGTATACAGTTAAGCAAACATAATTTAAGAACTCGGAAAGACCACCTCACAGGCCAATATCATTTAAGAAACCACCTCATGAACATGGGACTCTCACCAGTAGGCACGTGTAGATTCTGCACGGGGGCAGAGGGAACACCAAAGTACCTTCTAATGAACTGCGAAGCCTTAGCTCGCAGTAGGAAGAAATATCTGGGGCATTATCAGCCGAAAGCCTAAGTTTCTAGTGCTGGTAAGTTCTCTTATTTATATTTTAATTCATTACTATATAAATCATGTTAAATAAATAAATATATCTGGGGCATTACTGGCCCGCGGGCAGAGATATTAGTGCAATGAACCCCAACTCAGTGCTAAGTTTCCTAAGAACCCTTTATAGGTACCTACAGGAAGAGTACAATATATCAAATAAGTCGAGGTAGATTTTCCCTCTTTGCTTCATTCATTCATTCATTCAAGATATAATATATTAGAACATTCCATTGCACTCAAAGAGTATACATCTATAGAGCTCGGATGAAGCAAAAATTTTGTTCCAGGGGTTTTCTAGTAAACCCCTTTTCCATACCACATAACATAACACACTCGCTCACACGCTCACCGATTTTTGTGAAATCGCCATCGCTTCCATTACATAGAATTTTGAGTGGTTCAATCCCTTTGTTCCTATATTCTTCGATTGCACTGCAGTTGTTGTCTCGCTCTCCCTAATACTGTAGTTCATCAGAGATGTTCTCTCTTTCTCTTACACTATTAGGCAAACACGATGAGTCATCTATTGGGCTATCTCTTCCGTATTAATAGACTTGGAACTGGCATTTGAGGAAATGATATCAAATGTTAATTTTGTTATATTGACTTCAATCGTAGAGTAGCGAAAAATAAGAGTCACATTCTCGAACAACAAACTTTTGTATGGTGGCGCTGGTAATAGCGCCAATTACTCAATAGCTCTTATTTTCATACTGCAGCGCCACTTTGGTTACTACCAAAGTATATCCATAATATTTTACTAGATATTCCTTGTTACTACCCCCGACCGATCTCTTCTATGTCAAAAAATTAGTGACATTTCAGATTGAGAGTCTTATTTCTTTCCTCTATGATTGAATTTAATTTGTCAACTATGCCTTAAATGAATTTTTGTTCATTTGAACCACTTTAAATCCAACTAAATTGTCCAAAAAAGGGTTTTGAATCACTTTACACAATCCAGTGATCGATTCCTAATTAAGACTAATTTTCGTAATACATTTTTTCACTAAATTGCGTTTGAAGGGTGATTTTTTAAGAAAAAATACGAGAACAGGAAAACGTTGAGAAATAATCAATTCTTTTAATGAAGTAGGCCTAACTGAGTCTTAGGACAGCCAAATAGCCTAAGCTAACCTAAGCTTTAAGGAAATACTTATACTTAATTTATTGTATATAATTGTTTTATTTTTCAAATATTGTTTTATTTTTCTTATACTCTCAATAGATAAGAGAGACCACGTCTCTTATTTATTTAGTCTATTTGAAAGAAGACAACAATATTTGGAAAAAAAACAATATTTGAATTAAAAACAATATATGAAAAAAAAACAATATTAGAAATGTAAAACAATATTTGAAATAAAAAACAATTATACACAACAAATATTTCATTGAAACAATTGATTGTTTCTCAACCTTTTCACAGTTCTGATGACTTGTACTTTGGAAACCCAAATCAAATTGAAACTATGGAAACTATTGAAGTTTCAGTACACATTTCTAAATGCACAGGGAAGTTCTGTTACGATGTTTGTGCTATGTCCCAAAGCAGCTTAAGTTGTCCGGAAGTTTGAGGTAGAAAGCAAAGTATGGTCGGACCAGATACCAATATGAGAAGCTGGAGGAAATAAAGCTAATTCTGAAAACTTATTGCCAAAACTTATATGGAGAGACTCAAATTTGCAACAATACCAGAGTATTATCAATAAAAATTTAAATTGAAACGAAATTTAAGTTTTAATCCAAAACTGTCCGACTTGGCAGGAGTTGTTAAAATCCCGCACCAAAGACTGCAAAAAGCAAAAAAATACCTATAAATAAAAATGGTTAACTATGAATGCCAAAGAGCAAGACATGACGCCTTCACTGCTTTAGTAGAGTTTAGAAGAACGAACCAAGAACAGAGCAAACTTGAGTACATTAGGAGCAATAAGGAATTCAAAGTTGTGTGCGGACAAGCAGAAAATAACCGCAGTTAACAATGCTGAGGACTGATGGAACGTTCCAACGGAGATATACAGATGGGATCTGAGATTAGAGCACAGGAATTTAAAAACTCCTTTGAAAACCAAGTAAATCCACCACAAACATCAAACAATATTCTTTACGCATCATTGCCACATGAAAATACACAGTTGGACAGAGCTATAACAAAACCCGATATTAAATATGTGCTGAAAAAACAAAAGTTAACAAAGCGCCAGGATCGGATAGAATTCCATATGAACACATCAGAAATGCTGGTGAAGATTACTTAGATGAACTCGTTGGTGTATATAATATCATACTGGAAACTGGCAAAGTGGATCGGATGCGACATTCGCAGATAGTATCATATTTCCAGTGTACAAAAAAGGGGATCTCAACATACCAAATAGTTATAGACGAATCGTTTTCATGAACTGCTTAGCAAAAGAACTGGTGGGAGTATTAAATGATAGAATATTAAAACGAGCAGAAGACTTCAAAATACTGAGAACGAATTTCATGCAGGTTTTAGACGGCAATACTCAACGATCGATCGATAACTTACACAAACTTACGAGCATAGTGCAGCTTAAATTTGAGTTGATGCCTTTGTCGTAGACTTCAGTGCGGCATTTGATAAAGTACCAAGAAGTCAACTAATTTATAAACTACACACAACGGGTCTATCAACAAAGATTGTGAATTGATTCCGAGTATGTACCAAGCAACGAAATCCGCAGTATGGACTGGCCAGGAATTATCCAAGTATTTTGACACCTATACAGGTGTCAACAATCCCCACTGCTATTTATATTATTTCTAAGACTCCCCCTCCACATTTGCAACACAAATGTAAGGCTACTGTTGTATGCGGATGACTTAGTGTTGTTAGCTGATAAGCCAGAAACCTTCCAGCATATGATATACCACCTAGAAAACTACTGTCGAGAATGAAATATGGAGGTTAAACTCAGCAAATCTGAAAATATGGTGTTCCGCCAGGGTGGCAGGCAACTGGACCTTCAATAGAGACCCAGTAAGAGTTACTCAACAATACTGCTATTTAGGCGTAACGCTAGCACTCAGAATGACATTTGGGAAACATCTCAATGCACGAAAAAAGCATAAATGCAACGTGGCAGAATCTATTGATTAAAAATAAAGTATCATTAAATGGAAAATAATTCAAGCAGTGGGTCGATCTATACAAGCATACGCAGCGCAGGTTCGGCGTTATTCATTAGATGAGGAAGTCAACAAATTGCAAAGATATTTTTTAAGGAGATTGCTAAAACTCCCCGACTTTACACCAATTTATGCTCTCACACTGGAAACTGGTGCGAAAGAAAGCACTTTGTACACCCTTGAGCTACACTTGCAATATATCTACAAAGCGTTGTATAGGGTGTTTTTTTAGACGTGTGGTTTTCAATCTGGCAATACTTTTTTCAGAGTTGGTCTTTTTGACAACTGTCACTTGATTTATACTCAGTTTGGTTTTCCATTTCACAGAATTGAAGCTGAACGACCATCGAGCGCGTCGCACGTTCGGTGAATAGGCCCAAAACGAGATGGCCACCGATCCCGATTTTCACAAGAAAATTTTGTTCAGCGATGAAGCTCACTTTTGGTTGAATGGGCACGTTAATAAGCAAAATTGTCGCATTTGGAGTGACGATAATCCACAAGCCATTGTTGAGACGCCGTTACATCTTCAAAAAGTCACTTTTTGGTGTACTCTATGGTCAGAGGGAATCATTGGTCCAAATTTCTTCAAAAATGAAGCCGGCCATACTGTTACAATCAATGGAGAACCATGATTAATGTCTTTTTCGTGCCTGAATTGGAGGATGTTGATGTGAACGACCTTTGGCTCCAACAATACGGCGCTACATGCCATACAGCCAACGAAACAATCAATTTATTGAAGGAAACTTTTGGTGAACGCATTATCTCGCGTCGTGGGCCTGTGGCGTGGCCTCCAAGATCGTGCGATTTAACACCGCTGGACTATTTTTTGTAGGGTTATGGGAAGTCGCTTGTCTACGCAGATAAGCCCGTGACGATTGACGCCTTGGAAGACAATATTCGGCGCGTTATTGCTGACATACGGCCCCAATTGCTGCAAAAAGTGATCGAAAATTGGGCCTCTCGGCTGGAATTTATTCGAGGCAGCTGCGGCGGCCACTTGCCCGAAATCATTTTTAAAGCATAATGGCAAACCTTTAACTTTATAATAAAGCTAAATTCTTGGCCATAACATTATATTATATGCATTTTATTTCAGTTTGAAAACCACACACAAGTAAAAAAAAAATACCCTATACTTATATAAGGAGGAGAGACTTTCCCACAGGCTGTCCAAACCCAAACCACTACTAAGAAAAAATCTGATGTGGACAACAGAAGAATTAGGCTCTGAATTCAATTTAAGATTTGAGGACAACCTGAGAGAAGAAGAGTGGCATAGACAAGCAAAGCTACTACATCGTAGTCGGGGTTTATTGAAGAAGCACACCGGAAAGCTAGTGCAAGTCACTCTAGATCTCATAGATTCCGGAAACCCTCTGGAGGGAATATGTATTTTTCGCACTTTCCGCCACTACACTATATAACAACAATATGCAAAGCTCGCTGTGGTGTGCTACCGTTAAACTCTAACAACCAGGGAACCACTAGAACCTCAACGTGTGTTATGGGCCATATGGGAGAAGATGAAAACTTGCTTCATTTGATGGGAAGATGCCCAATACTAAAAGAATTAAGAGGATTATATTTAAGAAATAAATCGTTAAATGCAGAAGAAATTATCGATATTTTAAACGGAGATAGCCCTATCAGCTGAAAGAGGGTGGCAAACTATATATTAAGTTCTTTCCAATATCGAAAAGATATTCTTGCAGACTTCGTTTGAAGAACTCTTACACAAACAAATATTAGGACACATAAACTGATATATGGCAGACGGTTTGAAGCTGTGACGATCTTAGGTTCTCTATGATAAATTGATTTTGTGAAAATTTCTTTGTAAATTGATCAGTAAAGAGTTTGTTACTACTATTGAAGTTTTGTGTACTCCTATTTCCAGTTTGCTATGAATATGGAAATCGGTTTTAATGGCAATTTTGTAACTACTCTGAAAATTATAGGGATCCATCCATTCGTTGAACTTCCAGCAAGCATTTTGCATCATTGCTGATCTGGCAAACTAATGAATACAACAACAATTTTCGAAATTAAGTATGATAAATATAAACCAAATATAGTATATTGTTATTATGTTTATTACACTATATTATTATGTTTATAATACCATCAGTAGCTGGCTGCTCTCAATTTCAGGTCTTGCAGCAGTTTCCAAATTGATTTTAATCTAAAAATTTTACTCTAATCTACTAAATTTGAATGTCAATCACGATGTCTGTGCCTACTTATGTGGCGCTATCATTCGCTGTTTCGGTTTTGAGACTTACGTTGCCGGACGGACGGCCTTCCATCTCTGGCACACTGTGGTCAAAACCACCCTATTGCATTATACGAAATTATTGGAACGGGGTCTGTGGCCAAAAATTGGTCGTTTGCACAGCAATCAGTTTACTGTTTGGGGTGGTTTCGATAGCTGCCCGCACTGCAAATGAATTCGGTGCAGTCGCACTGAACCCCATGGCTTTATTTATAGCAAAGAAATCCAGTTTGGCATTCATTATTAAACCGTAACAACGCTTCAGTCGCACCTTTCACTTTTCTCTTGTGGTTGGTTAGTGAGCGCAGCCAGCCACAACGAGCTTAGATAAGAGTCAGTTGGAGCCGGCTCGTAGTGTGTGGTGCAAAACGCAATAGCAAGTAGACAAGTCTCCAGTAGCCGTGATCGTCTAGTGGTTAGGACCCTACGTTGTGGCCGTAGTAACCCAGGTTCGAATCCTGGTCACGGCAATGTTCCCAGCAAACATTGTCACGGTGGAGACGCAAACTTTTTTTCTTTTTAATATATTTTTTGATTAAACTATTCTGGCCATTTGAGGCCGCTATTATTGGCGTTGATGAATTACCAACTGGTTGTTGGTGATGCGGCTGCCCTACCTACCTATTACCAACTGTCTGCTATTTCTGAATTGAATACCTATTTACCAATCGTTAACGTGGCTTTTGTAACCACGCTCGATACAATTTAGTGCGGAAAGTACCGGAAAGTCTCGCCTGGTTTTTGGCTTTTATGTTAAAAACCAAGAGGGTAGTCGTGAGGGAAAGTTGAAAAACAAAACAGCAGAGGAAACAACTTTAATTGAATAGTGGGGTGATTTTTTCTTTATTAGCACACATTTTTTGATCCAAACATAATGCAGTTTGGTTTCTCCACAGTATTTGGGTTAAAAATAGTATTCTGTGTTTCAACTGATTTTCAATATTTCTCAGACAGAAGATGAAAGCCAAGGAAAGGGGATGATTTTACCTCTTTAAACTACATTTGTAGCATGCATCAATTAAAAGGCAGCGAGAGATTCAGACGGAGTTCATCCAGATTATAATAAATCTATTGAGCAGTTTATCAAAAAAATTTGGTTAATTTCCTATTTTAATTGAAACTTTCCCACTTTTTGATTCGGCGGATTTATCAGTATTTTCGAGTTGGATTCAAAACTTGTCACTCTATTTCCAGAATCAAACAAAATTGAGGAGAGAATAGCTTTAAATAAACGGATAAATGGTTAAAGCCTTTAAAGCCTTTGCAGTGCCACCGATAATTCGAATCTACCAAACACTCCTAAAATTGCAATTTGAAGTCAACAAAAATTTGATTGGAAAATTAATAATTTGTGAAAAAGCTTAGATTAGGACATAAAAGTAGGAAAGCAATAATAAAGAGGAGGAGAATGCAATGAAGCAAAGAGGGAAAATGTACCTCGAAGAATGTACTCCTCCCGTATGTACCTATTAAGGGTACTCTATTAGTCTAATCTGAAATGCCAGTCATTTTTCGACATTGATCGGTCGGGGGTAGTAACCAGAGTGGTGCTGCGATATGAGTAATTGGCGCTATTAGCAGCGCCACCATACAAGAAGTTTGTTGTTCGAGAATGTGACTCTTATTTTTCGCTACTCTACGATTGAAGTCAATATAACAAAATTAACATTTGATATTATTTCCTCAAATGCCAGTTCCAAGTCTATTAATACGGAAGAGATAGCCCAATAGATGACTCATCGTGTTTGCCTAATAGTGTAAGAGAAAGAGAGAACATCACTGATGAACTACAGTATTAGGGAGAGCGAGACAACAACTGCAGTGCAATCGAAGAATATAGGAACAAAGGGATTGAACCACTCAAAATTCTATGTAATGGAAGCGATGGCGATTTCACAAAAATCGGTGAGCGGCAAGGGGTGTGTTATGTTATGTGGTATGGAAAAGGGGTTTACTAGAAAACCCCTGGAACAAAATTTTTGCTTCATCCGAGCTCTATAGATGTATACTCTTTGAGTGCAATGGAATGTTCTAATATATTATATCTTGAATGAATGAATGAATGAAGCAAATAGGGAAATGTACCTCGACTTATTTGATATATTGTACTCTTCCTGTAGGTACCTATAAAGGGTTCTTAGGAAACTTAGCACTGAGTTGGGGTTCATTGCACTAATATCCCTGCCCGCGGGCCAGTAATGCCCCAGATATATTTATTTATTTAACATGATTTATATAGTAATGAATTAAAATATAAATAAGAGAACTTACCAGCACTAGAAACTTAGGTTTTCGGCTGATAATGCCCCAGATATTTCTTCCTACTGCGAGCTAAGGCTTCGCAGTTCATTAGAAGGTGCTCTGGTGTTCCCTCTGCCCCCGTGCAGAATTTACACGTGCCTACTGCTGAGAATCCCAAGTTCATGAGGTGGTTTCTTAAATGACAGTGTCCTGCGAGGTGGCCTTTCCGAGTTCTTAAATTATGTTTGCTTAACTGTAAACCTAGAGATCGAGTTGTAGTCCCCAATCATAAACTTGGATTGTCTAAGTTGTGGGAGTGAGGTCCTGTAGCGTGATCTTCTAGATTTTTCCTCCTGTCGTAATTTATCGTTTATGCTATTTGCCCCTATGTCCAAGAAAGGTTCAGGTGAAATAAAAGTTGTGGCTGTGCGACTCTTGGCAAGAGTATACGCTTTTTCGTTTCCAGGTGTCCCAGTGTGTCCTGGAACCTATATTATGGAAAGTTTATTGAGGCTCCTTAACTTACTTAAAAGTTCTAAGCATTCTCATACGAGTTTAGAATGAATCTCGTAGGAATTGAGTGCTTTTGTAGCTGCTTGACTGTCAGACATGATAGCAATGTCTTGACCCACAAGGTTTCATTGGAGTTTAAATCGGCGAATTCCATGTATCTCTGCCTGGAATATGCAGGGCGATTTCCCCATTGGTTCAGAGTGGTTAACCCTCGGCCCAAATATGCTAGTTCCTATCCCTTATTTTGTTTTTGAACCATTGAATGCAATAATAGAAACAAACAAAAACACAACCAATTTATTTCTCATAGTCTTATGCAAGTTCTATAAAAACTTATACAAGCTCTATAACTATGTAGTTCAGATGAGGTCTAAAATAATAGGGTGGAATTATTTTGAAACTATAATAAGATTGGGACATGGCAGTTTTCGTATTCGTGATCAGATAAGATGGAACCTTAAACTCAAATTACAAACATTTCAGTGAAATTATTTCTAGAACAGCGATTATCTAATTAAATATCTTTCTTTCTTGTTATAAGGCCTAAACGCAGGTGATGAAGCTTCATAAAAGTTTCACAAATGGATCTAAAAAACTCACAGGGCTTCCTTTAAATTATTCCAAATTTATATTGAATCCAAACCCACCCGATCATCGTGTTAATGTCAATCGATCATCGTGTTAATGTCATTCGATCGAGTAGGCAGGCATATATGTATAAGGATACCAAACAAGATGCGGTCGAAGGATATACCAGTCGGATTGATGATTTGGCTGGTGGTCTAAGAAGCATGGAGAAATATGGAGTTCACTTAGTCGCAGCAGAACAATGCAATTGCTGCCTAGTCTCTCGTTCCACAGTTTTACCCTAACAAGTCACTGTGTTATTGGCAGACATGCTCAGAATTTTAAACTACCATTCAAAGACTATTGTGTCAGGTCGTCAGACGAAGAGAATGATATCCCAGTGTTAATGTGTCACTTCTCTGCCCAGGCGTACCAATATGGCCACTGTCTTCCTATTTGGTAACATATCCTTACATTTCAGTTGATTTAAAAGGAGCTCTAGAAGCACGAGGTGTAACTACCAGGTGCATTCCAAAGTAAACAGGACATTTTTAAAATAGGTATTTCTAGCGAATTTAACGAATGGCATTACATTCCTCATAAATGTAGATGCGTCAATGATGTACTGCCAATGACTCTTGACTCTTTTTGAGATTTGGACTATTACTCGTAGAAGAGTGTTTGTGCCATCGGTACAAAAATGAGCATCGAACAAATAACTAACAAAAAAGCTTTGTTTTAATCTCGGAAAAACTTTTACCGAAACATTTAAATTGATGAACCAAGTTTGTGATGATGATTGTTTATCCCGTGGCAGAGATTATGTGTGGTATAGGCGGTATAAAACTGTCGTCATATGTAATGATGATACATGATGAGTAATGATGGTCAATCGAAAGCCGTGATCACCGCAGATTCCATCAAAAATGTGCGTGATTTCATCAAAGATTAGCCAAAATCCTTCATGGTATTGGAATTGAGCATCTCAAACACATCAATTCATCGCATTTTGACGGAAAATTGGGATTACTGAAAAGTGTTTGCATGGTTTGTTCTGCAAGGAGACCAACTGCTCAGAATTCAACATTCGAAGGACATCATCAAAGAGTCCAAAAAGGACAAATACTCCCTTTAAAACATTGTCACTGATGACGACTCATGTTGTTTTCAATATGATCCTGAAACCAAGCGTCAAAGTGCGGAGTGGAAGGCACCAGACGAGCCAAAATACAAAATTCTCGTTTCGAGAAGTCAAAAGTGAAGACAATGTTGATTTCCGTTCACGATTCCAAGGACATTTCCACAAAGAGTTCGTTAAAGTGGGCCAAATCCTTAATGCACAACTCCATCCCGGCGTTTTGAAGCGTTTGGTGCATCATATTCGTCGGAATATCGCGGAATATCGCGCAGAAGGAACACGATAATGCCATGCCACAGATCGACAGTTGTGATAGATTTTTTTTAGTCAAAGTCGCATTTTAACTGTCAACCACTCCCCGTATTCTCCTGATTCGGCATCGTGTGACTTTTACATTTCCTGATAAATGCATTTGCTGATGATAGGAAAGAGTTTTATGGAAGTAGAAACCATTCGAAAGACTTGTCCTGAAGGACATCCCGGCCGACGATCTAAAACACTCATTCGACTTGCTCTTCGACCGTGCAAATCGCCGTATTCAGTCGGAAGGGAACTATTTTGAATATAATAAATCGGCTTTGCCAAAAAAATTCTTTTTGTTCCTATTTTTAAAGAGTCCTGTTTACTTTGGAAATCACCTTGTATGCTAAAGAAATGGAAATGGCAATTGTGGTGGATGGGATAGGGACTTCATTGGTATTGGACTTTGTTACTCACCGTTGGCATCATTTCCGCCGTGTATGTGTAGATAACAGCAAATGAGGAGGTGATGCCCAATTTACCAATCAGGAATAGAGTAATGATGGCCCAAGTGGCACCTAGGAAACAAATGAAGAGTGATTAAAAATTTCCTTAGACTTAGAGAAACAAGGTAACAAGTTACGTGTTTCCAAGTTAGATTGCACTGATTAAAGTAAAATACGCAAAATTAAATTAAGTTAAATATTTTGGAGACAGTCAGAGAAGGCAAAAGTGTGACTGCTGCGAATATACCTTTGGTAATGTAGCCTCCGGCGACACACGTGACCGCGCAAAGAAAGAGCGAGCCGGAGAGCGACAGGCGACGTCCAAGTTTGCGCAGAGATATCTAATATAAAATAAAGTGCAATTATGTGCGACGATCTAATTCGCATCCAAGGAGCACTCACCCAAGCTAAGGAGTAACCCGGGATTTCAATCAAGCACACCAAAGTGAAATTTAGGTACTTATTGCCGCTTAGATTCGTAGAGTTCAATGAGAGACCGTAAAACACGATGGAGTTAATAGCCCTGCAAATAAGAGAAAGCGATTATGGCCACATCTGAAAATGTTGGATCCTTGGCAGCGCCTTTGAAGGCCAAGCACTGCTTACCATATGTACAGCATTGCCGTATATCGTAGTAGTAAAATTTTCGACTTGAAAACCTCTTTGACGGCGCACCATATCTCATTTGTATCTGTTTTATTCTGGCGCTCTGGCTTCGGGCTGTTTCGGTGGTCATGATTCGGTCCCTCTTTCTTGTTGATGACTTTGGCATAATTTTCATGACTGAATGCACTGAGAAGTGCCGTTGAGAGTTCCTTTTTATTGACTTGAGCTGCTCGCCTTATAATCACACCAGCCTTTTCCTTCTCATTTCGGGCTAAGAGCCAACGTACCGACTCAGGCACAAACCAATAATAGACTATGAAGAAAAGCGGTGGCACGGAGAGCGCATATTGCAGCAGTTGCCAGTCGTGCAGCAGCCAAGCCGTCAGGCCTACCAAAGCTTCGCCTACCGCATAAAAATAGTTGAGCACAATTGAGGACATCTCACGCATGCGCGGTCCCACCATTTCAACACCCAGTATGAACGCCAAAGGGTAGACGCCTGAGGTGCCAATGGCATTCAGAAATGCAAAAATCAGAAAACTGTTGTAGTCCCAGGCGAGGCCTTGGGCTATGCCGGTAATGGCCATAAAAACGATATTAACGATGAATACGTTCTTGCGGCCAAAACTGAAAATAATGAATGGGGTATTAACTTTATTACACTCATGGTTTTGAATAGGATGCTATAGTACCGATCAGCCAGGTATCCGGAGCAAGCAGTGCCCACAACAAGGCCGGCGAAGTGCATGGTACCTACGAATGCCAACTTCCAGACGTTCTCTTTGCAGGTCAACTGCCACTGAAAAGTTAAACGAGATTATTAACATTAAATAATCAGAGCTGAAACAATTCGAAAGTCGAGAATTATACTTGGGTCTACGCAGATGCCTGGTTATATAACTAGTTACCTGACTATAGAATCACGTTTGGTTAGTGTCATGGGCACTATTAGCTTTGGAACTGCGCACCAGACGAATAATTCTATTGTTCCATTTTCTATACTATTTGCCACTGTCAGGAGTCTGATTTCCTTTAATGTAGTCAGAAGCTCCTTCACAACAATTACTGAAACTTCCTCATTAGATAGGAATCTCTTTCCAAACATTTTATATCGGAGTCTGAAGAATCGAGCATACTTAGTTACAACATGTTCTGCTGCCTCCCGCCCTTCCCAGACACCAGTTTCGGCAGTGGTGTTTTAAGTAATAGTCAAGACGCTTGAATGGTGTCCTATTTAAAATTCTTCCAACTCGCAGCTAAATCTGAAATCTATTTGGATCTTTCTATATTCCCAATTCCCAACGTGATTCTGTTCGATCTTATTGCAGTGTTTAATATAAGAATAATGCTAGCAAAGGCTCAGAAACTATCTGACTCAGGAAACAAATATGTTTGTTCCTTCCTTAGCTAATTCATCCACAGTAAACTGGATTCCAAAAATTAACTAGCCAAATCAATACCTCTTCTTCCCCAAGAAAAATCTGGGCTGAGATAAAAAGACTATCTGGTTTACCATCTTCTTTCCCTATCTCTTCCCTTAACTCCTCTCGTGGTAATCTACTGTATCCACAAGATATAGCCCTAGAATTTGCCTGTAATTTTTCCAACTGTTCCTCCGATCCCAGTTTCCCTCCTGAATTCTCCGTTAGTAAACTTTCTCTGCTCTCTTCCACCCGCTATCCGCCTTCGAACCTATCTCTATCGGCCAAGTTGTTAGATGCTGATTTATCCTTACTTGAACTCCATTCTGCACTCTCAGCAGTCAAAGGCAAAACACCTGGGATTGATAAAATATCTTACCCCATCATTAAGCACCTCCCTCCCTTCCTTCTCTCCCGTCTTCTCATTCATTATAATAAAATCTTCAGTACTGGCAACTACCCCATTCCTTGGAAGACAAGTGCTGTCATTCCCATTTTAAAACCTGGTAAACCTCCGTGCGAAGTTAGTAGCTACCGTCCTATATCTCTTCTGCCCGGTCTAGGTAAATTAATGGAAAAAATCATTGCTACCAGGCTCTCCTGGTACGTCCACACAAACAAACTTATTCACCATAACCAGGTTGCATTCAAGAAGGGGCAGGGAACAATTGACGCACTCTTGCACCTGGATCACTTTATTTCTGACGTATTGTCCTGCAAAAATCACATATCGTTGCTCTCGTTAGATTTTTTAAAAGCGTTTGATCGGATTGGTATCCATGTTGTATTAAGGCAACTTAACAAATGGAAGGTTGGTCCTCGTATATACAACTTTGTAAAATCATTTCTCTCCACCGTAAAATTAGTGTTCTCATATCCAATGTCTCCTCCCCTATTCGCCCTCTTGATAACGGCACCCCGCAAGGTTCCCCCCTTTCGGTTATCCTCTTTATTATCGCATTTGACGAGATCAGCATTAGCTTATCTGATTTCCCCAATGTCGGTCATCAAATCTATGCTGATGATATATTGTTATTTTCAAAATCTTCCAACTTAACTACGGTTATGTCGTCCTTTGCTGAAATCCTGTCCCTCTTATCCACATGGTCCCGTTCTTCAGTTGCCTCAATTTCATCTTCTAAATCCAAATTACTACATATTTGTAAGAAACGACATTGTAATATCCCCACGCTTACCTTTAATAATGTTAATATCTCATGTACAAATAGCCTTAAGATTCTTGGTATTGTATTAGACTCTAAGTACTCATTCAAACAACATTGTCAATATGTTAGAGACAGACTCTATGCTAACTTAAACATTATTAAATATCTATCAAGTAAGCGCTCGCTAATCGGCTCTCATCTTGTCGATCATCAACTATGGATTAGCAATATATGGACACCACGCGAAAAATAATCTTAAGATGCTGGCTGCACCTTACCACACTGCCGTTCGTAGATCTCTGCGTGCATTCTTAAACGATAACATGGAAGACAGCATTCGTAAACTTTATCCGAAGCTCATCCTCAGCGCCAACTTCGCTCTGCAAAAGGATTTCTACTCAGCTGCGTCACGAAAACGATTGCCAAAGATCTCATCTTCAATTTATAAATGCGCCATGTTTGCGAAAGAAAATGAGTTACCCATTAAAATATCTCTACCTTGGAAGAATCATCACCCCCCATGGTCATTGAAGAAATCATCATTCATCAACGACCTGATTCATCTTCCTAAATCCAGCACTCCAAGCTCTGTATATAAAGCCCGATTCTCGGAAGTAGCAGCTCTCTTCAAATCGATAGGTTGGCAATTCATTTTCACTGACGGATCTAAAGAAGCCAACACAGCCTTCGCTGCAGTGAGAGAAAAAGATAAGCCAATATCATATGGTCTGCTATTTCCATTTTTGTTCAGTCTTCACTGCGGAAGCCACAGCAATTCTTCACGCCGTCCAGTACTCCAAACAAAATAAAGGAAAGTACGTCATTTGCACAGACAGCTTGTCCTGCTTTCAAGCACCAAAAAACTGTAGTAATTCTAACTACCTGATTGGTGGCATAAGAGAAATTCTGATGGCTTTTCCAAACAAACTTAGAATCATGTGGGTGCCTGGCCATTCGGGCATCATCGGCAATACACTTGCGGATGCAACTGCCAAAGAAATGATAAACACTCCCACAACTACCTCCATTTTCTTCATAAGGAGTGATATCCATCGCTTTATAGCTCAGCAGAGAAATACTAAGATAGCGGTTGAGTGGATGAGGTATAACCACCACTATTCAAGAATCAACCTTAACCGCTCTAAACCTTGCTACCCGACATCCATTCCGGCTAACTATATCACTCCTTATACTCGGCTTCGTATTGGACACACTATCATCACTAACGCACACCTATTGGATGGTAGTCGTCTTAGCCAATGCCCATTCTGCGAATCAACTGTCAGCGTGATACACTTATTAGTTTTTTGTTCTGAACTGGAAAACCAGAGACATCAAAATTTTAATAATAACGATCCACTTCTACTTCTCATAAATCCAACTGCCGACAATATCACCAAAATTTACAATTTTCTCAGGGATACTGATTTACTCCGCCGCATCTAAACCAGCCCTCATTCAACAGCCAGCCGAAAGCCCCTGCTGCTAGCGCTGCTTAGTATAGCTTATTTAATAATTGTTTTTACTATGTAAGCTTTAATAAAATTAAAAAAAATAAAATAAATAAAATAAATATATGTGTGTTTCTTTCTGAGCGTTGCTAACACAGCTTAAACCCGGGTTTAGTATATTCATTGTCGTTTTTTAAGGGTACGATCATAAGCTATGTTACAAAATATCCAAAGAAGGTACTTTAGTCTGAGGGACCACTCTTTCTTTCTAGTATATAAGTAGGACTGTCCTTTTTGTCTGATATTTCGTATTCTCTTTTGCTCTCACACCCTGATTACATCGACAATTTTACATTTACTATTCACACCCACTTATTCACTCTCCTACAGATTTGCAGTTAGTTTCTTACACCCTTAGGAATCTTCACTGAATTCTCTGCTACTCACATTTCAATTTTATACTCCTACAGACTTCCCTCGTAATTTTGCATATTCTTTTCTATGTTATAATATTCAAACTTACCTCTTGTACAATGGTGCGCTCTGCATCATCATAAACCCAATTGTGGCAGCGTTCACGTATGTCTCCCACGAACATGTCCTTTGGACATTTGCGATTTACATACTCCGCGCTCTCAGTGAAGTCGTCAGGCACAAAAGACTCATTCAACCGGTAGCGATAGCATTGTTCCGGAGTAAAGTGACCCTTTTTATCGGTGCTGCCTGGGGTGGCATTCACCAGCCAAGGCGTGTGCAATTTAGGTGCCTCGGCATCATCACATTGCGGTATAAGACATCTTTTATAAAGTTATAAAGTTTTATTTAACAAATTATAAATGAGCGATTCCAAGAAATTTCGACCAATAAAAAGCAATTCCAAAGATCAGTATTTGTACCCAAAATCACGCAGGTGGAATATATTACTATAATCACTGCTGAGAATGTATTTTAATTGCATTTTTATACCGGATGAATTACGGCTTAAGAGTTGCGGATTGACAATACGGCATTGGAATGAACGGTTGAAACAATATTTTTGTGTTATTTTTCAAAATATTCGCTTCGATGTTCTACAAACAACTTTATACATTTGTACTAGTTTTGAATACACTGAATATATCGTTCCAAAGTCACTTCCTTGACATACTTTGATAGGATGCCTTGTCAAAAACTAGATGTGTCAGACACACGATCTACACTGGTGCGTAGTCATTAACAGGGATCATTCTTATGCCTTTCTAGCGGACTTGGTGATGACTAGATTCGACGATGAATTGGCGGAATAGTGGCCACATCATCTGTATATTTCGAAGAACAAAGCGATTGTGTTCGTTCCATAATTGTCTTCACCTTGTTATAATTGTTGTGCCGAATACTCCTCAGTTGCTGATTCATAGCAGTCATTTTTCATCAACTTTTCTTGTACTGATTATAAACACTACTACCAGTAATATAACACAATAGTGTTACTCTACGTGGAGTAATTCCACTATGGTATTGAACAAAATTTAATAGAAATTGTAGGAGAGTCACCTGAACTCTTTGGTAATGGTACAACAATCCGAATCGACACTACTCGGTATCGATGGTTTTGTCTCCAATTCAAATATATGGGGCAACCACAGTTTGATGAAAGAACTGCCTCTATACCGGTGATTCTAATTGCTATATAATCCCACTAGAAACCCTCTTCTGACTTTGTAGTAACCAATGAAATCCCATCATACCTCATTCCTGTCGAATTTTTTTGTCGGTACAATTTATAGCACTCAGACCCTACGATATCAATTGCACTATATTTGATGTTCTATGCTTTTGTTATTCTTTGAATCTATCTGAAAAAATTTTCCGTAGTCTCTTTGCTCCCAAGACGGTTAAATTAACGCTACTAAAGTTTTCAGTGGCGAAAGCCTCGAAACTGCCAGCCACAAAAAGTGGTCAACCGTCTCATCTTCCTCCTCACAATCTGGGCAAAGAGCACTGTCGCTATGCTTCTCTTATTCTTAGCACACTTAATATGGCAAAGTGACCCAACATCAACCTATCAGCAGTCCTCGGCCTCTCCTAACGCGTAAAAAAGGTAACCTTGACGTTCTGCCGGAAAGAATATGCATATATACTGTCTCTTAAGATTTCCCATTAGCGAATGTGTGCTGGACCAATATAACTAGTTCTAGATACTTTATTCGTAAGTTAGTCCTTCACTTAATTCTCTGTAACGCTCATGTGTCCTGGAACCTATATCAATATCAGACTGTAATGCTTTCCAATATATATTAATCTGCATCTAGTTTGGAAGTGACATGTGGGCTGGTTTGTGCCATCAGCTCCTGACTGTCACTTCAGACACAAACACATCTATCACTCCATCTGTTCCAGACATCGATACAGTGCTTTCCAAAGAAGCATATACTTGTACTTAACAGCACAAACGCAGACGCATATACTTGTAATTACCACAACGAGCCATTGTATGTGCTTAAGAGTGCTTTTGCTTAAGAGTGCTTTTGCCACTCCTAGCAACAGCAGAAATATCCGGCATGCTGCAAGGATAATTCCAGCCCTGCAAATGCCTAGAAAGTAGTAGGGTTCCTACATCTCAGTCTTTGCAAGAGTGACTTAGAATATATTAGGTGGGTAAAATGGCTGGAGTCCTCGGGTCGCCTCAATTGGCAATAGTGCCGTTTTGTTGCCATGCTATATACATGAGTAATACATGTTAAAAAAATGTGTTATAGGGAATCCCCTCTTGCTACGAGGCCAACAAAGTATCTGCTCTTGAATTGTTCAGAATAAGAATTAGTGACTGAGATGATTTCTGTTACTGCGTCAGAAAAGAATTGTAAATGCTTGGAAAATATTCGCTCTGGGGAATGTTTGGAGTGCTTACAAGATCCGTTCACTGCAGATGACTATCCAAGGAAGATTTTTGTTTAATATCACTTTAAATAACTTCGATCTTTGTAAATCGACACTTGAGCAGTATCATTTGACTTTACTCATTTCAGCATTAAGTGCTAATGCGATATTTGGGCGGATCACTACTCATTGGGCGAAATTTCAAGGACTCTTTCACAGATACACAAAGTAAATATACAGATTTTAATATACAAATCCACCTGTATGCAGGTGAGCCGGCTGTGAACACGTAGGATAAACTATTCGCTGCGGCGAACATGACCGGCAAACAAATAAGCAAATAGTTGGTGCGCTGATAGCGTCCGAACTCGCCGATTTCCTCGAGTATCTGATCGAAATCCATGCTGATTGTTCACTGTTAACTGAAACACCGTTAGTTGATTTTGTTAATAACACTCGTGGAACGTACCTATAAAATGGGCCAATTGATGCGTTTCTCTTATTAAACTTTGCTGCTTTTGTTGTTTTTGCTGTTGGGCGTCAAGTTGTGTCTTTGCCCTTCGCCTCACCGTTTATTTGCATGTTTTATTTGTTGTTGCACTGCTCGACCGCTTCCGCCACTCGCATCCAAACGTTCACACACGGGCACAGCGCGAAGTCAACTGAAATGAATTCATTCAACAACAGTTCAAAGATGATTCTGACTGAAAGTGAAATTTAATGTTTTTTTTAGACAAACTTGGGAAACAAATGAAAATGTGTGGTGGAAGAGATCAATAAAGAGCGCGCCGCAAATAGTTGTGTAGTGGTAAGAGCGTTGAAGGCAATGCTGCCACAATCTCTTTGGACACTAAGCAAAAGTTCAAATCTTAATCAATCACTGAAATGGTTAATTCACTATTAAAATATCATGAATGAGGCAGGGAAGTGGTGGCACCTGCTCTTCGACATTTCGAATTATGCGGATCCTAACGCTAAGTTCACACGACGTGGCTTTCCCGTATACCGTATACGAGATTTTACCGAATGTGAGAGTGGCTGTGACGATTGTATTGTGTTCTTCACACACAGGTTATGCGGGAAAATCCCGTATTCGAGAAATAGTTTTTCCCGTGTACAGATCGAACTTGTCACTGCGTTAGAAAAATCCCGTATACCGTGGCGCTTAGTTTAGCATTGTATCGTTCACACGAACAACTCTTTCAGTCGAGTTTAGTTGCTCATTATCAACAGTTTTACAGTGCAGTTCGAATTGAAAGATGAGTTTTCGATATTGGTTGAAAGAACGGCCTTGAAGAACGGTTTGAAGAACAGGCTTGAATAACGGCCAAATTTGTGGGATCAATCATTGGACAATTATAAAAACCCTTAAAATTTGCTTGCATGTCCGTCGTTTATACCAATATAAAATAAGTGAAATACGTGAATCCATAATGGCAAATGATCGCTGTCACGCTTTGCTTCTACCATTCGAATCTACTCGAAAAACCCGTATACGGGAAAAAATCTAATAGCATGGGCATCGTGTGAACTGACAATCCCGTATTCGATAAAACCGTATCGACCGGCCGCCGTGTGAACTTAGCCTAAGAGTATGTACATAATGCCAACTTTTGGCTTCGCCGCTGTGTGTGTGTGTGTTTTACAACAAATATCTTGCGATACTGACGTCATTTTCACCGCAAGTGGCGAAAAGTCTCTGTGACTGTGGTGGTAAAAGTAAAATAAATCCACCTCTTACTACTTACTTACCACAGCTGCCCCATTCTTTCGACCCTTTAATACTCGTGTGTGAATTGCCTTTGCTGCCTCAAGAAAAATACAGTTGTTTTATGCTCTATAGAAGTGCAGTAGCCACGGTCCACACATTACTTTGGGGGTGGTTATACGACAATCAATTGAATCCTGTCAAATCTTTCTCTTTCTTAGGCCGTGGTGGCACATCGTTCAATTGAATGCTGTTCAATTTTTCCATTTCACAATTTCCATACTAATTTCGTCATTTCTCTTCTGTGTGTTTAGACTCGGAATAGGTTGACCGTACATACATATATCGAATCAAAGAAAATTCATTCTTATTCTCGGAATAGTTTGACCGTATATCGAATCGAAGAAAATTCATTCTTATTCTTGATAGAACAAACTTTGACTGCCGCTTTGTGGACTCAGTTGGTTCCTTTACTCTCTGGATTCACATTCAATTCGAAATTTACTCCAACAATTGACTGTCACTTCAAGTATATAAGATATCTTTATTATTATTATATCTCACACCATAATTAATTATGACTGCAAGGGTTTAGGGGAATGAGTACTAGCTACTGAGGCCTTCGACTCGCAGAGAAAAGATTTTTTACAAAGAACCAAGCTCGGGGCAGGAGTTAAGATATCTTTATCAAACCTCACAATTCTTTGGATCGCTGAATAAATTTTGAAACACCAACTTCAGTTTCTGACAAACGATTTTCAATACAAACAATTTAGTAATGCCCAAGACCCACTACCTCAATGTTTCAGCTATTCAACATTCCTTAATAAGTGTGCCCAACAATTGATTGATATGATATTAGCCTCCTTGCATTTTTGCTCTCTAGTAAAACATTTTACTTGACTGATGTTTATGGCCATAAAAGGGAGGTGCGGTGTTGCCGGCTAAAATAATTTCTCACTCAATATCCCTTGGGTTTTCAGCAAAAACAGATCTGGAATATTATTATAGACGTATTCGATTCGCCACTCTATCGAGGATAGGACAGACTAATGTATGGAGAGAGTTATCGAGTAAATTATACTCGGATGAAAGGAGCGAGTTTTTCTATCCTCGATAGAAAGTGCTTCCAAATTGAAAATCGATTAAAAACCAACGAGATTAAAAGTTACCCATGAATATTTCCCTGGGATCTTTTATTTTTCAGTGCTTTTTTTGAAACAGTGCTGCCAAGTATGCCACTTACTCGTTTGCTGTTTTATTCGCAAAACTCGATACGAGCTTGATACAAGATACGAGTCGAAGACGCCTTATATAAATTATGAATAATTCCCTACAAAACCCCTATGGTGGTGTTTCTCTTTAAAATTCACCACACCGGCAAGAAAAAATTCACCAAACTCAAAATGGTGGCAAACAAACATGGTATAAAATTATAAAGTTTACTTCCAGAAAACATCAACCAAAGGCAGCAACAAAAGTAATTATTCGATATAGAATGAGATGGATCTTTAAAAGGTGACAAATTGAAATAAAGAGAGAGAGAGAGAGAGAGAGAGACAGAGAGATACAAAAAGACATATAAAGAAAGAGAAATAGAAAGAAGATAGATAGAGTGAGCAATTTTCTCAGAGTATTTTTGCTTTGGTATCACTCGTTTATGAATGAAACTGCGGTCCATGGTGGAAGTGGTAACATGAAATACCGTTAAAAGCGCTCTCTTGTTGTTTATAAGGTATTTTTACTTTTTTCTTTATATATTTTGGAATCATTTGATTCTAATACATTATAGGATGATTTTCATGTGGCACAGCAAAAAGCCACAAAATTTCCACACTTTATAGTTTGATGTTGATTTTATGCTTTTCTCAGAAATCTCCTCCAATTTTTCAGTTTTTAACCGGTTTGGAAAGGCCTCTCTGAGCAAGTCCATTACCCGCAACATACTGAGTCTGTTATCGTAGATGTTCGTACGCTTTCTGAAGAAAATATTTTTGTATTTTGTTGTTGTTGCTACAAGTCTCACTTCAGTAAAGGTATTCCCAAAGAATACACTGTGCTGTACCCATATTTTGCATTTTTGTATTTCAGTCTAGTGAGAAAAATTGATTGAGTTGCTTTTTCTTTGAAAAACGTTGTTATTATTAGTTTAAAATATTCACAGTTGTGTTTACGGCTGGCTACCAAAGTAATTACTTCAAATGCTGAAGTTCATATTTCAACAGTGAAAGAAATCACTAAGTAATATGGTAAAAATTTTATGGCACACTGAGCAATTTTACAGATGAAATCAATATGTCGTATTGAAAACAATACACAACAGTACAAGTCGAGCACTAGAGCAAATAAATATTAATATACGAGTACATACTTCCTATGATCATCGAAGTCTTTCGAACCGACGGAATAATCACAGGCGTTTCAAAGACAATCCTAATCCGAAGATAATCCTAACATCCCATTCTAACAGCATTCTGTCAGTATCGCCTGCTGAATTAAAGCGGCCAAATTAATGCAAAACGTCGATTGAACTCAGAAACAATAAGCAATCCGTGTCCAAAAGATTATCGTGATATACCAATGTTGTTGAAGTCTTGAATGTAGATGAAACTTAAAATTTAAGAAGAGCCACCTGCAATTCTGGCATTCTTCCATAGATCCAGAAGAGATTATAGATTATTTCACAATCATATGCCTTTGCAGTACCAGTATGAGTATGAAACTTCAAGAAATACCATCGAAACAGGTGACTCTCGAAACAGGTGACTCGTGATTCGAGGATCATGAACGCAAAATTGTACTCAGCTGGGGAAATTAAGGAGAATTTTCTGGTGTATACGGAGTGAACAAGTGATATACGGAGTGATCAAGTGATATACGGAGTGGCGTATGTTTCGCTATGTCCTGAACGGGGACGTACAAAAGATATATCGTCAGATTCTCGTTGAGCCAAGCCAGACATCATATCAGAGAATTGTGATTAGGGAATATCCCGACAGCGAGATCTCTGATTATGGAATTGAAAACGGTCACCTTCGGGGTGAATTGTGCTCCTTATCTTGCAATAAATACACTTACGGACTGACCGGAGTGACTCCAGAAAAGTTTGAAGAGAGTCCGCTTTATCCATAATGTTATAAAAACTTGTGCTACCAAAAATTTCGATCACAGGATTGTATGAAGTAATTGAAAGACTCTGTTGAAAATTTAGTTATAAATTAGTTTAATTTAGCAACAATTTACTTAAGAAATAGTTAACAAAATTTAGTTTAACAAAATTTTAGCAACTTAAACTTTACGTCTATAACACTCTTAGCTCTCTCTGCATCCAAGTCACCAGTCAATGTCATTGTCACGTCGCATGCCCTTTTTTAATTATATTGAATTATCGTGGTCGATCGAAATATTCCAGAACTAAGTACGCAGAGTGCAAAAGAGTTAAAATCATTTATGTCTGTGGACTAATGTCTTATCACCAACAACTCAGAGCATTCAACATTTAGTTCTGTGAAATTACTATTTCGTCACAAACCGAATACAACTTTTAGTATGGAATACACGCTACTGGCATATTCAAAATCGATGCAGGAGATTACATCACGGTCAGTGGTAACCGTATCTTGATTGATCCACATTGTTCTTCAAATAAATATGACACTAATCTAAAGGATACGTGCGATGACGCTTCCAGAATGAAGTCCGTCTTGTGGCCATATGCGGGAAATCGTCCCAATGAACTGCCAAAGTAGCCCGCCCGTACCATAGTCTATAATATACATGTCCGCAGTCTTGAAAGTATGCCGATACTTTGAACGAAATTATAAAACTTAAGCTACGTCCAGTCAAAATATACACTATATATGCCGATATAATGCGGTAGACTTTTCTGGAAATACGCCCAATTTTCATAAACATTTCCGGCCACAAAATAGCCGCGTAAAATTGAATAAAATATCACAGTTGAGAAATATCACAATTAATTTCCTCTTATAACGATAGGGCGGTAACGACACATATGCAAGATGGCGCGACATGTCGTTAACTCTAGAACCATTTTTTAGCAAAAAGAACCGTGTTAGCGGCACGATTTCAAATGGAATAACATTTGGAAACTTCCTTCCATAATAAGTAAGAGGACGCAATACTTGTATATCTCTACCTAGGGAAGCTAATCGCAGCAGGGTTTTAAATTCATCAAGGAGTCTGAAGATTTATATCATCAAACAACTGCTCCATTCGTCGATTTTTTGTGGTCAAGAATTTTTTAGAGATATTTTCCTTCATTAAAGAAGTCGATGGTATCACCATCACTTTCAGATAATTCCATCAAATTTCCTTCTTATCAAATGTACGGTATGTATTATTCTTGGATTTTGCAGAATGGATGCCCGTGTCCACACAACCTTTGTATCTCCCAGCCCATGTTTACGATCCATTCGTCGATATACAGACGATATTAGCAACATGGCCAACTGATTTATTCCACCGACTTTCAATGATTGGAGTAGGTTGTCGACCACAACCAACAAATCGAAAACACACTATCATGAAGATAGTCGTTGGTGGTAGATCTTTAATTTCAGCTTCTTTAACAGTTGGTAATTATCCTTACATACATCATGGATATAAATCAGTTGGTGATGGGAGATTGTATCTCCCTTCTGTGTCAAGCCAGGCAAGGAGACAGCAAATTTTATCGTATTTGAGTGACTCTTCAATTCAGGTTACCAAATTGAGAAGATCAGTTGCAGAAGATTTTGGCAGGTTAATACCTATGCTATTTGATAAGAAATGTTCCCGAATGTTTCTATCAAGAAAGTTTTGTATTACCTTTATACCTGATTTCGAAACTCCAGGTATTAACTCTTGTTATATAAACAATGATTAAAACAGATCGAGTTTTAATATGGCAGGAAATGTCCGTCTACGCTGGGAGTAATGCAACGCTTAAATGAGGACAAAGTCCAAGTTACTCAGCACGTGAAGATATTTTTAGCATTTAGGCAAGTTACTTGAAGTGATGTTGAAAGAAGAAAGTGCAAGAGGTTCGAGACACTGTCGAAATTTCATATTGGATCCATTTCGTCTCTCTATTATCTTTCTGAGGTAATGCTGAAATCTACCAAAGTTGTTTGATTTATAACGATAAATTCCAGATTAAGCAGATTCCCACAGTCTGATCCAAAGAAATAGTCTGCTTCAATTATCCGTAGAATGAACTGAAGCTGATATTATAAAACCCCAGAAGCAAACTGAGAGATACGGGCATCTGCAGCAGAACGAGCTGAGTGATTATTAAAACAATTTCTAGTTCATAAATGTAAACTTATTTTATTGCATCAATATAATTAGATCGGCTTTCTTTTTACAATAAAGCACAATTCAACGCATTTGCCATTCATACTCCAACGGTCCACATTAATTTCAAAAACAAACACTCTTAATTTATTACAGGAACAATTTACAATGCAACAACAATGCAGTTGAATTACTCAAACTAAGATTACAGTCGGTCATGTCAACTACACAAATGCACTACACATTTGTGTTGTTGTGAGTTATATGTTGCCACACCTCCTATCAAAACATTCTAATGACATAACTTTTATAGGAGATTGATGCGGGATGATATTCTAACTAGACCTGGTTCTAAAAGTACTCCGATTTCGTCCATCAAAAGTGTTAAAACAAGATTTAAACTTTAAGAAGTCAATCAATAACATCCTTTAAAGCCATTAACGATCTAGAAATATGATATACAAATTTCTAATAAGGACAACTGTCCACTCAAAAAAGTTGCCTTGAAGGGGAAAATTAGGAAAATTTTCTTTAAAGAACTTGATAATTCTTAAAGAACAAACATTTAGAATATATGAAAATAGTCCTTAAAATATAAGAAAGCTAGTTGAATAAAACAAAAAGATTGTCCCGTAAGTTGGTGTGCAGAATTTTGTGTGACGAGTTAGAAAAAGTAAACCTCAACCTTAAAAAGACCTTTAAATCAAACAAAATAGTTCAATCTCTGGAAAATTGTGAAAATTCCTATTGTATCAGAATTAAAACAAATATTTTGAATGTGTGAAAGCATTTTAATTTTCGACATATTCCCTCCTAAGCTTCTTTCAACTTTTGTCCAGCCTTTTTCAACTTCTGATTCCTTTCTAGAAATATGATAGGTGCTTCTCAATGTCAAACCTCTTTGTTCAGTTTTTGACATACCAAAGCAATTTAGTACAAAAGGAGTTTTTGACATACCAAAGCAATTGAGTAAGATGACGGTTTGTCATGGAGGAACACATTGCTTCCCTGGGTCAACCATTTTCCTGTAAACACTTCCAGATATGAAGCAATTTCCTCGGCACTAATCGATTTTCCCTTTTCCAGATCATCTACGGTATCCAAATTTCCTTCGCATTCCAGAATATTGAACTCAGCCAACTCAGACCTCATACATTGTGACGATTCATCGCATAAAAGCCACTCGATCTACTTAATTACATTTATTTTCTTTCTATTTCAGACACATTTTCGTTTTTTCATAACTACCGAGCTACTTCCGCATTTGAGCCCCACGAAACTAATTGGAATGATATTGCAATTGAATATACCTATTCAATGATATATATGCATATATATTTCTCTCTTTACTCCTCATAAAAGTTCCAATGCAAGAAACTATTCAGATATCGCGATCTGCATATTAAGAGGGTTGGCTATCTAGTTTCCAGCTTTCCAATGTCCAGAACTCCCTGTGGTAGTTCTTGTACGACTTTGACTGCTCACAAATTCATGTGAACCTCACCCGCACGGAGCGACCTGAACTTCGTGCTGTTGCGAAATCAATCACCTCAGCAGGTATAGCTGGAATTTTCCAATTGTCGCACTAAATATGAATATATATGAGTTTTTTCCCCACTTTCTAAAGATCGCCTAATACGTTTTGGATGTTGTTTTGCGGGAACGCTCATAGGCTTCATCGAGGCTCATCGTCATTGGGATGATAGCCCTGCTCTTTCGTCGGACCGTGCAGATCAATTAGACTGCTTTGAAACCAATTTTGGCGAGATAAACTGAAAAAGTCTTTTGCGACTCTATATTGATATTGTTCTTTTTGTCGGAACATATATATATCATAGCACTCAAACCACAAGACATCCATTGTACTATATTTGACGTTCCATTTTTAGTTTTCTATGAATCTACCTGATTTGTGACCAAACCTTAGTAGATCCTGTGTCTCTAAGTAGATCCTGTGTCTCTAAGTAGATCCTGTATTTTTAAGTAGATCCCGTGTCTCTAAGCAGCCATAGTTTGCACTACTTAAGATGCTAGTGCCAAATACCTCGAAACCTGATTCTAGCGAAAGCGGGACATACGTACAAAACTGTCTCTTCTTCCTCATTACAGGCCTGGCAAAGTGCACTGTCTGCAATGCTTATCCATGCAAAATAACCTGTCATCAGTCCTATCAGAAGTCTGCAGTCTCTCCTACCAAGTGACAGAAGAAACCTTGACTTTCCATCTGAAATAACAGGCACAACCTTCACTCATCTGCAGCCTCTTATAGTCCCCCATTCGCGATTCTGTACCCAATCACTAAAACTGGCCCTAATGACAGCAAAAGGTATGAGAAGAACAGGTTCCGCACTAGTAAAACTGGTCTCAGATCCTTTATTCGCAAGTTTATCCGCGACTTCATTCATCATAACGCCCATGTATCCTAAAACCCATGCTAGCAACAGACTATTATGCTTACCAACATAATTCAATCTGGATTTGCACAACAGCACCAACTTGGACGTGATAAGGGGGCTGAGTAAGGTGCAGCCTGACTGGCACTGCAGACACAAATACTTCTGCCACGACATCTGTTTTCCACCAGGTATTCCATTGCCCTTAGAATGGCATAAACTTCCGCCTGAAAGACAGAAGCATGACAAGCAAGGGGTAATGGAGTTGGACACCATTGAGCTCCACGAAAACCCCAGAACCCGCTCCAATATTTGTTTTGGAGCCATCAGTGAAAATACGACAGCACTGCCTACCGGGCTCAGTCGTAGGATCAAACTATAAATGAGCCTCTGGAATTTTTATACAGTATAGACTGGTGTTATCACAGGATTCTTTTTTGGAGCAATCCCGCCCCATCAAACTCATTTCTTGGTTTGTGATGATACCAATCTACTAAGTTTGTAACAGCTGGAAAGGGGCCGGTAACTCCGGTTGTATATGTTGGACCTTGAAGCGTTTGCAATGGGCATTATATAAAAGGGGTGTTCGCTTCCCGAATGGTTGATTGCTGCTTTCATTGTATGTTTCTTTTAAGTGGTGGGTTCCAAACCCGAGATAATATCTCCAACTGAGTTGCAGATTTCGTCACTTAAACTTTCTCCAGATTAAAGCGATCAGATACATTTCCTTGTGAATAACCCCATTAAGTGGGTTACAGCACAATAACATGTGTTTGTTATGTTGTTCTAGAAGTCCATAGGCCTACAATCAAAATTGGAGAGAGTGATCGTATCTAAATCATTTGCTAAAGTCGGACTTCCATCGATTTGCGCAGGATAATTTGAAGTACTTTCTTAGCTGTGTTTAATAGGTGAGATAATTCCTTTTCAACTGCACCCCAATGCAAAGCATATTTTCAGCACTCTCGCTGCGTAAACCAAAGAAGTACTCAAATTTAACATACCCTACTCTCCAGTGATACTCGTGTGTGAACTTGACCATGGAAATATTTGCCAATTAATGTGTATATTTGCTTGCGTGCAGCAGATTGATCTGAGGCATGTCAATGTTGAGTCCCAGAAGCAATCTATCATATTTATTACGAATTACAGTATACATCTTAAAAGAGAGGGTGGAAACATGCCGGCGGAGCACTGAAATGTTGCTTGCGTATCAAGAGGGCTTCTAAATCAAACAAAAAGTACCCCTGTCAACGCACAACATGACACACTCGTAGGAATGGTTTCATTATTTCTACACTAATTGTGGGAAAGTTTGCAAAAGGTTTCAAGGTTAGTCACTTTAAGTGCATTTGTAGAAGCAATTATCTTGAGGCCATTTCGTAGTAATAGTTGTATATGAGTTTATAAGGTGAAGAGAGAGAGGGAGCTGCAGTTACAAACTACAGTTATCACCATTTGAAACAAGTAGAATTGACTGCTATAGTTAGTTTATATTGATTGATAGTAGATATAAATAGATAGAAGTAGATAGAAGTAGGGTAGACCGAATAAGGAGGTCTCCAAACACTCAGGCATCGATGTCCATTGCACTGTAAGCCTGGAAAAAAATTTGTGGGAAGGGGGAGATAGAGGATTTTAGAAAGGAAGTTACACCTTTTCAAACTTCTTTGACTCTTTTATCTCACAAGTCTGTCCAGGGATAAGGAATGTACGTTCCCCAAACATCTGACGCTAATATGCGCCTCCTCCCTCTGGCAAAGGCAGGACAAGCGCAAAGAAAATGTTCTGTGCCGGCCTGTTCATCCTCCAGACATGAGACGCAATTCGGATTCTCGATGAAGCCTATGGTCGCCATATGAAGGCCCCATTGAGAATGGCCACGTGATTACCCCAACCAACGATTGAAGATCTTTTCTTCGAAATGTTAGAAGGATATCTGCAACTCTCTTGTTGGGTTGGTTGTTCTGCAGGAAACTAAACTGCACCATCGGTCCTTGTGAATATTATTCACATGACTCCTGATCCAATCCATACTCCCTGCTATACTTATTCCAATAAATGGCTCAGATCCCATTGGAGTATCCACAGATCCACAATTTGCCAATTCATCAGTTAATTCGTTCCCCCGAACTCCACAGTGTGCCGGAACCCAAATAAGTTCAAGTAAATTCCATCTTGCGATGGAAGTAAGTCTTGACTTGCATTCTTGGACAAGTTTTGAACTGCTTAACGTGTTTCCTAGGGCCTTCACTGCAGCCTGACTGTCACTACAGACTCTAATCTCCTTACCGCGCCATTTGTTCTCAATTACCCATTCCGCTTTCATCAGTATAGCAAACACTTTCGATCGGAATACCGTTGCTATATTTCCCATAGCCGAAAAGCATCTGACATTTTCATTCAGATGCCCGCCAGTCCCAGTTCCCTTTTCAGTTTTGAAGCCGTCAGTGAGTTTTCGCCGGGTCCCCTACAAGTAGTTCTGGATATCTCCATTGCTCTCGTCGGGAAACTGACTTTGTACTTTCTTCTATAAGAAACTTTTTATCCTTCGGTGTCAGAAACTACGGGTATTGCTCCGACAGTCTCCAGGACATCATACCCAAAGTTCTTGTCGACGTGCCAATATCCATAATAATATCGTTTTCATCGCCTCCTGTTGAATCACAAGATCCAGTGGTATCAACTTCAACAAAGTATTCAGAGCGTCACCAGATGTAGCACTCATGGCGCCCGTAATATTCAAACATACACTTCTCTGCTGTCTGTTTAATCCCAAAAATGTGGACTTTTATTTTTTTGAATAGGAGGAAAGCATCTAACACCATTGGCCGTAGCCGTCAGTGGGTGACTTGAACTACCCTAAAACCCCCTCTCGTCCATACGGGTTGATCCACCCGGAACTTTTCCGCTAAGTAATACGTCGAGAGGCCCAAACATGTGGACTTAACAGCAGGTCTGCGCCACCAGACCACAGCAGCATATAAAATTATAGGCCTGATCAGTGCTGTGCTTACCTTAAGTACACCAGTTGGTTTCAGACCCCAATTTTTTCCAAAGTCTCTTCGCTACGATTGATAGTACTTAGGAAAGTTTTGGTTAACCTCATATATCGAAAATTAGAACTCTGGAACTACTGAACATTTGAACCCAAAGGTGGCGAATTCCTTTGGTATCAGATAGTATCGATATTCTGAGGAGAGTTGGTAGTCTTTGTGTTCATATTAATATGCTGCTATGTATTGAGAGTATAATAGACCTCATTTAGTAAGTCCGGGTTATAAGGAGTATGTCTTTGGACTTATATTAAAAGCTCTAAAACCTGAGTTTACTCAAAGATCTCTGCTTACACTAACCGAGCTCATGTTGGATTTGCGAAAATGTTTGTATAAATATTAAGGAGGCGTGGCAGGTTTTCTGAGATACTTTCTAAAATGCAATATTCGTTGCCTCTTCTAGACCAGGGAAAATATTACATGGAGTCCGGTTCGAAGATAAACACCATGGTTCTGGAAATAATTCATACTACCACTTTCGACACGCCCCTTTCCTTGTAAAAGGAATATTGCAAGAATCAAAAGTTAGAATCATGATATTTTAAACGTTTATGAGGTCCAGTACAGAGAGATATTCAAACAGCTTTAGTCGTTTGTGTTCTTGCCAACAGCAATATTGAGAACATGTTGGCACTGACAAGATGATTAGAGATGGGTCTCCCCTGTAGACGTTTCGATAGAAAAAGTGAACTCCGAAATTGGGACTCACTTCATGGCAATTTTTGTGCAAAGATAGAGGATTGCACCAGGTTGTGGATTTCGTTACGTCTCGGGATCTAGTAATAAGAAATCGAAATCATTTTCAGGATAGTTGGCAAACACACTCGAAAGCTGCAGATCCCTCATCGGAGTTGCAAGGAAATCGGCGTAGCAATGAGATAATTTTCTCCAGCAATGTTCGGTCGTGAGACCTAGTCTACGCATAACTCAATTTTGCTACTGGGCACTGTCGCGAATTTCAGTGCAAATGAAGGTCTGCAAAAAGGAATATCATTGTGTATGAAAAAACCTCAGTCCAAATGCTCACAGGGCAATTAACAAAAACACAATGAAACATGAACTTTTTATCGATTTGAGGATTTAGTGAAAATTTGCAGAAATAATTTTTGAGCAATTTCATTAAGTCTGTAATTCAATTTATAAAATTTAGTAATTGAATTGATGAAACGAACTGTTAAATTCCTGAAATTAAGTAATCAATTTGCCCATATATCCATAAACCCCAAATCAGAACTTTAAATAATTAATGTTGATGTTTAGTAATTTCACTGCTAAAATGCATGAATACAATTCCTGAAAATAATCAATAAAAATCCCTTAAATGATCAGTGTGGGAATGTGGTTAACTGATCCACTGGAATTACGACCGATATAGGTTTATGAATTTGTATATCCTCATATGAAGCGACATCAAAATGTGCTCTTTAATTTCTTAATGTCAGAGATTCAATTACTGATATTTAGTAGTATTCGATTATTGAAATTAAGTAATGATAGACAATATATTAATTCAATTGCAAATCAATTCTTCAATTTCTTAAAGGCCATTATTGACTCCTTGTGATACCACATTTTCTTAAAGTTGACAATTTATACAATTTAATATTTATTAACAATTTATACAATTTATTTATATCAGCTGTGGACACTCATGACACCAAGCGCATTTGAAAAAATATAAAGTTTGACCAAGTAATTATCACAATGGGCCCCTCATGGCCTTAGTGTGTCTTATGGCCGCTTAGCTTTGCTCTACCGTAGTCACTTCCTTACCTTACTCAGTAATTAATTGCGGAATTGCTGTAAAACCTTTATGAAAGTTTTATGAAGGTAGTCACAACTTAGTTTCAACATTGAATTGTTCTAAACGACATCGAGTAAGTTGGACGCTTGGTACCATTCAATACTTAATTGCAGAATCCACTATAAACGGTATCGGCACTCAAATAACTCTGGCATTATTCATTTAGTATATTTTCACTCACTTGGCAGGACTTCTCCTTTGCGAGTTCTCAGCCACGAACTTCCGTTTAGTTTCTGTATATTTTACTCATATTGAAAGGGATTTAATCAGCAGTTTTAGAACACCCACTCACAGCAGACGTCAATATGACATTTAATTGAAAATTTAAATAAAGTCCTCATTCAAATATGGAGCTGTACTTCATGCTTTCTTAAGCACTTTTGGATTTATTCACTTAACTTGAATGAGAAAACTGAAACGTTCAAGTGGACAGCAACTCATTACTTTATCGAACTGTGTTTAAACTGAACCTGTTGAAACTCCACGGTTAATTAAAAACAAACAT
Source organism: Clusia tigrina (assembly GCA_920105625.2). NCBI lineage: Eukaryota > Metazoa > Arthropoda > Insecta > Diptera > Clusiidae > Clusia > Clusia tigrina. The sequence continues at coordinate 50,898,540 of OV050030.1, forward strand.
TTCTGCTCCGCAATATTAACGACTCTAGCATAATTGGTCCGAAGTCATTCGCGCACCTATTCACAGACGCCAATCATCCTTCGTCTATCGCACACAGCTGCTGCGGTGACTACGGTCGTTACAACAATAAACAGTCAACTGGGCTGCAACTGATTTTCTATTTAAACGTATTAATTTTCATGCTTATCCGCAGTTGTTCTTTCCTCACTTACTGCTTCTTTATTAGCTTTTCTTATCGGCGACAGCTGCATTTATACCGCAGGTGAAACAAGTGCAAAAAGTCCAGCGGAGACCTCTCAAAGCCTCTCTCGGTCTGTCTGTCTGCAAGCATGTTTCTTTTGGTACCCTACACTTAAAAAGGGGTATACTCATTTGTATACTCATTTGTGAGACTGTCTGTTTGCTAAAGTAATTGTCCTACACAGTGTCAATGCTAGTGGCTTATTTTGTGTTTATTGTGTTAGTAATTCTATCCAGTGAGGTATTTTGTATGTCTGTAAGCTACGGTCCAAATTTCGAAACGTAAATGCATTAATAATACTGATAAGACTTGCCTGGTTAAAGAGGTATAGTTAATTTGCTGTATGAACAGAAGCGGATTACCCACACACCCACCTTCTATATGTGCTGATCACTCATTTAACATCATTTCAGATTCGCTCCTATGCGAGTTGTAGAACTTTGAATGGGCTGATAAACATTTATATGTTTCTTATAAAGGGTTCATAGAGTTATTATTCAGAGTACTCGTGTTCCAGTTACAATCTCACACTGCAAAATATATCTTTAAGCTGATTTATACATACGAGAAGTGCTCAAAAACCATCGATTTATATTTCTCAAACGAGTTGGGTCATTGTCAGTGATATGACAGTACATTGTAATATCACACACAGTTTTTATAGATCATTCTGTTGAAAGTCATGGACGAACATTTCTGTACCTTTGCCTTTAGCTTCGTTTTTATCATCCCCTTTCACCATAATGGTATATAATTGATTGTATATAATTGATTGTACTGAAATTTTCAAATTGATTTTCTTATATTCATATTTTTCGTTGGATTTGAATGTGGTTGACCTTGGCCTCATGCAATTACGGAACTGTTGTGACTTTGTGAAGGAGTTTAAAGTACCTTCGCATACACTTTCGATGTCTGCTTTAAAGCCGCATCAGAATTTTGACCTATTGTAATAAATTATGAAAAATTCATATTTGCTTAATTTACAATAATAAATGCAAGGAATCTATTTAAAGGCGATTACTGACGAATGATCAAAACTATTCCAGTTCGTAGCAGCATTTACCCAAAGTAAGGACGAATCATTTGGACTGCTCCAGTTACACTTCCCATCTACTCAGAACTTTATGCCTATGGTTGATCTATCAATGGAATGTGACAAGCCTGGCCACATATTTAGACTGCCTTCAATGGGGGTAGGGTATTGCTTTGTAGGGGTTGGCCAATTACTGGTTTATTAATACATTTGAATGAAAAAATGAAGTAAAATTTCGCCCGAAGACTTTTTAAAGGAAAATCGATAGCAGCGCCATATCAATATGGACAGCGTGAGACTCGAAACATGTCAATGACAGACAGAGCAATGCTCCAATTACACCAGAATGTGGCGTAGCGACCGATAAACGATGCTTCGGAAAGTTGGCATGTATTCAAATGAACCCATCTTTGGAGGGTTTGCGTAGTTGGACGTGGCGAAGCGTCGTCTGGTAGCATCATTTTTATCGCCAGTGTCGCGGTTCTCGGATTGTCATATGTCAGATGTGTCAGAACAGTTTAGTGATGTGAATTTTGGGAAATTGACCAAAAGCAGACGTGTATATCTGATGTGAATGTTTATATTAGTATTCACTTCTATATATAGAATCGTATCAGTTCAAAGCACTTCCTCGTTAGTTGATATCACAACTTTTGTTTTCGTTACTGAATTGCAGTTGATATAATAAAATGTGATTTTATTGTTTAGTTGTAGTTAATTTTAAATGATTAGATTAGTGTAGCTGCGAAGTGTCCAATGGGATATTTTCAATCTAATTTCTGTTTTGCGTTTTATATCATTATATTGTTCTTAGTCGTTTGGTGCACTTCGTTTCCAACCATGTTTTTAATGCGGTTCGACTGCATGATGTCGACTTGATATCGACTTTTTACTATACTAATTTTGCTGTTTACTATACTAATTTTTCCTACACTTGGAGAAATCACGCAGAACTAAACTGTTCTACCTTATATGAGTAAGAGTACCTCTTCATTCATGAAATTAAAACATCACTTCAGCAGGTGGAAATTGAGTACGAGTTCAAGTACCATCTTCATTTGATATCTCAGTGAGTACTCTTTGGATTTCGCACCTCTCTATTCGCATGTGCGTGATTTATCACAGAGCAGAATGAGAAATGAAGCACACTGGCGTGTGTATATGAGTTCCCCTTGGTATTCCCAGCAGGAAATGGGACTCAATTGAGTGTAAAACGAGTAAAGAAATCTGAAGTCGGTTTAGGCTGACTTCGAAATACCCTTTACCTTTTCTTGTGCGTGCGAGTTAAACAATTGGGATGTTTTATTCATAACTCATATTTAAGAGCATATCTACGGCAATTTTTGCTGGGGTACCCTGAGTTCATTACAACGGAGGGAGGCGTGGCCTTTATCTGATCGTCCCCATGTCTTGTGAATGGCTTTGCAGCTGCAATATACAAAGTCATATACAATTTGGTCAAAAAACTTGGCATAGGATCTAAGCTTTAAACATGTGTCAATAGAGGGCGTGTCTCTCAAATGTAGAGCCCATTTTTTGTTTGGTGTTTTATACTAGTACTATGAACCTTCATATGAAGTTTCGTTGGTGAATCTTAGGTAAAATGAATATAGGTTAATTGTGGGCGAGGCAGTAGTAACAATTTGCCCATATGTTGCATGCATGCTAGTATGGAGCTAATATACGAGTATACTGTTGCCAATTTGTTTTCAAACAACATCATTAGAAGCATAGATAGTGTAAGTGGGGTCCCCAAAGTTCATTATATGGGAGGCAGGCATGGTTTTTATCTGATCATCCGCATTTCTTTGTAGCGTCAATATACGTATTTTTACAAAATTTCGTCCAAAAATTTTGTGTAGGTCGTAAATTATAAAAATGTGTCAATAGTGGGCGTGGCTGTAAATATAACCCACCCATTTTTTGTGTTGTGTTTGATGTTAGTACCCGCCACCTTCCAGGGAAAGTTCGTTAATAAATCTTCTATAGGAACCTAATAATGATTTTTAGTTACTTGTGGGCGGGGCAGCAGTAGTATGATCCCCACATATAGTAGGGACCCAATATCCATGAATGCCAATTTTTGTCCCATAGCATCAATACGAGGCTAGGTAGGCTAATTTTAAATTTAATCCCGAGAGTTCCTTATATGGAAAGTTTCTCTGATCAGCCCCATTTCGTACAGTTGGCTTTATAATGACCAAATGCTGCTTCTTTCTCGTACATGGATCTCTAATAGATTTTCTGTTATGAATATTTGTTAATAGTGGGTGTGGGAGTTGATATATACTGCCAAAACTTTGTATAGTATATATAGATTTAGTATTTAGTAGGACATCTACTTAACTACCGAATTGCGTCACTATTCTATCAATTGGACCGAAGTTGTAGCCATTTTAAAACAGGTGAAAAAATTTGCATATATGGGAGGTAGGCGTGGTCTTTGTCCAAATCCGCCCATATAGCAATCTGGTTCTGTATCTTTGTGCACAGTATATATTTGAAAAGTTTCATTAAGATATCTTTAACGGTGTAGAAAAAAGTCCCCACAGACGGACGGACAAAATCCAAATTGTTCAGAAAGTGACTCTGATAATATCTGTTTATATGTCCATACCTGCCACGCCTCCTTCTAGTCGTTGAAAACCGATCAACCGCATAAACTTAGTATACCTTTTTTACCTTTTATTTTTTTTGAACGTTCGAGGGTGGGTCAATAAGTCCCTCCAAATTCGAATAAGGAACAGTCTATTCGGCAAAACAACGGTATATTTTTCAACACAGTCTCCTTTTAGCTCGATACACTTCATCCAACGGTTCTCCAATTTTTTGATGCCCTCTAAATGATACGATTTCTCGAGGGCCTCAAAACATCATTTTTTCATCGATGACCTCTTCAATCGACCCAAATATCCTACCCCCGAGCCTTTTCTTCATATTTGGAAACAGGAAATAGTCGCAGGGGGCTAAATCTAGAGAATATGCTGGATGAGGTAGCAATTCGTAACAAAATTCACGCAAATTTGCCATTGCGACTGCGGTTTTGTGCGCCGGTGCGTTGTCCTGATTGAAGAGAACTTTTTCCCTCGCCATATGCGGTCATATTTACTTCAAATCGGCGTCGAATCGATCCAAAAGCTCTGCATAAAAAGCGCTGGTGATCGTTTTACCCTATTCAAGGTAATTGATATGAATGACATCCCAAAAAACTGTCGCCTCGACCTTGTTGGCCGACAGACCCACCTTGACCTTCTTCGGCTCCGATTCAGTACGAGACTGATCCTTTGTCTCTGGTGTATTGTGATGAATCATTCGGATTGCGATTGAACATCACCAAACACTCTATTGCAGTTGTCAAAGGATTACGTTCGTTGTCAATTGTCAGCAAAACGGCATCCATCTTGCTTTGTCGCTTCCAAATATTTATGGAAAATGGAAATCACTGATCCATGTGATAAGCCTGAAGTCTCCTCAAGTTCTCACACCTTCACTCGCCGATCGTTCAATACATCCGTGGATTTTATGGACTATTTATGGTGTGGTGACCTCAATTGGCCGACCAGAACGTTCGGCGTCACTTGTGTTGGTCCGACCCCACCGATTTTGTGTAGACCAGTGGTGGATGATTCGAATCGATGGTGAAGAGACCCCATAATACTTTTCTAGCTTTTGTTTGGTGTGCATGATGACAACAAATTTTGTTTAATGAGAATACGAAATTGAGTTTTTTCGAATTATTCGAAAATGCTCGTAGGCGTCTGTTTTAAATGGATGTCACTATTTAACAGATCAGTCAGAAAACTATTGAAAGATTCTTCCACTAAAAAATGTTGGATTTGAGGTGGCAACGCCTTCTGTTGTAATTTTCAGGCACTTATTGACTCGCTCTCGTACATTTTTTAGTTTTCAGTTAAACATGCTGTAAAGTGATTCTACTCCTATCTAACGACAATTTTCGTTACATTATCCTTAGATATTGTGTTGTGTTGTAACTACTTGGAACTTGAACTAATAGAAATATTGGAGAAGTTGGTATTTGGATTCTTACTTGTGCATTTGGATTGCCCATATTATGTTAAATAAACCCCGGGAATTGTTGAATAGGCCATCAAATACCATCTTCAAAAGGGATCCATTTGATGCGATTTCATCTATTCGATTAATCGTATGATGTGTCCACAGATCCATTTCTGATTCTAACTATCCGACAGTACATACATCGGGTATGCTTTACAGATATTCTTTCAGCACAGAAAGAGCGACATGAAACCATTGAGTTACTAGTTTTCCTCAGGTTAATGGTGCATATATTTCATTTTAGAACTTAACGGTCATTTTATGAATCCTTCAAAGTAAATTTCAAATACTGCTAATACTGCTGCTTCGATTAAAATGCCTGATGTACACAGTTTTACGGTCTCTGATCTACTGTATTCGACTTTGAACAGTCTTGTCGCTTTTATAGTTTTCGAATGGTTGAGGTAGAAACTTCCACGCTATTCTCGTATTTTCTAGAAGCTTCTATCCTCTTCGACTGAAGTCGAGAATATTCTTTTTGATATTACCGACAGATGGTTCTTGAATAAGCTTTTATTCGAATAGTTCGCATCTTGACTCACAGGGGGCACTCAGACTCCAGATGGGATCCTAAAAGTATACAATCCCGTTTCACTGATATGCAATCACGTTTCACTGCCCTCCGCTTAGTCTTGTTCGTCCCGAACAAGGATAGTACTGCAACCTTTATAAGGAGATAACCTCTCTAAATGAACGACTTTCATTTTGCTCCTGGCATTTCTTGCCAACTGGATGCGGTATACTACATCCTTGAGCCGCTTTATCACCTTATAAGGGCCTTCCCAGTGTGTTTGCAGGTTTGGCGATAATCCCTTTTTCCTTTGCGGATTATGAAGCATAACTAGCTGCCCTTCCTGAAATCCCTTGGAGTTTGCTCGTAGATCATATCTGGCTTTCATTTTATCACTCATCAGTTGTGTGCGCTTTCTGATGGTTCCATGAATTTCATTCAGCTGTCTTCGTTTGTCAGCTACATAACTGAAACTTTCGTAGATGAGTAGGCACCGAATTTCAGATCTGCAGGCAATCTTATGTCACAACCGAAAATAGCCTTAGCTGGTGTTGTAGATGTTGTATCGTGAGTTGCCGATCGGTATGCCATTAAGAAGAGGGTATGTGTTGGTCCCAATCTTTCTGGTCTCTGTCCACGACTTTCCTTAGGTGTTCCTCAAGCGTACGATTAAATCTTTCAACCATTCCATCGGATTGTGGGTGCAAAGGGGTTGTACGAGTTTTGCGTATGCCCATCAATTCACTCATTTCCCTGAATATTGTTGACTCGAAATTTCTGCCTTGATCCGAGTGCAACTCGAGGGGAGCTCCGAATCTGCAGACCCAATTATTGATAAATGCATCTGCAACGGTCTTAGCTTCTTGATCGGGAATGGGGTATACTTCTGGCCATTTGATAAAATAGTCGATTACGACGAGAACATATTTGTTGCCGGAATCTCTAATTGGAAACGGACCTGCTATGTCCATTGCAATACGCTCAAATGGCGCTCCCACGTTGTATAAATGCATCTTCCCCTGACTGCGACGGCTCGGTCCCTTGGCAGCTGTACACTTTTCACAAGCACTAATCCAGTCAACTACCGATTGATGGCAACCAACCCAATAAAATCGTGTTTTAATTTTCTCGACTGTTTTTGTTATTCCCAAATGTCCTCCGCTTGGCCCACTATGGTATTCCTTGAGAATTTCGCTTATTCTTGCCTTGGGTACCACAATCAAGTTCTTCGTGGTTTTTCCATCTTCGCTCTCCCACAGGCGGAATAGGCATCCATCTTGCAGCTTTAAGCTATTCCATTAAGCCCAATATGCTTTAGTTATGGGGCTTTCAGTCGAGATTTCTTTCCAATCAGGCCGTTTTCCTTCATTCTTACTTGCCCAGATTTTTGCCAAAACTGGGTCATTTCGTTGTTTTTCTTTTATCTTTTCCGCTGTCCATTCATCGTCTGGTAAAACAGCCATTAAGTGCACATCGACTACTCCTTCTTTCCCTTCAGCTTTAGAACAGTGCTTACATTCCATACTGCAAGGACGTCGTGATAGTGCATCAGCATTCCCGTGGTTTCCGCCTCTGCGATGTTCTATTGTGAAATCGTAGTTTTGGAGTCTCTCAATCCATCTCGCAACCTGACCTTCGGGATTTTTGAACTGTAATAGCCAGCACAGAGCAGCGTGATCCGTCTCAACAAGAACTTTTGTCCATACAAGTACTTGTTAAAGTGCTTCACGCACTGCATAACCGCCAAAAGTTCTCTTTGTGTTACACAGTAATTTCGCTCTGGCTTTGATAAGATCTTGCTGAAGTAGGCTATTACTCTTTCATGTCCGTCAATAACTTGCGACAGGACACCTACAATCTCGAATCCACTTGCATCTGTATCCAAAATAAATTTTTCGCCAGGTATTGGATACGCAAGGATAGGAGCTGTACACAATAGCTCTTTTAATCTGTTGAATGACTTCTCCTGTTCGCTTGTCTACTCAAAAGAACAATTTTTCCTCGTTAATGCATGCAGACTACCAGCCCCGTCTGCAAAGCCTGGAATAAAGCGTCTGTAATAAGTGCAAAGACCCAAGAAGCTGCGTAGCTCATGCAAACTAGTTGGTCTTGGCCACTCCCTTACTGAGTCTATCTTATCTGGATCTGTGTGTACTCCTTCAGGTGTGACTTTATGTCCAAGGTACTTGACTTCTTTCTTGAAGAACGAGCATTTCTTTGCGCTCAGCTTCAACCCTGGAGCTCCTAATCGCATCAATACTTCTTCCAAATTCTTCAAGTGGTCCTCGAAGTCCTTTCCCATAACGATGATGTCATCTAGGTACACCAGACATGTTTTCCAGTGGATACCCTTTAGCACATGTTCCATTAAGCGTTCAAATGTAGCTGGAGCATTACACAGTCCGAATGGCATCACCAAAAATTGCCATAGTCCATCACCGGCACTGAATGCTGTCTTTTCCTTGTCTTGGTCGTCTACTGCCACTTGCCAATATCCGCTTTGTAAATCCAGCGTTGAGAACCAATTTGAACCAGAAAGTGTGTCCAATGTATCGTCGATGCGAGGTAATGGATAACTATCTTTCTTCGTTACCTCATTTAGTTTACGATAATCTACACAGAAACGTGTGGAGCCATCCTTCTTCTTGACTAATACCACTGGAGAACTCCAGGGGCTCGCTGATGGCTCTATGACGTTGTTCTGATGCATTTCCTTCAGGAATACATTCACCTCTTCTCTCTTTGCCAGAGGTACTCTTCTTGACGCTTGACGAATGGGTTTGGCATCACCAGTGTTGATTGTGTGTTTCACCATCTTTGTTCTGCCTTCGTTTTTACCCTTTTCAGCAAATACTGACCAATGTCTTGCCAAAAGTTGGCTGGCAGTCTTCCTCTGCTCTGTGGATAAGTCTTTGCTCCATTCTTTCATGAGATCGTCGAGTACCTTTTTATCAGCTGGTATCTTCATTTTTGTGTCTCGCGGCTGGCTTTCACAGTTAACAATTGCCGAAATTGCCCGGCAATTTCCAATTATCTGTCCTTTCTCTATGGTTTTAGCGGAATTTGCAAGATTGACCACTCTTACTGGCACTATTCTGTTCTGCTGTTCTTCTACGAGAGTTTTTCCAATCATGATGTCATCCAGTGCGAATTTTTCATCAGTCTCCACAACCCACAACTTGTTCTTCTCCACATCTCCGTCCATTTTGGCCCATATGACTGCCTCTGACTTTGCTGGGATTTTTGTCCGCTGCGATACAATGGCTTGTCGGATACCTCCATACTTATCCTCACCAACGGATAACGGTATTTCGGTGTTCGCATACTTCAACATTCGGCATTTCAAATCTAGGGTGAATCCATTCCGAATCATAAAATCCACACCTAAGATTAATTCGTCCACAATATCCGCTACTACAAACTCGTGCGTCACTGTTGTCGTGCCGATAGTTATATTCCGTGTAACTTTTCCCAGTACCGGTGCATCATCTCCAGTTGCTGTACGCAATCTTATTCCCTGAAGCGGCTCGATTCCCCGAACGAGATCCCTTCTAATTATGGAATGTGATGCACCCGTATCCAATGTTACCACGATTTTTCTTCCATTTACTACGCTGTCGACAGTTAAGCTGTTGATTTTCCGTGCCATCTGAGAAACGAAGATTCTGGGGCTACATGTTGTGGGAGTCAGATCAAGCCCCTCGAGACTGACTCCATCTAGTTTGTCGACGGCTTTTCAACATTTTCTGATTCCCTACTTTGGAATCTGACTTGCTTTGGAGGTCTTACCGGTGAGCGTGATCTAGAACGTTTCCATCTCGATTGGCAATTACTGGCCATGTGTCCAACGTCTCCGCAGGTGAAGCATTTGCCCGTGAAACTTTGGCCGCTTTCAACTTGTACCTGACGGGCTCTGTATACTGGCTGGCACACCAAGGCTGCTGTGTCTGAAGTTAAAGCGCTAGCTACTGTCTCCATATATGTAGCTTTCGGATTAGTTATTGCAGAACGCTTAATCTCCGCATCGCGAATGCCATATACAAAGGTGTCCATCATACACCTCTCAGTGATCTCTCCTGGGTAGGCAAGATGAGCCAACCGTTCCACTTCCGCCGCAAACTGTTGTAGAGACTCACCTCTCTTCTGTACCCGTGTTCGTAGCTCTACTTGGTACATCTGCTTCCGGTGTTCACTACCATACTTGCACTGAACGGCATTCATCAAGCTTTCATAGCAGTCTCGCTCACTTTCTGAGATAGTTTGAAGCACATCAGCGGCAGCACCTTTCAACGAAACGGTTAATGCAGCCACTCTTTCGCGAGCACTCCAAACATTTGTGCTAGCGGCAGTCTCAAACTGCATTCTGAAGACGCTAAATGTCGTGGTTCCATCATAGGTAGGAGGCTTCAGTTTTATTGAAGTTAAAGCTGGCATAGGCAATGCACCTTCCTGTAGTATGTGAATTCTTTGCTCTATTTGCTGCTTAAATTCGTTCTGCTTTTGCACGTTCGCAATGAATTTTTGCTCTACAGATTTTTCGAACGATTCCTGCCGTGTCTCAATTTCGCAAACCTTCCTGTCAACCATCTCAGACATTTATTTCATCTGCTGTGAGTTTTGTTCCGCTAATAGAGCAAATCGTGTTTCACTCTGCTCTAACCGCTGCTGCAACTTGTCATCGCTTTTCTGTAGCTGCTGTTCCAACTGTTCTTTGACATCCTCTTTAACAGCTTGAGCATTTTGTTGTAATTGCTCCTGTATCCACTCATCGACTGCTTGCTTGAGGGATTCAGCACTCTTTTCAACGTCCTGTTTGACGGATGCGACACTCTTTTCGACGGTTTGAGCATTTTGCTGTAATTGCTGCTGCATCTTCTCATCTCTCTGCTGCATTCTCTCTTCGGCTGCTTGTGAACTTTGTTGTAACTGCTGCTGCATCCTCTCTTCGGCTGCTTGAGAATTTTGTTGTGACTGCTGCTGCATATCCTGTTTGAAGGATTGTATTATCCCGATGAGTACACTCATGTCAAAGTTACCCGTGTTAGTTTCTTGCGGTGTTTCTTTGTGTCGAGATGTCGTTGGCTCTTCACACTGGAATTCATGCTCATCGACATCTATACCCTGTTCCTCTAAAGCGCTTCTTAATCGCACCTGTAGCACCGTTTTAAGCCCTTTTGTTTGCAAATTTAAACGCTCAAGCTCCTTCTTGAGCTGCTCCAATCTCAGTTTTTCAAATTTAACCATTGTTTATTACAGATACACAATCCCACTTCTGACACCAATTGTTACGAAATTGCCCTCTTGACAATTTACTCTGTTACAAAATTGCCCTCCTGACAATTTTTCTAACTCTCTGTACTCGGACTCGTACCACTGGATTGTGTAGTAATCAAACAATCGCTGGTTAAATGAAAATAACTAACTTTGTTTAATTATTGCTATTTACACATTTAATATTAGGCTTAAAGTTTACTTTGCTACAATTTGCACTTTATTTCGCAAACCATTAGTCACTTTATTTACTAATGTATTTCATCACTTTGCACAATTACAAATACTGCTGCTTTGATTATAATGCTAGATGTACACACTGTTACGGTCTCTGATCTACTGCATTCGACTTTGAACTGTCTTGTCGCTTTTATAGTTTTCGAATTGTTGGAGTAGAAAATTTCACGCCATTCTCGTATTTTCTAGAATTTTCGATCCACTTCGACAGAAGTCGAGAATATTCTTTTTGATATTACCGACAGATGGTTCTTGAATAAGCTTTTATTCGAATAGTTCGCATCTTGACTCACAGGGGGCACTCATTCTCCAGATGGGATCCTAAAAGTATGCACTGATATGCAATCACGTTTCAATATTGTTAGTATTACTCGTGTTATTGTTATTATTATTATTATTATTATTATTATTGTTGGTTATATTGCACTTCGACCCATTTGATCTTTTGTGCGAAGGGTTAATTTAACCATCCGTATTGAGGCTGTTGATAAAATTATAAATTTATTTAACAAACAATTTTTTTTCTGCGTCATAAGTTTGTGGAGTTAGATATATATGATTATGAAGTACTCAGCCTATAAATTATTTTGTTTGAATTGATTTCGGTTCTCATGATAAACCGTTCTATAAAAAGTACACTTTTTTACTAGTCTACCCTCATCTTATTTATTTTCCCGTAAGGTAGCAATACCAATGATTGCGCGACTTACGTCTGCTGTCGAAGAGTTCAACACAAAAGAACCAAATAAAAATGGTTTAATATTTATTACAAAAATTAATTACAACTGGTGCACTCTAAGTCTTAAATTCATCTAATCTAATCTTCAATTCGTTCTTCTTTTATATACTTAATTTATGTCATGATAAAACAATTAAATTTGCCGTAGCAGATTTCATGGGAATTGTTTTTACATTTTGATTCTGTTTTTTACATTTTTATATATTTCTTAAAAATAGAACTGCAATAATTAATTATTAAGGTTTGGGGCGTGTTACCTTAACTCCTCCCCTCTCAGTTTGAAGCGTAGGGATGGACGGGACTGCAGCTTCAAGGCAGGTATTCATGAGGTTCTGTTGAGTTTTATAGCGTCTCAATGAGAGAATTATTTACTCCAAAGATGAGGATTGAAGTTCCAATTATGCTGCCGATTAGATAGTTGTGATTGGATAACTGTATGTAGACTGCATCGATCTCAGTTTGTTGCTCGAAGTTGTAATCTGCTAGCTTTTTCAAGGAAAATGTATTGATTTCATTTGTGATTTGGACTTCTGAATGGAAAACTGGCGTGATGTAGACGTCTTCCCAAAAGGTGCCGATGTCATCTTCATAGGTTATGTTGTTTATAAAGACTTTACAATGTTTGTAGAGGGTTGTTGCTGTTCCTTTGATGGTAGTATTCGCCGCTCTGCATGTTGATTGTAATGTGGTTTCTTGCCAATGTTTTTCACAATGCATCCAGCTTTCTTAGTCTTAAAAAGTTGGCCAATACACTAAAATTTACATCTTTGTTTGTGTTACAATAATATATATTTTCTATTTTAGGACATGCTTGCGAGATTTCAAATACATAACTATCATTATACAATACATATGGTTCTGACTCAATTAGTTTAGAATTGTTGATTGGCAATGGGATTATGTGGTGGTATTGATAAGGTATAGGGTCAAAGTTTGGTATGTCAATGTTAAAATAATTTAAGATTCATTATAATAAGCTTGTAGGTTTAGCAGCTCGTAGATATGTTCAATGGACTTGGTTACTTTCTAAATGTTTAATCTGATCGTTTAAGTTCTGTGCGTCGTATTTGTCCACGTTACCTGTTATGAATTTGATGACATGTCCGAGTCCATTTATTTGTTCTCTTTTACTTCTGTTTGGTTTTAAGTTATTTTAATTTCGTTTTTAGTTGTTCCAGTTTTAGCTTGGTTGTTGTCTTCATTGTTTTTACTGAATCGTATCTTTCGAATAATTTAAGTGTTTTAGTCAAGTCATCTATGTTTTCGTGGTACTTTTCTGGGTCAATAATATGGAATACTATGGTTGATTACTATGGTTGATTATTCTCCTTACATGCCCTAAGTGTAAAGATAGTATCCCATTATTTTTTGTAAGTTCTCGATATTCAAATAGTTGTCCAGAAGTTAACGTCAAACTAAGGAGAGAGAGATTTTGTTTTGCGTTTTAGCCGTATTTTGTGGATTTTTTTATTTCCTTTTGTTATTATAGTATGTGAGTTGTTTTTGTGTACCTTATGTTTAGAAAATCTGGCTGTAATTTTATTTCTCCTACATTCTTTCCTAAATACAGTGGTCTCTTCTTGGTTTGGTTCCGGTTCTTCCCTTGTTTCGTTCAGTTTGTCAATTTTTTTGTGAGTGAGGTTTTCTACATTTTTCTTAATGGTTGGGTATAGAGTGTCGTGGAAGGTCCGTAGTTTTTGTAGGTATTCATGTTTTGTATTAAATGTTAAATTCTTGCAAAATTTTTATGGCCTGCCGAAAAATAGTTCGTAGGGTGTTAACTTAGTTGTGGAGTGAATTGCATTATTATAAGTGATAAGGGTTTCGGAAAATATTTCATTGTGTTCGGTTTTAATTTTGTCTTCTTTCCTTTTTGTCAGTATGATCCTATAAATTTCTGTTAAGGTGGAGTGTAATCTCTCCACAGGAGCGTTGCTAGAGGTTTGTTGGAAAGATCCGAAGTGAAGGTTTATATCGAATTGTCTACAGAAATCTTTAAATATGTTGCAATTGAATTCGGATCCTTGGTCACAAACAATCTTTTTAGGTATGCCGAATAGACTCACGAAATTTTTGAAAGCGTCTAATACATGTATACTGTTTCTTGAAGTTAAGGAGTAGCCTGTTGCAAATTTCGAACATTTGTCTATTATTGTGAGTATCTGATTATGGTTAATGCAATAAATGTCAATGTGTACAATGTCAAGAGGTTTTAATGGTATTTCTGTTTTTAAATATGTAGGTTTTGGGGGGTTTCTATCGTACTTTTGTGTATTACAAATTTCGCAGTTATTTATTGTTCTTACTATTTTTTGCTTCATGAAGGGAAAGTAATACCGTTGTTTTAAGTGTAGTTGTGTCTCGTTAATGCCTCTGTGGTTGGAATTAGAGTGGTATTCGCGAATTGTTTTTTCTTGTTCGTCGTCTGTTACAATGTCTATTAGGATATCTTTACATCGGATTGGTTTGAAAAGTTTACTATTAGAGAAATATTGTGAGTATATTTTCTGTATTTGTTTAAAAATTTCTTCGTCACTAACGATAGCTACTTGCTTATTAGGTGGCATGTGTTTTTTGAGGATGTTAATTATGTCGTAGTCTGTGAATTCCATTTGTTTTATTGTTCGTCTCTGTTTATTTCTAAAAAGGTTTTGGACTGTTATTTCTGGTTGTCCTTTTTCGATTATAATTTGGATATTAAAATCATTAAGAGGGCGCTCTGAAATAAAAATTCCGTCATTTAGATTCTCATTAGCCGAATGGGTAGTTGTTCCTGATGTACCTTGGTCTGATGTTATGTCATTGAGGTTGATGTCTGTTAGTTTTTCATTAGTTTTGTCAATTTCGATTCTGCTCAGGGCATCAGCGTTGGTGTTCTGTTTGCCCTTTTTGTAGGTAACATTATAGTCGAACTCTTCTAATTTTAGTCTCCATCTCACAAGTTTGGAGTTTGGATCTTTGAGACTCATCATCCAAGTTAGTGGACGGTGGTCGGTAACTATTGTAAACTTGTGGCCGTACAGGTATGGGCGAAAGTACTTCGTGGCCCAAACAATGGCTAAGAGTTCCTTCTCAATTGTGGAATAGTTTACTTCTGATTCACACAGGGTGCGACTGGCGTAACATATGGGTTTATCACTCCCGATATTGCCTTGAGAAAGGACTGCTCCAATAGCGAAATTACTGGCGTCCGTTGTCAAAATGAAAGGTTTAGTGAAATCAGGGTATTGTAAGATTGGATCGTTCATCAGAAGCTCTTTACATGTTTCGAATGCGTTTACATATTCCTGGCTAAAATTAATCTTACTACCTTTCTTTAAGCAGTTTGTCAATGGTTTTGTTATTTTAGCGAAGTCTCTGATAAATTTCCTATAGTATCCCAGAAGTCCTAGAAACGATTTTATTTGTTTTGGTGTTTTTGGTATTGGGAATTTTTGTACAGCGCTAATCTCTCCTGGGTTCGGTTTGATGCCGTCAGTGGACACAATGTGACCGAGAAATTCAATTTCTTTTCTGAGGAATTCCGATTTATCCAACTGGACTTTGAAGTTTGAGGATCGCAATTTTCCGAATACTGATTTGAGATTTAGAATATGTTCATCGAGGGATGTTGAGAAAACGATGATATCATCCAGATATACTAGGCAGACCTTTCCTATGAGCTCTTCTAGAACATTTTCCATTACACGTTGAAAAGTGGAAGGGGCATTTCTCAATCCTAAAGGCATGCGGATATATTCAAAATGACCTCCATCAACTGTAAAAGCGGTTTTTCAGACATCTTTTGGATTCATCTCAATTTGATGAAAACCACTAGCAAGATCTAGAGTGGAGAAGTACATGCATTTTCCCATTTTGTCCAATATATCTGAAATATTGGGTAATGGATAGCGATCTGCGATAGTTTTCTCGTTAAGCTTCCTATAGTCAATCACTAGACGCCATTTCTGTTTACCGCTGGCGTCTCGTTTTTTGGGGACAATCCAGACTGGTGCACTCCAAGGCGAGTAGCTAGGTTTAATAATTCCTTGGGAAAGCATTTTGTTAATTTTTTCTGTAGGATTTTGTGTGGATAGGTATATCATCGGAGGTTGGTATTGTATGTTTAATTTTGTTAGTGAAGGTCAGATTCTGATTTTCTTTGTAGAATATTGTTCCGTATTGTTTGCAAAGTTTCAGTAAGGCATTTAGGTCTTCTTTATTTAGGTGATTAGTCCGAAGTAGGTCTTTTAGTTCAGCTCCATTACAATCACGTTCCCAGTTAACATCCATGGTATGTGTTTTTATGTAGTCTGAGGTGTTGTATTTTTCTACTTTTATTGGTTGTTCGAAAAAGAGTTCCTGCTGGTTGTTTGATTTATTTACTATCTCCATTCGACTGATCCAATTGCTTGAGTTGTATAGACCTGGAGAAATTTCTAAGTCGCTCGAAATTATTGTCAGTTCGTTATAAAAAGTCCCTTCTTCTAAATCGACTGGTATCGGAATAATTGTTTTTGAAGTGGCTGGAATTAAGTGTCTCTCTGAAGTGGTGTTTGATTTTATTAGGATTGGAATTATTGTTTTCGGTGTCGTCACGGTTTGCTGTTTTAAATCGATAATTGCCTCTAAATTTTTTAATACGTCAATTCCCAATAAACCATCAAAATAGCAGTGAAATTTGAAAACTAGAAATTCTAAGTTTCCGACCTCTTTGAATTCTTTAAAAGTGGGAAAAAATGCTTTTTTATCTAGGGTATACTTATGAAGAATTGTTTTTATTGTGACGGGTTGACACTCGATGTAATTTTCTGGTGAGACAAATTCAGGGTTGATGAAGGACGAGGTGGCTCCTGTATCTATTAAAAATCTTAAGGGTCGCCCAAAAGGTGATGAAATCAAAATGTAGGGTAAAGCACATCCGTGTTTGTTGAATTCTATGTATCCGATCGGTTCCTTGAGGCATATAGGGGAAAATTTATGGTTTCTTCACTGTTAGAGGTTTCCTGATTATCTGATTCTGCGTGTTGAGCTAGATTTTCTTGATTGATATTATGAAATTCGTTGTTTCTAGATGCCCTTGTAAAATTAGTTCTATTGCTTTGGAAGTTAGAATAGCCAGTTTTATTGTCGGGTTCTTGCTTGAGTGGCATAATTGCTTGTCTAGGAGTAAAGGGTTGATTAAAGTGGTTATTGTTTGGTCTACCGGTACCACGCTGAAATTGCCTATTATAAGGATTAGAGTTATACTGGCTATTCGTTTGATATGGGGTAACTTGATTATGGGGTATATTATTTCTTTGGTATGAATATTGTCTACTATCGTGATATTGATTATTCTGATGGTATGGTTGAAAATCGGTTTTGGTCCGACTATATTGCTTGTATGTAGTAATATTTTGTTCTTTGAGGCAAAATGATAATGCTGTTTGCATATCCTCAGGACGCATAGCTCTTATTATTGCACCCATTGGTTCTTTTAACCCGGATAGAAATGTGTTTAGACACATTTCTGTGAAAAGTTCTCTTTTCGATGAGTATACTTTGTGGTCGTTTTCACCAATAAGGATACAATTAAGAAGAGCCGCTTGAATTTCTACGATTTCTTTGTGAAATTCTTCAATGGGTTTATTAAATTGTTTTATATTATGTAGGTCTCTGATAAGGGTAGTTTCTGTTCTCTTGTCTGAAAAAGTGTTAGTTAATGTCGTTTTAACACAATTCCAGTCCAATGGTGTAAGATACGTGTTTAGGAAGTCATTTGCTGGTCCTTGAATTTTGTTCCTAATTGCTCTTAGGAGCATATGTCCGTACGGAGTCTGTTCTGTCCCTTTGATTAACATTAAGATTTCTTCCACATTTGTAATGAAATTATACAATTGGGTTGCCATCGTATGGGGGAAGATCTTTGATAATGTCAGGTATTCGTAAGGTATTGAAAATATCCTGTGTATTAATTTGGAACTGGGGTGGTTGGGGTTGTTGTTGAGTTTGTATGTTTTGGGGTTGTGGGTTTGCCATTTCAATTTCTTCTGGAATTGGGTTCAGACCTCTATATTTTTTGCTTGTACTTAGTTTTGACAGTGCTAAAGTTTTAGCTTTTATTTTGAACATAAATTTTTTTTTTTTGTATGGGATTTTAAGAATAATTTACAGTTTGTTCGTTTCAATTGAGTAATAACAAATATTCTTGACAATGGTTTACAATATAAAATATGTTTATATTAAAAACTTTTGTATTTTTCAGAATTTTTGAAATTTAGGTGGTAAATATAATTAACTCACAAGCAGTGTCCTATTATGATCTTCATTGAGAAATAGTGTGCATGTGTGTTTGTGGTTCTTTCGACAGTCAACCAAGATATTTGTTTGAGAGCTGGTTCTGGCGGTAAATGGATTGAAATCCAACGACGATTCCAGGACGTTCGCTCCAATAACCAGAATTCACTTGATATGCAGTCAAGGAATCTTGTATTATTTTTAATTATTTTATTTAATTAAATTTTATCTTAGAATTCACTTGATATGCAGTCAAGGAATCCTGTATTATTTTTAATTGTTGTATTTTTATTTATATTTTATATTATTTTTATAATATTATATATATATATATTTTTTATATGTCTGTATATATTTTGGTTTAAGAATATTTTACTTCACACGGGTAGAGCATTTTTAAAACACAACTGAAAAACCGTCGCCGCCAACCGTACGACTGCGCCACTTACGTCTGCTGTCGAAGAGTTCAACACAAAAGAACCAAATAAAAATGGTTTAATATTTATTACAAAAATTAATTACAACTGGTGCACTCTAAGTCTTAAATTCATCTAATCTAATCTTCAATTCGTTCTTCTTTTATATACTTAATTTATGTCATGATAAAACAATTCCTATTAAATTTGCCGTAGCAGATTTCATGGGAATTGTTTTTACATTTTGATTCTTTCCTATGAAATTTGCGCATGCAATATTTCATAGGAATTGTTTTTTACATTTTTATATATTTCTTAAAAATAGAACTGTAATAATTCATTATTAAGGTTTGGGGCGTGCTACCTTAACTCGCGCGAGATTCCGACAACAACAACATCCGCAAATCTCGTTAACAAAAAAGTACCCAAGCTTCACTTAAGGAAAACATAACAACAATTGAAAAGCTCGTTCGCAAAAAACTACTGAAGCAGTAGTAATTTTCAATAAAAAAACGGGAGAGAAACGTAGAGTGAAATAGTGAAACTTAAAAATTGTATGAGTTCTTCAGCAAGTCTTGTGGTAATTACCCCGACCATTTCAGTCACATATGTGGTAAATTTTGTCAAGAAAAGCAACGAAGGAATATAAATGATTTGGTTAAAACAGAGTTATCGGGCATATTTGGAAAGCATCTTGGACCAGAAGACAAATGTTGGGCCCTACACAAAGTTTGTAAAACTTGCATGGAGTCACTTCGATATTGAAGTCAAGGAGGATGAAAAAGGCTTCAGTTTGGAATACGAATGACATGGACAGAGCCAAAAAGCCACCTTGATGATTGCTACTTTTGTGCTGTGAATGTAAAAGGTGTGAACCGATACAAAAAGCGCTCTTGGGTTTACCCAAACCTACAATCCGCTAAACCACCAACGCTGAATAGTGAAGATTTGCCAATACCGGTATTTACTTCCTTATCAGACCATTACTTGGATGATGTTGAAATGATAGATAGTCAGAGAAAAAGCAATAGTGAAAAAGAATTGGAGGGATGTAGCCCTACACTTCAAGGCTTTTCTTAGGGCGAGCTAAACGACTTGCTTCAAGACTTAAATTTATCTAAGAAATCAGCTGAGCTTCTTGCGACAAGACTAAAAGAAACATTGCCTTCAGCCTGGCGTATCAATAACATCTTATCGAACCAGAGAGAGTGCGATATTCTTCCATATTTTAATGAGACGTATGATATCGTATATTGTAGTGATATTTCCCGGCTTTTAAATTGAATGGGCCTTCCAGTATAGCAACCGAAAGACTGGCGACTTTTCTTAGATAGCTCAACAAAAAGTTTGAAATGTGTGTTACTGCATAATGGAAATAAATTAGTTTCGATCCCAATAGATCATTCAGCTACTCTTAAGGAAGAATATCAATCTGTTAACTTGTTTTAGAGAAAATTTCATTTTATCAACATCAGTGGTCAGTGTGAGTAGATTTAAAAATGGTAACTTTTTTATTGGGTCAGCAAAGCGGATACACTAATATCCCCGTTTTCTATGTCTGTGGTTCAGTCCTGCGAAAAATAAACACTGGAGCAGGAAAGACTGGTCGTCGAGAATGAACAGGAAAACCTAAAATCATGAAAAGTCGAGAACAATGGTTCTTCCGCCACTCCATAAAACTTGGACTTATAAAGCAGTTTGTCAAAGCTTTAGACAGGAATGGCGGTTGCTTCAAATATATTTGTCAATCATTTCCTGGTCTCCGTATACAAAAGTTAAAAGCAGGAATTTTCAATGGGTCACAAATCCGTACTCTTATAAACAACGATGTTTTCAAAAACCACATGACTCAAGCTGAATTGGAAGCATGGACCAGCTTTGTAACAGACATTTTTCAAACATTTCAAAGCTAAAGATTACTCCAAAATGGTAGACAAACTGCTCCAGAATTTCCAAAAACTTGGAGCTAATATCGGGGCCGTAGCTAGAGTTGAATTTAAGGTAGGGCAGCGCTGGTTGCTGGTAGGGCGGAAACAAAAATTTTACTTGATCTGATCTGGTCAACGACTTTCGTCGTATTTGACTTGTAAGTATGAGGGAATGAGGGAGTATTTAATTGTCGGGAGTGGTTGATAGATAGATAAGAGCAAAAAATTCATTTATACAGGTTTTTTTAATATCTCCAAACATATTATATTCAATATAATAATGAAAAGTCCTTCCTTAAAACTGCTGAATTCTTCTTTTCGCCATATTATTAAAACCATTCAGTCAGATCCACTGACTTCGTTCTTTTCTTTTCAAAGGCCGGAAATACGATGCCTGGCATTCTTTCGTGACCCACTGACAGCCTCTGAAGCCGTGTCACATTGATTGTAGTCAAAGTTGGAAACGTAGATTCGCACACAGTCCCAAGGCCGCCACAGACACAAAAAGTTCTTACGTCTCTTTGAACGCCTCTCGCTGCCTGTACAAAACTTGCATTGTGTTTTCCATTTTATAGCTTTGACCACAGTAGCCTCTTCCCTTGATGGAATAGTCAGTTGAAATAGTGGATAGGGCATAATTAAATAACACTAATAACTTTCTCACATTTACCTAAATTTTTCAACGGTACCATTTTGTCTACATCGAACTCAACGAGACTCGTTACTGAATTTAGTAGATCATCGTTGTCCGACAGTCTTCTTTGTAATTCAGCAATGAGTATGTCCAACGTTTCGAATTGTTGAGCATTCTGGGCTTCTATACTTTGTCTCCCAAAGGAACAGGAAGGGCATACATCAAGTGATCATCCATCCGATTATATTTTTTACCTGCTTCTTCTGGGTCTGGATCCTATTTTCGTGATTGCCGCTTGTCACGGACTTAGCTTCTTCCAAAACTTTATGATACATTTCATCTGATCTCAGTTTTGTCATTTAATTTTGGACGCACTTTATGATTGTTATGGCGTCTTTCAATCTTGCGCTTCGGGGTTGGAAAGCTGAGTCTGCAGGCTAACCATGGATAAGGTTGTTTTGGCCACAACCATGGGCGTTCGGAATTCCAAATTGAGCACGCACTCTTGGCGTCACTGTTAAATCTGTCATTTTTAATTTCATCTAAAGTCTTCATTTTCGGTGAATAGTTATCGTTTCTAACTTTTATAGCCGCCAAGTGTCCTGACCAACGCTGTTCGAGGAGCTGGCCGATCCTTTTTCCACCATATAAGGCGGCTATTTTACCAAGGTGAAAGAATTCATGTAACATGATGTATTGATCAAAAAAGAAACGAATGAGCCCTTTCCGAGATAGTCCTGATGACTAACAAATGCAAAGGATGGTTATAGCAGTGAACGTAAGAGATTTTTCGGCCTAATTTATTTTCTATTTTGGTCGCAACTCCCGAAACTTTCCCACTTCTTATACTTGCGCCATCATAGCATTGGCTTAGCATACGAGAGAGTGCAATGTTATTTTCGGTAAGGGTATTTAAGGTAAATTCCGTAAAAATAGCTTCATCGAGGTTTTCGGTAGTTGAAACTGTTCATTGACGATTCCATCCTTAACGTTACGTATTGCTATTGCAATATTTTCGCGGCTATTTTTATCTCCCGTCCCATCTTCCATTAGAGTGAACCACTACACGTCAGATTCCTTAACATCTCTAACAATGGAATTTCGTATTGCTTGAACCATTGCCTGAATTTCAGGTAAACGATTGTGGTATATGATTGAGAGCCTCCTTCAAATTCGGATCTTTCACGCACATGTATTAAAACAAGTTCTGAAATAATCCCTGTTCTTTTGCTCCCTCCAAAATATAATTTCCATGCAAAGCTAATTTGTTGACAACTACAAATTGTATTACTTCACTGATAGACTTCACGTAATTTTTTTAAATTTTTTTTTAAATTCAACATGGATTTATTTATTGCATCTTTTCAATCGAAACCAACAATAATTTTACAAAGCTTACAACTAATAAATAAATTGATGCTCCGCGCCAGTGCTTAGAGCAATTTTAGTTCAAGTATTATGTAAATTATGTAGAAAAAATATTAATATAAAGAAACTCTATTTTTTTAAAAAAAAGTGGCCTTTTAAGTCGAGATGTATTCATCCTATGAAGCAGATTCCTTGCTAGTTCGTTAGGATGACACTGAAGTTTGAATTGGTATTTTGTTTTTAAAACTGCTAGTTCTTCTTCAACGGGTGCTATATTAAGGTCGCGGTGAATATTTTCGTTTCTGACGAACCATGGAGCGCCGCTGATCGTTCTCAGAATTTTCGATTGAGCCTTTGAATTATTTGCAAGTTTGATGCACTAGTAGTGCCCCATATCTGAATACCATACGTCCAAATCGGTTTAATTACAGCCTTGTATAAGTTAAGTACTCTCCTGAGCAAAATCTATAATAATAAAAGAGTTTAAATTATTTTATATTATTTTATTATTTGTATTATTATGGTAGTCCTTCTCCTTCGAGCTCCTGCCAATCAAAAGATGCGAGCTCTCATACTCGGGTTCTTTTTATACCTTTTTCGCCGCCGACAATCGCATGGTGACTGCGCTTTGAGGCGGCATTGCGCGACAGCGTTTCACGGCTGGGCTTGGCGGCACCGACATACAACACATGTCTCGCCAATTCCTCCGGCACCGAGAACCATCACCGTCTACCGTATCTACGCGTAGCGGCTGTGCCGCGCATTTTGTACAATGCTTTGTACTGCTGCGCAAGCGCATGGCGCCAATGCTCTTTTCGTATGCTTTCTCGCGTACCGAGAACCAGCACCGTCTATCGTGCCCTTGCGCAGCTGATGGCAGCGGATGGCCGCAGACCCTGTTGCAGCACATTTCGTACAATGCTTTGCACCGCTGCGCTAGCGCATGGCGCCAATGCTCTCAGTCTTGTGTTTTCCCACGCACCGAGAACCAGCACCGTCTACCGTGCCCCTGCGCAACGGATGGCAGCAGACGCTGTTGCAGCGTATTTCGTACAATGCTTTGTACCGCTGCGCAAGCGCACGGCGCCAATGACATGCAACGCGTATGTTGCTAACTTATATAAGTACTTTATACTCTAAACGCAGTTTTGATTTTCGGTTGGTAAGCCAATACAAGGAACTTGCCTTGAGTATCATTTGCATTTTCTTGGCTTCTATATGTTTTTTCCAGGTGAGCCGTCGGTCAAAATGCACTCCTAAGTATTTAAGCTCTGTTGCTTGCGGGATTACAATGCCATTTAAGGAGACTGCCGGACAAGAACTGGGCTTAAGAGTAAATGTCACATGTACACTTTTTTGCTCATTTACTTTGATACGCCAATCTGCTAGCCAACTTTCTATTTTTTTAAGGTGTTCCTCCGTGGATTTAGGTGAGAGCTCAGGATAGCTGTGTCGTCAGCGAAAGTCGCGGTAACGAGGTTTTTATCCGTTGGCAGATCAGAAGTGTACAGAGTGTAAAGCATAGGTCCAAGCACACTACCTTGTGGTACTCCAGCCATAATTTCAAAGTCTGGCGTTACAAATTCTTTATATTTAACCCTAAATTTGCGATTTGTTAAATATGACTCCAGAATCTTATGCGAACTTTTTGGCAGAAGTTTTTTAATTTTATATATGAGTCCTTCGTGCCAGACTTTGTCAAAGGCTTGTGCGACGTCTAGGAATATTGCGGAGCAGTACATCCTCAGTTCAAATGCTCGCCTTATTTAAGAGGCAATACGGTGCACCTGCTCAATAGTTCCATGATGTTTGCGGAAACCAAATTGGTGGTGAGGAATGATTAAATCGACCTTTGGTGCTAATTTTTCCAGCAATAAGCGTTCGAGCGTTTTAGAGAGCGTTGGCAGGAGACTTATGGGCCGATAAGAAGATACCTGAGTAGGGTCTTTTCCGGGTTTTGGAATCATTATTATTTCCGATGCTTTCCATGTTGTAGGGAAGTAGCCCAGACAGAGTATTGCGTTAAAAATGTGTGTGAGATGTATCAGAGCTATTCTGGGCAATTCACTTACCATTTTATTGGTAATTAAGTCACAACCAGGTGCCTTTTTTGGGTTTAGATTCGTTGTACATAGGCGTATAACTTCCTTTGGTTTGCAATGAATTGGTACTGCTGACTTCGTAATTGAAAAGTTCTGTATGCTAGTGTTGTTGCAGGTCGGCGGGTTAGGTTGAAATACTGACCTCAGATGGGCTGCAAAGAAGTTGCCTTTTTCTTCTTCTGTTTTTGCCCAAGTTCGATCGCTTTGTCTTAGAGGCGATTCACTATCCTTCGGTGTTTTAACCATTCTTGTCGCTCTCCAGAGTGAGTAATTGGTGACTTTGAGAGGAGCCAAATCTTCAAGGTACTTATTAAGGTTTTCTTCCTTTTCCTCCCGTAGAGTGTTTTTCAGCTGATTTTGTAATGACTTTAATTTTACTCTTAGTGCTGGAGATCTGTATTTTTGCCATTCACGCCTTAATCTCTTCTTTTCACTAACGAGGCATTCCACATAGTGTGGACGTAGTGTGCCTCGCGTTAGTTTTAGTTGAGTTTTGTGCGGGCGTGGCACTAATAGCAGCTGCTTTTATTATTGAACCAAGAGCCTGCGTCGCTGATTCAATGTCCTCTCCACTCTTAAGTTTTGTTTTAACGCACACGTGGGTACTAATATATTTGCGATATTTGAGCCAGTTTGTTTTCTTGGAGGTTAGTTTTATTGTTTTTTCGATCTGTCTTTTTTTAAAATATATTATCACCGGTGAGTGATCGAAACAGGGCTCGGTTTCCAAGAAACACCTTTCAATATTTTTAGTTATGCCAAAGTCAATAAGATCGGGAATTTTTCTTTGATCAGTTGGCCAGTATGTAGGTTTTCCAGATGATACAAAGTCTAGACCATTCCGAGAGTCTATCAGCGCATTAAACAATTGCTTCCCTTTAGGGTTGATTACCCGTGAGCCCCAGTAGGTATGTTTAGAATTGAAGTCTCCGGCAGAGGGAAATTTGTTACCGAGCGATTTAAAGAAAGAAACAAAATCGGTTGTGGAAATAGGAAACCTAGGAGGACAATAGACTGATGAAATTACTATTGGCTCACCCCAACACTGTAAAGAGATGGAAGTAGAATGGATGTTTTTTTTTGCATAGGATTCCAGAAAGTAATGCTTTAATCGAGCCTTAATTAGAATTCCCGTACCACCATAACCTTTTCCTTGTGGGTGGTTTGTTAAGTAAAAATTATAGCCTGCTAGTTTGAAGTTATATTTTACAGTTAAATGTGTTTGTGAGATAAGCATGATGTCTATGCTGTTACTGTCTAGAAAATTTTTTAATTCAATTTTGTGTTGGTTAATACCGTTAGCATTCCAATGACATATTTTTAGAACATTCATTTTTGTGAAAGTAGAGTTTTCATAAGTAAGTTTTGGTTATGTACAAGCTCTTGAATCATAGATTGCATAGAGGACATGAAGTTAGTAATACACTGAGACAAGTTAAATATGAACGTTTCTAAATTTTGAGGTTGCATATGGTGACTCGGTTTATCAGAAACGCCACTTTTCAGTACATTCGCATAGCTAGTGGATGAAGAGATGTTTTCGGTGGTGCTTCCAATATGGTTTGTGTTGGTAGGTATAGCACTATATTTTTGGGTTCGAACTGTCTTAGCAGTTTGGTTCATACTGATTTTTAGTTGTGTATACATCGGGCAGCCTCTGTAGTTAGCAGTATGATTCCCCCCACAATTGCTGCATTTTTTTGTATCCTTCTCACTTTTGTTCAGCTTGCATTGCTTTGATGGATGGACTTCACGTAATAAATACCTGTATTTCTAATCTTTTTTGATGTATCAAAATTTACACACTGCTATTTGTAGGTTCGGTTAAGTAGCGAAGACGTGTGCGGATACGGTATCCGCACTTCGACTCGGAGACATCTATGTCCATTGTGACTGCCTTCAAAAATGCCAAAAGGAAGCATATTCGTGCTTACCCACGATTTCCGTATACATTGGAAGTTCCATCCATATTGAACCATTTGGGTTTGCAGATTAAAGTGAGAAGATCCGATAAGTCCACCTTCGTTATCTCCGTCAAGCTTGTGAAGAAGCGCGAACCCAAACATTGATGTCGTTTCAACTGTAGTCTTGGACATTGAAATAAAAAGTGATGAATCGATTCTATCTCTTCTTCATCATGGTAACTCCTGCATAGCCCGCTCGACGGAATACGCCAACGTTGCAACATTGGTGCAATAGCACAATGCCCGGTAATGACCGCCGTAAGCACCTTTACTGCAGGTTTATTGAGCCCTAGGAGAGCCTTTATTCTCTTCATGTCTAACCTAGGCCATAAGGCCCGTGAGATTTCATAGTCGTCACGATTAGTCCATAAGTTGTTTGTCACCGGAATAGTGAATTCATTTAGGCGCCTAAACAGTTCACATGTCGGGATTTGTATTGAGGTATCTGCTTCGTTAATTCCCATTTCAGAGCCCCTTCTGGCCATCTCGTCCGCTAATTCATTCCCTTCTATATTGCTCTGTCCGGGAACCCAGCAAAGTGAGACCTTGTGGGGTCCATTGTTCAGTAGTGAGGTACGACATTTCATTACCAACTTCGATTTAACTGTCTTGGAATATATTGCCTTAAGCGCCCCCTGACTATCCACACAGATAGTGATATTCGAGGGTCGGATTGTACTACTTTGTACCAGCCTGGCCGCTTTCTCAATTGCATAGATTTCGGCCTGAAAGACGCTGCATGCGTGAGGCAGCCGATATGACTGTCTTGCCTGCAAGCCTTCCGCGAAGACATCCGCCCCGTTCCACTCTCCATCTTGCTTTGGATTTGGACAAAGACCACGCCTACATCCAATATAAGGAACTTTTTTCACCTTTTTTAAAATGACTATAACTTCGGTCCAATTGACGGAATCGTGACGTTATTTGGCAGTTATGGACATGTGGGTCCCACTAAACACTGTGAGAAAAGTGGGCGGTATATATTAACTGTCACGCCCACTATTAACAAATATTCATAACTTAAGATCTGGTAGAGATTTACGGACGAAATTTTACGGGAAGGAACATGTGGATATTATAAAGCTAAGGGGTGATCAAAGAAAAGACACGCCCACTTTTGATATAAGGAACTTTCGGGTTTAAAATTAAAATTAGCCTACCTATGCTCGTATTGATGCCAGCAGAAAAACACATGGGATCCATAATAGTGTGTGTGCAGAATATGGAGATCATAATAGAACTGCCACGCCCAGAATTAGCCAAAAATCAGTACTCTGTTCCTATTAAAGATTTATCAACGAAATTTCACAGGAAGGTTGCAGGTACTAACATTAAACACCACACAAAAAATGGGCGTGCTATTTCTACAGCCACGCCCACTATTCACATATTATTATAACTTACGATCTATACAATATTTTTGGACGAAATTTTATATTTAGTGGTTATATTGACACTACAAAGCCATACACAAGAAATGGTGCCGATATAATCATTTAGGTACCCTGTCAAAAATTACCGTTGGTATGCGCCTAATGATGAATTATGAAGAAAACATCCCAATTGTTGAACTCGCACGCACAAGAAAGGGTAAAGGGTATTTCGTAGTCGTTCTAACCCGACTTCAGACTTCTTTACTCGTTTTCTTCTATGTTTGTATGCCCGGGCACCCAGTAGATTTGTAGCTTCCGGTTGGTGGCCAGTCTATCCATTAGTGCCTTGCATTGCACAACATTTGTGCAAGATGCACAGATTGATGCTAAAGCTTTAATGCCAGCCTGGCTTTCTATATAAGTTTCTTGTGGAGTATGTAGTTTCTGCGGGCGGCAAGAAATCCCGCTTGAAAAATGCTACTGTAATTAGGTAATCTGAACGGCTGTTTGATATCTAATTCGGGACATTGGATACCTGGCCCAAAACCCTCCTCCATTTTCGAGTCGTCCGTGAACAAGTTGACGATTTTTCATTTAGCATTCATGCGTCTACACTTTCCCTCCATCTCAATAATTGTCTGTATTTGTTTACGTACGCTGAGTATGGGAGTCACATAGTCAGTGCTGACCGTGAGAATTTGGCCCACAGAGCTGTGACCGAAGGATCGGAGAGAGAATTGTTTCGTAGCCAACAACCTTCCCGCAGATTTTGCCGCAAGGCTTTCCGTAAAGAGGTCGATAGGGGGTAGATTGAGAATAGTGATAGGGGCAGACGGGGGTAATTTGTTGTTGCACATGTGCAGGCTTTACAAAGTTCAAATAATCAGATAGCAATTGCTTTGGTTCTAGATCTAATCAAAAGTTTGTAATGAAACTATATTCAGTCTGGAATTATTTTTATGGAATAAATGAAAGAATCTGTGTCCGTATAATTTAAATTTAATGTATTTTCAAATTTGTATTTCATGTACTTTATATTTTATTATTATTATACATCACCATAATTAATTAAGACTGCAAGGGGTTGGGGAATGAGTACTCACTACTGACGCTTTCGACTCGAATCGAAAAAGATTTAGTGTAGAAAGAAGCATTTTTGGGACCAAGCCCGGAGGCAAGATTTAAACTCTGAGTGTCAGTCTAGCAAGCTCACTACTACCACTAGACCACAGACGGCGGCTCCTATGTGGGAGTCATGAATTGTAATGAAATTCTCACATTTTGAGCTTTGTTCCTCCAACACACAGAAACCTAAATATAATTATTATGTTTAGCCCGCTCTCGATTCATATACATCGCTATCATGTTATCACTGACCTACCCCACTGTGGAAATTAGGCTTGTCCCACTCAGTCACCATGCTGATGTATTGTCCATTATCTTCCCATAAACCGGATTATTTAATAATTTAAAGAAAGCTTTCTCAAATTTATTTTTCGCTAAAGTTCTAGAAAACGTATTCAAATGAACAGCATGATAACTTATATTTGAAAATTCCATGAATTTTAGTTTGATTTAAACAAATCTCAATACATTGGTGCAGTTGTCGATAATGCATAACAATATATATCGAGTCTTATGACTTGAATCCAGAGCCAACTTTTTTATTTTCTGCTCAGGATTTTTATAAATATATATACATATACTCGTATATATACATATATCATCAATAGGAGCAAATCTATGTTAATTTTAAGAAGGGCCACCTGAATTGATTATGTGGGAGGCAGACGTGTCCCTTCACGTGATCAGATCGACCCCGCTTCTTACATACGGAATTAAAGTGCAAATATGTTCAATGACTCCAAATTTGGTCTAAAAATGTTCTACAGGACTTCAGCTAAAAGCATGTTGTAATAGTACCTTCAGTTCTTCAAGTTCCAAATATTTCGTTATTTTGAAAACTATAATTTTTAAATTTAATTCTAATTCTCTATTTAAAAATTCCAACACCTTTGTTTAGTGTTCCAGACTTGGAAACATTTCGCAGTTGGTATGACAGAAACTAAAGTAAACATGGAATTGTACAACTGTCTACTTGAACATAAGTCTAAACCGAGTGTTATTCCGCATTCTGCTGAAAGAGAGAGAATGAAAGTAAACAAAATCGTTTTAAAGGCCGTGTTCTGTCTCAGCCGTCTCTTGAGTAGTATTGCTGTCGACGAACATTCAAGGCCCACCGACTACGCCCCTCTCAAATATCACTTCCCCTGATGTTATCTGAAAAGAACGGCTTTTTTCTATCCGTTGCTATGTTGATGCCTTTTGTTCAGATCTTCAAGTAAAAAATTGAAGCGGATGGATGCATCGTGTAACAGGAGTGCGTCTTAAGAATATTTCTAATTATGATGTATTTCACCCTTTCAATGTCCGTTGTCCAACTCTCCATGTCTGTTTCATAATTATGCTATGGTTTCGCTCCAGTACTGGCGACAATTAACTGGAGGCGAATGGCGCCCTATTCTTCTGAATATTTTCTTTGAGGCAAATCCGGTGCGGGGCGGAATATCGCCTTGGAGCTTTGACTGCTGAAATCTCCACTTAGTTTCTTGTTTCTATTTGTCTGTACGGAAGTGGTTAGTCTGGAACGGGTTTACGATTCCCAATTTACTAGAAAGAAACCACGAGAGTTGTGAAATTTGTTCAATGCTTCGAAATGGAACGTACATTCGATAGTTCTTCTAGTTCGATCGAGCTGTTATTTACTCAGCACAATTTGCGGTTGTTTAACTTATCGGATACGCCAGCGATGCAATGACAACCCTTGCCTGGATATAGATTTATTTTGGAGTTGTATTTTGAAAACACATCAATATCAAATTCAGAACTTCCAGAGGAAACAGAAATATTCTTTTCCATAAAGGAATATGGTCAGTAAACTAAGAGACGTGCATCATGGACTAATGGGATAATATACAGAACTTTTTTAGGAACAACAGAGACATTATGTCTGCAATCCAACGGTACACCAGCCCTTAGTTGTCAATAGGTCAGCTGACATCATTGAATGGATTGTCGAACTAGTTTTTAATTAATCTTAATCAATTTGAACAGTGCCAAGGTCTTTGGGGTTTAGGTAGGCTGCTAAACTCCTCCTCGGCTCTTGTTCAGTCAACAGTTCTTATTTGTAACTGAATTGCTGGAATTGTGTTCTCATGGATCCTTTTGCGAATACTGGCGATACTTTTGTGTGACCTAACATTACAACAACAAACAGAAGTTTCGTGAGTGAGTTCATGCAGCTCAGAGGTGTGTTTTATCCAGCAGTTATTTTGGAGTTGGAGATATTTATATACAGGCTTAAAATAGCGAAAAAGGAGGCACACAAATAATTTGCCGGAAGAGAGAAGATTAGAAAGAGTGGAAAAGGAAACCAGAATAATGTAATAAAAAATCGGTAGTTGAAACTGGCCAAATATTGCGAAGGTACAACGATTAATAAACTATTCAACAATGCGATAATTGAGACAGATTTTGATTCATTTCCAAAAGTGATGACTTCAACAAATATGATATTGGTTGGGAGCGTTGTGGAGTGTACGATGGGGTGCGCATTTAATCACAAAGCTTCTGGATATACGAATAATGATGTGTGGTTGAAGTGCCTTGAGTGTCACAGCATAAATGAGTGTAATAAAACACCAATAGCAAGATGTGTAAATTGTGCAGGAGCAATTAAGACTCAGTTCAGGTAAAACTCATGCAACGCAAGAGAGACTCTGTCCAGTATATCCCAATGAGCTGGCTACAAAAAGAAAGCAAATCGGGTATTAGCAACCAACATAAATAAATGACGTATAGACTGACATGCATGGTGTAAGAAATAACTTCGATGAATTAGAAGGGGTAACAGAGTAGATTTGTGATATAATTAGCAACTCGTGGACCCGCTGACATTGAAGTATATGTTAGAACTCTTTAGAAAACAACAAATATAATGGAGAAATCAATACGATCCTAAATATGGGTGTGGGCATGCCAATGGGAATATGAAGAAGTGAAAGTAGTTTCGGATGCAATTGATACCTTTCCGAACAGTTCTGAAAGATAATTGTGTGATTTTTGCAACTAAATATGGAAATGTTAATGAAATCGATTAAGTTAAAACAGCGCTCGATTTGGGTATAGACTGGATGGAGAATATGCTATAAAACGTGAAACTGAAAGTGTGTTAAATGCTATTAAATTTAAGAAGAATATATCGGATTACACGAGAATCGCAGCAACTTCGAAAACTCTAATTGATTAAACTAAAGCCAAACCCAACCGCAAATGTAAATATGAAGAACAAAATCTCACATCGTGAGATGTAGATATCGAAGTAAATAATGAGAAACTAAAGCATGGTATAAACCAAATTGAGAGTAATTCTTTTTGGCACAATAATGAGACCGTACAAATTAGTGGGGAACGCAAAGGTGATCAAAGCAAAATCCGCTGTGCCTAAAATATAAAAACAGAAACAATCACGAAGAAAATGTGGTTGATCAAATAAATACGTTAGTAACAAAGCAAAGAATAAACAAACTACGGTTCGATTTTCTTCCATGAAATTGAATACAACACAAAAAAAGCAATTGCAAATATTTAATGAACATTCTCAATTATTAATCATTTAACTTGATGAATACTTTTTAACAAGTCTGAAACGTTTGAGTAGGTCCGCAAGTGTTGTGTAGGTCATGATCTATAAAAATGTGTCAATAGTAGCTTTGAAAAGTTCATGCCCGTTTTTCGTGTGGTGTTTAATGCTAGTACCGGAACCGTCGTGTGAAATTTCGTTGATGAATCTTCTTTAGGAACCTAGGAATGATTGATGATAAATTGTGGACATGGCAGTATCATTATGCAGCCCATATTTTGCACACGCACTAGTAAGGATCCTAAGCAGATTATATATAGCAAGAGGCAAATTTTTGCTGTTAAACCTGAAGGTTACCTACAAGGAATGTGGGCGTATCTTTCATCTGTTCAATCACATTTCTTGCAGATGACTTTGTAACGTTTACATGCTTCTTCGCCTATAATTTCGTCCTTACATTGCATATATGAGAGGTAGGCGTAGTTGTGGTGCATGTGGGCTGATATCGCTATTTGGTTCCCCCACAGATGGACGGTCAAATCAAAATTACTCAGAAAGTGATTCTGATTATTTGTATATATATGTTCATCCGCGCCATGCCTCCTTCTGGAAGTTGGAGAAAAGCTCAACCACACAAACTCATTATGCCCTTTTTTCCCTTTTTAATGATAAAGAAAGCTGAAGTCAGGTCATATCGCCTGCGGGATACCTTATACGCTTGCATATGCGTGCGAGTGACACCATGGCGACATTGTTCCCATAAACACAAAAATGAACCTTATATTTGAAAGCCGAGTTATTCATTGATAGTGAGAGTGGAGTGGGAGTTAACAAGCTCATTTGTGGGTTGGGTTTTTCTACTGGCACAGCAATCTTTCGTTGCATATGAGGTGAATGAGGGCGTGGAGGTAATAGTACACTGCCCATATTCAGTGGCCAAGTTGCTAACGACTTTTTAAATATATATATACATATATCATCAATAGGAGCAATTCTATATTAATTTTAAGAAGGGCCACCTGAATTGATTATGTGGGAGGCAGACGTATTCCTTCACGTGATCAGATCGACCCCGCTTCTTACATACGAATTTAAAGTGCAAATATGTTCAATGACTCCAAATTTTGTCTAAAAATGTTCTACAGGACTTCAGCTAAAAGCATGTTGTAATAGTACCTTCAGTTCTTCAAGTTCCAAATATTTCGTTATTTTGAAAACTATAATTTTTAAATTTAATTCTAATTCTCTATTTAAAAATTCCAACACCTTTGTTTAGTGTTCCAGACTTGGAAACATTTCGCAGTTGTTATGACAGAAACTAAAGTTAACATGGAATTGTACAACTGTCTACTTGAACATAAGTCTAAACTGAGCGTTAGAGAATGAAAGTAAACAAACTCGTTTTAAAGGTCGTGTTCTGTCTCAACCGTCTTTTGAGTAGTATTGGTGTCGAAGAACATTCAAGGCCCACCGACTACGCCCCTCTCAAATACCACTTCCCCTGATGTTATCTGAAAGCAACCGCTTTTTTCTATCCGTTGCTATGTTGACGCCTTTTGTTCAGATCTTCAACTAAAAAATTGAAGCGGATGGATGCATTGTGTAACAGGAGTGCGTCTTGAGAATATTTCTAATTATGATGTGAAATGAAAATTAGCTTAGGTCTGCTCATATTGATGATATCTGAATAATAAGATTGAATATTGGTTCCGTACTAATGTGTGTGCAAAATATGGGGAGCAGTCTACTCCATGCGCATAATCAACCAAAGATCATTACTAGGTTCCTATAGAAGATGCATCAACGAAATTTAATAAACGGATGTAGGGCAGTATTGTTAAGCACCCCACAAAGCTGGAGCTGGTTATGATCGCAGCCACACCCACTATTAAAAGATTTTGTTTACCTACGACATTCAACGTTTGTGG
Source organism: Clusia tigrina (assembly GCA_920105625.2). Taxonomy (NCBI): domain Eukaryota; kingdom Metazoa; phylum Arthropoda; class Insecta; order Diptera; family Clusiidae; genus Clusia; species Clusia tigrina. Next base: position 50,933,265 of record OV050030.1, read on the forward strand.
ACGAAATCGCACATTGACGCTACATACCGATACACAAGACAGGGGATCGACCAGATAAAGGACACGCCGCCCTATGGGTACCCTACCGGAAATTACCCTAGCTATGTTCCTAATTAAGATAATGAATATAAAAGACATCGCCATGATATGTAGTTCGAAATCGGTCTAACCCGACTGCTGCTTTCTTCACTTATTTTGGTTTTGTTTTTGTTTTCTCAAAATATTAATATATATATATATATATATATATATATATATATATATATATTAAATTGAATTGTAATTTGAAATAAAGTATATATAGAAAATAAATATATTTTTGTGGTTATTTTAAACTTTTCTATTTTTTATAACTTAAGAAAAATATAAATAAATAACAAATGAAAAATATTATGTTTTTATTTCTTTCCTTCTTTCGAGGATTAAGGATGTTGTTGCTGACGATTTTCTACTTTCAATTTCGATTATTCTTGAATCTGTTTGGTGGTGGTGTTGTTTTTATTAGGAGATTAGGAGAATTTCTTCTGCGTTAGGATATTGCAGGGAGGTGCAGAGTGGTTGCATGTACGGACGATGTTGCTCTTAGCATCTCGGGCAAGTATATATCTGCAATGAGAGCCTTAATCAACGTATGCTCAACATTTTCCCCAAATGGGCTACAGACTGTGGGGTGGGGTTAATCTAACCGAGACTAAACTGGTGCTCTTCCCTAGGAAGTATAAAATTCTGCAATCTATTGCTCCAAAACTAATGGGTAGATATTAGTCTTATTGAAGAAGCTAAATATCTGGGTTTGATCTTGGATAGAAAACTGAACTGAAAGTCTAATATATGTAAGTGCATTAGAAAGACTCAAGTAGCTCTGCACCCTTGCAAAATAGTTGTGGGGAAAATGGGGGTTACACCTAAGGTAGCCTATTAGGTATACAGAGCTGTGGTACGCCCAGTCCTTTCTCATGGGGCGCTTGGTTGGTGCGGATATTGAGGTAGCACTGTCTTGGCTTAAGAAAAGGAAGAAGATATCGGCAGAAGATATTTGCATTCTATCTAACAGCCAAGCTGATTTGCGCTCCCTGGATTCGGCTATTATCACCTGAAAAGCCGACAAGAACTGTCGCAAATCTTCAGAGGAGATAGCCAAGCCAACTCGCTGGATCTGAGCCGGGTTCCCGGCCACTGCGATATTCCAGGGAACTGTAAAGTGGATGAACTTGCCCGAGAGGGTACTACCATACCGATTCAACCAGATAGGTCAAACCTCGGTATTCCTACTGCCACATGCAAGCTCTTAATTGATACAATATCCTTGGGCACAGAAGATAATTCGGAAAGGATTTCGGATCAAGGTTTGTTTGAGAAAAACACATGTAGTATTTTCTCACTGTTTAATATCCATTTTAACACCGAGTTTATTGGTCCATTAGGTCCGCTGGCTCATTGTACCCTGCCCAGGCAGAAGACAATAGGAAAGGTGGATCTTACGGAAGCAAGGAGATAAGAAGGAACATAGTAGTAGCACCGATTCCATCTACGAAATATTTTTATTATTATACCTTACACCGTAATTTATTATGACTGCAAGGGGTTGGGGAATGAGTACTAAATAAGTTTAGAAAGAAGCATTTTTGAGACCAAGCCCGGGGCAGGATTTGAACCTGCGACCCTCTGATCAAGGAAATATATCAACAATTTGTGATGGGAGATCGGGGACTCTTACAAATAAATATTCACAAAAATTTTTCGCAACTTAATGTGTAGAGTGTGTGTGGTATTTCCAATAGTCACGCCCATAATTCAGAAATTGTCAGCAAAAAGGGGTTGCAAATATGGCATATTTTAAGTTCGCCATTTACTATTTGCATTTGCAGGCTTAGTTGGACTGGATTGTGAGTACCCTTACTGTGTTGCCACAATGGGCCTTGAACAGGCCTAAGTGAGTCTCAGGACTGCCCTTCAACCACACCTAAGCTACTATGCTTTTGGCATAAGTTGGCCCACTTAATAGCAATGATGCTTGAGATTAGATTTCTACAATTTATGAGTTGGAAACTAAAAGATAATGACATTAAACTAATGAGCAATTTGGGAATAATTATTGTGAAACATTTAGATTGAAAATGGCCCAGGATTTGAACGGATATTCACATTCGATATTAAGCACATATAGACTGATACACCATTTCAACACCATTTCCCTTCCATCTGACTGCCAGCAGACCACACCGCCTTCCTTCCTGCACCACAAATAATTGATTTACTAACAATATTTTATTATTTTTCAACAGAAAACAGCGTTGGTTTTAGTTTAAAAGTAAAAATATCTTTCTTTATACATATATCGAACGAAATCTGCGATAAAGTTACTGGTAGAAACATGTAAAAATTGATAGATGTATTTTATAGACCCACTAAGGAGAATCCTACCATGTCTGTAAGGACAGCTTTTTGCTTCTGTGAGCATTGTGTTAAACATTTCAGGCCCCGACTCTGAGACAGTTAAACCTACAGGTCGTCGCCAGAAGAACTTTTGAGTCAGATTAACAATGTTATAATTCTGAATAATTTTTAGAACAGTCAGAAAGAGACGAGAGAGCTGGAGTGTGTTAGCAGAGAATACAGAGTAAAGAAACTTAAGCGTCAAACGGCAAAGCAGCGAAATAAAGCAGACGGACATTGTACATGAATCCACTCAAAATCATGGTGAATCAACTCAAAATCGTGGTGGATCCACTCGAAATCGTGGTGTGTCCGCTGCGGACGCTGGCAGCGAAAAAGACTTTATTTTCTCTGTGTTCTCTTGTGTTAGTTGTGTCAATGTACGTGCGAATTATTTAGTTTATTTTTTCTATATATTTGTCGCTTCGTTGTCTCTTACGATCGGGGGTCATATATATTCACCCTCTCTAGTGTTGTCTCATGCAGAGAACACATAGAAAAGAAACTTAAACGTCAAACGGCAAAGCAGCGAAATAGAGCAGACGGACATTGTACATGAATCCACTCAAAATCATGGTGAATCCACTCAAAATCGTGGTGTGTCCGCTTCGGACGCTGACATCGAAAAAGACTTTCTTTTCTCTGTCTTCTCTGGTCTCATGATCTGTGGCGAAACCCACACCACTGCAATGAGTGCAAATGCAATGACTTAAAATACCATTTTTGCTTTGTCAACAAACTGGAGACAGCAAAACTTCAATTTAACTAAATTTTGTGTATAAAAACCCAACAAGAATTCTTTACGGCATTAGTTTGTTTCATCATCCAGTGAGGAAGAGTCTGAATAGAAGTGCAAGTGAACTAAAAATGAAGTGCTTTACTTTTGCTACCTTTGCTGCTTTTTTCTCTGTAATATTGGCTGATACTTCAGTTGATATTCCAAGTATTAAGGCCAATTTCAATTGTGGCCGATATAACCCTTTTGAAGTGGACGCGGTAAGTGAACGAGGTGAAATGTTTCAAAATCGACTTTGACAAAATTTGTAGGGAATCTCAATGAACAGGAATCACGGGACCCACAACTGATATATGATCTTACCGGGACACAATTGTCCTGGAAGAAATCTAATTGTAGCGGTCAGTTATATTCAGTGTGTCATACGAGCACATTACGCGTTATTCATACATTAATATTTTTTTGAAATTTTTTTTTTTTTACAAACATTTAATTATTTTTTTGATTTTTCTAAATTAGAACTATCAAAAAGAACGTAAAACATTGATATCATAACTGTTAAATAGTGGTAGAGAACCTCAGATATACAATTTTCTTTAAGATGTTCCATGAACTTGTTATTTTGTGGGACTCGTCGTGGACATATCGGATTTTATACTAATTGCAATTTTATTTCTTTTAAGAGTCTATCACCCGGAGACCAAAAAGAATTACAAGCCAACAACGAAAAACTTATATATGACATTAATGAATGTGCTGCTGAAGAGATAACTTTGATGGATGCCCTAAAAATTGCTTTTTGTGACGATTACGACAAGGCCACGAACAAATTTGTTCAATGTTTGTTGTATATCTTGGAATTTCTGGATGAATATGGAAATTTACACGACTTACTGATTGTAAACACTCTGGCCTTCAAAGATGACAACGAAAGAATTGCAGCTGTAAGAAAATGTGAACCTACCCAGGGAATAGACCAGGCAGACACTAATTTCAAAAAATTCCGTTGCTACCAAGATGAAGTTCGTAAATATAATAAAATAGACCCTAAAGGTCGAGAATAAAATACAACCAGTGTCACAGTTCCGGTGACCCTAAAGGTAATTACAGATGAACTGTAGATGATCCGTTTAAAAGGTGATCTGGTTAGTGAGATATCATGAGATATAATATTAATTAAATAATAAAAAAATTAAAAAAAAATGTGTATATATGAAGGTGTTGGTCAGTTCTGGTACTACCAAAAGAGGCGACTTCGGTTTGGTTTCGGTTGAGGAGGCTATTCCTAGCTCTCCAGGAAGTAAGTAGTACAATAGCAATAAAAAACGGAACATGAACGTTATTGATCTTGATCACCGATCTTTATCAAACGCCAAATTCTGAGATCGATCCGAAAAATGAACACAATTTCTTTTATTGGCAAAAGCGCTGGTTTCATCCTTGTCTGGAGGGTCCGGTTCCGTCGCTGCGAGAGAACACCTGGAGTTTCACTTTAACAAATCAATCAAACTCGCTGTTTCGTTTCTTTCCTTTATTCTTCCCGAAGAAGGGCAACCACAAATATCTTAAAGCTACCGCTTATACTCGTATACCAGTTACAGTCCCATATTCATGCATATGCATTGATAAATTATGCGCATGTAGTTGAGTTCTGAGTACGACGCTCGAGCCCAAGGTGCTCAAAAAGCTTGTTTGCCCTTTCTTAATGGAGACAATTACTATTTGCATAGTAACGTGGCAGTATGTTCACAAACACGATCGCTTGATAAGCTACTTACTCGTTGTGCCATCTGTCGGTACCATCACTGACAACAAAAGGAACATTGTGAAGTTAGAGAACACCTAATCAAGCAGTTTCCCGTGAGCAGAGACCTTGAGTAGCTGACCCGGCGGCCATTGTCCGTACATGTCCATTGACGAAGTCTGTCTGCACACAACACAGATGCGCTCCTCTACCCAGGATCTCTCTGTTTCCTCGAGGTAGTGTTGCTTGATCATCCATTTTACTGAAGCTAAGGGTACAGCAATCGTAAAGAGGGGTGATATTGCACTAAGTGAAGTGCCCAATTTGGCCACTTGTAGGCCCGACAATTACCAAAAATATCCAGCCACCCATTAGTGGTGGACCTGCCACCCTATTGAGTGAAGAGTAGCAGTGCAAAACAAGTTTTGAAGTAGTAAACACACCTATGGAGTTGGGATCAATCACTCATATATACTTGACGCTTTTACTTAAACTAAGTGTGGTCCCTTTAAGATGGGCTAATGCAAATTTCTGTATTTTATATTTCCGTGTGAAAAGCATAACCTCTGTTTTGGAGGGATTTATATCGAGCACAAATTCATGGTACCATTGTGATAGAATGCTCAGTGAATAAGTCATCTTTTCTGAGAGAGTTGAGAGATACTTGCCGGGTAGACCAAATATCAATTTCGTTCGCAGAGGCTTGAAAGGAATTGGGTTCAATAGTACCTCCAGGATCTCGGCTCCAGACTAGGTCCAGGCACCATCGGATTTCTTGATACAGTCCAAAGACCTTAGTTTAGTGCTGAGAATCTTCCGCAGTGTTCTAGTCTCGGAGGAGCTTTCTATGCTACTACAGAAGTTCCGCCAGGGCGCTCTCTTCGCTTTCCCAATAATATATTTAAGTTCCCTTTGCAACCAGTTCTTGGTAACTTTGTCTTTGTCTGTTAAAGAGTTTCCTACAGTATTTTCGTAGCTGCGAATTTCACCAATGAAGTTTGGATGTGACTATCGGTCTCCATGGAATGCAGCCATGAATGGCAGCAGAGTTGAACAGTGCTGTAGGAGAGTCAACTGCGGATTGTGAGAGAAGTACACTGCAGACCACATTCCACATAAGATCGGAGTTGGTACAGTCAGTGCGAGTCCTATTAATATATACAATAATATCTGCAGAGTTTGATAGGTCTAAGTTCCCGAAAGTAAGGCATAGATATCTGTGGTCTGAGAAGGAGCACTCTTGTGAGACACTTCAGTCTTCTAACAGATACGCCTTATATACACTTGCAAGAGCGACTCCGAGGACCACCGTTCTATTGGCAATTAGGAAGGTACGCTCGTCCTCTCGATTGGCATTGATTAAATCATGGGCTAAAATAAGGTCATCTAAGGATTCACCTCTCCCATTGATGTCGCTGCTGCCCCACAGCTCGTTATGTGCACTAGCATCGGCCCCGATGATGATCTGAATACGCCCTGGGTTGGCCTCAGATGGAGACCGACCGCTTCAAGTTGTCAAGTAGAAGCGATGACCCATGTTCGTGCGCAATGTAACTGGACACGATCCAGGCTTGCTCGGAGTTGTCATCAACTGCCACAACAACCTTATCCCTGTTACCGAACCTGGGGAGGAAAAGGTCATTAATAATAAACAAAAGGGCTTTTTACGAGAATCCAGACTCAAGGTTTCCCTTGATCCACCATATATACCGTTCGGCTATCGCTGCAATTCAGTCAAAGTATAAACTCGCGGATGCCATTGAAACTATATTTCGGTTTTTTTTGGAATTTTGATTAAATCGGAGTATTTTTATAACAGAAAAAGGGGACACTAGAAATGTCCAACTCAGATCTAACGAAGTCTCTTTTTGACTTCGGCCCAGTGTAAATTCCAATTGAAAAATTGTGCTCAACAATTTGAAAAGATCAAATATACAATGAGAGCTAGTAAAATGGTGGCAACAGCAATTTACGAACTTCCACTTCCTTTTAGGAGGGTAGTGATGATCTAGTTGAGCTCCTGAACTTCATTGCTTGGGGCACCTCATGACTTACTTACAGTATAACTTAAATTATGTCGAATAATTCGAGGCGAAGCAGAGGATAGTAATATGCATCAGGGTGGTAGTGTAGGTACTAACTAAGGCAAAGTTTCTCTATGCTAGTATCTTTGATCACTTATTTTATTCATTGTTGTTGGTGTTTCCATCTGATTTTTTATGTATTACATCCAGCTCCTTCCGACCAGCAACTGCTCGTTGTATCGAAGGATGGTGCGTACGTATCAGTTCAGCTCTCTCGTCTTGCAGCAGCTCTTGTCAGCGCAATGTCGCCTGACTCTCCGACATAATTTAGATATCCTGTCCGCTTGGAACACGCTGCAGTAGGCGGGAAGCAAAAATTACACGTTAATGTGTAGTTGGTTTGAAAATACACCATTCTGTTCCTGTGGCTAGGATTCATCTGTGTAAGTAAGGATTGCTGTCCTTCCACCCTCCCTGGAGAGAATGGAGATTCTGCATCTACTATCAAAGTCCGAAAAACAGCCCATCCACATCGACGGGTGCTAATAACTCTGACACCGACCCTGACCCATTTCTGGACTTCCACATACAATATTATGCAGGAAATGATGCGTATCCAGTCCCATGTTCTTCAAATACTTATGAGCAAACGGAGTCAAGCAACACAAGTCAGAACTTAAAAATATCTGCAAGAATAAGAAATAAATATTATGCTTTATTACTTTCAGAACCACATTTTGCCAACAAAAAGAACTTCAATATTAATGGATTCTTATTCTAGAGTACGATCCCCGCAAAAGGTAAGGCTCGAGGAATATCTGGATTACTCATCAAACCACGCCTAAGGCATTTTGTCCTAGAAGACTTTTGCAGAAATTACCTTCACGCCACTTCCATTTGCTTAACTGAATTATTTGAAAACTTAATTCATTCTCTGCTGCCATTAACTTATCTATTTATATTTATTTGATAACCAAAGAAAGAAGTTAATGTCAGCAACTAAAGAATATGATAATATTATTAAGAAGAAAATTATGAGAGAATCAAATCCGAAATCAAATATAATTAATATGATGAAGAAATCGTCAAAGTTTAGTACTGGAGCACCCAAATCAAAACCAAATGATGTAAAATTCTGTAAAAAGGACTCACCGATGATGGTGAGAATGAGTAGTGGCACACTTTTCCAAACTGTTTATAGCCAAGACTCCTCTTGTCATCAGATTTAACATTGGTGGAAGAGGAGAAAGATTTAGATAAATTATATTGTCCGCATAAAGATCAACAAGGAAAAATGGAGCTAGAAAACGTCCTCTTTCAATGCTGATGCAACCAAAATGGGGTTTCTACTAATATACCAAAAAGGACCAACCTCTTATAATGCTACTGAATATATGAAGGATATATTAATAAAAACTAATTCTCATAAAAGCGATTTCGATTGAAGTGATCAAATTAGAGGAAAGCCTTCAGGCTTATAAATAAAATAAATTATCAGACATCTTTTCAGTGATGTTCAAAAGGCAACATTGAACGAATCACACTCTCCCGTTGACGGATTTGAACTTCAGAAATTAAAATCTAATAAATCAAACTATATATTTGGGAGTTAGTTGTGCGATTATAGCTTTCCATTTCATCACAATCACGAAATTACTTCAAATACTGCAGAAATAAGAGAAGCTATTTTAATTGGACATATTTCTGAATGAATGAAAAGATTAAACAGTGGTTATGATCAATTTGGCCCCCGCTCGTCTAAAAAATCGAGTGAAGAACTCTGAAGTCGAGCTAGACCGACTTCCGAATACTCTTTTCCTTACATGTGCGTGCGAGTTAAACAGTGGCGATTTTATTCACAACTCATCTTTAGGAGCTCTCTAAGGTAATTTTCGGTAGGGTACCGTGAGTTGATTAAAATCGACGGAGGCTTGGCCTGGTGACTTTGTAGCTTCATATTAAAATTGGTCCAAGAATTTGAAAATGTATCAATAGAGGACATGGCTCTAAAGATGTCCGCCCATATTTTGTTTTGAGTTTTATACTAGCTATTTGATCCTTCGTGTGAAGTTTAGTTCATGAATCTTGCATAGAGCCTCAAAAATGTATGTTAATTGTGGGCGTGGCAGTAGTAATAATGTACCAATTCGCATGCTCGCTAGTACGGACCTAATATACTCGTATACTATACCAATTGTGTACATATATCATTATTAGAAGCGAAGATAGGGAAATTGCTTTTAAGTGGGGTCCCCAAAGTACATTATATGGAAGAGAGGAGTGTCTTTTATCTGATCCACCTCATTTCTTGTGTATGGCTTTATGCCGTCAAGATACGCATCCGCCCATTTTTGTGTGGATTCTAATGTCAGTGCCCGCAACCTTCCTGTGAAATTTCGTTGATGAATCTTGTATAGGAACAAGGTAATGCCTTTTTGGTCAATTGTGGACGTGGTAGTAGTAGAATAATATAGTAGAAATACAAGCAGACATAGGCTAATTTTAAGTGAAGTCCCGAAAGTTACTTACATGGAAAGTGGGCGTGTCCTTTCTCTGCCCAACTTCTTGTAGTTGGCTTTATAATGTCCACATGCTAATTCTCATACAATTTCTTCCATAAATCTGTAATAGATCTTAAGTAATTAATACTTGTTAACAATGGGAGTGGCAGTTAATATGTAGGGCTCACATTTTGCATAATGTTGAGTGTGACCCACATCTACATAAATACACATTTGCCTCAATTGGAATGAAGTTACAGTCATTTTAGATATTAGAAAAAAGTTGCATACATGGGAGGTAGGCGCGGTCTTTGTCCAAATCGGCCCATATAGCAACTGGTTTTGTACCTTGGTCCAGACTATATTTTTGCAAAGTTTCATTAGGGTATCACTAACGGTGTGGACAAAAAGTAGCTAAAGGCGGGCGGACTGCCAGACGGACGGACAAAAATCAAAATTGCATATGTGTGTACTTATTTTCATAACTGCCACGCCTCATACTTCTAGATGAAAAACCTCTTTTTGCCCGATCCCACAGTTGCTGATCGCGGAATTGTTGTGAAGCTAACCGGCTATAACGAGGTCTTGTTGGCTATCAAGCGGCTCAAGAACAACAAGTGAGTCGATGGTATGCCGGCGCAGCTTTTCAAGACCGGTGGCAATGAACTTACGAGAAACATACAGCACCTCATCTGAAGAATATGGTTGGAAGTATCTGTGCCCTGCAAACTACCTCGGGATCAGCCTTCTGAACATAGCATCAAGGGCACTCTGTGAATGAGGAATGCCCACCGATAACGAACTGGAAAGGCACCATTGACCAAATCTTCACACCACGGCAAATTCTGTTGGAAACGCTAGAGAAGCAAATCCACAACACCATCTTTTTGTCGACTTTAAAGCTGCTTTCGTAAGGACTCAGCTGTTCATCGCTACTTCTGAATTTGGTGTTCTAATTCGGCTTTGCAAAATAATACTTAGTACCACCACTTACTTAGGACCTGTCCGATCCATTTATTATATATTTATATCTGCATACATATACATATATATAGATACATAGTTGAGTTGTTTCATATTTTCAGCTAGTTGATTAGTTTCGTTCAAGATGTCAACAAAATTCAGTTTAAGTGGAAATACATCAACTTTAACAGCAAATTATTGTTCGCCGATACAATTGCAAAATATCTTTATATGCTGACTAGTAGATATCCATACTTATCCGTATATCCCCTGCGTTGATCATCATAACAGATTGGTCCATATTGATGACCATGCTATTGAAATTCCGGCTGGATCCTATGATTTCGATGATATTGCTACTACTTGAATAGTTTAACACTTGGAAAGGAAACGGTTATACGCCAAATATTGTACCAAACAATACAATGCAAGCAGAAATATATTCGTCTGTGAGATGACATTTACTTCAATAAATAGCGACGCATTGCATCACTACTAGTTCAAAAAAAAAGTACTATCAGCAGGTGAGGAATCTGATAACAACAAATAATGTGATTCGTATTGAATGTAGTATTGTTACTGGATCATATATAAATGATGTACCAACACATGCTTTGCACGATATTGAACCCGGGTATCCAATAGATGAAACTCCACAAAATGTTATCTATTTGCCGGTTAGCACTAGAATGATTAGTTGAATTACAGTCAGAATTATTTTTCAAGACGGATCATTGATTAATTTTCGTGGGAAATAATTACACTTAGACTCCACATGAAACCACAAAATTAAAAGCCATTGAGGGGATTGTCTATAATAAAAACATATTGAGAGGCTTTCCTCAAACAACACCGGAGTTTGAGATAACAAGCCTTTCTTATGATCATCAATGCCAACAAAAACATCAACAACAACAACATCATAAACGAAACAGACGTTGAAAAGGAGGTTTATTAAGCAGTTGGCATCTAACAATAGAGATTATTCAGAATATTTAGGGGCTTCAATTTGAAAAATGAGTGGGAAGTTTCTTCTGGAGTTAGTAGTTTCTGCGGCAGGCGAGAGCTCCCGCTTGAAAAATGCTGCTGAAATTAGGTAATCTGAACGGCTGTTTGATATGTAGTTCGGGGCATTATATACCTGGCCCAAAACCCTCCTCCATTTTCGAGTCGTCCGTGAACAAGTTGACGATTTTTCATTTAGCATTCATGCGTCTACACTTTCCCTCCATCTCAATAGTTGTCTGTATTTGTTTACGTAGGCTGAGTATGGGAGTCACATAGTCAGTGCTGACCGTGAGAATTCGGCCCACAGAGCTGTGACCGAAGGATCGGAGAGAGAATTGTTTCGTAGCCAATAACCTTCCCGCAGATTTTGCCGCAAGGCTTTCCGCAAAGAGGTCGATAGGGGGTAGATTGAGAATAGTGATAGGGGCAGACGGGGGTAATTTGTTGTTGCACATGTGCAGGCTTTACAAAGTTCAAATAATCAGATAGCAATTGCTTTGGTTCTAGATCTAATCAAAAGTTTGTAATGAAACTATATTCAGTCTGGAATTATTTTTATGGAATAAATGAAAGAATCTGTGTCCGTATAATTTAAAGTTAATGTATTTTCAAATTTATATTTCATGTATTTTATATTTTATTATTATTATACATCACCATAATTAATTAAGACTGCAAGGGGTTGGGGAGTGAGCACTCACTACTGACGCTTGCGACTCGAAGAGAAAAAGATTTTTGAGACCAAGCCCGGGACAGTATTTGGACCTGTGACCCTCTGAGTGTCAGTCTAGCAAGCTTACTACTAGACCACAGACGGCGGCTCCTACGTGGGAGTCATGAATTGTAATGAAACTCTCACATTTTGAGCTTTGATAGCTCCAACATACAGAAACCGAAATATAATTGTTATGTTTAGCCCGCTCTCGATTCATATACATTGCTATCATGTTATCACTGACCTACCCCACTGTGGAAATTAGGCTTGTCCCACTCAGTTACCATGCTGATGTGTTTTCCATTATCTTCCCATAAACTGGATTATTAAATAATTTAAAGGAAGCCTTCTCAAATTAATTTTTCGCTACAGTTCTAGAAAACGTAGTCAAATGAACTGCATGATAACTTATATTTCAAAATTCCATGAATTTTAGTTTGATTTAAACAAATCTCAATGCATTGGTGCAGTTTTCGATAATCCATAACATTATATATCGAGTCTTATGACTTAAACCCAGAACCAACTTTTTTATTTTCTGCTCAGGAGGGTAAATCATTGTGCGAATCATGATCACTCTCAGGATACTGTAGATCAACCGTCTAAGATGAAACACTCTTCAACATTTTTAAGTAATATTCAAATTCCCAAAGTCATCAACCCACTTGAAAGAACCATATGGACGAAATCAGACATCGCCCGATCATATAAGTTACTTGCGTCCAAGTACATCAAATACTCAGGGGGCTGAATAGCATTATAACCATTCAAATATTCATAGTTCGCTCTCGAATGACGTCAAACTTCAAATATGGACACACATAATCATGAAGCGGTTCTGCAGGTTGAAACTCAACAATGGAACATTCTGTATTATTTAATTTGCTGGAAGAAGCTTCTCGAGGAGGCAATTTGGTTTCTTAAACCAATACAGTAGAGTTAATATTCGTAAGAAGGGAAATTCGAGCTACGCTAATTTTAAGTTTAGTCGCGAATAATCCTAATTTGGAAAGTGGTCGCGTCCTTTGTCTAATGCTGAAGCAATAGTAGTGAGCAGCGGAGAGAGCGAAGCTGCAGTTGCCGGCAGAAGCTAAACTGAAGCAGAAAACTCAACTTTTAATTTATTATTCTATAGTTAATTATTTAATTACTTACAACTTCACTATTTAGTTCCTTCTCTATCTTTATTCAAGTGTTTCATTACACATTTACATATATTTAATTTTCCTTGTAATTTCTTCTTCGTTTACTCTGTTCCTTATTTTATTCCTAGTGATGTTAAATTTGTGCAGGTAATCGGTTACTCTGTGGTGTGTTTATGATTTGTTGTCCTATTTGATCTTTGTGTTTGATGCTGCTTGTTCTGAGCGTGAGTTATGACCCCTGAGAGTGGTAATGTCGATGGTGTTAATGGGAATCATAGGACCTTGGTGCAGATACTGTGGAAGCAGCATTCTGGCCTTAATGCTAGAAGCCTGAATGTACAAAAGCTTGATTATATTAGGTATGTTTTTGAGGGTTCCTCCATGGATGTGATTTGTGTAACTGAGACCTGGTTTAATGATGGGGTGGCTGACTCCCTTATAGAGATGAGTGGTTATGAATTGTTTAGAAATAACAGAGTTGGCAAAAGAGGGGTGGTGTAGCAATCTACTGCAGATCTAACCTTAAATGTAAACTTATAAAAAGGTCCTGTGGTACGGAAGTTGAGTTTTAATGTGTTGAAGTCTATGACAATAGGACTACAGTTATGTCTGTATCATCCGTGCAGGTCTAATAGTTCTGCGTCACTTTTCTTTGAATTGTCTACTGAGCTCATAGATTATGATCATTACGTATTGTGTGTTGGCTTCAATGTGAATCTCCTTGTTCATGAAAATATAGGAAGCAATTTGCGGGATTAAGTTGCAGCTGCGGGTCTCTCAATTGTCAACACTCTCATGCCTACCCGCTTTGGTAATAACGTCACTCCTAGCTTACTTGAGGTCTTTATTATTTCTGACTTAGCTTCTGTATTGCTTTTTGATCAAATTGCGTTTGTACCTGACCATGATCGTATTTTCTCTTGCTGTGACATACATTTAAACCATAACCCTACCCCGACAACATTTTCCTCTCGTGACTACAAGCTCTCAGCTCTCTGGTTAACTATACTTAAACTAGGATTAGATAAAATACATTGTTATACAATGAATATTTCAATATTATATAGATTGAATAATGTTAGCTAATTTTATATAATGGTAAATTTTGTTCATATAATCTGGAGATGGGGTTATTAAAAGTTCTGTAGGCACTTGGTTTCCAAAAATATGTTGCCGGTTGTAGTTGAAGAAGCAGCAAGTGTTGAGTAGGTGTCTTATTGATACAGTATCCCCATTGCAAAATTTACAGATAGGAGCGGCAGTCCCGTTGAGGAGGTGTGCGTGGGTTAACTGAGTATGACCCAAACGAAGACGTGTAAAGATCTTTATTATGTAGCATGGTAATGAAGCAGGAAGTTCACATCTGTACCGTTCAGGATTACATGATACATAATGGTGGTTATATGACTGCCATTCTCGTTTTTGAGCTTGTTGGGTAATTCCATCAATCAGTTTAAACATATAGTTTTTGGTGTAGAAGGGGGATATTAGCGTGGGAAATTTCCAAGTTTCTTTAGCGGCAGTGTCAGCGAATTCATTTCCCATAATTGCAGCATGCCCAGGAACCCACATTATTTTCATTTTATTAGAACACTGAATAATGTTGTTTTTGATTTTGGTTATAATGTGGTTCTTATTAAACTGTGAGCGGATGGCGTTAACGCAAGCTAGGCTGTCAGTGCAAATCACGAATTTCCCCTGGAAATCACGAGCGAAAGTTGTTGCGTGTAGTATGGCTACAGTTTCAACAGTAAATACTGAGCAAAAGTTAAACCGTAATCCAAAGTTGATAATCGACCCATCTTCTCTGACCACAGCGAATGATGTTGTTTCCTTTGTTTTTGACCCATCCGTATATATAAAAAGCCAGCCGGATTTTTTGTATGGTTGACTTATATGAAAAAATAAATGTTTATATGTAGAAGTGTGTGTTTGTTCTCTTTGATAGTGGGTTAAATTTAAAACAAGGGACGATGAATTTAGTTCCCAGGCTGGAAGAGATCCAGATCTAATGGTCTCCGGAGTCATGTTGAGATCATGTTGCCTGCCAAATTGAATGCACTTCATAATTGTGGATGGTCTCTTGGATATCCGTTTGCGAGACAGCATCTTTTGGACGGTTTTGTGTATCAAACTATTCTCTGTTAAAAATAGTTTAGGGAACATGCGGTAGGTGATCGAATTAACTCTTTCTGCAATTGTGGGCATTCCTGTCTCTGCCAAGACATTCTTAATCGGGGTAGTCGGGAAAGCTCGAATGCTCCTGCGGACCGCCGAATGATATGGAGCGGCAATTGGTTTTATATGTGTTTTAGCACAATGACCATATATCGATAAACCGTAGTCAATCTTAGACAGGATAAGCGCCTTTGCAACATTCAGCAATGTGGTTGGATGGATGAAACAGTGTGCAGATGAGAGATATTTTACAATGTTGAGTCTTATAACTAAACTATTTTTAACATATTTGCAGTGTTCTTTAAAAGTATATTTGCTGTCAAAATTTAATCCGAGTATTTTTAAGCTATTTACATTTTTTATATTTACATTACTAAATTTTATATCAATTTTTGAACAGTTAATTTTTCGACAAATATGGAGGGTATTACATTTATTAAAGGAGATATTTGCACCAGAGTGTGTGGACCAAACATCTAAATCATTAAGTATTTTTAAAAAGGTGTGGGTTACAGTTGTTAAATTATTGGTTTTTGAATATAATATTACATCGTCAGCATAAAGAATATGGTCCACATTGCTATAATTATTTATTATGCGACTTTTCTCATCAAAAGCTATTATAAAGAGAATTACTGAAAGCGGAGAGTCTTGCGGCGTTCCATTGGCAAGAGATTTAGTGTCGGATATAAAGCCATTTACTTTTACCCTAAACTTTCTGTTGGACAAAAAACTTTTTACAAAATTGAAAATTTTTGGTCCAACTTTCCATTTGACCAATTGTCTCAAGACAACATGTGCGCCAATGCGATCGAATGCCTTTACAAAGTCAAAGGTTAGGACTGTTGCGTGGTTTTGTTGGATAGAGTGTTGGCAATGAAATTATCTAGAAGAAGAAGGGCTTCTGTTGTACCTTGGTTCTTTTTAAAAGCAACTTGATGTGGGCTAATAAGATTATTTTTGTTTGCAAACCACATTATTCTTGTTGCTAATATTTTTTTAAACGTTTTCCCCAAGCAACTTAGCAGCGAAATGGGGCGGTAGCTATTAACATCAGTTTTGGGTTTGTTTGGCTTAGGGATTGGAGTGATGTGGGCTGTTTTCCAACTTTGTGGATATACTGCCTTGTCAAAAATACTATTGTATAAATTTAATAATCGAGAGACCATGGAGGCTGGGAGATTTTTTAACATTGTGTAAGTAATTCTATCAAATCCCGGCGTCTTTCCCTTGGCTCTTTTGAGAGCGTTATCTAGTTCTGTGGGTGTTATTATACTATTTATTATTTTTGCAGGTTTGGAAAGATTTTGAGTATTTGGGTAGGGATAAACAAAAAAAGAAAATTTTTCTTCTATAAAGGCTTGGGAAAAGCTTTCATTAGAAGCAGCTGATGCCCAGTGATCTGCTAAAAAGTTGGCAACGTCAAGAGAAGACGTTAGTATGCCGTTTGGACAGCTGATCGGTCGAATGCGGATACGTTTGGATGACCCAACTAGAGTTCTGATATCAGACCAAATATTTTGAGGTTTAGTAAAAGGGTTTATTTTTTCAGAAAATACTTCTAAGCTTTTCCTTTTAGCTTCCTTGGCTTTGTTTCTAAATATGGTATTATTTAATGTATTATCCACTATTGATTGGAATGAGTGTTGGTACTGTAGCTCAGTTGATGAAAAGTTACAGATTATTGTAGATAAAATGCGCTCAGTATTTCATGAGCATGTGCCGTTACGTACTGTTCGTGTTAAAAATAACTCCTGCCCTTGGAATACTAGTTGCGTAAAGATTGCTATTGGGAAACGTAATAGGTTGCATAACAAGTGGAAAAAGAATGCCACTAACCTAATTGGGATTTGTATAAAGTTGCGCGCAATGAGGCTGTGTCTAATGTTAGGCAGGCTAAGAGGGTTTATTACAAATCGAAAATTAATTTTTCGCTACCTCCGAGGGTGCTTTGGAGTAACTTGAAGAAGCTGAAGGTGTGTAATGGTGGAGATTCTGATTGTGCTTTGGACCCAGATATCCTCAATGATCACTTTTCTGGCGTTGTCTGTCGTAATAGTAATGTCACCCGGAGCTTGCTGCCCTCTAAAATGCTCCATTGTTCATTTCGATTTACTGGGGTAAATGAAGATGATGTTGTGAGGTGCATTACGAAGATAAGGTCTAATGCTGTTGGACGAAGATGGAATATTCGTTTTATTAAGATTTCTGGACCAATTACTCACATTATCAATCACTGCTTCACTAGTAGTCGATTTCCTGGCATGTGGAAGGTTGCAACAATTGTGCCTGTGGCTAAGAAGACTAATGCATCTGAGCCAAATGAGTGTCGACAAATAAGCATTTTGTCATGCATGTTTAAGATATGTGAAGTTCTTATGGCTGAGCAAATTCCAAGTACCTGGATGATAACCATCTTTTGTCTACATTTCAGTCTGGATTTCGAATGGGACGTAGTTGTACCACTGCTATGTTGAATGTTTTGGATGATGTTCGAATGGAATATGATAAGCAATTCTTGACATTATTATGTTTTCTTGACTTTTCTAAGGCTTTTGACAGTGTTAATCACTCCATGCTGTGTGATAAGTTAAAAGCATACTTTGGATTTAGAGACTGTGCTGTTCGTCTTATGAGCAGCTACCTTGGAGGTAGAATGCAAAGGGTTCGAGCTGGTGACAATTTTTCTAGTTTCTGTCCTTGACCTCTTCTGTTCTCCATGTGCATTAATAATATGATGACATTCCTTTAGTGCAGTTGGATGGTGTTTAGTTGGTGTTTGTGTCGCGTGTATCCAGTTTGGACTTCACTATAAATTCTCGCTTAACATGTAGTCAGGAAGATTTATTACACACTTCGTAATTTAAGAATGTCAGCAGATTTCACACCAGTTGACACCCGGCGTCGCCTTGTTGTATGTACATCTTATCCTCCCCCAGGTGTATTCTTGGGTGCAGTCTTGATGCTTCCTTGAGGACCTGAAACTGTGTTTTTTTTGGAAGTTGATGCATTCTAAGTTCCCGTTATATCTCTATGAGAAACTACGGTACAGTCAATGTGCTAGAATTCTAGCGTTGATTGTTCCTAAATTTCATTATCGTAGTTCTACGCGATTTTTTTTCATTAACGCCATTCGACTTTGGAATTCATTGCAAAATCCTTTCAATCCTCTTCGGGGAGCCGTTTTAAGCGCTTGGTCATGAGATATTTTACAGATCAATATTATTGTTATATTGGAATTTGTAACCGATTGTCTGTGCAAGTTTTTGTATTATTTTCTTCTCTCTAAAGTATTCCTTTCTCTACTCTATAACTGCCTGTCAGCTTAACTACTCTCAATTGTAATTCCAACTGTCTTATCTATCTAACTGTATTCTTTTTCTTCTGTTTTTCCCGCATGTATCATATCTTAATGCCATATATTTTATTTATTTACTTAATTTAATTCTAGCTTATTTTAAGAGTAATGTAATTTTATACTGTCAATGTACCTTACGAGATCATCGATCTCACTTGTACAATTTAGACTCAATAAATGTAAATGTAAATGTAATTAATCCCATTTCTTGCAGACGGCTTTGTAAAACAAGTCTACAAGATTCTTCGCCTTTCATTTAGTCCTTACCTTGTATATATGGGAGGCACACCAGCCTCCTTCTGGTAGTAGGACAAGAGCTCAACCGCACAAACTCATTATATTCTTTTTTCCCCCTTGAATGGTAAAGGGTTTGACCAGTAAAGAAAGCTGAAGTCAGGTCATATCACCTGCGGGACACCTTATACGCTTGCATATGCGTGCGAGTGACACCATGGAGGCATTGTTTCCATATAACACAAAAATGAACCTTATAATTGAAGGCCCCCTTCATCTTGACGAAATACATAATCTAATTTTGTAGCCATATAGCAGACTCTATTGGTTAATCTACTACAGATGTCGAGTTATATATTATCGAGTTATTCATCAATAGTGAGAGTGGAGTGGGAGTTAACAAGCTCATTTTTGTGTGGGGTTTTTCTATTGACACTGCAATCTTTCGTTGCAAATGAGCTGAATGTGTGCTTGGAGGTAATAGTACACTGCCCATATTCTGTGGACAAGTTGCTAACGAATTTTATAAATATATATATACATACGAGTATATCATCAATAGGAGCAAATCTATGTTAATTTTAAGAAGGGCCACCTGAATTGATTATATGGGAGGCAGACGTGTCCCTTCACGTGATCAGATCGACCCCGCTTCTTACATACGAATTTAAAGTGCAAATATGTTCAATGACTCCAAATTTTGTCTAAAAATGTTCTACAGGACTTCAGCTAAAAGCATGTTGTAATAGTACCTTCAGTTCTTCAAGTTCCAAATATTTCGTTATTTTGAAAACTATAATTTTTAAATTTAATTCTAATTCTCTATTTAAAAATTCCAACACCTTTGTTTAGTGTTCCAGGCTTGGAAACATTTCGCAGTTGTTATGACAGAAACTAAAGTAAACATGGAATTGTACAACTGTCTACTTGAACATAAGTCTAAACTGAGCGTTAGAGAATGAAAGTAAACAAACTCGTTTTAAAAAACGTCTGTCTCAGCCGTCTTTTGAGTATTGGTGTCGAAGAACATTCAAGGCCCACCGACTACGCCCCTCTCAAATATCACTTCCCCTGATGTTATCTGAAAACAACGGCTTTTTTCTTTCCGTTGCTATGTTGATGCCTTTTGTTCAGATCTTCAAGTAAAAAATTGAAGCGGATGGATGCATCGTGTAACAGGAGTGCATCTTAAGAATATTTCTAATTATGATGTATTTCACCCTTTCAATGTCCGTTGTCCAACTCTCCATGTCTGTTTCATAATTCTGCTATGGTTTCGCCACGGTACTGGCGACAATTAACTGGAAGCGAATGGCGCCCTATTCTTCTGAATATTTTCTTTGTGTCAAATGCGGTTCGGGGCACAATAACGCCTTGGAGCGTCGACGGCTGAAAGTTCGACATAGTTTCTTGTTTTCTTTCTATTTGTCTGCAAACAAGCGGTAAGTCTGGAACGGGTTTACGATTCCCAATTTACTAGAAAGAAACCACGAGAGTTGTGAAATTTGTTCAATGCTTCGAAATGGAACGTACATTCGATAGTTCTTCTAGTTCGATCGAGCTGTTATTTACTCAGCACAATTTGCGGTTATTTAACTTATCGGATACGCCAGCGATGCAATGACAACCCTTGCCTGGATATAGATTTATTTTGGAGTTGTATTTTGAAAACACATCAATATCAAATTCAGAACTTCCAGAGGAAACAGAAATATTCTTTTCCATAAAGGAATATGGTCAGTAAACTAAGAGACGTGCATCATGGACTAATGGGATAATATACAGAACTTTTTTAGGAACAACAGAGACATTATGTCTGTAATCCAACGGTACACCAGCCCTTAGTTGTCAATAGGTCAGCTGACATCATTGAATGGATTGTCGAACTAGTTTTTAATTAATCTTAATCAATTTGAACAGTGCCAAGGTCTTTGGGGTTTAGGTAGGCTGCTAAACTCCTCCTCGGCTCTTGTACAGTCAACAGTTCTTGTTTGTAACTGAATTGCTGGAATTGTGTTCTCATGGATCCTTTTGCGAATACTGGCGATACTTTTGTGTGACCTAACATTACAACAATAAACAGAAGTTTCGTGAGTGAGTTCATGCAGCTCAGAGGTGTGTTTTATCCAGCAGTTATTTTGGAGTTGGAGATATTTATATACAGGCTTAAAATAGCGAAAAAGGAGGCACACAAATAATTTGCCGGAAGAGAGAAGATTAGAAAGAGTGGAAAAGGAAACCAGAATAATGTAATAAAAAATCGGTAGTTGAAACTGGCCAAATATTGCGAAGGTACAACGATTAATAAACTATTCAACAATGCGATAATTGACACAGATTTTGATTCATTTCCAAAAGTGATGACTTCAACAAATATGATATTGGTTGGGAGCGTTGTGGAGTGTACGATGGGGTGCGCATTTAATCACAAAGCTTCTGGATATACGAATAATGATGTGTGGTTGAAGTGCCTTGAGTGTCACAGCATAAATGAGTGTAATAAAACACCAATAGCAAGATGTGTAAATTGTGCAGGAGCAATTAAGACTCAGTTCAGGTAAAACTCATGCAACGCAAGAGAGACTCTGTCCAGTATATCCCAATGAGCTGGCTACAAAAAGAAAGCAAATCGGGTATTAGCAACCAACATAAATAAATGACGTATAGACTGACATGCATGGTGTAAGAAATAATTTCGATGAATTAGAAGGGGTAACAGAGTAGATTTGTGATATAATTAGCAACTCGTGGACCCGCTGACATTGAAGTATATGTTAGAACTCTTTAGAAAACAACAAATATAATGGAGAAATCAATACGATCCTAAATATGGGTGTGGGCATGCCAATGGGAATATGAAGAAGTGAAAGTAGTTTCGGATGCAATTGATACCTTTCCGAACAGTTCTGAAAGATAATTGTGTGATTTTTGCAACTAAATATGGAAATGTTAATGAAATCGATTAAGTTAAAAAAGCGCTCGATTTGGGTATAGACTGGATGGAGAATATGCTATAAAACGTGAAACTGAAAGTGTGTTAAATGCTATTAAATTTAAGAAGAATATATCGGATTACACGAGAATCGCAGCAACTTCGAAAACTCTAATTGATTAAACTAAAGCCAAACCCAACCGCAAATGTAAATATGAAGAACAAAATCTCACATCGTGAGATGTAGATATCGAAGTAAATAATGAGAAACTAAAGCATGGTATAAACCAAATTGAGAGTAATTCTTTTTGGCACAATAATGAGACCGTACAAATTAGTGGGGAACGCAAAGGTGATCAAAGCAAAATCCGCTGTGCCTAAAATATAAAAACAGAAACAATCACGAAGAAAATGTGGTTGATCAAATAAATACGTTAGTAACAAAGCAAAGAATAAACAAACTACGGTTCGATTTTCTTCCATGAAATTGAATACAACACAAAAAAAGCAATTGCAAATATTTAATGAACATTCTCAATTATTAATCATTTAACTTGATGAATACTTTTTAACAAGTCTGAAACGTTTGAGTAGGTCCGCAAGTGTTGTGTAGGTCATGATCTATAAAAGTGTGTCAATAGTAGCTTTGAAAAGTTCATGCCCGTTTTTCGTGTGGTGTTTAATGCTAGTACCGGAACCGTCGTGTGAAATTTCGTTGATGAATCTTCTTTAGGAACCTAGGAATGATTGATGATAAATTGTGGACATGGCAGTAGCATTATGCAGCCCATATTTTGCACACGCACTAGTAAGGATCCTAAGCAGATTATATATAGCAAGAGGCAAATTTTTGCTGTTAAACCTGAAGGTTACCTACAAGGAATGTGGGCGTATCTTTTATCTGTTCAATCACATTTCTTGCAGATGACTTTGTAACGTCTACATGCTTCTTCGCCTATAATTTCGTCCTTACATTGCATATATGAGAGGTAGGCCGTAGTTGTGGTTCATGTGGGCTGATATCGCTATTTGGTTCCCCCACAGATGGACGGTCAAATCAAAATTACTCAGAAAGAGATTCTGATTATTTGTATATATATGTTCATCCGCGCCATGCCTCCTTCTGGAAGTTGGAGAAAAGCTCAACCACACAAACTCATTACGCCCTTTTTTCCCTTTTTAATGATAAAGAAAGCTGAAGTCAGGTCATATCGCCTGCGGGATACCTTATACGCTTGCATATGCGTGCGAGTGACACCATGGCGACATTGTTCCCATAAACACAAAAATGAACCTTATATTTGAAAGCCGAGTTATTCATTGATAGTGAGAGTGGAGTGGGAGTTAACAAGCTCATTTGTGGGTTGGGTTTTTCTACTGGCACAGCAATCTTTCGTTGCATATGAGGTGAATGAGGGCGTGGAGGTAATAGTACACTGCCCATATTCAGTGGCCAAGTTGCTAACGACTTTTTAAATATATATATATACATATATCATCAATAGGAAGAAATCTATATTAATTTTAAGAAGGGCCATCTGAATTGATTATGTGGGAGGCAGACGTATCCCTTCACGTGATCAGATCGACCCCGCTTCTTACATACGAATTTAAAGTGCAAATATGTTCAATGACTCCAAATTTTGTCTAAAAATGTTCTACAGGACTTCAGCTAAAAGCATGTTGTAATAGTACCTTCAGTTCTTCAAGTTCCAAATATTTCGTTATTTTGAAAACTATAATTTTTAAATTTAATTCTAATTCTCTATTTAAAAATTCCAACACCTTTGTTTAGTGTTCCAGACTTGCAAACATTTCGCACTTCTTATGATAGAAACTAAAGTAAACATGGAATTGTACAACTGTCTACTTGAACATAAGTCTAAACTGAGCGTTAGAGAATGAAAGTAAACAAACTCGTTTTAAAAAACGTCTGTCTCAGCCGTCTTTTGAGTATTGGTGTCGAAGAACATTCAAGGCCCACCGACTACGCCCCTCTCAAATATCACTTCCCCTGATGTTATCTGAAAACAACGGCTTTTTTCTATCCGTTGCTATGTTGATGCCTTTTGTTCAGATCTTCAACTAAAAAATTGAAGCGGACGGATGCATTGTGTAACAGGAGTGCGTCTTAAGAATATTTCTGGAACGAAGTTATAGTCATTTTAGAAAGTAGAAAAAAATTGCATACATAGGCGCGGTCTTTGTCCAAATGGACCCATATAGCAATCTGCTTTTGTACCTTGGTCCAGACTATATTTTTGCAAAGTTTCATTAGGGTATCGCTAACGGTGTGGACAAAAAGTAGCTAAAGGCGGGCGGACTGCCAGACGGACGGACAAAAATCAAAATTGCATATTTGTATACTTATTTGCATAACTGCCACGCCTCATACTTCTAGATGAAAAACCTCTTTTTGCCCGATCCCACAGTTGCTGATCGCGGAATTGTTGTAAAGCTAACCGACTATGACATGGCTTGTTGGCTATCAAGCGGCGCAAGAACAACAAAGCCTAGTGAGACAGTGGAACGCGGGGGAGCTTTTCAAGACCGGTGGCAATGAACTTACGAGAAACATACAGCAGATCATCTGAAGAATATGGTGGGAAGAATGTATTCGAACAACTGGACTAAGTGTCCTCTGCCTTAACCACAACAAAAGTGACCCGGAAATCTGTGCGAACTAGCTCGGGATCAGCCTTCTGAACATTGCATCAAGGGCACTCTGTGAAAGAATGATGCCCACCGCCAACGAACTGGAAAGGCACCATTGACCAAATCTTCACACTACGGCAAATCTTGTTGAAAACGCTAGAGAAGCAAATCCACAACATCATCTTTTTGCCGACTTTAAAGCTGCATTCGTACGTCGCTAAATCTGAATTTGGTGTTCCGCCAAGCTAATTCGACTTTGCAAATTAATACTTAGTATCACCACCAGTTCAGTGGAGATCAGACCTTGAATTGACTAATAAATCTCATGCCGCAGAATCAGTCCTGTGCTATAAATAAACAATCAAATATAATTACTATTCGGTAAAAGTCAACTTCCCACCCGAAGTCACACAGATCAAGTATGCTTCTATATAATAATATTGCTCTGTTAATTCTTCACTAATCAGATATTCGGGCATTCTTAATTTACTGAACAGATCTTTAAGCTAACCATGCTATGCTATGTTAAGATACGGCATAGCCCAGAACTCATTCGTCACATTTGGGATACATTTAATAGATTTTATTTATATTTTAATAATACAACTTTGATTTAATAAATATAGATTTTTACATAATTTAATACATTTTTTAGTGAATCTCAAGTAAATCTTCCAATACTGCAAAGTCGGAATTCAGTTGAAATTTCGTAATAGACATCATTTAAACATAGTCGCCAAAGATATATGGCACGGTCAGTGTGCTGGTGAAAGCGGGAATTTGCTTGTTCCTATAAAAATATTAAATTTGCTATTAATAATTGAAAATTATTAGAAATTTTAAGTGATCTATAAGTTTCCGAAATGAAGGTTGCTCTTTGCATATAACTACTCCATTCCATCCTTCAGCGGTCAAACTGAACTTGCTGCGATGACAGACCCTACAACCCATAATTAGCATGAGCATTCTCTCCAACCAACCCATTTTTATACCCTTTACCTTTAAAAAAGGTAAATAGGGTATACTAATTTTGTGCTTTTGAGAGGGGTTGCAATTTTAAGAAGGAGGCGTGGTAGGGCTGGACATATATATACAGATATGATCAGAATCACTTTGTAAGCAATTTTTATTTTGTTCGTCCGTCTGTCCGTCTGTGGCCACTTTTTTCTACACCGTTAGAGCTATCTTAATGAAACTTTGCAAAAGTATAGTCTGGCCAAAGATACAGAACCAGATTGCTATATGGGTCGATTTGGACAAAGACCACGCCTACCTCCCATATAAGGAACTTTTTCCACATTTTTTAATATGACTATAACTTCGGTCCAATTGACGGAATCGTGACATTTGGCAGTCATGAGGATGTGGGTCCTACTAAACACTGTGCAAAAAGTGGGCGGTATATATTAACTGCCATGCCCACTATTAATAATATAATAATAACTTAAGATCTGGTAGAGATTTACGGACGACATTTTACGGGAAGGAACATGTGGACATTACAAAGCTATCTGCAACAAATGGGGCTGATCAGAGAAAAGACACGCCCACTTTTGATATAGGGAACTTTCGGGTCTAAAATTAAAATTAGCCTACCTATGCTCGTATTGATGCCAGCGGAATAAAAATTTGCAGAAATATACATGGGGTCCATAATAGTGTGTGTGCAGAATATGGAGATCATAATAGAACTGCCACGCCCACAATTAGCCAAAAATCAGTACTCTGTTCCTATTAAAGATTTATCAACGAAATTTCACAGGAAGGTTGCAGGTACTAACATTAAACACCACACAAAAAATGGGCGTGCTATTTCTACAGCCACACCCTCTATTGACATATTATTATAATTTACGACCGATATTTATATTATATGTGGATTCTACATATACAAGTAATGGGGTCGATCAGATAAAGGCCACGCCTCCCACTAATATGATAAATTGAAGGTACCGTACCGAAAATTACCGTAGATAGTCTCCAAATGATGATTTATTAAGAAAACATCCCCATTGTTGAACTCGCACGCACAAGGAAATGTAAAGGGTATTTCGAAGTCGGTCTAACCCGACTTCAGACTTCTGTTCTCGTTTAAATACGGTTTGATAGTGTTGCTATGTATGATCTCGCATACCACATTTCCTTCAAAGTCGTATTTAGGTCTCAAAGTATGTGTTATGGGATGGATACTCTATATGACCCGTCCATAATGTGTATGGACGTATTACCTAATCGTATTACCATATCAGCGCTAGGAGTAACCCTGTTAAAAGTGGGATGTACAGACAATTTGTGGCCATATTCTGTGCACAGTCCATGCACCCATTACTATATGCATATTACATGCTTTGTTATGAGACTCAGTCGTGGTAATTAATGTATTTAAAATATTTTCCACCCCCTCATTTGGAGTAATCTCGCAGTCATTTCGAATACTTATCAATCAGTACTGCATATTTTTACACATACTGTGATTGTTGCTTCACCAACAATGTAACAGTTTCCATTATATCTTTAATACTCTTAATGCCACCGAATAGTCTTAGATTCTCGCACAGCGCTTTTATAAAAATGGAGCCCTCTTTGGAACGATAGGATACATAGCCTGTAAAAATAGAATATGTGTAATATACATTCAGTAAATTAATAGAGATGTTTATTAGGACCTTCAAATGTGCTGCAACACTTCAGCACCTCATTGGCGCTACCATGCGGCTGCACTGAATCCTTATGAAATCCGCCTATTTCCATTGCGCCTTTGCACGCCTGTATGAAAAGCATTTTTGGTTTCTCCATCAGAGTCCGATTCCGAAGTATAGGAAAAAGTATTTTATCATCGATGGAATAGGAGCCATCCTTTGCGGCAACTTCCTCATATCTGGAACCATGACTGAGAATAACGATAATCAGACAGGAGTTGCTGGAGTAGTCTTTTGTTTCAACTGAAAAATTTATAAAAAGAAACCAACATTTTAGTCATTAATTGTTTAAGCTCAACAATAGAAACACGAATTTCGAAAGGGTTCTGGAATCGCATATGGTTAAAATTATCACTGCAAAGAGATATAGTGACTTATGTGAGGTGATTAAACGCAGCCTTTATAAAACCGATGATACCTAAATGCCAACCATTGAAAGGGAGGCCTATGGTGAAGCCTTACGCCGTCAGGACATCTCCAACATAAAAAGTGGAGACCTTTGGGGGCATATGAGGATACTTGATTCCTTTCTGAATGATCCCCTTATAAAGTTTTCTATTATATTTATATTCACTACACTCAATAGGGTTCACATCGCTGCAACAGATAGGCTTGAGGAATACATTACCGATATTTCGCAAGGTGCCCAGGTATGGTACACTGATGGGTCCAAATTGGAAGACTGTAACACAAGAGCAGGCATTTTGGGACCATTGTTCCAAAAAGCACTCCCTATGAATATGATTCCCACAATATTTCAAGCGGAAGTCTTTGCCATCGAAGCATGTATACGAGAATGTCTTCGTAGAAGACTAAACGACAAGCTTATATACATTATGTCAGACAGCCAGGCTTTCCTTAAGGCCCTGGGATGGCACTACTATATGTTTATACGTCCCGAATAACTGAAGAGTGTCATAAAATCCTAAATGAATTAGGCAAATACAACAATGTCACACTTTATTGGGTGCCTGGACATGAAGGAAACGCTGGAAATGGACGTGCGGACTTGTCTCCGTCCACTCATTGGCCCTGAACCTTTCTACGGTGTGCCTACATGCCACTCTGCAGACCTTCTTAAGAAATGGACAGAAACTCAGATTCAATGGCAGCACTCTTTTTGCCAAAGCCAGGCCAAGAGATGTCGTACCCCTATCAGAATTATCTCCAAAAGGATACTAACTCTGAACCGCGAAAGTCTTAGGACTCTAGTGGGCTCCCTTAAGTATTACGTTAACAAAATAGGCCGGTCAGACATCTCTGTGGACACAACTCTGAAACATCAGAACAAATTCTATGTGAGTGTCCAACGATCAAAAGTAAGAGTTAAAAATTTCTGGGAGAGTTCTTCTCCCACAATATGGGAACTTCAACCTTCCAAAGTGCTCCAATTTATAAAAAGCCTAAGGTTAGAGTGAATCTTAGGGTTAGCACAATAGGTCCTTACGGGCCGCGGTGCTAGCACTCCCTGAAATCTACTCCAAATCCAAATGCCAGCCATAAACCAAAATATCCAAATATGACTATGCTAGTTAAGTAGTAATTATTTAATATATTGTTTAAAGTACTTAATAATTAATCGCTTATTATATCGAATCAATGGAAAAATACGAGTAGTTCAAGTGATCAATTTTTTTACAATAAAAATTGTTAACAAATTCAGTGATTTATTATGAACGACGTCAATGAACTTTTTGATGGACATATTTACTTGATAGGTGGATCCCCTTTATAATATGATAGCATATTGCTGACTCTGTTCACTTCCACGTTAATGCCGACTATGGTCTCAGAAACATGCTGTTTCCAGAACAGATCACATATCATTACATATTACGTAGGTTTTGCCAATAGTTCGTCACTGGATTTTGTGAGATGATGAAAACATATCCCGAGCAGGTAGGACAAGAGAAAAACTTATCGCTTGAATCTTTTTCTACTAAGTGGTAATTTGAAGACAAATGCAGACATTTGATTGGCAAAAGTATCGGTTACTATCGGAGAGAAGAACGAAAAAACGGAATAGTATTCTTTATCACGATCACATAAGGCCACGAAGGATTATTCCTTGGAATGCGGCGAGTATATTGAACGCGACGAGTATATTGTTGAAACATTTATTGTCTCTTCCATATTTAGTATTCTTTTATTGTCTATGGATGCAATCAAATTAAAGTTTTATACAAGAGGAAGTGGAATTACGCTAGTAAACTAAAATTTCGTTAACGTGAACAACCGAAACCTCGCTACCGAAGATAATTATTTAGTCCCTAAAAACCGCTTAAGATGGTCCTTGATCGGTTATCATCAGCATCCAGATGACCACGTCCATCCCGCCAAATCAACTGAAATTGTATGAGCTTGGAAAGACTTCATGAACATGCGATTTTATTCAATATTGCGAGAAATCATTTATAATCGGCTATCGATAAGAGTAAATCTCTTTAGCCATTAGTCATAGTCATAAACAGCCCACAGTCAGGCATAACAACTTTTCTTAAATATCTTAAGACCCTTTCGACCTAATGTTAATTGGTTCTGGAGTATGTTGGAATGATCTCGAAGGCTGCAGAAATTGATACAAGATAATGGCTGAAGCGATAAGATTGCGATAGAAGTTGAAGTGAAACTTGTTAAAATGTTATTGAGCTGAATAAGTGAATTTTGACGCTTACAATTATGGAACCTTCACATTCTGGGGAAACTTCCGTGCAGCTGTTCAATCGGCATTTAATCTGAATAGTGTTTTCTTTATATACGCCCAATTGTACGATTCCTTACGAGACTTTCAATTTGTTTGAATTTTTTCAACTCGAAGTGGCATTTTCAGTGTGTTTTTGTTCTCACACTGCAGTCTTCTACGGACTAATTAATATAATCTTAATTCGTCCCTGATAGAAAGTGATTATATTAATTTTGCAGTTTTTAGAAAAGAACTTTTTCCTCGCCAAATGCGGTAGTTTTTGCTTCCAATCGGCGTCGAATCGATTCAATAAATCTGCATAATATGCGCCGTTGATCGTTTTACCATTTTCAAGGACATTGCGGGATTGCCAAAAAACCGTCGCCATGACCTTATTGCTCGACAGACCCACCTTGGCCTTCTTGGGCTTCGACTTACCAAGAGAAGTTCACTGCTTCGACTCTTTCTTGGTCTCTGGTGTATTGTGATGAATCCATGCTTCATCCACGGTCACGAAACGGCGCAAAAACTCATTCGGATTGCGATTGAACTTCACCAAACACACCTTTGACGCTTTGAGCGTATAGTAACACTACAGTACTAGACGAGCAAAGAAGGCTGAAATTGGGTTAGAATATCTTCAAGATACCCTACGATAATTTATGACACCACGCCCATACAAATAAAGCGGGCATGCGAGCAAAACCATCTCGATATTGTTGTCATACAGACTTAATACTGAACAATGCGCTTTGTAAGAACATTTTTGTAATTGCTGAATTCCACAAGAAAATGCCCGTGGCCACAATGAGCACAATGATCACCAAGATTCAGAATTCAATTTTGTACCATTATTCCAAGTTTTGTTGATAAATCAAGTATAGATCACGAGTTCTGGATATGAATTAGTAGTGGACACGGCACTGGAGTTAAGCCGCCCATTTTTAGTTACAGTTTTATACAAGCACTGCGAAACACCATGTAATATTTAATCTATGAATCTTATAAAAGGGCACAATTATGAATATATGAGAATTGTGGGCGGGGTTATTTTTTGCAGGCTCACTTGAATATAACCAACGTATGGTACTTCTGAACTTTAATCATACACGTCATCATATCATCATAATAATATTAATAGAAACATTTCTGTGTTAATTTAACGGGGAGTCCCGCAAGTTGCTTATATGGGTGGTAAGGTGTGGGTATGCATTATCTGTTCCATCACATTTCTTTCAAATAGTTTCATAGTCTCAATACGCTTAATCACTGCAAATTTCGTCTAAATTTCCTATTGATCTTAAGTTTTAGAACAACTTGTTCTAATACTGATCGTGGCAGTAAGTATATATCACCCGCGTTTTGCATAAGGTCTACTAGGTCTACGGTTGTACGTAACTACCAAATCACTATGTAATCAATTGGTCTGAAGTTGTAGTTATTTCAAATAAGGTGTCTTCAGTGGCATATAGAAGGAGGTAGGAGTGGCCTTGTTCCAATAAGGTTCAAATAGCCATCTAGTTCTGTTTTTGCTGGCATATTTAATTATGGTATAATAATATGAAGATTATTTTTGTACCGAATTTATTGACAAGACAAGTTACAACAGTAGTTGCAATTGCGATAGTCGTCAATTCTGTGAATATCGACTTACTCACATGGTATAATAATAATAATAATTGTGGACACATGAATGAAATTTGAGTATATTGAATGAGATATGTATGTTTAGAAGAGCTGGTCAGCTACATAAGTAAGCACTATCCTTAGTTACACTTCGATTCATACCCCGCTTAATTAGCATAAGCTGGACATGATACTCGTCAAACGCATATTCAATTGTTGCATGCGCACAGATTTTCACAGCCACATGCCACACTTCAATATGCACACGACTAGTATATGTGTATTTCATAATTTGGCGGTTGGGGTTCGCTACTCGTATCTCGTATAACAAATTTTTCTCTCACACGAAAAAACTCAATTGAGTCGAGTACTCACTTTTGTGCACGGTGGCGGCGATCCTTTCCAGTGTAGCGTTCTCAATGACGCTAACCTTCAGCTTGAAGAACTCGAAAGTTTTGCGCAGAAGCTTCACATCTTCCGAACTGCCCGTGCGGTACTCGTTCTTGGGATCGTCGAAAAGTTCATTGTTGAAAATGTAAGCGTAGCCGGGCTTTAGTTTGGGCTTTTTCTTCGTTGTGGTTGTTGTTGCTGTGGTCGTTGCACCGCTGCTGGAATGTGTGAGCGGTGATGGCGGGTTGGGGTATACGACGGTGGCGTTGAATTCGCGTGCGAATGGACTTGCAGCGCTGGTAGTCGCACCGGCAGCGTTGGGTTTTCCACTTATATAGTTTGACTTGGCGCTGCTTGATTTGCTGTTGGCGTTGTTGCTATTGGCAGTTGGTTGCGGCGTTGGTGCCGTGGCTGCTGCGCCATATAATGAGCCCGATTTGAGATATGGTGAGGTGTAAGCGGCTGAACTTGCTGTTGGTATGGTTGGCACATATGTTTTGGTTGCTGTTGTTGTTTTTGCCAATTCGTATGGCTTCGCATCGATGCTCCTGAATAATTTACCGGCACTGTAACTGTGCGTCAGCGGTGAATTTGGCGTGGACAGCTTAAACGCCGGCATTGCATCTAATTTGATGCGTTGCTGTTCGACATGTGACGTCACAGTGCGTCCGTTCTTTTGTGTAACTGTGCTTTGTTGTGTTTTCACTAAAGTTGGTGTTGTTGAATTGCCACTATAGCGCTTATCAGCAAAGCTGCCGAAGCTGGCGCCGCCGCTGGCGCTGCTGTTGGGTGAGTCAGCGCTGAAAAATCGCGTTGCTGGACTGGTGGTGGTGCTTTTGAACTTTGTGGTACTCTTCGGCAAGATGCCATTCGTTTTGTAGGTGATCGCTGGCAGATTATCCGGCCTGCGACGGGCATTGCTGGTGCTCGCTTCTGATTTGTTCATCTTCAGAGTGCGCAGCATTTCCTCCAGTTCTTCTGGCGAAGGAGTGCGCCGCGTCCATTTCTCTGTGATGCCCACATGCTCCTCATGCGTTACCGTTTGTGTGGTTGTTTGGTATTTGATTGTGTTGGTGTTCTTGTTGAAGGTCGTCGCGTTTTTTACGGATGTGTTCGTTGTCGCCGATTGAGCCGTGACCGTTTTAACCGTAGTGCGCGCATCCTGGCGCACCACTGCTGTTGATGTCGACTGTTCCGGTTTAGATTTGCTTTTACTCCAGAACATTTTATCCAACTCGGCAATTCTATACAAGCACTTTCGGTAGCAGAGAACACATACGTATATCTTTTGTTATGTAGCTCAGCTGGGCTCATGAAATACTAAATGCTATCGTTGCTTCGTTCGATAGCCTTAACCGGCGCTTTATCTACCTGACTGACGATAAGATAAGCTTTTTCGTTGAAACTGTTATACAGCTCGTGCAGCTGTTATACAAAGTATACAGTTTCTGCTGCTTAAGCCACTTGTGTACGTTTTCCTTTAGGTTCGCTTCGTGTGAGTACACCCTACACCCCACACAAGCATACATTCGTGCGGTCGTTTCTCTTATTTGCAAGCATGACACATACGGACAAGGCAGGTTGTGGGTTTGTCATAAATATTGCTTTATTATTATTTAATTAGTTCCATGAAAACTCAACTTGATTATGGTTTCTTTTTTATTTTATAAGTTTTTGCTATTTTTGCTATTCAATTTCGGCTGATAAAGTTGATTTGTTGTTTTTCTGCATGGGAAACAAAACAATTCTTTCGACGGCTTAACCTGGTAAATATTTTCTTTTCTTATTGACAACCTAGTGTTGGAGTTCGCTCGATTCCTCGAGTTATTCTGGTTCGTTCATTTGTTATCATAAAAATCGAATGCCACAGATGTGTGTGGAGTAAACCGCTGATATTTGACTGTGTGTAATCAGCACCTTCAGACGAGACCATAATAGTCCAATACATGAATGATATAATTGTATATAATAAGTGAAAATGCTATTTATCCACGTATTTATATGCTTTACCGAGAAAAGGGGTTTATAATTATCGGTTATAAGAATAATTCCGGCCATAACGACGATAGTTCAAAATCAGCACATTTCAACTGGGGTTAGCGGAGAATATAAACATCAGTTCGATTCTCGAGACCGAATTTTAGTCAATTAATTCAGCCGATCTTCACATATAGTCTTCCCGACACATCTGCATATTCATATTTTTAGGTGCCGATATTTTTGCTCTTGATACCTAGACAGTCATTATAGTCGTACCTACTAAATTGTCCGAAGCATATTGACATATACCCAACAATGTATTAATAAAATTAGTTTAAAGTGTCAATTTTCGTGTCGTAAAGTGGAATCACATTTGAACTTGAGCGAAGTAGTCTCCGAGGGGTGTATGATAAGTCCCCGTGTTAGGCAATAAAACGCATTTTTGTGAATTTTTTTATTGAATCGAGGATAGGACAGACTTTTGTATTGAAAAAGTTATCGAGTAAATTATGCTCGGATGAAAGGAGCGAGTTTTTTTTATCTTCGACAGAAAGTGCTTCCAAATTGAAAATTGCTTGAAAACCAAAGAGGTTAAAAATTACCCATGAACATTTCCCTGGGATTATTTTGTATTTCAATGTTTTTTTTGAAACAGGGCTGCCAAGTATATCATTGACTCGTTTGCTGTTTTATTCGCACAACTCGATACGAGCTCGATACAAGATACCAATCGAATACGCCTGTAGTCTCCTTACAGCTCGATACATTTAGTCCAGTAATA
The DNA here is from genome assembly GCA_920105625.2 of Clusia tigrina. Classification (NCBI taxonomy): domain Eukaryota; kingdom Metazoa; phylum Arthropoda; class Insecta; order Diptera; family Clusiidae; genus Clusia; species Clusia tigrina. The sequence goes on from OV050030.1 coordinate 50,968,053, forward strand.
TGCTAACTTTTTCAAGCTATCAAAAAAATATGATTTGTGGAACTCCGCCAAGTAGGCCTCTGTTGCGGCGATGAGATCCTCGTTTGACGTGAATCGCTTTCCACCAAGCCGCTTTTTCGTGTTTGGAAACAAAAAGAAATCGCATGTTGCCAAATCGGGAGAATACGGTGGATGATGCAGCAATTCGTAGCGTAATTGGGCCAGTTTTTCGGTGGCGATTGTGAATGAGTGAACTGGTGCGTTGTCCTGGTGAAAGACCGCATTTTTCTTCGCTAAATGGGGCCGTTTTTTCATCAATTCAGCATCGAATCAGTCTAAGAAATCAGCATAGTGCTGCCCCGTGATTCTCCCTCCCTTCTCCAAATAGTCGGTAAAGATGGTACTTTGCGATTCTGTAAAAAGGGTGGCAATGACTTTTCCGGCCGATGGACACCTTTTCGCCTTCTTTGGAGCGGGTTCGCCAAGTGAAGTCCACAGTTTTGACTGTTCTTTCATTTCTGGCGTGTGGTTCCATGTGTCGTCAACAGTCACGAAACGCCGTAGAAACTCTCCGATTGCGCTTAAACAAGTCGAAACAGTGCTCCGAAGTTGTCATGCGATTCCATTTTTGCCCCACTGTGAGCAAACCCGGCACACATCTCGCCGATAGCTCTCTCATACCCAATTATTCGTGTAGGATATTTTGTATGCGTTCAATTGAGATGTGTACAATGTCAGCAATCTCTCTCTGATCTTCACCTGGCGATCTGCTAACTCGATATCATGGATTTTGTTAACCATATCCTCCGTAGTCACCTCAATCGGACCGGGCGTGGACGCTCTTCATCAAAAACGGATGTTCGGCCACGCTTAAATTCATTAAAGCAATATCTGAAGGTAGTCATCGAAGGTGCATAGTTCCGGCATGCAACTTCACTTTCATTTCCTCACACCTCTTCCCATAAAAAAAAGAAATCTTATCACTGATCGATATTGCTCTTTCTCCATGGTTGCAAACAAACACGGTTTTAAAGATGACAATATATGATGGCATACACATTTTGCGTCAGTGATGCCTTCAGTCGCTAAACACGGGTACTTTTCATACACTCCTCGTAGAATACTCGTACATTCCATGAATTCTACTAGAGTGTCTGTAAAGGTGCATACAGGGTTAGAGATGAAAACTGAAATGAACGGGACATAAGCACTTCGAAACGGACTCGATATTCCAATAAGTTTCTCATCCACTCCAAAGGGTCAGATAAATATGAGCTAATTGTAAGTTGAAGCTTTCCCAGGTTTTCACGATATTCCTCAGATTAGCTATTGTAATAGATGCTTTTGGATGCAATTTGTCTTTTTATATGTACCTTAAAAAGGCTGACGCTCTTGACGAGAAAGTGTTATAAGTCATTTAAGTATTCCAACACATTTCTCCGAAGAGAACAGGTGATATTTGTAATGACCACGAAGTTTGGAAACCAAATATGTTCACTTCTGAACGAAAAGTCGAATGAAACATACCAACATGAAGTCAGCAAGAATTGCGCATGTGTCAGTGTTGCTTTCTGGAGGAGATATCTTAACCGTTTCATTGTCATTAGTGCAGGGAAGGGTATCAAATAATCAAATGCTTCCATTATAATTTTATTGTTGAAAGGCCTCCAGTTTTGAATGAGTAAGATCCAAAGACACATGCGATATGTTGAGATTTCTATTCAACGTTCAAGAGAAAGACGTATTGCCTGTGGGAAGAGTTTCGATATAAGATAAGTAAGTATTAAAAAAAACCCTGGACCAAATGGACATAGCCCTCGACTTTACAAGAGGTTACAGAGTCCTGATTTCAACAAGACAGCAACAACCTATAAGAGTTAAATTCAATATACTCTCAAATAGTCAGGCTGCATTAAAAGGACTCAATAAATACCCTTACACTTCCAAAACACTGTGGGAGTGCCACTGTGCACTCAACAGACTGGCTACGCACAACAGACTTTCTCTGGTGTGGGTTCCAGACCATGAGGGACACGCAAGCAACGAAGCAGTGGACATACGGACTAAAGCAGGGGCAGACAACCCCTACATAGGACCATATCCAAGGTTCGGATTCAATAAGCACGGTCTTGAGCTGGACCTAAAAAACTGGACGACGCAGCAGAAAAATGAGCAAGGTTCCAGTGCTTCAATGCCGAAAAGGCTAAATTGGTCCTACCACTGAGAAGAAATCAACTGAGGATACTGTGCGGTGCTTTGACGGGTCACTTTCCCTGCAATGAGCACCTGTGCACCAAACTATGTAGATTCTGCCTAGAAGATGATGAGTCTATGGGGCATCTAATCGCCAGTTGCCCGGCGCTTGCACGAACAAGAGTAAAGCTCCTCGGCAAAGATTTTCTCGGAGATGACGATCTGCTGAAAACACCGCAGACTGGTCTGATTCAATTCCTGAGCACAGTAACTATAAATTGAATGAATGGGCTGGCACAATAGGTCTCTGTGGTCGCAGTGCCTTAGGGCGATGGCCTAACCCTTAATAGTACATTACATGTATTAAATTCCCTGAGCACAAGGAATGATTTGCAATCAAATTAAAAACACCGTGATTATAAAAAATGTAAAGATCTGGTGCGTAGTCGGTCAAAATTTCAATGCCTTTTTTTTAATAGTTGGGGAACCTGCAGAACCCTCATATTCTGTTGCCGGTAATGGCTGAACTCTCATATGATCGGCTATTTCGACTTGGCTTTTCGTCGAGTACATTCTGTCACTGTGCGACCCTCACGCCCGGAGGCTACATCCCAATTGCCTCTCGATGGAATAAATTCTTTGATTGCTTCCCTATGATGTGCTCTGATTTTCGAAGCAAACGACAGTTTTATGGTCATAACGCGAGACTCTGAGCCATAAATTGTCTATCGCTGATTTTTCTGTGATGCTCCCAGTAAATTAATGGGAGTAAATTTAACACATTTAAAATTATAATACAATTAATGTATTCAAGCACTCATTATCTAGAATAACTAACTCCTCAGGCACTTGCTTGTACTTAGTCTGTCGTGGCTAAATGACTGGAACAGTTTATGCGGGCACATCAACAGCATATTCGAAAAATTATTTAATTCAATAAAAATAAGTTGAAGGCGAATTTTATACAATTTGCCACTACTCATAACACTGGTTCTCATGTAGGGTATTTGCTGTGTCACTTTGCCGGTACAAATTATACGACATGGTGCGATTAATTATCGGTTTTTCGTAATAAACTTCAGTTGTGTGTGAGCAATACTAATTATATGGCTAATTATATCAATATTTCAACTACGATTGCTCGTTTTGAGTGTTCCACAAGTTCATGCTGAGCCGTGTACTTTCTACGAATTCGGTCTGCAGGTTATTTTAACAGACGCCATATCGGACAACAGACTTGAATAGTTGGCGACTCTTGGTCTACGTCAATGATAATATTCCAGATTAAATGATTTCTGTTCTGAAATGTACAGTGAAGTATACGACACACCGCAGCAGATCATACGATACAACGTTGTAACTATGTATCACCGTAACTCTGCATGACTACAGATTAATTATCACTGCCGGAATTTCATAGTGCACAAATGTATTGCTAGGGCTGCCGGACGTGGTATGTAGAGAGGTAGGGCAAGTGGAACAATTATCGCTAACTATATAAAGTGCACTGTAATACACTGGAATTGTATTGAAAAATACTGTTCTAAGAACATGGCTTTTATGGTTAGTAGCCGTATCACCCAGAAAACGGTGATGCCACTGAGACTACCAGTTAGGTCCGTTGTGAGCCAGACTGAACCAACCGGAGCCTTTAATTAAGTGTAGAAGGTAATTAACATCTGATGGGTATAGATTATCTATACTTGTTATGAAGTGGGATCCTAGTAAGCGTTCCTTATTTTTAGCAAAAATTGGACATGCATAGAAGAGATGCTGGAGCATTTCCAGTACCTCCTCGTTCTGCAGCTGCGACAGAAATCCTGCGTACAAACTCCCATTATTCTGGTAATGTCCCGGTGAGGGCTCCTGTTAGAGTCCTAATTTGTAGTATATTGAGCCTAATGATATTCTTGGATAGCCATAGATTTAGCCTCGGCCATGTTTGCCTGGCGATTTCGTAGCTATTGGCACATATCCACCATTGATTGGTGGAGTTAATTAGTGTCTCCCTTACGAGACTAACATTTACGCTTACTGAGATTTGGCATAGAAGTGCCGTCTCTCGCAAGTTGATCAGCCTTGCAGTTCCCTGAGACATCCCTATGACCTGGCATCCAGCATAAATGGATATGGAATTGTTTAGCCATCTCGTTAAGAGATCAGCGACAGTCTAAGATGTTATTTAGAATGCATCGAAAGCCAAGCTGCCTGATAAAGTGCAGATATCCTTATCTGTTACCTCGTTTATCCTCAACCAATTCAAGGCTTCGTGAATAGCGGTTTTTTCCGCTTGAAAACACTGCAGTGATCCATTAGTTTGATGGATCCACTGATTGAGAGCGTTTCGCAATAAATCCCTGAACCTACACCGATATTCATTTTTGATCCGTCTGTTTATATCTTGATGGGAGTATCTGGTAATGGATCCCCCTCGAGCCATTCCTGCCTAGAAGGAATCTTTACCGAAAAATTCCTTTCGCAATAAAGAAAAGAAAGAAGCTAATCAATAACACTGGGTATGTCCGTATAGGATATTAGTATTGTCGAATGTCCATAAGGGACCGCTTTTCATTGTGACCTCGCCTTGAGCCGAATCGCGGAACATGTCGCTAAATATTTGCAAAAGAGTTCTAAGGGTGGCAGATGTAGTATGATATCCAATGCCATGTTTGGGGTGGTTTTCATGATGTCACTTATTGCTAATTCTGCTGATCTCTGTGTCTTACTAAGCATTTCGTAGTAGGTCATTTTCTGCATTGCAGTCCACCAGACAACATTTCGATATAGGAGCATGGGCCTCACAACTGCAGTATAAGGCCAGTGAGCTACCCTAGTCGTAATTTCCCAGGTTTTATCTATAGCTCTGTTGCAGGCACAAAAAGCCACCCCAGCTTTCCTAACTTCCTAAGGTGTTTTATTTCCAAGCTAGTTTCATATCAATTATAAGACCCAAATATTTCGTTTGTTCTGAAATCCTTAGAGCTTAATTGGATGAGTGAGAGGAAACCACCTTTTGGAGTACCCCCGCTCAGCAACTTACGGACGACCGATTCTCCTAGATTCGCATCAATGATTCCGTTATTCAGCATTTTTACAATGAAGCCTCCCAGGCACGTTTCCACTCCAAGTTCAGTGAGTGCTGTAGTGATGGCCTCCCCAATTGACATTATTAAAGGCCTCTTCAATATCAAGAAAGGCTGCCAGGCTGAATTCATGTTAATGCAATGAACCTTCTGCAATGGAAATAAGGTTGTATACAATATACATATATGTATATACAATATATGCGTATTCATAGACAATTGTGTCCGTTAATTTTGTTATACATAGATCTTAAATGAAGTTTTAAGTGGGCGTAAAAGTGAATATATATATAGCCAAAAATTGCATACAGCCTAGTATGGCTGCGTCCATAAGTAGCAATTTAAATAAGCTGGCAACATTTGCCGACTATGGAGGTAGCCGTGCCCTTTGTAATTTCAGGTTCATGAAGATATCTGGCCCTTTATAAATACAAATACATATATACACATAAATATATATACCTCACACGTCTCGTTTTGGGTGTGACAAATCAATTCAAATGAAGGTACAAACAAATTAAATAATCTGAATCCAATCGGTGAACGGGCACCAACACTTATTTTAATGTCAATCGTTTCCCACATTCTCTTTCGATATAGTATAGACCTAAGTAGATTTCTTTGAAGGAGGCCGACAAAGAGCGAGTGGGATCCTATTGAATCCGCTTTTTCAAATACTGACCGCGGTTCGTTTGGAACGCATTCTGAATTCGTCAGTAGCAATAGCGTGGCTTCAAATATGTACCGCCTATTTTCTGATTTGTGTTTTATGCTAGCACTCTGAAACTTCGTATGAAGTTTTTTTTTTTAATATAGCATAAGGCCCCAGAAATTAATATTGCTTAAATGTGGGCGTGTCAGTAGCAATAATCTACGGACCTCATTTATAGTGATATCAATTTGTCATTTTATACCATCATTAACTGCAATCTTCTATAGGCACCTAATAATGATTTTTGTTTAATTGTGGGCATGGCAGTAGTAGTATGATCCCCATATTTTGCATACACACAATTATGGACCATTACATTACTTTTTATTCCCCTAGCATCAATACGAGCATAGGTAGGCAGATTTTAGTTTTAGTCCCGAAATGTTCCTTATAAAGAAAGTGGGCGTGTACTTTCTCCTAGCCACCTATGAGTTATATAAACCATTTGAACAAAGATCACACCTACGTCTCATCAAGCAACTTCAGGCACCTTTTTTAAAATGACTATAACTTTGGACCCATTGATGGAATAGTGACGCATTTGGCAGTTACATAAATGCGGGTGGTGTTAGACACTATGCGGTATATATTTACTGTCACGCCCACTAATAGCACAAATTCATAACTTAAGATCTATAAGAGATGAATTATGCCCTTATGATATGAAACAAATGGGGTGTATTGGATAGAGGGCACGACTAATTTCCATACAAGGTCCTACGGTATACGTCTACTGTCTTGCCCACAATGCACACATATTCATTACTGGGGGCCTTTATAAGCCTCATGGAAGAACTCAAACAAGACCAACATACCAACACAAGGACATAATTTTGTATTTAACTAAAAAACAGAATAATTGAGATATCGACTGAAATTTATGCCAGAGGTAGTACACATGTTCCATTTAAGTATGGAATTCGATCTCGTTCATAACAGCAACGCGAGTTCGTTTGCAGCGATAGTATTTTCTGGAGCGAATATTTTTCAGGAGGCCACGCGACCACACCATTTCTCGAGATTACACGATTGCCGAACTTCCCATTCAATAGATCAACTGTTTGACCAGCTGTGTGGCATGTGGCATCATCTTGTTGGAACCACATATAACTGATGTAAAGTCCATCCACTTCCGACCAGAAATAGTCTCCAACATAGCACGATAGCGAACTCCAAGGCGATCATTTTCGCCGATGCAAAAATCCAACCGAATTGCAATCACACATCCGTCAGGAAATCCACATCATACAATGGAGACTCTTGAAGCACCTACCATTAAACCAAAAATGAGCTTCATCGCTGAAGATTATTTTTCGATGAAATTCAGGATTCTGTTCGCACTTTTGCAGAGCCCCATCGGAGAAGTTTCGGCGCTTAAAATGATCAAGAGGCTTCAGTTCTTGAGTGAATGTGATCTTGTACGGGTGTGGGCCCGATCTCTTTAAGAAAAATTCGCCACAATGTGGACTGAGAGATGCTCCGCCGTGAATGGGTTGTGGGTCATTTTTAAGTGAATACTTACGGCTGCGATATTTTCGTTACTTCGACTGATACGTTGCCTCAGTGGCACAGGAGTATTCAATAGTGAATATGTTGACTCGAATTTTTCCACTAGAGCACGCACAGACTGTCTGGTGGGACGATTAATACAACCGCGAATTGGAGTAAGCGCTTTTAAAGTTGCGACTACCGACTCAGAATTTAGGTAGTAATTTTAAATAATTTCCAAACGTTGTTCGGAAGTGAACTTCACCATGCTAAAAATGTAAACGTTGGCTGACTTTTTGGCAGTACCAGATAATAAACCTACTGGCCAACGGACAATAACAAGCTTCCAGACGTTGTCGACTTGTTTGCCAAAGCTGTACCAAAAACAAACACTTCCCTCGTGGTGTTTCTGGGTCGTGCCTGGACCTGTCATCAGATCACTTAGCTGTAAGGTTCAAAGCAGAGCAAAAACAAACTGTTTGAACAACAAAAGCACGAATTGGGAGTTGTTTAGGCAGACCATTATTGAGACTCTAGTCACCAATATTCCTTTAAAGAAAAAAAAACCAATATAGATGATGGAGTAGAACCTTTGAACTGAACCATTGAGCATGCTGCATGGTCTTCCACATTGGAATCCAGCTGTATAAGCAAACATCGTGATGTAAGTCAGGTTATTAAGGAGCAACTAGAAGAACAGCGTAGACTGTGTCGAATTTGGCAAATTACCAGAATCCCCAATGACAAAAACAGGCTCAAAGCAACTCAAAACGAAAAATGCAGAACTACAAAGCTATCTCAGCAGCCTGTCACCTTCACAGGCTTCAGGTTATTCCCTATGGAATGTTACTAAAGCAACCAACATAACATGTGCCACCTATTGAAGGGAAGGGGGCTGATGGGCCAGATCTGACAAGGAAAAGTACAGACATGTGCTCTTCATTTACTGGAAGTATTTGAACCGTTTCCAAGCAAATATCCACAAGAAGACATCAGAATAGCTGGATTACTAGATGCCCCATACCGAATGGATATTCCGATCCAGCATTTTAAAATAAAACTAGTTTGAGCAACCATTAACAAAAGACAAAAAGGCGCCGGGATATGACCTTATTACGAACAGAATCCTAAAGGGGCTACCAGATTTTCCCATTATTCCGATGCGATTTTACGATGTGACCACTTCCCAAGCCGATAAAAAGTAGCTCAAATTATCCTTGTTCCCTAACCTGGGAAACCGGCAGAAGTGGTCACCTCATATAGACCAATAAGCTTGCTTCTGATACTATCTAAAGTGTTTGCGAAACTGTTTCTGAAGCGACTCCTTCTTCCAATCATCAAGTCAAAACAGCTTATACCTTCCCATCAATTTGGATTCCGAAAGCATCTCGCTATGATAGAGCAAATAAACCGAGTAAAATGCATTTGCACGGAATGCACTAGAAAACAAAGAACACTGTTCAGCCGCATGCCTGGAAATCACCCAAGCATTCGACAAGGTGTGGCACCATGGCTTGCTGAACAAATTGGCAATCCATTTACTACCTATCACTACATTGCCATATTAAAGTCCTACTTAGAAAGCAGATCCTTCATGGTCACAGCTAACAGCGATGTGACTTCCCTCTATCCACACAAGCTGGTGTTCCACAAGGGAGCGTTTTAAGACCTGTGCTCTACACACTATTCACGGCTGATCTGCCCTGATTGATACCACGTACACCGCAACTCGTTGCAGATGATACTGTTGTAATGGCCAGCAACAAAGTCCCTGAGATAGCTTCGAAGCATTTGCAGGTGAACCTGAGTCAAATCGACTTACGGCTACTACTTTTACCTTATGTGCAGGTTCTTGCCCTCCAGTGACACGAAATAGCTGCCAATTGCCAGAAGCAGACCATGCAAAATATCTCTGGATCGGCGCCATACGTGGCGCTGTCACATCTTCTCCAAACGGAAAGAACTTGGCCTAACGTTTATGCTTTTTACCACTAAAACCAAGGCGCCAATCTTCAACCTCCCTGTACTTAACGGGCAACAACTGACACTGACAACGAAGGCCAAATTCTTGGGGATATTACTGGATCCAAAGTTGGATTGGAAACCAAATATCGAGTTGCGGGTCAAGAAAGCATGGGTGGCCTTGCACTCTTGCAACTCATTGTTTGGCAACAGATGGGGATTACGAACAATTTTAACTTACGGTGCAATAGTCTGGTGGTCAGTTTTAAGCAGGAGCTATTATGTTCAGAAACTCAGCAGAGTACAAAGAGCAGCTTGTGTGGGCATTATAGGAGCTGTGCCTACTTGTCCCACTGACGCCCTGAACGTTATGCTGCATCTCCTCCCTATTGGCATATATACCAAAAGCATCGCCTTCACTAGCGCGGTGAGGCTTTCGACAACCGGCTGTTGCGCGCAGCGAACTTATATGGACATAGCAAAGTCCTTGACACAATTCCGAATTACCTGGGCACGGGAACAACAGATTACATGATACCACAACTGAGTTTCAGAAGTGACTTCTAGGTAAAACTGCTGATACGAGCTCAGTGAAAAGGAAACAGTTTTCTTGAAGGATACGATACTCCCATATTCACGGACGGATCAAAGATGGACTGTGGCGTAGGTGCGGCGTCCTCTCAACACAGATGGCCATAAACCCATACGGTTACCTAATTATGCCACGGCATTTCAGCCGGAAGTTCTGGCGATTAGAGAGCCGTGTGGACTAATAGTACGGTATATCCCAAATAGATGTAAGCTTTCTATTTTCATCGATAGTCAGGCGGCAATAAAGTCTCTTCAATCCACCACCACTATAAAGTCAAAGCTGGTCAAGGATTGCAGAAAGGTGTTGTCAGGGCTAAGTCATCATGCTGACATTACATTCATCTGGATTCCCGGCCATAGGAACATTGAGGGAAATGAGAAAGCTGATGAGTTGACTTGGTCGGGGGCTTCTCTGAATCCCTGAGGGTACCAGTTCGGGTCGTGAGGAGAGACGCGCACCTGCAATGTCTTCGGCTAGCATATAGAAGGTGGAGGCTGCTAATATCCTGTCAAATATCACTCGCGACATGGCCCTTATATAATGCGGACAGAACACGCAAGTTAATCAATAGCACTGAAACGGCGAGGCTCCCGGCAGTGTACACTGGGCACTGGTGCGTGGGTGTTCATGCAGAGAGACTGCGTATCCCTTTCAACAACCAGCACAAGCTGTGGAGACTTAACCCAGAAAGAAACGTTCTTCCATTACCTTTGAGAATATCCGGCTTTGGCAAGGACAAGGTATAGGTCACTTACCGTTCAGATTTACCCCCTAAGAAAATTAAAAAATAAAAATAAGATTAAATTCAACAAAAAACGAGTAAAAAAGTCTGAAGTCGGCTTAAACCGACTACGAAATACCCTTTACATTTCCTTGTGAGTGCGGGTTCAACAATGGGGATGTTTTCTTCATAATTCATCATTAGGAGCATACCAACGGTAATTTTTGACAGTGTACCTAAATGATTATATCGACCCCATTTCCTGTGTATGGCTTTGTAGTGTCAATATAACCACCAATATAAAATTTCGTCCAAAAATATTGTATAGATCGTAAGTTATAATAATATGTGAATAGTGGGCGTGGCTATAGAAATAGCACGCCCATTTTTTGTGTGGTGTTTAATGTTAGTACCTGCAACCTTCCTGTGAAATTTCGTTGATAAACCTTTAATAGGAACACAGTAACGATTTTTGGCTAATTGTGGGCGTGGCAGTTCTATTATGATCTCCATATTCTGCACACACACTATTATGGATCCCATGTATTTTTCTGCTGGCATCAATACGAGCATAGGTAGGCTAATTTTAATTTTAAACCCGAAAGTTCCTTATATCAAAAGTGGGCGTGTCTTTTCTTTGATCAGCCCCTTAGCTTTATAATATCCACATGTTCCTTCCCGTAAAATTTCGTCCATAAATCTCTACCAGATCTTAAGTTATGAATATTTGTAAATAGTGGGCGTGGCAGTTAATATACACCGCCCACTTTTTGTACAGTGTTTAGTAGGACCCACATCCTCAAGACTGCCAAATAATGTCACGATTCCGTCAATTGGACCGAAGTTATAGTCATTTTAAAAAAGGTGAAAGAAGTTCCTTATATAGGGGGTAGGCGTGGTCTTTGTCCAAATCGGCCCATATAGCAATCTGGTTCTGTATCTTTGTCCAGACTATTCTTTGGCAAAATTTGATTAAGATAGCTCTAACGGTGTAGAAAAAAAGTGGCCACAGACGGACAGACGGACGGACAAAATAAAAATTGCTTAGAAAGTGATTCTGATCATATCTGTCTATATATGTCCATACCTACCACGCCTCCTTCTCGAAATTCCAACCACTCTCAAAAGCACAAAGTTAGTATACCCTATTTACCTTTTTTAAAGGTAAAGGGTATAACAAATATGAATGAATGAACTTAATGTATATGAAATCTAAATTTGTTAAAATAATGTCCTTATTGCATTGAATGCTATAAATAATGCTGAAAGTCCAGCTGGACAGAGCTGTAGCTAAATAAATGGAGATAAATAAAGATAATAAACATAGTTTAAGGGTGTGTTTGTATTAAAATCTCAGTACCATAACTTTTCACGCAACACTTTATGTTCGTTTTACATATTCTTGTCGCCAATGTAAGAATAATAATAATAATAATTTAGTTTTAGTAGTTTGCCCATGGCCGACACTGCGACATAAAAGATCTTTTGTCTTGTGCTACATTTGTCATTAATGATCCATGTGATCACAACTGTCCGATCTACTAAGCCCTATAGGTTTAGTACCGACATTTCTTCCGTAATGCCATTGCATTTCGTCCGTTTGGTGATGTCAAAGCGTCACAATTAAAGCTATCAGGTCCTTTTCTACCTAGATGTTCCTTCTCTAAAGAAAGGGAGTAGTGGAAAGTCATTTTCTTTCATTATCTTTTCCGATTTACGGATGAATTTGAGAATGTCCATAACAGGAGCATTCTTTATTTCTTCCAGAGCCAGCTGGTCGGTGTAATATGTTCATTCTGGTTCTTGCCAAACGCAACGCAGCTGCATAGTTTGTGGTCTGTGGTTTCTTCTTCTACTACACAGAGCCGACACTCCGTATCATCAAGAATGTGGATTTTAGTCAGGTGCTATTTCAGGTAGTAATGACCTGATAGAAAACCTACTATTTTCCCTATGTTTTGCACATATTGCGCAGTTCTTTATTGTAGGTGAATGGCCTCACCAGTCTATTGGCTTGGCGAAGTCCCTCTATCCCTTCCCAGTGTGACATTCTGAGACTATGTTCCCAGCTATCTACCCTCGATTCAGCCTCCGCTCAGTTGATATCACAGTATGGCTCCAGAACTATGAGGCTTGCTGCGGAACCGGCCCTAGCCAGTTCGTCACCAATGTAATCTCCAAATCAAATTACACACACGTATATGTTGATGTCTTCATATATTTTTAATAATAATCATAGTTGGAGACGCCAATGTGGATAGTGAACGACTACCTAAAATGCAAACAGGTCATAACCGATATAGCTTACATTATCTGTTATTCCCACTGACGTGACAATTTTACTACAAATTGAAGAACATTTTTTGGGCTCCTAGAAAACATCCTTTTCAGGTTTAAATGAATAAGTTTTAGACACTGCATGATTTACTTATCAATTCTACTTTAAAATATCTATACTTGTGCATTGATATGTGCTCTGTGTATATTTTTATCCTGTGCCCCCTGTTTTTTATCCTGTCATTTAATTTTTCACCTTGCTATCGCCACCTCATATCCAACATTTTGCTTGTCAAGAGGAATCTTTTCTAAATACAGCACCCTAGTTTTCTGACTGATCTACAAGATAGTTTTGTTGTGACACCCATTTGAAACAGACGCCTACGAGCATTTTCGGAAAAATGGAAAATGTCAATATCATATTCTCATTAAACACTATAAAACTATAATGCAAACCACACAAGGCTTGAAAAGAATTCTGCGGTCTCTTCGCCATCAGCTGGAACCATCCGCCACTGATCTACACAAAATCGGTGGGGTCGGACCAACACAAGTGACGCCGAACGATCTGGTGGGCCAATTGACCACAATTGAACCACACCAGAAATGGTCGATAAAATCCACGGTACAATATTGGACGATCAGCGAGTGAGGGTTCGCGAACTTGAGGAGGCTTCAGGCTTATCACATGGATCAGTGATTTCCATTTTCCATAAGTATTTGGATGAGACAAAGCTCTCCGCAAGATTAGTGAGCGTTTGTTCACAATTGACAACGAACGCACTCGTTTGATAACTTCCAAGGAGTGTTTGGCGATGTTCAATCCCGATTCGAATGACTTTTTGCGCCGTTTCGTAACTGTGCACGAAACATGGATTCATCACAATACACGCGAGACCAAGGAACAGTCGAGACAGTGGACTCCCCCTACTGAATCGAATCCGGAGAAGGCTAAAGTAGGTCTGCCGGCCCACAAAGTCATGGGTACAGTGTCTTGGGATGATGGGATGACGAAATCGAATGGAAGATGCTGCAAGTTGGTATTAAACTTGGATGCAAATGAAAAATGGAAAGAAGATTTCGTTTTGCTGTGAGTTGGTAAGGATGGATTCTAGTCTGAGCCATCATAGATGGAAGTCATATTTCGTATTACTGTTAAATTGATCATTAAAAACATCAATACAATTAAGCATACATGACATTATATATAATTTGTGCTTCTTTAACCCAATGATTTGCATTTACCAATTTACCCAATGGGCCAACATTAGATTCACTCGGTTTATACACATTTGACCGTAACCTGAATATTGTTAGCGTTTTTATTGCATGAAATTATAAATGTTGGTTCACTCTTCAATTTGTTCTTTCACGCTTGAATGCCCACACGTTTCGTTGACAATATGAGCCCCAAGAACTACGTGCTCGGCATGAAAATAGTATGCACATAGGCCCGTAATCAAACGGACTTTGTGCATAAATTGAGCAAATTAAACGCGGTGTATATGCCCAGATGTAAACAAACAGAAGACGAAGTATAACTACATTAATTTGATTCATTTGCCAGGAGTTTTTTGACCTTTGCAGAGACAGCGAGGTTTGCTTACTTTCAATTATCGGTAAATCTCTAATTTATATTTACACAATAATTAATTATGTACAAGGCTTTTGGTGAATCGGAACAAAGACCTTCGAATCGACGAAATAAAGGATATACTGAAAAGTATTAGAACACATGAAAACTGGCAAGAACACCCCTGTGCGACTATTCGGACTATCAGTACATCATTCGAGGTTGCCTCTGGGATCCTGCGTATCTCTTGGATTTTGTACCCTTTTAGCATATTTGTACATTTCGTCACTTCCGATAAGCGGACATCTTCGGATAAAATACTTAGTTTAAACTACTCCCGCTCTTTTTTATGGCATATGACAAACTACTTAGAGTATAAAAGGTTTTTGGTTTTTCTCCGGTTCAAAAATTGGTCAAACTATGGGAAAACTGATGTGAATATAAAAGAGGACACAAACATTTGCTTGAATGTTCCCATCGTCTGAAACCATACTATTATCAAATTTGTCTGAGCTTACTTCAATAAGAGAGGTTTTTGTACTGCTTTGCAACCGGATAATCGGCAATGGTTACCCTTAAATTAGTCCAAATTCTTACAGAGTATCCGGTACTTCGTGTGATGTATATTGGGGGGAATGCACAACGGAGTTCAAGGCGAGTCAAAACTATATACAAAGAATATGTATATTCAATACTCAAATATGGTTATGGTACCATGCAAAATATTGACGCAATATACTATTTGGGATCCACTAAATATGCGCAATATTAGTTCAGCTATATATGCATAGAGACCAGACAAAATTCATTTAAGTGGTTAAATCCCACCGGGATATGGCCTAAAAAATAGTGTACCATTTCCAGACACCTGCTTACCGACGATCATGAACATTATTTGGCTTCTTTCGTAACTGGAACCAGCAAACTTTATTTTCTAATACTAATCTAATTTTAACTTCCGCATCGCATTCCCCGCTTTATTTGAAGAAGAATTTGATCGCGAGACTGTCAACCTTTCTTCGAAGAAATGCCACTTGAGAGTTTTGCTCCAATTCAATGCCAGACTGGCAAAGAATTTGGGCACACCAAAACATGTTGCACACTTCCCACTGTGTGTCTTATATGTGGTGAACTGCACTCATCTCAAAACTGCCCGAAGTCAAAAGAAGACACAAATGTAAAGAAATGCAGCAATTGTGGCGAACACCATACAGCCCACTATAAAGGCTGCCTGTATATAAGTTCACACATCTCAAAGAGCAGCCCCTCCGCAGCAAAGTGCTGACGATTGGTCCGGTTCCACGCTGACGATCAGTGTAGCAAAGTGTACGTGATAATATCATGATTACATGACAAAGTCAATAACAACAACAATAGGATCAGCTGCGTCAGCAATGAATACTATAAGTAAGAAATAAATAAGTAAACTTCTTTTGACTTCTTTCGAAACAGAACATGTTGAGTTTTACTTTTAAGTTAGTTCTGATTTAAGCTCATTAATATTAAGAACAACATAATTCACTTGATAATAAATAAACCAGTAGTGAAAAAATAATTCAACGAACGACGTTATTAATTTAAATAAATATCCAACAAAACCCCACGTCACAGCAAAGACAAATTAAAAAAGTAACTCCAACAAATATCAGAACTATCCCCATAAGCGAACCGGAAACGCGGTGCTCTGATGCTAATATACTCGAAAGAAATCCTCCTCTAAGCAATTGAAATGAGCAAAACCAATCGTTAGAAAAAGCATTGCAAACATTCATGGAATCTATGACACATCTCAGGTGCCCTATGATGCAAGAAATGATGCGAAACCAAAACATGATATTACAATCTGTGTTGTCAACACCATAAACACCATAAAAATCGATCATTGGAACGCTAACGGTGTAGCCCAGCACAAGTTTGAGCTGAAACATTTTCTAAATTCAAACTCCATTGACCTTAGCTTATTTCGGAAACCCATCTCACTCAGAAAAATAGCTTCAATATACCATCTATGATACCAAACATCCGAGTGGCGAAGCTCGTGTTGGCACAGCAACTTTAATTAAAAATAGAATAAAGCATTCCCAGTGCAAAATTTCGGCACTACTTATATTCGAGCAACAAGTATTATACCCGAAGAATATGTAAGTGGACTAATAATATCAGCAATCTACTGCTCACCCAGACACAACATAGAGGAAGGCCAATATAAGCACTTTTTAGTACTCTCGGTAATAAATTTGTCGCGGCTGGAGATTTCAATGCAAAACATTCGTATTGGGGCTCTCGTCTAGTAACTTCAAAGGGGAGAAGGCTATTATCAACGATAACTAAACTAGGGCTGTGCGTTTTATCTTGTGGCAGCCCCAAATATTGACCTACAGATAAAGGTAAGATACCAGACCTTATAGACTTCGGAGTCGTTAAAGGTATACACTAAATTGACTCCCACGTACCACCATCGCTAGTGCTGTCCTCCGATCATACTCCGACAATAATAACACTCAAATCCCAAACATTGTCGAAAAGAGACTACAAAAAGGGCCTAGTTTCCAAACTAACAGATTGATTGAAATATAAAATGTACATCAGCTCGCACCTCAATCTGTCTGTATCCCTAAAACTAGGCCTAGAAATAAACGCAGCTGTGTATGAATTCACAGAATTGTTATCCCCACTACTCCATTAAAGATTGTACAAGATCTGGACACCTATTTTGCCGGTCTGCTCAGAATATGGCGTACGCGGACGATATAGCCACTGTGTCGCGAAGTCGGCGCTACCTAGATGAAATCTTTTTCGCTATAGAAAGAAATGCGAGGTCAGTAGGGCTGGTAATAAACATAGGCAAAACAAAATATATCCTAATATCAAGAGACGAGAAAAGAAGACGAAGAACGTTGGGCCTTATTGCCATAGAGAGCTTCAGATTTGAATGCGAGTCCAATTCCACATACCTCGGCGTCCTAATTAGTACCAACAAGAGCAAGCTGGATTGCATATCTGCCAGAATACTGGCAGTCAATCGGGCATATTACGCAAACTTAAAACTGCTGAAATCAAGATCCCTTTCCCGCAAATGCAAACTCGCTATCTACATAACATTCATAAGACCAGTGCTGTCATACGGAGCAGAAATTTGGAACATGACTCTCGCAGACGAAAATCGTTTAACAACTTTTGAGCGTAAAACACTGAGAAAAGTATTTGGTGCAGTACGTGAGGCTGATGGCGAGTACAGAATAACATACAACAACGAATTGCTGAATCTCTGCAACGGCGACGATATCGTGACATCCATCAAATCGCAACGCATTTGTTGGGCAGGCCACATCTTGCGAGTGGGCGATGGCCGGTCACAGAAACTTTTGATAGATTGCAAAGCAGCAAGCTTAAGGTATAGCGGGTGGCCGAAATCTAGCTTCTTGGGTGGCGTCTCCGAAGACCTGAGGAAACTTGGAGTGAACAATTGGAAGTCAGTGGCTTCAGATCGTGTTGAATGGATTAATATTGCTGAAGCAGCTAAAGTCCACCCCGGGCTGTAACGGTAAATGATGATGATGACTCGGACCCAAACATTGCATCCAAGCTGCTCCAAGAGCACTTGAATACTCTGCAGTACTGGATGGATTGTTGGAGAATCAAATTGTGAAGATAAGTGCGTGCATTTAACATTGATATTATGTAAAAAGAACTTGCGCCCTAGTACAGATAAACTTGAAGCCTATCTCTCAGTGCTCCGATACAAAATATTTAGGAATGCACCTTGATCGCCGACTAACCTGGTCAAAACACATCAACACCAAAATCATGCAGATAACATTCAATATGATTGAGCTAAACTGGCTTCTTAAAAGGCAATCCAGACTCAAACTGGACTACACGGTCTTACTCTATAAAGCCAAAATAAAGCCTATATGGACTTACGGCATCCAACTCTGGGGTACAACGTGTCCAGCATGGGGGTGATGTACTCACATGCTGAGTGAATTGTTTAATTCTGTAGCATTTCCTGCTTATCTACAGCTAAATAGATGGATATATAAGTACGGGAAACTCATTCTAAGTGGCTTAGCTGCAACTTATTAACAATTTCCTCTATTTAATTGTTTCGATCTAGTGAAGCTGTCATCTAAGTAACAAATGAGTAAATCAAATTTGTGCACATAAATTGCATCAAGTTTTGTTGTGGTTTTTCGACAGTGTTGACAAGTTGAGTTTTCTAAACACCATCTTATCCATTATTTTCACGAAGCGATATTTGCTAATTTGCCATCAGAGATGACAGTAACTGACCTGCCATAATTTCTCAATGATGATCCAAACAACAAATACGACAGTTTTGAGGAAGCTTCCTTTGCGTTGATACTCCGTGGAATTGTGCTCAATTTTTAACGAAGCTTTCTTCCAAATGTGTGTCGGTTTGCATTGATCACTACCTCTCATTCGGCATACTTGTAATGCTTCCATTCCACACATCAGATCAAATCACACTGCTGAAGAAACTGTGAGGTACTACTTCCTTTGGACACTCTTTGTACGGTTGGAAGAATTATTCTGTGGATCTAGAAGAATGGGTTTGCAGCGGCACTACTATGTATCAATGTAGCTGTAGTACCTGAAGAAGGCTTGTTCTTAAGAAGGTTTCTGCTGTATTTCCAAATGCATCCAAGTCGAAAATTCTCCATTGTTTGAATCAAACCATAATCTGGACAGGATAGTTGAATTTCTTTTTATCCGAGTTTGATAATTGGGTTTGTTTCGTTGCATAATGCGAAATTGTAACTTACTTGCAATATGTCATTGTAAGTTTGCTTGGACATACTTTAATTTTAGTGGCCTATTCCGCATTTTCCGGTAATGCGTCTACCAAGTTAACACTGCATGCGTCTATACATCTCTATAAACGCTAATTAGAATAGCTCGTCATTAAAAATTGGTTCCACACAATTGCGACAATGCTGTTGAGAGAAAGTCTTGAAGAAATTCTGCTTGTGAGGTGCCCACAAACCAAAGGGGTGAGACCCGCGTTGGAAGGTCAAAGGCATACAGAAGGGGTAGTGAAATTCTAAAATACTGTGAGCATCATCGTGTAGTATTTTAAAAACGTGGTGTCACAAGGATGTATCACACTATCAGCCGTATTGCTCTCCGTAATATTAAAGGCTGTTTCACAATTCAACCGCCAAAGCAGTATAGGCGGTGGACGTGTTGCAACCGTATTGGAAATTCTGTGACTTCATCACGCAAATTTACATTGAACGTTGAATGATCGCTTCATTTTCCAATAAAGTTTAGAGATTTGGTTGAATGTGAAAACCTGAAATTATAGTGTGCAATAAATACTTTAAAAATGACGGGATTTTAAGGCACATCTCAGCCTTATCGATATCCCGTTATGTTGGAGAGTTTATATATAGTATTACAGAGATGGTAGGTCTCCGATAACATCCACATCAATATCGGCCAATTGATGGCATGTCCCAATAACTTGCACACCTCTCAATGTAGCTGCAAGAGCATTTCCGAAGAAGTACCGCCAAATCTACACGCACACACTGGATGCATGCTTTCTTGGATCGATTTATTTATGTTGGTGGATGTGTCGATTTACCGAATCCCAAAAATAACCAATCTGTATGCTTACGAGGCCAATCAGTAGAAAATGAATATGATTTTTGGAAAAGTTGCCATCCACTTTCTAGTTCCTTAATACCCAAGTAACGAAGTCTGTTTGCTGAGTTTTCTGCCTGGGTTGATTGACAGTGTAGCAATGTAATTCATTATCTTTAATCTATTATTGTCTAAGTGCCTGAACTTTAGTTTAAATGGCATTGCAACCTCAAATCCAACATTTTGCTTGTCAAGAAGAATCTTTTCTAAATACAGCACCCTAGTTTTCTGACTGATCTACAAAATAGTTTTGTTGTGACACCCATTTGAAACAGACGCCTACGAGCATTTTCGGAAAAATGGAAAATGTCAATATCATATTCTCATTAAACACTATAAAACTATAATGCAAACCACACAAGGCTTGAAAAGAATTCTGCGGTCTCTTCGCCATCAGCTGGAACCATCCGCCACTGATCTACACAAAATCGGTGGGGTCGGACCAACACAAGTGACGCCGAACGATCTGGTGGGCCAATTGACCACAATTGAACCACACCAGAAATGGTCGATAAAATCCACGGTACGATATTGGACGATCAGCGAGTGAGGGTTCGCGAACTTGAGGAGGCTTCAGGCTTATCACATGGATCAGTGATTTCCATTTTCCATAAGTATTTGGATGCGACAAAGCTCTCCGCAAGATTAGTGAGCGTTTGTTCACAATTGACAACGAACGCACTCGTTTGATAACTTCCAAGGAGTGTTTGGCGATGTTCAATCCTGATTCGAATGACTTTTTGCGCCGTTTCGTAACTGTGCACGAAACATGGATTCATCACAATACACGCGAGACCAAGGAACAGTCGAGACAGTGGACTCCCCCTACTGAATCGAAGCCGGAGAAGGCTAAAGTGGGTCTGCCGGCCCACAAGGTCATGGGTACAGTGTCTTGGGATGCGCGGTATGTTTTTCACTTCGATTACCTTCAATAGTATAAAACGATCACCGGCGCTTTTTATGCAGAGCTGTTGGATCGATTTGATGCCGATTTGAAGTAAAGATGACCGCATATGGCGAGGAAAAATGTTATCTTCAATCAGGACAACGCACCGGCGCACAAGTCAGCAGTCGCAATGGCAAATTTGCGTGAGTTATGTTACGAATTGCTCTCTCATCCAGCATATTCTCTAGATTTAGTCCCTTGCGACTATTAAATATGAAGAAAAGGCTCGTGGTAGGATATTTGTGTCGATGAAAAACGACATTTTGAGGGCCTCGAGAAATCGTATCATTTGGGGGGCATCAAAAGATTGGAGATACGTTGGATGAGGTGGTGGCGACCTAAAAGGAGACTATGTTGAAAAGTGAAATGTTTTTGTTCCTAATGTCAGTTTGCAGGGCCTTATTGACCCCACCTCGTAAGCTGAAAAATTTCCAGAAGCCGAGCAAGATTTACCGATAGAGGTTCTATAAGAAAACAATCGCCAAGAAAGTATTGGGTGCAAAAGTAACATAATGAAAACGTTTTGGAGACAACGATTCCAATTCCGTTCCTTAAGTGGCTGCAAATGAAAATACAAGATTCACAGGCGTATCGAAGCAGCACTTCAAAAACAGGGTATGTTGACAGCAATTAAAAGAAACCAGACGAGCCACTCTAAGAAAACAATTCGAATAAGTGTCCAAAAAAAAGTTGGACAGATATAACATCGTGACCGCGCATACACAAAAGTGTTAAATAATAACACACACGCACACAAATGCGCTTGCGCATGGGTATGTGTGGGCATTGCATAATTGCGCTGATTACACGGTTGCATTGGGAATGAGTTCAAGAGGCAGAAGCACGTAATTTTGGCAATAATATGTGCAAATAGGCTTAACAGTCGGAAAGTCCTACAAACCGCACACAAAACCGAACTGGAACCACTTTTCATACGAGGCGCGTACACAGTTGGGCACACATTTCGTTTTCGGAAACTCATTGTGTATGCGCGAAGCGTAGCAGCAAGCGGACGCCAATGCACTCGCCGCGATTCAGTTGTGATTGATACGCATGCGCAATTGTACAATTATGCAAAACAAAAAATCGATAAAACTTCAATTGAAAACGAAATCGAAAAGTACACAATCGGTAAGTACATATATAGAAATTATATAGGTTTGCACAAAACCTCCGCTGTCGAGTATAAAAGCATTTTACGGGCCACACTCCAGCGTCAATCGAGTCCGAGCCGTGCATCGTGTGTTAAACGCTTTTTTCCGAAATAAAACGAAAATGAAATATTTGCTAATGTTCGCCTGTTTGCTGGCTGCCGCAGCGGCCAGGCCCGAGGCGCCGCAAGCACGCTACGGTCCTCCTCCACCAGCGCCACAGAAGGAATACGGTCCACCGCCCTCGCAACCACTGCCTTCGTATGGTCCACCTGCCCCATTCTACGGACCACCGCCATCCGCCGAGGCGCTTGTCACCAAAAACGTGTATGTGCATGTGCCACCAGAGGAGCCGGAATTCTACCCTCCATCTGCGCCCATACAGAACACTATACCGAAGAAGCATTACAAAATTATCTTCATCAAGGCTCCAAATCCACCAACGCCAATAAGACAAGTCCTGCCACCACCAGTACAGGACGAACACAAGACACTGGTGTATGTGCTTGTCAAGAAGCCCGAGGAACAACTGCCAGTAGTGCTGCCAGCGCCCGCACCAACCGAGCCCAGCAAACCGGAGGTCTACTTCATCAAGTATAAGCAACAGCAAAAACCTGCGCCGCAATACGGACCACCATCGGCGCCCGCTTCAGAGTATGGTCCGCCACCACAGGCGGAGAAGTTCTAAGGCCGCTAGTGGCTTAGATCAATTTACTGTTGTTTTGTAAATATGTACAAGTATGTTCTTCTAGTGTGTCATTCTGCTGTTAATAGTGCAATTAATCTGTTATCCTTATTGTTATGTTAATTATCCTTGATGAATTTATTGTCATTTGTTGCGTTATTACTCGGATGTTGTGTTATTATATTATATTATATGATAAATGAAAAAAATGTGTTGCACTGCAATTTATAAGTATTTGACTACATAAGGAGTAGCTGGGGTCTAATGCAATTTTTCATTGCTGATACGATGTTTGAAATTAACCAAAGAGCCATGGTACTTGGGGCCTTGAGTCCTTTTTGGTATAAATGACAGCTATCATGAAAGTCAATTCATTGTGAAATAATCTTACAAGGTTTCGAACTGACTAATTGGAGGACTCCCATAGATTCGAGGGCATGCTGATAAATTACTTCTAAATATATATATATTATAGTATAAAGAAGTTCAATCCTTCAGTTTATTAAATGCCAATTCCCAAGGCATTCTCCTATTTGTTTCGCGGATGGCTGCTCACAAATGCAAGTAATTCCGTAATGTTAAAAAATTAGTAATTTTGCAGTGTCTGATCGGTTGAATTTCATTTGGCGATTGTTCACCGCGGATGAGACCTGGATTCACCACTACACACCAACTACCAATTTCATTTAAAGCAATGAACAATACGTGGTGAACCAGCTCCGAGGATGGCGAAGAAGGTCCAGTCCACTGGATGGTTTCAGTCTCTTGGGATGTCAATGGTATTTAAAAAAAAAGAAAAGTATATAAAAGAAGAAACGATGAATGACGTTATTGATATGACTTCATACCACCAACGATGTCATAAGTACTGAGAAGGGCTATTTGGAGTATATCTGCCAACCTTGTACTTTGGAGCAAAAGCTGGAAAATTGTTAAAGGAGAATATGTAATATGTATATAAAAAGCTTTATAAATTCACAATACTTGCCTTCATTCTGATTCAAAGGGACAATGAGGGGATCATGAGGAGTTGAAAGAGTAAGTTTTTGATCCTGCTACCGATAACGAAGGCTCAAGCAACCGCAGCTTTGTGACTCTGCGCCTACTGTGGGGGGTTTGACAAGTCTCCTGGGGCGTGAACTCTTAGTGAGAAAGAGGCCCTGCTTGAGTTAGACTTGGCAGACTGATACGCACATTACCTTGGTGGAGGTGGCTGGCGCTACAAGTAGGAGAGACACTCGAAGGCTACTTCTGCGAAGGTTAGCTGCGCCCCCAAAGGGTGAGGCTGGCATAGTTCTTATCCAGGATCTAGTAGTAGTTCTTATATCAGTTCTCATAAGGAGACACGGAGACCTGGTCTGTGGTCTCAGGGCTACGGATACAATTGGTTGTATATCTCGAGTGTAGATCTTATATTCTTCTTCCACAATTACACTAGCACGGATTTGACGGTTGTCTGCATGGAGACTGGCATCAGATGCTACTGGCTACCATAATAGGATGCGATACCAGTGATCATCATGATATCTGAAGCAACACGGACATTAATAATCGTGGAGAGTTTTCATACGAGTACTTGCCCACTTGAACCCACTCTTTTATCTGCAGGGTATATGAAGAGGGAGTATGAATCTTGAACTTCAAATAGTGAGGAGATTGCAGATCTTCCTTTAGAGTCCCACTGTCGGGTTTTCTAGAATTCTATTCCACTAGTGGGTCCGCCGTCCTAGGAGAGTGCAGTCGAGATTAACTCATATATTATCACAAAACCTAAATGGAAGTGTGCCATTGATAGCTGAACATACAGGTGAGGGTAGTTTTCATACCGAAAGCCGGAAAAAGTTGCCATTCAAATCCAAGAGAATTCTGTTTATTAATTCTAGAAATACTAATAGATATTCACTTGAGGCTTACTTTAAATAGACAAAAACTGTCAGGATTTCAACATGCCTACTCTAAGGGTAATTCTGTAGGGATCTTTATGAAGTATTCGTTGCATTACAAGTACTATAGTGGCGTCAGGTCCAGTCACGTAGCGCATGGGTCCTTGCGTCTGCTTCGATATTATTACAAGCTACTTCAATGTCTGCCTGGTTATGAAAGGAAAACTCCCTGGTTACTTTTGCCAGATGGATTGATAGAATGCAATGAGCAGGATAATCAATTCATGGAAGAATATATACTATTTATGTTCTGGGCCAGGAGCGGGATACCGCAGTTTCCACGGTATAATCATTGTTTGGCAAATACGTATCATATGGCGATCGGCACATGCTGATCAGTGTTTGTACTTTGCAACGCCGCGTGTTATACTTTGGGTAGGAATTTTCGGTGTTTTGGTTATTTACATTTTGAATTATTTGCCACATTGCACATGTGGATGATTGCACACAAATGTAGAGGGCATTATTGCTTATTCATTTGATTTCGGCATAATTTGAATTCCATGGAAGTCCATTAACCCTCCGGCGGGTGAGAAGGTCCCTGGGGTCCCTTTTTCATTTTCAAACTGAAATTACTCCTTGATGGTCCATGGGAAGTATACCCGACCCCCACAAGTATTCCAAGGAAATATTATCTAGAATCGTTTAAAAAAATGTCAAAGCGATCCGACCAATAGTTTAGTTTCTATTGAGATTTAAATGTTTAGTACGGGAACGTGTGAAAAGGTCCGCTGGGACTAATCAGCAGCAAAACTGCGACTATTGATGATATTTGGCAAATGACCAGGCACGAGAGGTGAATCAAGGGCAGAATGTTGTTCTTCAACTTTCGGAGAGATATTTGAATACAGGCCGCACAATTTATGCCGACAATTTTTTCACAACTTTGGATTTGGAGCGTACTTTGATCAGAAAGAAAACCGCATATGTTGGAACAGTGCGCTCGAATAAGACATGTGTGCCTTGGGAATTCCAAAAAAATCATACGCGTCCTGTCAACAGCACATTGTTCGGCTTCAACGAAGGCGATATAGCACTATGTTCATATGTGCCCAAGAAGAACAAAGCGGTAATTTTGCTGTCGACACAACATTATACTTGCGGTGTGGACATGCAAACTGAAAAGAAGAAGCCGTTTGCTATTTTGGATTACAACGCCAACAAATCGGGCGTTGATACAATGGACCAGATGCTTGGCACATATACATGCAAGCGCTCAACAAACCGCTGGCCATTGGCCATGTTTTATAATATGGTGGACATTGCTGCATTAGCTGCATTTATTTCATACAACGAGATGAAGCCAATAAAAAGAAGTGACAGACGACGGTCATTCCTACTGATGCTGACAAAACAATTGGCACTACCAAACATAGAGGAACGAGCGCTGAACAACCGCATAACCGCATATCCAAGGATACGGAACGCAATGGAAGCATTTGATGTAAAGGTAAGAAAAAACAATTCTAATGTTCAAAAGCAGAATAACTACATAATTTTGTTCTTTTTAGATATTATCAAGACCGGCAGAAGGAGCTGC
Source organism: Clusia tigrina (assembly GCA_920105625.2). NCBI lineage: Eukaryota > Metazoa > Arthropoda > Insecta > Diptera > Clusiidae > Clusia > Clusia tigrina. The sequence goes on from OV050030.1 coordinate 50,994,568, forward strand.
ACCGTCGTTTGCGTCTAGAACGAACAGACCGTCATGTCGCCTATGCCGTTCTGAGTACGGACGGCAGCGGAAAGCAAGGGCCTATTGCCATTCCTGTAACAATCCAGTTTGTGCAGAGCATTCAACACTTATGCATCGATGCTACACCTGAACAGAAAATATGTTGGACGCGGGACAATCTACACAACAATAGTTGTTTAGGCTTTTTTCATATAAAACTCATAAAAAATTAATAATGTTATATCTAAAAAAAAATTTTTTTTCTAACATTCATTATACATGTATAATTAGTAAATAATAATAAATCAAAAAAATGTAAAAAAAATGCGTTTTCATACAAAATTCCATACAAATAGAAATGTACTTCGTATAAGGGCAACGGATGACTCAACCTTCGGAGGGTTAAACTTGGATATATATAAAGTTAAATATTTTATGTGTCCGTTAATACACATTTAAGCACATTCAGCCACATTTTAAAGGAAAACAATTAAAAATAAAATCAGAATATAATACCGATTTATCAGTTTGCTACCAGATGAGCATAAAGACCAGTTGGTGAGAACTATACAACTAATATTAAGGGTTGAAAAGGAGGGGAGAGTTCGTTCCATATGTATATGGGCTACATTTACACGACTGTCCATGGAGGCTAGAGAACGGAAAATGCGGATCACATATTTTCGCATGCTATTATTTGAATTTAAATGTGAGCAAGGAAAATGTATGCTATTATCCTATGTAGGTAGGTAGGGAAGTAAAGGGTTTTTCAAAAGAAACGCTACAAAAGTAAATCGATAGTGACAGCAAACGACGCCATATTTTTTCCCGTTCTTTTGACATTTCTCTTCAGTAAGGTTTGCCATTTCATCATGCAAAGATATACGAGCCAACAACGAGTCGAAATTATTAAAATTTACTACCGAAATTCGGAGTCAGTCGCCTCAACTTTAAGAGCGCTACGTCCAATTTATGATGAGGCTCATTTCTGGTTGAATGGCTTCGTCAATAAGCAAAATATGCGTTATTGATTAGACAGCAATCCACGGTTACGGTTACGGTTTGGTGCGGTTTATGGGCCGGCGGCGTCATTGGGCCGTACTTCTTCCGTGATGATCAAGACCGGCACATTACCGTGAATGCGAATCGCTATTTCATTATCATTCAATGATAACCGAATATTTTTGGCCCCAATTGGATAATATGGACTTGGAGGACATGTGGTTCCAACAGGACGGTGCCACAAGCCACACAGCGAATGCCACAATCAATTTACTGCAAACCAAGTTTGGTGAACGAGTTATCTCACGAAATGGCCCAGTCGATTGGCCGCCTCGGTCGTGCGATTTGACGCCGTTAGATTATTTCCTGTGGGGCTACGTTAAGTCTATGGTCTATGCCAACAAGCCAGCGACGATTGATGAACTTCGTACGAATATCGAACGTGAAATTGCAGCAGTATCGGCCGATTTATGCTTGAAAACCGTTGAAAATTGGGTTCAGCGTCTGGACTTCTGCAAGCGTGCCCGTGGTGGCCATGCAAAAGAAATCGAGTTCCATACATAATGGCATCGAACGTACTTTCACAGGAATAAAGAATTTCATGGATATCTAAAACCGGTTTTGTTTTATTTAAAAAAACTTTTGTAGCGCTCTTATTGAAAAACCCGATATAACGGTCGCTAGAAGGGCGCACTTAGCCCATAATTTATCCCATGTAATATCTCCCAAAGAGACCAGAAAATGATCAACCAGGAAAGTGCGCCTCCTTTTAGACAGCGGTGGACATGTGCATATCAGGTATTCAATGGACTCTTGCTCCTCCTCGTCCACGCAATTTCTGCAGACGTCGTTAGAGGCAATCCCTAGCCTACCACCATGAGTACCTAGGGGGCCAGTGTTCCGTTGGGACACTAACTACGGGACCTATACTTAGTCTATTTAGAGATAATAAATCTTTTGATGGCTTGACATTTATTTCTGGCCAGGTTTGTGTAGCTATTTTGCAGCCTGTAGTTTCAGACTAGCGCCTACCCGCTGTGCCCAAGGATATTGTATCAATTAAGAACTTACATGTGGCAGTGAATATCCAGGTTTGACCTATCCGGTTGAATCGGTATGGTAGTACCCCCTCGGGCAAGCACATCTACTTTACAGTTCCCTGGAATAGCTCTGTGGCAAGGAACCCTGCTCAGATGTAGCGAGTCTGCTTAGCTATCTCGTCTACAGATTTGCGGCAGCTCTTGATGGGTTTTGAGGTGATAATAGACGAATCCAGGGAGCGCAAAGCCGCTTGGCTGCCAGATAGAATGCAAATATCTTGTCCAGATATATTCCTCCTTTCTTAAGCCAAGACAGTGCTGCCTCTATAGCCAAGACCTGTGCCTGCAAAATTCTGCAGTGGTCGGGCAGCATAAAGGACATGTTAGTGTCCAAATCTTCTGAGAATACACCACCTCCCACCCTGCTCTGGAACTTCGATCCATCTGTGTAGATATGAATCCCTTTTACAGAAGGCGGGGTGTCGTCCTTCCATTCGTCCCTGGAGGGAATGGAGATGCTACATGTCCCATTGAAGGCATAAACTGGTGAGATTTAGTCGAAAAAGTCTGGAATACCCTCAAAACTTGTTAAGATAGACTCATAACCTTTGTTCCTGGAATCCCATTGATCCGTTGCTTTCAGTCTAATAGCAAAATTTGCAGCCATTTTCGCCAAAAGGCCCAACAAGCAGCAGATTAAGCATCACGTCCAAGGTTGCCGTTGGAGTCGTTCTGATGGCTCCACTATGTGGTTTTACTCAGGGCTGTTCACCAACCAAGCGCCCCATGAGAAAGGACTGGGCGTACCAAACCTCTGTATATCTAATAGGCTACCTTAGGTGTAACCCCCATTTTCCCCACAACTCTTTTGCAAGGGTACAGAGCTACTTGAGTCTTTCTAATGCACTTACATATATTAGACTTTCAGTTCAGTCTTCTATCCCGGATCAAACCCTGATATTTAGCTTCTTCAATAAGACTAATATCTACCCATTAGTTTTGGAGCAATAAATTGCAGAATTTTATACTTCCTAGGGAAGAGTACCAGCTTAGTCTCGGTTGGATTATCCCCAACCCACAGTCTGTAGCCCATTTGGGGAAAATGTTAAAGTCTCTCATTGCAGATATATATATACTTGCCCGAGATGCTAAGAGCAACATCGTCCGTACATGCAACCACTCTGCACCTCCCTGCAATATCCTAACGCAGAAGAAATTCTCCTAATCTCCTAATAAAAACAACACCACCACCAAACAGATTCAAGAATAATCGAAATTGAAAGTAGAAAATCGTCAGCAACAACATCCTTAATCCTCGAAAGAAGGAAAGAAATAAAAACATAATATTTTTCATTTGTTATTTATTTATATTTTTCTTAAGTTATAAAAAATAGAAAAGTTTAAAATAAAACCTTTCTTAAAAATAACAATATATATTTATATATATATATATATATATATATATATATATATATATATATATATATATATATATATATATATATATATATATATATTTATAAATATATATATATATATATATATATATATATATATATATATATATATATATATATATATTTATATGTATATACATATATTTATAAAATTCGTTAGCAACTTGTCCACAGAATATGGGCAGTGTACTATTACCTCCATGCCCACATTCAGCTCATATGGAACGAAAGATTGCAGTGTTAGTATAAGAACCCAACCAAAACTCTCACTATTAATGAATAACTCGAGAATATATAACTCGACTTCTGTAGTAGATTAATGAATAAGGTCTGCTATATGTGTACAACATTAGATGATGTATTTCGTGATATTAATGGGCGTAATACTTTATCAGCTATGCTCATAGAATTCATCAGCGACCTTCAAATATAAGGTTCATTTTTGTGTTATGTGTAAACAATGTCGCCATGGTTTCACTCGCACGTATGTATATGCAAGCGTATAAGGTATGCCGCAGGCGATATAACCCGACTTCAGCTTCCTTTTCTGGTTAAACCCTTTACTATTAAAAGTGCAAAAAGAGCTACCAGCAAACGAAATCCACAGCTTTAATTTTAGTAGTCTTCAAGCTTCAATAAAGACTTTAATTCAGTCAGTAAATAGTTTTACAACCAACATGACCTGCATGATGCAGGAAATGTTGAAAATGCAATCTACACTGATGCAGGCGGTATTAAACAAACCATGAACCTAAAAATCTGTTTCTGGAACGCAAACGGCATCTGCCAACATAAAAGCGAACTGGAATATTTCCTATTGGATAAACAAATTGACGTAATGCTGATCTCTGAGACACATTTGACGTCTAGAAGCTTCTTTAAAATAAATGGATACACTTTATACGATACCAAGGACCCCCGAGGAAGAGCTAGTGGTGGCTCGGCAATACTTGTAAAGTCGCGACTCAAACACTATTCTCTGGGAGACACTCGTGAGGATTACCTTCAGGTAACAAATATTTGCGTCGAAAATTTCCACCAGGACTTGATGATTTCATCGATTTATTCTCCTCCCAGATTTTCAATCACAGAAAGTCAATACAGTAAATTTTATAAATCAATAGGACCACGTTTTCTGGCAGCTGGTGATTACAACGCTAAGCATACTTTCTGGGGATCACGGCTAATCACCCCGAAGGGACGTGTTCTGTTTGATACAATTTCTAAAATGGGGTTAAAAGTAATTTCATGCGGACAACCAACCTACCGGCTTTCAGATCGAAAAAAGACTCCAGATGTTATTGATTTTGGAGTGGTAAAGGGCGTTCCCAGCGAAATGTTTCTAGTTGAGGCCTCACTAGAATTATATTCAGATCATTCTCCAACTATTGTTACCATACGGAACCCCCGAGAAACTGGTGAGTTGGCGACGACAGTTACACAGGTTAACTGGTTGAAATACAAGAAATACCTCAGTGCCCATTTCACGGATAGCATGCTGTTAAGAACGCTTGCAGACATAGATGGCTCTATTAGAAAGCTAGATGTAATCCTCAAGCAAGCTGTTGAACATGCTACTTCTACCAATCGGCAGTTAAAAATTAGGCTCAAAGAATGTACCAATCGGCTTAGAAAATTATTAGAATATAAAAAATCAGCATCTCTGCAGAAATTTCTCAAAGATCTCAATGCAACGCCACAAACAGATTATTCGGTATGGCGAGCAACTAGAGGACTTAAAAAAGCTGAGATATGTAAGCCTCCCCTACGAACTTTGGGCGGAGCTTGGGCAAGAACTGATACTGAAAAGGGAATCTTTTTGTAAACCATTTGAAACCCGTTTTCACTCCAAACATATCTGCTGATATAGTTGAGCTGCCAACAGTGGTCGCGGAAGCAGCGATTCCACTGAGATTTAATATGCTGGCTTAAACTCGAGGAAAGCCTCAGGTAATGACAAAATCAGTAATAAGATGCTTTTACAACTGCCCCGTATAGTAAGAAAAATAATTCTTTTCATTTTTAATGCTATTTTACGCCTCCAACAGTATCCTACTGAATGGAAGGTTTCGTTGATTACCATGATACCTAAGCCCGGAAAAGGCCATACGAAAGCAGAATCTTATAGACCTATTAGCCTATTATCTAACATGTCAAAACTATTTGAAAAACTACTTATGAGCAAGCTGACCCCCATACTAAATGAGAATGGATCCATTCCAGATCATCATTGGATTCAGAAGAAAACATAGCACTATTGAACAAACACATAGACTTGTAAACGTAGTTAGAAAAACGTTCGAAGAAAAGAAATATTGTTCTGCCCTCTTCATTGACGTTTCCCAGGCTTTTGATAAAGTATGGCATGAAGGTTTGATTTTGAAATTAAAGCAAAACTTACCCGCAAACACTCATAAGCTATTTAAAAACTATTTAACTGGACGAAAATTTATCATCAAAGAAGGTAATTTTCTGAGCACACCTCAACCGATTCAAGCCGGTGTTCCCCAAGGCAGCATTTTGGGTCCTATCTTATATTTGATATACGCCTCTGATATGCCAATAAGCAATAATATCCACGTATCAACATTCGCTGATGATATAGCTTTCCTAAGCGTTCACGAAAACCCTCAAGAAGCATCCCGCAAATTACAAGAATATCACAGTTGGAAAAATGGCTACAACAATGGAGGATAAAGGTGAACGAACAAAAATGTGTACATATTACATTTACATTCCGCAGGGAAACATGCCCGCCTATCCATATCAACACCCAGACTATACCGCAAGACAGCGAGGTTAAATACCTCGGTATTCATCTTGATCGTCGATTAACATGAAAAACCCACATAGAAGCAAAGTTGATCCAAATGAAACTAAAAACAGTTCAAATTAACTGGCTTATTGGGAGAAATTCGACACTAAGCCTAGACTGTAAACTTCTACTATACGACTCGATTCTAAAACCAATATGGTGCCACGGGATTCAGCTATGGGGTACTGCCTCAGCGTCAAATATAGAGAAAATTCAAAGGCGACAAAATAAAGTCCTACGAATGATTACAGCCGCTCCGTGGTATATAAAAAATTCGTGCATTCACAAAGATCTAAACGTCCCGATGGTAAAAAATGTGTTTTCAAAACATGTGACAACGTATAGAAAGCAGCTTGAGTTCCACCCAAATCCACTGGCCCGCAATATTCTAAATTATAGAGGTCACACTCGGCTGTGAAGGAGGGACACCCTTGCTCTCAGCCGATTAGGTGAGACGTGAAATACATCCACAGAAGCAATAGTTGAAACTATGTTTTTTCGTCTAGCATTGGCTGGACTTAATAATAAGCAGTTTTAGAGTTAAGATTTGATTACTTATTGTTAGTCCAATTTATATTGAAGATACAATAAATAATAAATAAGAAGAAAAAAATAAGTTTATGATAATCCTCTTTTACTCTACGGTGTTTTGGTGTGGTGGACTGCTCTTAAGAAGAAAACCTGCTGAATACTTTTGAAAGGAGTCCAAAGACTTGCGGCATTGTGACTGGCGGGAGCCTTAAGGATTACACAAACGGCTGACCCTATCACTATTCACAATCTTCCCTCAATCGACCTCTTTGCGGAAAGCCTTCCAGCAAAATCTGCGGGAAGGTTGTTGGCTACGAAACAATTCTCTCTCCGATCCTTCGGTCACAGCTCTGTGGGCCGAATTCTCACGGTCAACACAGACTATGTGACTCCTTGTCTCAGCCTGCGAAAACAAATAAAGACAACTATTGAGAAAGAGGGAAAGTGTAGAGGCATGAATGCTAAATGAGAAAAACCGTCAATCTGTTCACGGACGAATCGAAAATGGAGGAGGGTTTTGGGCCAGGTATCCAATGAACCGAAATAGATATCAAACAGCCGTTCAGATTACCTAATTACAGCAGCATTTTTCAAGCGTGAGTTTTCGCCTGCCGCAGAAACTATTAACTCCACAAGAAACTTCTATAGATAGGCAGGAGCATCTACTATTTCTATGTCCCGTAATATCGAAAATGCGCCCCTTGGTTTCAAGGACCAGAAGAGGTCGCACAATTAGGGACAGTTTCGCTCGTAATATTTGCTAAGATCGTATTTCTGTTTATCGATTTATACTACAGCTCTTAATCGGACATACATCTGGCACCGCAAAGGACCTTGCAGGTCTATGTGTGAGCTTCACGGCTAGTCAAATTAACCTACCTAGCCTCAGCTATGGTAATCTTCACCGAGTCATTTTAAGAGGTACACACAAATTTAAATTACCTTTAGTAAGGACTTCTTCTTCTTATTACTATCTGCATTCATCACCACACCAAACTTTTAAACGCTCCATATCACGCCGCAGTTTGTCGTAGCATCAACGCCTCCCCAACCTCCCCAATCAAATGCGTTTCAGCAGAAGCTGAACTACCTTCAATCAAACAAAGGGTGACGGAAACTACATGGAAACTTATCCCTAAGCGCCTCAACACTACCAGCCAAATACTTCACAAGGAAACAAAAATCTACAATACGCTGTTGCATTGCTTTCTGCCACGTGATTGATATTAAACCTTCATCAATTTGTAAGAACATAAGCGCACAACCACCATGGCTACTAAATTATTCATCTTTCAATACCAGCCTACAGACACAAAATAAAAATATTAGTAATCCTCCCACATTCCAACGGCTATTCCACGAACAAACCGACGACTCTAAACTTAATAACAGGACAATGCTTTACACAGATGCCTGAAAAACAAACACCAGTACAACATTTGCTGTGGTGCAACAAGACGACTCCCCAATCACAACAGGATGGCTTCCTCAATTTGTTTCTGTATTTTCGGCTGAGGCACAACGTAGTAAGCAAATCTGCCATTTGCACCAGCCGCATGTGCAGCATAGATGCTGTTCAGTCACACTGAACAGATCAAAAATTGCACTTAATGTTTATTTTTTATCAGTACACCGAAAATGCACCATTGACAAAAACCAGCACACGCAAAACCAAAATTTCATATTATCAAGGCCAACACTTGCTTGTTGAACTCATTTCCCTTCAAAGTAGCTGCCGAGTGCATTGACTTAGGCGATCATATTTCACTTGGTTGCAATGTGTGCTAAATTATGTATGGGAACGATATAATGATGTTGGCTCGTGTTTGATTATTGACAACGTTGCAGTTTTGTCCGTCACTTTATTGTTAATTATATTTTAACCAATCTGCATAAAATTGATATAAATAATTGTACAAATCCAATAAAGAATCAGAATCACCTTAACTGCCTAAGTGTTCTCTATTACAGTTATACGGTTTCAAGTGACCTATAACATTTCAACAAGTTCTTGATTTATGTACCAAGGAGCTGAGTTCAACATTTGGTGACGCGCTTGGTTCAGGACCAGACAAATACCAATCAAGGAAGTCTTCAGGCGGTTCATCCAAGGCAGAAGGCACAATTGCAAGCACTTTGCGTAAACAGCACGCATTTATGATGTCACTACAACGACTTCTTTCTGGAATCTCAACAATCGCTGAGGACCAATCACGCCAATTCTTTGAAGAAAACATTGCGCGACATAAGAGATTGTGGAATGAAATTGAAACCACAAACTTCAAAGTATGGGAAGAGTCCCCAGCACCGGAAGAGGAGGGCTACGATTTCAATGCCTATCTCGAGATGGAACACCAGGTGCATTGCCGGCTAATAGAGCTTTCCACAAAATCAGGAAAAAGGGAACTTCCAGAAGGAAGGCTTGTTGCTCAACTACAAGCCTTCCGGTTACCACAAATCACCATACCCAAATTTGATGGTGATTACTTAAAATGGAACCAATTCTACGACATATTTACAGAAATGTTTCATAAATCGCCAATTTCACCAGTTCAAAAAATGTGGTACCTGAAGGCCAATTTGGTGGGAGAAGCTGAGCGGGTAATCAGGCATCTCACATTGACTCAGTACAACTATGAAACAGCATGGAAATTGCTCCAGGAGAGGTACAACCACAAGAGAGTGCTAACTTTCACCTTGATTCAGCGAATACTAGGACATCCAAGTCTCTCATCTGACACAGCATCGTCGACAACTATAAAAAATCTCCACGATGCTGTAACCTAGGCGTATCTACGTTATCTTGGGATCCATTGCTGCTACATCTTCTAATAAAAAAACTAGATCGCCAAAGCCATATATTATATGAGCAATCATTGGAAAGTCCTAAGCAGCTACAAACTATTGATGATTTCCTGCACTTCCTCGAGAACCGGTTTCAATCTTTAGAAGCTCTCGGGGGGAGGGAAAGACAAAACGCATCAAGAGCTATAGCATCGGTAGCAACAGCTTCCACTTGCAGCTATTGCTCGGGCAAGGACCACCCCCTGTACTATTGCAAGGGATTCCTGCAATTATCTGCGGTAAATCGATTGAATTGAGCTAAAAAACAAAGGCTCTGTTTCAATTGTCTTAAAAATGATCATACTTTACGAGACTGCACATCTTGGAGCTGCACCAAGTGTAACAAAAAGCACAATTCATTGTTACACTTGGAATCGAAGGATCCAGAGCCAACAAATAACCAACAAATAGCAAGATCAAATCAACAATCCAGTACAGAAACTAAGTTGACTGCAACCAATTCTTCGGTAACATTAGCTGCAGCTAACACCTTGCCGGCCTGCCAGGCATTGGTCAAAGAGTGAAGACTGCAACTCAACGGGTCAACGTGAAACTACAATCAAGAACAGGCCATTTCGAAACCAGACTAGAGGCTTTTGTACTACAAACAATCATTCCAGCTCAACCAGCTCAACAAACAGACATCATGGTCGATTCCTGAAAACATACAATTAGCTGACCCGGAATTTAACCAACCAGGAAAAATCGATGTTCTCCTGGGTGCTGAGTTCTACTTCAGCTTAATGGCAACGGGCTAAATCCAACTATCCACTGATCTACCAGTGCTACAAAATACTTCACTGGGCTGGATCGTAGGTGGAAACAGCAAGGGTGGGTCGACAAGCACGGCAGCTTGCGCGGTTTACAGTGAGGACGAAGTATCAATCAACGAATTGATAATGCAATTTTGGAAGCTTGATGACGCCAGGGAAGCAAATGATAGTCTGACGATCGCAGAAAGGCAATGCGAAACTCATTTCATACAAACCGTACGTAAAAACACAGAAGGCAGATACATAGTAAGGCTACCATTTTCCGAAGATCCAAGCACCTTGGGAGAGTCAAAAAATCTTACATATAAAAGATTCCTGGCAATAGAACGACGTATGGAAAGGAACCCTCCATTAAAGGCACAATACGCCGAATTCATGAGGCAATATGAAAAGTTAGGACACATGAGCGAAATCAACCCCGAAAACATTTTACACCCGCATTACTTCATTCCTCATCATAGCGTGCTTAAGCCAGAAAGCACTACGACAAAGCTGAGGGTTGTGTTTGATGCATCAGCTAAAACTGCGTCTGGACTAGCCCTAAATGACATAATGTACACTGGCCCAACGGTTCAAAGTGATTTATTCTCAATACTGTTGCGCTTCCGACTACCAAAATTTGTCTTCACAACAGACATCGAAAAGATGTACCGACAAATCCTAGTCGACCCAGCCGATAGAATGAGTTGATCATATGGAGAGAAAATGAGAACAAACCCATAAGGTACTATCAGCTTAATTCAATAACTTATGGAACATCGTCAGCACCATATTTGGCCACAAAGTGCCTACAACAGTTAGCAGAGAAGAACATCAGAAGGTTCCCACTAGGCGCACAAATATTACATGACGATTTCTATGTCGATGATGGCGTGAGTGGCTCAGACAGCCTATCCACGGCTATCGAAATGCAGAAACAATTGACAACACTACTCCACGGTTCAGGATTCAAACTACGGAAATGGTGCGCCAATCATCCTCAGCTGCTAGATAGTATATCTCCAGAGGATCAGGAAGTTAATCTTGACTTTGAAAACTCCTCGACCAAGACATTAGGACTAACCTGGATGCCAAAATCTGATCTATTCTGTATAAAGGCGGAGTTACCTGATAAAACAACAATAACAAAACGCACTATAATATCAGACATAGCAAGAATATTTGATCCATTAGGTCTCGTAGGTCCAGTGGTCATCACGGCAAAAATATTTATCCAACAACTATGGCAACTGCAGATATCTTGGGATGAACATCTACCAGCAGAAATGCAGACAAAAGGAAAGTAGTCCATTCCGTAGAAACTTAAAGGAATTAAGTATTAATTTAATATTCACCATAAGCTCATAGAAACATTCCCAGCAACCAAATTACTTTATGCAAAAAACTTTGTAATTGATGTAATTGATCAGGTTGAACAAAAAGAAATTATTGTAACTGAACATAACAGAGCCCATAGGGCTTACCAAGAAAATATCAAGCAAATATTAAATGACTATCTTTTCCCAAAAATTAGTAAACTTGCGAAGGAAGTTACACTTAACTGCAAAATATGCTCGACATCAAAATATAATAGACATCCAGTAAAACATCCAATTGCAGAAACTCCAATTCCTACTGATCTCGGTGAAATTCTGCACATCGACATTTATTCCACAGATTCTAAGCATTATTTAACCTGTATTGATAAATTTTCCAAGTTTGCAATGGTGCAACAAACCGAATCACGAACCATCACCGATGTTTTTTTTTTTTTTTTTTTTTTTTTTTTTTTTTTTTATTACAAGAATTTATTATTTATTGAATTTGCTTAAATTAAGCCTAACAATAAGTATATCAAATCTTAAAACTAGTCACTAAAAAATAATTTTAACCCAAATTGTATTTGGCCATCAAAATTTCGGTTCTGCTTCGCTCTTCAAAAGGCCGGAAGGTCTCTTCTCTGCAGGCGGGATCGGCTTATCGGTTTTGCGAGGGATTTAGCTAGTGGATTCGGGTGATTTTTCAGTTTTGCTATGTATATCTGCTTTCTAGCATTTATTTCTGTTATAACTGTTGGTATTTTCAGGTCTTTGTGAATATTTTCGTTACGCATGTACCATGGAGCACCTGTTATTAACCTAAGTATCTTCGACTGAAACCTTTGAATTATGGCAATGTTAGAAGCGGATGCATTACCCCACAGTTGAATCCCGTACAACCATATCGGCTTAATAACTGCATTGTATAGGAGGCTTTTGTATTCTAGGCTTAAGGTAGATTTGTGGTTTATTAGCCATTGCAGCTTGGCGACCTTCAACTTCATATTTAAAATTTTAGTTGAAATGTGCGTACGCCAAGTTAAGCGCCTGTCTAAATGAATGCTGAGATAGGTGACTTCATTAGCTTGTGGAATCTCAATATTATTGAGCCGAATGGCTGGACACGTACCAGGCCTCAAAGAGAATGTTACGTTTTTGCTTTTTTGCTCATTGACTTTTATACGCCACATTCCTAACCATTCTTCTACCCTAACTAAGTGCTCTTGTAGAGCTCTCGACGCCTTTATCGGACATTTATTGCAACTGAGTATGGCGGTATCATCCGCAAATGTTGAAATTAGCGTGCTTTCACTTATAGGAGTATCAGATGTGAATATTACATATAATGTAGGGCCTAGAACGCTACCTTGGGGCACACCGGCTAAAATTGGAAAATCTTCGGAAATGAAATGAAAACTCTTGTAAATAAAAAATGAGTTTGTTAAAAATATGTTTATGGAACGCAAACGGTGTTAACCAGCATAAACTAGCCCTTAATAAGTTTCTACATGACCACGAAATTGATGTTATGCTTTTGTCTGAAACACATCTCACAAACAAATACAACTTTCATCTCCCAGGCTTCAAATTTTATAACACAAATCATCCTGATGGTAAGGCACATGGCGGTACGGCTATTCTAATCAGAAATCGGCTTAAGCATCATCTTATGCAATCGCATTCGATGCAATGGATGCAAGCTACATCAGTATCTATTAAAAATCGTGGCAAAGACCTGACGCTTTCAGCTATATACTGCCCACCCCGTTTTACTGTAACAGAAACTCAATTTAAAGAACTTTTTGATTCCCTTGGTGATAGATTTCTAGCTGGCGGTGATTATAATGCGAAACATAAACACTGGGGCTCTCGCCTAATTAATCCAAAAGGCCGACAATTGTACAATGCAATAACTAACAGACATAGTAAATACGATTTTGTCTCACCAGGACAGCCCACTTATTGGCCAACAGACCCAAAGAAAATTCCTGATCTTATTGATTTTGCTATTTCTAAAAATATAGATAGGTCTTTAGTATCAGCGGAAACCTGTGTCGATCTGTCCTCTGATCACTCGCCTGTAATAATCAACCTTTATGAACAACCAGAATATACAAGCCCACAGTTTTGCCTAGGGACCAACCAAACCGATTGGTTAAAATACAAAAAGTATATTAGTAGTCATATCTCTACAAGAGTTGAGGTAAAACATGCAGATGATATAGATAATAATATTGATATTTTCAACTCCATGCTAGCGGCTGCAGCCGTAGTGGCAACGCCAAAAAATACTTCTAGAAAGTGCAAGTATGCCTGTACAAATAGCCAAATTGAAAAACTTGTAGCACAGAAACGACGGCTGCGCCGAGAATGGCAGAAACATCGCTCACCCATCTCTAAATACAATCTTAAAGCAGCCGAAAGGGCGCTTAATGATGCTCTTACAAAGGAGGAAGATAAAAACCTAAAAGAGTACCTGAAGAAGGTAACCCCAAATTCTACCGAAAGGTATTCCCTTTGGAAGGCATCTAAAAACTTTAAGCCTCCAATGGAAGGTGTAAAACCTATAAGAAACCCGAACGGCGCGTGGGCTCAAAGCGATCAAGAAAAAGCACTCTGCTTTGCACAACATCTATGCAACGTGTTCCAGCCGAATATGGCTACAAACTCCTTTGCACTGCCTGCCTTACCTTGCAGTACTGAGATTGCTCAGCCTATTAAAATTTCCCTTCCAGAAATAACCAAACAAATTAAACAACTGAATCCAAAAAAATCACCTGGATTCGATAATATTACCCCGAAAATGCTAAAACAGTTACCAGATTCTGCATCAGCATTTCTCTGTAAGCTTTTTAACGCTATCTTGGGCATCGGTTACTATCCGAATGCATGGAAGAAGTCTCAGATATGTATGATAGCTAAACCTGGAAAAGACGCAACGCTACCGTCATCATATAGACCTATCAGCCTGTTGCCTTGCCTTTCCAAATTGTTTGAGAAACTACTATTAAAGAAACTATCTGCTTTTCTTCATGAACATAGCGTAATACCGCAACACCAATTCGGTTTTCGCGAAAAGCACAGCACTATTGAGCAAGTCAATCGAATTTCAAATGAAATAAGAAAAGCATTTGAACTCGGGGAGTTTTGCTCTGCAATATTCCTTGACGTGGCTCAAGCATTTGATAAGGTATGGCATCAAGGACTGATGTTCAAAATCAAAAAGTTTCTTCCAAAAAGCTATCATAAAATTCTTGAGTCTTATTTATCCAATAGACGTTTCAGGGTAAAAGTAAACGAATTCATTTCCGAAGATCACCGATGTTAAACCGAAATTGCTTCAAATTCTGAATTTTTTTCCCAAGACAAAAATCATTTATTGCGATAACGAGCGTTCATTTAATTCAAATACAATAAAATCAATGCTTTCTAACTATTTTGATATTGAGGTTGCAAATTCTCCACCACTCCATAGCACATCCAATGGACAAGTGGAGCGATTTCATAGTACTTTGGCAGAGATAGCTCGATGCTTAAAAGCTGAAAAACAAATTGAAGACACTACTGAATTGATTCTTCTAGCTACAATAGAATATAACAAAACAATACATTCTGTTACCAATAAAACTCCGCTTAGCATTTTTCATTCCACAACTCCATTCCACTGTAATGCAGTGACAGATCACTTAAAAAGAGCTCAGCGGCATATGCTTCACCATCATAATGGGGAAAGATCCCCAAATTCATATATCGTAGGTGACAAGGTTCTTGTCAGATCAAATAAAAGGTTAGGCAACAAATTAACACCACTATATTCAGAACAAATTGTGGAAAAAGATATGGGCACGACTGTCCTTATTAAGGTGAGGGTGGTCCATAAGGACAATCTCAGGAATAGTAAACATGATTCATAACTGGTACATTTGTTTCTAGGTTGATGTTAACTCTGATCATCTTTGGCACACTCGCAACTGCTGAAATAATTCACTACACTCATTCGGACTATATCTCAATTTCCGATGGCGAAATCGTACTATGGGAAACTTATGGTCATCTAAAACACGTAATAAATCTTACCGAGTACTCCTTTCTAACAGAAGAATCAAGGAAATTTTCAGGCATTTTTACATCGCCAATGACAAAACTAGTGGAAGCTGACTTTAACCATATTCAAAATTTGCTAAAAATAATAAACATTCGACAGAGAAAGACTCGAAGCATAAATTTCATAGGAACAGCACTCAAAGTAATAGCCGGGACACCAGACTTTGATGATTTCCAGAAAATAACCGTAAAAACAGAGGAGTTAATAGACGCAAACAAACAGCAGGTTCAAATAAATTCCCATTTGCAAGAACAGATTTATAATATAACAAATGTAGTTAATAGAATTATAAAAGAAACAAAAAAAGAAAAAATTGATACCGGACATCTTTTTGAAATGCTTGTTGCACGCATAGAGCCATAATTACTCAATTGGATAACATTGTTCTCTCAATCACTCTGGCAAATATAGGTATTTTGAATCCTCTATTGCTTGACCACTATGAAATAGATTCATTAATAGAAAATGAGCACCTCACAAACATAACAATTTCCGATTTAATGTTAGTTTCTAAGTTTAAAGTGTTACAAAATAATGATTTAATAATTTTTCTTATTGAGTATCTTAAGCCAAAATTAGTGTGTAAGAAACTACTTATCTTCCCGGTGGCGCATAATAAATCGATGCTATTTTTGGAAGAGAATTCAGTGGCTTTTTGCGGAAAAACCTCATATTCAATTAATGACTGTGCTGGAACTGCAAAGCAGTTCTGTAAGCGGTCATCAAAAACTGGCTGCTTACAACAATTAACGTCCGGCTTCAAAGCTCAATGTAAAACAACATTCAGCCATTTGCTCCCCATCAACGAAGTTAATGACGGCCTAGTCATTGTTAACGACGTACCTTTGTCAGTAAAAGAAGAGAACCGAACCACCAATCTTTCTCAAGGCACTTATGTTGTAACATTCAGCAATAAAATAAGCCTAAATGGGTCTGAATATTTCAACGAAAATGCTTCGCCCATGAGAAAAGCTGAAACACCGCTAAATGTAAAAATAGATTTAAGCGGATACAAGGACTTGATCAGCTTGTCATACTTACAACATCACAGTACACAGAATAGGCAGCTCATCAAAAGCCTATACGCAAATCTTGAAACACGATCAACTATGACAGTAAGTAGTATTGTTATCATTGTCAGTGTTGGCGGAATTGTTTACGCAATTTTTTGGAAACTTAAGCAAAAACGAAAGGACCAGTCCGAAAAAGTGCTGAAAATGGCTATAAACAGAGCATTGGGTGGGACCGAGGACGGCCCTCACTTGGCGGGGGAGGAGTTATCGTCAGCTTAGTTATCGTCAGCTTCCCAGCGATTCCCATAAATCATGGGAACACAAATGTGCTGACGCTGAAAAATGAACTAAGTACTGCAACAGCACCCACGCAAAAGATGGATAAACATAAACATCGAACAGCGCAAAAGATGGATAAACACAAGCATCGAACAGCGCAGTCGGTATAACTAAGTTAGAAGTAAGATTTTTGGTATGTTAAAGTTTAGTTTAAGTTTGAGTTTCAATAAAGAAAGAAGTAATTTATATTTACTATAGCATCTGTTGAACTCAGCTCCTTGGTACATAAATCAAGAACTTGTTGAAATGTTATAGGTCACTTGAAACCGTATAACTGTAATAGAGAACACTTAGGCAGTTAAGGTGATTCTGATTCTTTATTGGATTTGTACAATTATTTATATCAATTTTATGCAGATTGGTTAAAATATAATTAACAATAAAGTGACGGACAAAACTGCACCGTTGTCAATAATCAAACACGAGCCAACATCATTATATCGTTCCCATACATAATTTAGCACACATTGCAACCAAGTGAAATATGATCGCCTAAGTCAATGCACTCGGCAGCTACTTTGAAGGGAAATGAGTTCAACAAGCAAGTGTTGGCCTTGATAATATGAAATTTTGGTTTTGCGTGTGCTGGTTTTTGTCAATGGTGCATTTTCGGTGTACTGATAAAAAATAAACATTAAGTGCAATTTTTGATCTGTTCAGTGTGACTGAATATTCTGCCGGGCGTTGAGTATTTGCTCAATTTTGGATTATATGTGAACAGTGAAAGATGATTCATTTGTGTGCTGTCGCTGACGTGGCTGAGGTGTGGGGATAGTCGGAGCAATGCGCTTACATTTTAATTTCAGTATTATGATGAGAAGGAACGTGGAAATGATGAGTGCGGAGTAGCTTACCGCATGATGATGCTGGCTGTTGGACTGTATTAAATTTGGTAGATTGGTGAAGCCTTCACTTGCCAGTTGGTTTTGGAGTATGGTGAGTTGTTCCAATTTGGTGTCAAATTTGGTGTATATTGTATTGAAAATCCGTTTTATTTCCTCAGATGTATTGATGTTTTGGATGACCGTGAATCTGGCGAATGAAGTATGTATGGTGCTAGACGAGGTATGGAAGCCTTGAATGGTGACTAGGTTTCCCTTAAGTACACAGTTAGGCTTTATTATTAATATGCCGGATCCTGATAGTATTAATTGCGTCAGATTTGTGCCACAGACTGCTGATATTTCATAGTCTGACGTAGTTGAAAATATCCATTGATTTCTGTGATGCATTTGTATCCATGCCAGGGTTCATTGAAGTTGTATCAGTCTGCATTGCGTAGTATTCTTGTCGTTGAACATGTGAATTTCGCAGGAATGCATATATGATTCCTTTCCAAATATGGGTTTCTTGTTATCGCAGATGTAGGTGTCTTCCTTCTAAGGATTTAAAACATGCTCTCAGATTGTTTGCACTCAGTGGAATGTACTCATCTCGATGAGTATTTACTGCTAAGAATTGTGCATCGGTTGCAATAGTGATCATAGTTTTGTTTTTGACCATAGGAATTGGGATGAGATTAAAAAGATCAAATATTATCTTGTTCTATGGGCAGAAGTCGTGATGGAGGAAGATGGGCCTTAATAATGTTGATTTCATTATTCAGTTGTTGAGGCGGGATTAGTAACGGACTGATTTTTCCATGGTGGGTGTCAGTGAGTACACTTATTACTTTTGCCTGTACCCGCTGTAAATTGATTGCCATCAGTGTTAATTGGTTTGAAAGTGGTGCAAAGAGTTGGGAGAATTTGATTTGTTCTCCTTCAATTTCCATTTGTTTCCTCATTGAGTTCATCTTCTGCTGCAGATCTACGATATTTGATTTTGTTGTGAGCGCATTGTGTTTGATGACATTTATGGTGGAATCAATGATAGAGGTTTGGTTTTTAAGAAGCCTTACAGTGTGAGCTTCGTCTGACTTAACGTTGTTGATTATTTCCGACATCTGTTCCGCATAGTCAGAGTCCAGAACACCGAAAAAGGTACGAGCGACATTTCCAACGATATTAAGGGCTGCTCTCCTTTGACGACTAGTCGAGAGCAGAGCCCTGTCCTGAGTAAGCTCCTTTGTTGTGTCGTCAAAATTCTTAATCAGGACGTCACAGGCAGTATCTTGTTGTAGTCTTGAGCACAGACGTTGAAGGGTCGCTACCCCAGACGAGAATATTTTCATTTCTTCCCAGAATGGATTCAAATCGTAGTAGACCACCAATTTCCATTCTGCTGTGACAATCCTTGTTATGCCAATTCCTTCAAAGTATATTCCAGGATTTATACCAAAATTTTGAACCTGAATAGAATTGCCCAGTACTGCAGGAAGTAACAGTAGGGATAGAAGGAATGTTACGAGAATGGTATTGTTAGTTGGTTTCCGTCGCTTTCTGGGTATGTCATTTAAATTATCCTCAGAAGTTAATGATAACTCTTGTTGCTCAGGCTGCGCATCTTGTGATGAATCTCGATTTATGTCTGGGCTTTCAGAAACTTTCTCACTAAACAGTGGTGCAAGTCTGTGAATCGGATGTTTCCACACACCTGTTGATGTTTTTACGTCTACCACTCGTACCATTCCGCCGTTTCCCTTGTAGACTCGTTGTATTCTTCCAAGTGGCCATTGTAAGGTGGGCACATTGTCTTCCTTGATAATAACCATTTGTCCTTTGCGGATATTCTGTGATTGGTCCTTCCACTTATGTTTTTGCTGTAGTTGATTGAGGTATTCACGGGACCAATGATACCAGAATTCATGCTTGAGTTGCGTCACGAATTTCCATCTTGTTGGCGTGGAAATCTTGAAACTTGGCGTGCTTCTGTCTATTTGTGCAGTCAATGGTTCTCCAATAAGAAAATGTCCGGGTGTTAATGCTGTTAAATCGTGTGGATCTGTTGATATTGGAGTTAACGATCGAGAGTTAAGGATAGCCTCTATTTCGATGACAAGGGTTTCAAGCTCTTCATACGTGAGCGAGGCTGTTGAAACGCTTCGAAGCAACAGATGTTTCGTTGATTTGACTGCAGCCTCCCATAAGCCTCCAAAGTGTGGAGCTCTAGGGGGTATGAATTTGAAATTTATTCCACGATCACTGCAAGTTTGAATGATTTGCTCCCGAGAGTCGTTGGCAAAAATGGAGTCGTTCAGCTCTTCTAGTTTATTTTTAGCTCCGACAAAATTGGTTGCATTGTCCGAGTATATGGTATCACATCGACCGCGAAGCGACGTAAAACGTTTTAGTGATCCAATGAAGGCTTCGGTAGTTAAATCGTTGACTACCTCTAAATGAACTGCCTTTGTGGCGAAGCAGCAGAAGACGGCGATGTAAACATTATGTGGTTTTTTTCCACGGATCTTGTAGTGTACCAAGAAGGGTCCACAATAATCGACACCGGCGTTGAGGAATGGTCGTGCTGGAGTGACTCTGGTTGAAGGCAGGTTTCCCATCACTTGCTTGTATAGCTTCGGCCTGGCTCTGGTGCAGCGAATGCACTTTTGCACAATATTTCGTGCCATTGTCTTTCCCTTTATGACCCAAAATCGCTGCCTAGATGCTGCTAACAGGGTCTGTGGACCACAATGCAAATTACTCTCATGTATCATGGCAAGTATAATTTTTGAAATTGGTTCATTGTATGGAAGCAGTATTGGGTGTTTAGCATCATATAATAAAGTTGATGCAGCTAATCGCCCACCAACTCGTAGAACGCCATTGTCGTCTATGAAAGGGGATAAGCTGCTGAGTGGGCTGGTTCTGTCGATTCCATTGTGTTTTCTTAATTGCTTGATTTCATGCTCGAACTCAGAGGCTTGTATGGTTCTTACTATGATTGTTAATGATGCGTCCAACTCCTCAGAAGTTAACGATTTCTGTGATGAACGTTTATCTCGTGACAGTTTTAGATTTTTAATGCATCTTAGAACATATCCAATGGTTCTTTGTAGAACTTTAAATGAGTTACCATGCTTCACGTTGTAATGATATCTTCTAGTCCTGTGCAGGTGGTTGTGGTTGCCACAATCGGAGCCTTGTGTTTTTGTTCTAAGTCCGTTGGAATGTGGTGTTCTCTTAAAAATGGTTTCGGCCAGTGTGATTCCATTCCATGTAGAAAGATGGGCCCATAGAACCATATATTGCAAGTCATGAGTTTATTTGGCTGAAGCCCTCGAGAGATGACGACTGCAGGATTGTCCATGGAGCATACATGGCGCCACTGGTGAGCGCTAGAGAGTTTCTGGATTGTGTTTACTCTGTTAGCTACAAATGTCCGCAAGGATGATGATGACGAATTATCCAAGATAATATAATTTCTGACCAGAAATGAGTCTGACCAGAAATGAGAAGTGTTGTTGGCTAAGTGTAAATCCCGTTTTACTCTTGATTCTCGCTCGACTCCTAACACTGCTGCACATAATTTTAAGCGAGGCAGCGTTTGTTCCTTGAGAGGTGCGACACGTGATTTGGCACACAAAAGTTTAACAATTATTCTGTTATCTTGAAGCCTCGATCGTAGATAAGCTGCAGCACCATATGCCTTCTCGGAGGCATCTACGAACGTATGAATCTCTGTCATTATCGGTTTCTGACCGTTGAAAACGTGCGTGGAGATACGCACGTATTGCGTTCACAACATCCACATTTACTACATCTTGAAGTATTTCCAATAAATTATTTTTATTTACTATGGTTATTATATGCCTGGTTTTCTTTCCAAACATTATCAAAGTACGTTTTGAAGGACGTTCATCCTCCACAATTATTATTTGGTTTCTATAACAGTTTACTGGCTTATCAGTGGATTCTATGGTGTAGGTCAAAGATTCTTCGCTGTGTATGGTTGCACAGTCTGAAGTCGCATCTTCTTCTAATGCATTGACATGCTGACGTGACAAAGCGTCTGCTACATAGTTCTCTTTCCCTGGCTTATAGTGAAGCCTTGCATTGTGTTCATCAATGAAGGCCTTCCACCGTTTAATTTTTGCATTAGTGTTTTTATCTGACACAGCGAAAGTCAATGGCTGGTGGTCAGTAAATACATTTAAATTTTTTACTCCATATAAATAGTTCCTAAGATTTTTCAATGCCCATACAATGGCCAGTAATTCTTTTTCATTAGCCGCAAAGCTAAGCTCCCTGTCTTTTAGAGTTCTCGATATAAATGTTATAGGTTTTCCCTCTTGAGAGAGAACTGCGCCTAAACCGTAGGCTGAGGCATCTGTCGTGAGATCAAATGCTTTATTAAAATTGGGGTATGCTAACATTACGTCCTCTGAAATGAGAATTTCTCTTAATTTGTTGAAAGCGTGAATTTGTTTTGAATCGAACTGTATTTGTATTCTTTTTGACTGTGTTGCCTTAATTTTGCCATTATCATCTTTGAGTAAGTTTGTTAATGGTCTCGCTACACTAGCAAAGTCCTTAATAAAGCATCTGTAATAGCTTGCTAGCCCAAGAAACGACCTAAGGGCAAATAAATTAGTGGGTTGCCGATAGTTCTTAATTGCTTCTATCTTTTCTGGGCACGTTCTTATACCATTTCTCGACACTAAGAAACCTAAATATTCGACCTCTGTTTTAAAAAATTTGGATTTTTCTATGGATACTCTCATATTTGCATCACAAAGGGCACGTAATACCCACTGAATATCTTGAACATGTTGTTCCTTTGTTTTTGAAAAAATAATGACGTCATCCACATAGACATGACAGGTTTTGCCAATTTTCTCCCTAAGAACGTCATCAATTGCCCTTTGGAAAATGCTGGGAGCATTTTTGAGCCCAAAAGGCAACCGGCAAAACTCATATTTGCCATTATTTACGGCAAATGCGGTTTTTTCTCTGTCACCCTCTTTCAGTTCTATCTGATGAAACCCTGATTTAAGATCGAGGGCTGTAAAATATTGAGCTTGATCCATATTTGATAATATCACCATAACGTTAGGAATGGGATATTTATCGTCAATAGTTTTAGCGTTAAGCTTTCGAAAATCCAAAACAAGCCGTTTCTTTTTATTACCACTTTCGTCAGTGCCTTTTTTATCAACAACCCATATTGGATTATTGTAAGGGGATCTAGATGGTCTAATTATTCCATCGATTAGAAGTTGTTTTATCTCTTCATTCACAAAGTTTGCTACTCCCATGGGGTATGGGTATAATTTAGAATAGACCGGGTCTTGGTCTGAAGTTCGAATTGTAGCAACGATGTTTGTGTTAAAAGGAAGAATTTTTCTTGGATCAGCAAATGCTTTCTTTTCTCTTTCGATCATTTTCATAAATTGTTCTCTAACTGTTTCTGGAATTTCTTCCCTCTGAATGTTAAGCGCATTCACATTTTCGCATTCCAAGAATAAAATTTCCTCTGTTCCCGAGTTATGCTTAATTATCTTTTCTTAAGATCTATTTTAGCATTGACCTTTGTTAAAAGATCAAGCCCTATAATTCCATCAAAAGTTGTTAAATTTGGTAGAATGAAGAATTCTGAATCGATTCCCAAAACATGAATTTTACATTTTTCATTTATTTTATTGAAACCATGAATTGATTTCACTATAAAAGTGGTAGACACTGGTGTAATGCCTTTTAATTCAACTAATTTTTTAATATAATTTTTAGCGGCTCCAGTTTCCACTAATAGTTTAATTTGTCTTTTTTCTCTGCCTATGGTTCTGCTGATCCACGGGAGAGCTGACTTTTCTCTAAAAAATTAACCTGATTTTCCTCCTCAATATTTGAAACTTCGCTTTGCGCTTCATTGTTATAATTTTGCTGAAATAAATACTCTGATTGGCCCAAATGATTTATTCTTTGAAACTTCGGTCCAGTATGCCGATCCGAGGGCATTTGTCGCTTTTGAATTTTATCATTTATTGGAAATCGTTGCCAATTATTCTGGAAATTTGTGTAATTCGTGGGTTGTCTCCAGCGAGACGAAGTTGGATCCACGTCCATTGGTTCTGGACGTGACTGTGCTTCCCGATTGAAGCTTTGGCGGTTTTGTCCGCCAAAATTCTCTTGACGGAAACCTCCAAAACTTTTTCCTTGTCGGAACTGATTGTTTCCACTATTTGGTGGGATAAACTGTTTAATATAATGGGGATTTTTTTGTTGAAAAGAGTTATTAGGCTTGCCACCTAAATTTGGTCGGAAAAAGTTTTCGCTTCTGTTCGCGAAGGTTGTCGCAAATAAGTATCTCGCTTGATTTGAATCAACTTCTTGCGCCAACGCAAGTGCCGATGGTAAATCATTAGGCCGAGAAGCAAACAAGATGTCGCAGAGTGGTTTTTTTAAACCTGAGATAAAAACGCGAAGAGCATCAGCTCTGTATTTTTCGTTTA
The DNA here is from genome assembly GCA_920105625.2 of Clusia tigrina. Lineage (NCBI taxonomy): Eukaryota > Metazoa > Arthropoda > Insecta > Diptera > Clusiidae > Clusia > Clusia tigrina. Next base: position 51,019,115 of record OV050030.1, read on the forward strand.
TTGTCGAGGCTAAACTACGGTCATATGTCATGACAGTTTTATTTGTTAATAAAGTAAGCTTTTTCTCTACTTCATCAAAGAACTTTAGGACAGATAAGTTACCTTGTTGCAGAGTAGACATCTCTTGTTCAATAATATAAATCGGACGTTTGTCCGAGTAAGTAAAATCTAGACGTGCAATTATTGCCTTAAAATTTAACACAGTGCCAAATGATGCTAACACCCCGTCAGCAGGGCCTCTTATTTTATTTCTAATTATACTCAAAGCTTGGTAGTGCTTTGAACTACCATCGAAATCTTGAAAAAGCCTATAGGCCGTGTGTGCCGCTTGACGCCAAGAAACATAATTATTTTGTTGCCCATCGAACTCGGGCAACGACTTTACCACATCCAGTGACTCCTCGCATTTTATGCTAGTTACAATGCGAGCCTCAGTAAAAGTTTCCACCGGGGTCACAGAGTTTAGTTGTGAGATTTGTTTCCCTAAATTTTCAATTTGTAATTCAAATTCTTTTTTCTGTTCGCGTAGTGCTGCCGACACTGCAGACTGGATAACACTGCCTAATTGCTCAGCATTCATATCGCTTTTATTATTTAAATTATTTGCACAAAGAGTCAATCTCCCAAAAATAGATTCCAAATCTTCGTCACTCATAGGCAAAAAAAGGGTTAAATTTTTCTTAATTAATTTAAAAAACAAAAAAAAAAAAAAATTTATTACTTAAATTTATTAAAATTCACTTCAAGCAGTTTTTATTAAAAATTTTAAAAATTTTTATTATTACACTGAAAACATGAGCACATCACTTACATTTCTATTTGTTGGTTAATATTTTTTTATTTTATAAATCTTCTTCCAGTATGTTGCTCGGCAATTTCTTCACAGTATGTTGAATGTTGAAAATATTCTTCCCAATATGTTGATTGATAATTTATTTTCAAATAATTTTTATGTTGATTATAATTTAATATTTAATGTTGCTGGTAACGTTTACAATATTCGAGCCCGACGTTGGGCGCCAATTACTTCTTTCTTTATTGAAACTCAAACTTAAACTAAACTTTAACATACCAAAAATCTTACTTCTAACTTAGTTATACCGACTGCGCTGTTCGATGCTTGTGTTTATCCATCTTTTGCGCTGTTCGATGTTTATGTTTATCCATTTTTTGCGTGGGTGCTGTTGCAGTACTTAGTTCATTTTTCAGCGTCAGCACATTTGTGTTCCCATGATTTATGGGAATCGCTGGGAAGCTGACGATAACTAAGCTGACGATAACTTATATACAAATGCACCAGACACATTAATAAAATCAGACTCCTCTGGGCCCCAGGAAATGTAGGCATACAGGGAAACGAGCTTCCAGACAATGCAACACGTTTTGCTGTAACAACCCCGTGGCACTCGTTCGTTACATCAAATGGAAAATATTTATAGAAAGTTATAAACTCATTTGAGCGAAATAAAAAAATCGAATGGGCCCGTTTTAAACACCGGTACGCTACAATTAACACCAATTGCATAAACGCTCGCTACCCGTACCGTGCATCACGTAATCAAACAACCATATTCGTTCGACTAAGGATAGGACACACCCAGCTCACTCAGGAGTATCTGTTGTTGGGGTTCCACCGACAACTGTGTCCGCTTTGTGGGAAGACATTCTAAATGAATGCACATCTGCCATCAATGTCAGAAAGAAATTATTTGGATGCGCATCTCCATGTAGTATGTCAAAAGATTTTAATAATATAACAATTGTAATTAATTTCCTAAAAGAATGTGGCTTAATTTATAGATTGTAAACATCCGAGTCATAGGCTCTGGCAGTAATTTCTTTTACTATAATATTTTATATTGCATTAAATATATAAATAAATAAGTAAATACCCGGGTTCAAGATCAATTTCAAACTCGTCCAAAGCATGTGTTGGTACATCATTTATATATGATCCAGTAACAATACTACATTCAATACGAATCACATCATTTGTTGTTATCAGATTCTTCACCTGCTGATAGTACTTTTTTTTAAACTAAGGAGTGATGCAACGCGTCGCTATTTATTGAAGTAAATTGTCATCTCACAGACGAATATATTTCTGCTTGCATTGTATTGTTTGGTACAATATTTGGCGTATAACCGTTTCCTTTCCAAGTGTTAAACTATTCAAGTAGTAGCAATATCATCGAAATCATAGGATCCAGCCGGAATTTCAATAACATGGTCATCAATATGGACCAAACTGTTATGATGATCAACGCAGGGGATATACGGATATGATGGGGATATACGGATGGATATCTACTAGTCAGCATATGAAGATATTTTGCAATTGTATCGGCGAACAATAATTTGCTGTTAAAGTTGATGTATTTCCACTTAAACTGAATTTTGTTGACATCTTGAACGAAACTAATCAACTAGCTGAAAATATGAAACAACTCAACTATGTATCTATATATATGTATATGTATGCAGATATAAATATATAATAAATGGTTCGGACAGGTCCTACGTAAGTGGTGGTACTAAGTATTATTTTGCAAAGCCGAATTAGCTTAGCGGAACACCAAATTCAGAAGTAGCGATGAACAGCTGAGTCCTTACGAAAGCAGCTTTATAGTCGACAAAAAGATGGTGTTGTGGATTTGCTTCTCTAGCGATTCCAACAGAATTTGCTGTGGTGTGAAGATTTGGTCAAGGGTGCCTTTCCAGTTCGTTGGCGGTGGGCATCATTCTTTCACAGAGTGCCCTTGATGCAATGTTCAGAAGGCTAATCCCGAGGTAGTTTGCAGGGCACAGATTCTTCCAACCATTATCTTCAGATGAGCTGCTGTATGTTTCTCGTAAGTTCATTGCCCCCGGTCTTGAAAAGCTGCGCCGGCATACCATCGACTCACTTGTTGTTCTTGAGCCGCTTGATAGCCAACAAGACCTCGTCATAGTCGGTTAGCTTTACATCAATTCCGTCATCAGGAACTGTGGGATCGGGCAAAAAGAGGTTTTTCATCTAGAAGTATGAGGCGTGGCAGTTATGAAAATAAGTACACACATATGCAATTTTGATTTTTGTCCGTCCGTCTGGCAGTCCGCCCGCCTTTAGCTACTTTTTGTCCACACCGTTAGTGATACCCTAATGAAACTTTGCAAAAATATAGTCTGGACCAAGGTACAAAACCAGTTGCTATATGGGCCGATTTGGACAAAGACCGCGCCTACCTCCCATGTATGCAACTTTTTTCTAATATCTAAAATGACTGTAACTTCATTCCAATTGAGGCAAATGTGTATTTATGTAGATGTGGGTCACACTCAACATTATGCAAAATGTGGGCGCTACATATTAACTGCCACTCCCATTGTTAACAAGTATTAATTACTTAAGATCTATTACAGATTTATGGAAGAAATTGTATGAGAAGTAGCATATGGACATTATAAAGCCAACTACAAGAAGTTGGGCAGAGAAAGGACACGCCCACTTTCCATGTAAGTAACTTTCGGGACTTCACTTAAAATTAGCCTATGTCTGCTTGTATTTCTACTATATTATTCTACTACTACCACGCCCACAATTGACCAAAAAGGCATTACCTTGTTCCTATACAAGATTCATCAACGAAATTTCACAGGAAGGTTGCGGGCACTGACATTAGAATCCACACAAAAATGGGCGGATGCGTATCTTGACGGCATAAAGCCATACACAAGAAATGAGGTGGATCAGATAAAAGACACTCCTCTCTTCCATATAATGTACTTTGGGGACCCCACTTAAAAGCAATTTCCCTATCTTCGCTTCTAATAATGATATATGTACACAATTGGTATAGTATACGAGTATATTAGGTCCGTACTAGCGAGCATGCGAATTGGTACATTATTACTACTGCCACGCCCACAATTAACATACATTTTTGAAGCTCTATGCAAGATTCATGAACTAAACTTCACACGAAGGATCAAATAGCTAGTATAAAACTCAAAACAAAATATGGGCGGACATCTTTAGAGCCATGTCCTCTATTGATACATTTTCAAATTCTTGGACCAATTTTAATATGAAGCTACAAAGTCATGCACCAGGTCAAGCCTCCGTCGATTTTAATCAACTCACGGTACCCTACCGAAAATTACCTTAGAGAGCTCCTAAAGATGAGTTGTGAATAAAATCGCCACTGTTTAACTCGCACGCACATGTAAGGAAAAGAGTATTCGGAAGTCGATCTAGCTCGACTTCAGAGTTCTTCACTCGATTTTTTAGACGAGCGGGGGCCAAATTGATCATAACCACTGTTTAATCTTTTCATTCATTCAGAAATATGTCCAATTAAAATAGCTTCTCTTATTTCTGCAGTATTTGAAGTAATTTCGTGATTGTGATGAAATGGAAAGCTATAATCGCACAACTAACTCCCAAATATATAGTTTGATTTATTAGATTTTAATTTCTGAAGTTCAAATCCGTCAACGGGAGAGTGTGATTCGTTCAATGTTGCCTTTTGAACATCACTGAAAAGATGTCTGATAATTTATTTTATTTATAAGCCTGAAGGCTTTCCTCTAATTTGATCACTTCAATCGAAATCGCTTTTATGAGAATTAGTTTTTATTAATATATCCTTCATATATTCAGTAGCATTATAAGAGGTTGGTCCTTTTTGGTATATTAGTAGAAATCCCATTTTGGTTGCATCAGCATTGAAAGAGGACGTTTTCTAGCTCCATTTTTCCTTGTTGATCTTTATGCGGACAATATAATTTATCTAAATCTTTCTCCTCTTCCACCAATGTTAAATCTGCTGACAAGAGGAGTCTTGGCTATAAACAGTTTGGAAAAGTGTGCCACTACTCATTCTCACCATCATCGGTGAGTCCTTTTTACAGAATTTTACATCATTTGGTTTTGATTTGGGTGCTCCAGTACTAAACTTTGACGATTTCTTCATCATATTAATTATATTTGATTTCGGATTTGATTCTCTCATAATTTTCTTCTTAATAATATTATCATATTCTTTAGTTGCTGACATTAACTTCTTTTTTTGGTTATCAAATACATATAAATAGATAAGTTAATGGCAGCAGAGAATGAATTAAGTTTTCAAATAATTCAGTTAAGCAAATGGAAGTGGCGTGAAGGTAATTTCTGCAAAAGTCTTCTAGGACAAAATGCCTTAGGCGTGGTTTGATGAGTAATCCAGATATTCCTCGAGCCTTACCTTTTGCGGGGATCGTACTCTAGAATAAGAATCCATTAATATTGAAGTTCTTTTTGTTGGCAAAATGTGGTTCTGAAAGTAATAAAGCATAATATTTATTTCTTATTCTTGCAGATATTTTTAAGTTCTGACTTGTGTTGCTTGACTCCGTTTGCTCATAAGTATTTGAAGAACATGGGACTGGATACGCATCATTTCCTGCATAATATTGTATGTGGAAGTCCAGAAATGGGTCAGGGTCGGTGTCAGAGTTATTAGCACCCGTCGATGTGGATGGGCTGTTTTTCGGACTTTGATAGTAGATGCAGAATCTCCATTCTCTCCAGGGAGGGTGGAAGGACAGCAATCCTTACTTACACAGATGAATCCTAGCCACAGGAACAGAATGGTGTATTTTCAAACCAACTACACATTAACGTGTAATTTTTGCTTCCCGCCTACTGCAGCGTGTTCCAAGCGGACAGGATATCTAAATTATGTCGGAGAGTCAGGCGACATTGCGCTGACAAGAGCTGCTGCAAGACGAGAGAGCTGAACTGATACGTACGCACCATCCTTCGATACAACGAGCAGTTGCTGGTCGGAAGGAGCTGGATGTAATATATAAAAAATCAGATGGAAACACCAACAACAATGAATAAAATAAGTGATCAAAGATACTAGCATAGAGAAACTTTGCCTTAGTTAGTACCTACACTACCACCCTGATGCATATTACTATCCTCTGCTTCGCCTCGAATTATTCGACATAATTTAAGTTATACTGTAAGTAAGTCATGAGGTGCCCCAAGCAATGAAGTTCAGGAGCTCAACTAGATCATCACTACCCTCCTAAAAGGAAGTGGAAGTTCGTAAATTGCTGTTGCCACCATTTTACTAGCTCTCATTGTATATTTGATCTTTTCAAATTGTTGAGCACAATTTTTCAATTGGAATTTACACTGGGCCGAAGTCAAAAAGAGACTTCGTTAGATCTGAGTTGGACATTTCTAGTGTCCCCTTTTTCTGTTATACAAATACTCCGATTTAATCAAAATTCCAAAAAAAACCGAAATATAGTTTCAATGGCATCCGCGAGTTTATACTTTGACTGAATTGCAGCGATAGCCGAACGGTATATATGGTGGATCAAGGGAAACCTTGAGTCTGGATTCTCGTAAAAAGCCCTTTTGTTTATTATTAATGACCTTTTCCTCCCCAGGTTCGGTAACAGGGATAAGGTTGTTGTGGCAGTTGATGACAACTCCGAGCAAGCCTGGATCGTGTCCAGTTACATTGCGCACGAACATGGGTCATCGCTTCTACTTGACAACTTGAAGCGGTCGGTCTCCATCTGAGGCCAACCCAGGGCGTATTCAGATCATCATCGGGGCCGATGCTAGTGCACATAACGAGCTGTGGGGCAGCAGCGACATCAATGGGAGAGGTGAATCCTTAGATGACCTTATTTTAGCCCATGATTTAATCAATGCCAATCGAGAGAACGAGCGTACCTTCCTAATTGCCAATAGAACGGTGGTCCTCGGATTCGCTCTTGCAAGTGTATATAAGGCGTATCTGTTAGAAGACTGAAGTGTCTCACAAGAGTGCTCCTTCTTAGACCACAGATATCTATGCCTTACTTTCGGGAACTTAGACCTATCAAACTCTGAATGTGAATATCCGTTCAAATCCTGGGCCATTTTCAATCTAAATGTTTCAGAATAATTATTCCCAAATTGCTCATTAGTTTAGTTGTGATTATATTTTAGGTTCCAACTCATAAATTGTAGAAATTTAATCTCAAGCATCATTGCTATTAAGTGGGCCAACTTATGCCAAAAGCATAGTAGCTTAGGTGTGGTTGAAGGGCTGTCCTGAGACTCCCTTAGGCCTGTTCAAGGCCCATTGTGGCAACACAGTAAGGGTACTCACAATCCAGTCCAACTAAGCCTGCAAATGCAAATAGTAAATGGCGAACTTAAAATATGCCATATTTGCAACCCCTTTTTGCTGACAATTTCTGAATTATGGGCGTGGCTGTTGGAAATACCACGCACACTCTACACATTAAGTTGCGAAAAATTTTTGTGAATATTTATTTGTAAGATTCCCCGATTTCCCATCACAAATTGTTGATATATTTCCTTGATCAGAGGGTCGCAGGTTCAAATCCTGCCCCGGGCTTGGTCTCAAAAATGCTTCTTTCTAAACTTATTTAGTACTCATTCCCCAACCCCTTGCAGTCATAATAAATTACGGTGTAAGGTATAATAATAAAAATATTTCGTAGATGGAATCGGCGCTACTACTATGTTCCTTCTTATCGCCTTGCTTCCGTAAGATCCACCTTTCCTATTGTCTTCTGCCTGGGCAGGGTACAATGAGCCAGCGGACCTAATGGACCAATAAACTCGGTCTTAAAATGGATATTAAACAGTGAGAAAATACTACATGTGTTTTTCTCAAACAAACCTTGATCCGAAATCCTTTCCGAATTTTCTTCTGTGCCCAAGGATATTGTATCAATTAAGAGCTTGCATGTGGCAGTAGGAATACCGAGGTTTAACCTATCTGGTTGAATCGGTATGGTAGTACCCTCTCGGGCAAGTTCATCCACTTTACAGTTCCCTGGAATATCGCAGTGGCCGGGAACCCGGCTCAGATCCAGCGAGTCGGCTTGGCTATCTCCTCTGAAGATTTGCGACAGTTCTTGTCGGCTTTTCAGGTGATAATAGCCGAATCCAGGGAGCGCAAATCAGCTTGGCTGTTAGATAGAATGCAAATATCTTCTGCCGATATCTTCTTCCTTTTCTTAAGCCAAGACAGTGCTACCTCAATATCCGCACCAACCAAGCGCCCCATGAGAAAGGACTGGGCGTACCACAGCTCTGTATATCTAATAGGCTACCTTAGGTGTAACCCCCATTTTACCACAACTATTTTGCAAGGGTGCAGAGCTACTTGAGTCTTTCTAATGCACTTACATATATTAGACTTTCAGTTCAGTCTTCTATCCCGGATCAAACCCTGATATTTAGCTTCTTCAATAAGACTAATATCTACCCATTAGTTTTGGAGCAATAGATTGCAGAATTTTATACTTCCTAGGGAAGAGCACCATTTTAGTCTCGGTTAGATTAACCCCACCCCACAGTCTGTAGCCCATTTGGGGAAAATGTTGAGCATACGTTGATTAAGGCTCTCATTGCAGATATATACTTGCCCGAGATGCTAAGAGCAACATCGTCCGTACATGCAACCACTCTGCACCTCCCTGCAATATCCTAACGCAGAAGAAATTCTCCTAATCTCCTAATAAAAACAACACCACCACCAAACAGATTCAAGAATAATCGAAATTGAAAGTAGAAAATCGTCAGCAACAACATCCTTAATCCTCGAAAGAAGGAAAGAAATAAAAACATAATATTTTTCATTTGTTATTTATTTATATTTTTCTTAAGTTATAAAAAATAGAAAAGTTTAAAATAACCACAAAAATATATTTATTTTCTATATATACTTTATTTCAAATTACAATTCAATTTAATATATATATATATATATATATATATATATATATATATATATATATATATATATATATATATATATATATATATATATATATATATATTAATATTTTGAGAAAACAAAAACAAAACCAAAATAAGTGAAGAAAGCAGCAGTCGGGTTAGACCGATTTCGAACTACATATCATGGCGATGTCTTTTATATTCATTATCTTAATTAGGAACATAGCTAGGGTAATTTCCGGTAGGGTACCCATAGGGCGGCGTGTCCTTTATCTGGTCGATCCCCTGTCTTGTGTATCGGTATGTAGCGTCAATGTGCGATTTCGTCCACAAACGTTGAATGTCGTAGGTAAACAAAATCTTTTAATAGTGGGTGTGGCTGCGATCATAACCAGCTCCAGCTTTGTGGGGTGCTTAACAATACTGCCCTACATCCGTTTATTAAATTTCGTTGATGCATCTTCTATAGGAACCTAGTAATGATCTTTGGTTGATTATGCGCATGGAGTAGACTGCTCCCCATATTTTGCACACACATTAGTACGGAACCAATATTCAATCTTATTATTCAGATATCATCAATATGAGCAGACCTAAGCTAATTTTCATTTCACATCATAATTAGAAATATTCTCAAGACGCACTCCTGTTACACAATGCATCCATCCGCTTCAATTTTTTAGTTGAAGATCTGAACAAAAGGCGTCAACATAGCAACGGATAGAAAAAAGCGGTTGCTTTCAGATAACATCAGGGGAAGTGGTATTTGAGAGGGGCGTAGTCGGTGGGCCTTGAATGTTCTTCGACACCAATACTACTCAAAAGACGGTTGAGACAGAACACGACCTTTAAAACGAGTTTGTTTACTTTCATTCTCTAACGCTCAGTTTAGACTTATGTTCAAGTAGACAGTTGTACAATTCCATGTTAACTTTAGTTTCTGTCATAACAACTGCGAAATGTTTCCAAGTCTGGAACACTAAACAAAGGTGTTGGAATTTTTAAATAGAGAATTAGAATTAAATTTAAAAATTATAGTTTTCAAAATAACGAAATATTTGGAACTTGAAGAACTGAAGGTACTATTACAACATGCTTTTAGCTGAAGTCCTGTAGAACATTTTTAGACAAAATTTGGAGTCATTGAACATATTTGCACTTTAAATTCGTATGTAAGAAGCGGGGTCGATCTGATCACGTGAAGGAATACGTCTGCCTCCCACATAATCAATTCAGGTGGCCCTTCTTAAAATTAATATAGAATTGCTCCTATTGATGATATATGTATATATATATTTAAAAAGTCGTTAGCAACTTGGCCACTGAATATGGGCAGTGTACTATTACCTCCACGCCCTCATTCACCTCATATGCAACGAAAGATTGCTGTGCCAGTAGAAAAACCCAACCCACAAATGAGCTTGTTAACTCCCACTCCACTCTCACTATCAATGAATAACTCGGCTTTCAAATATAAGGTTCATTTTTGTGTTTATGGGAACAATGTCGCCATGGTGTCACTCGCACGCATATGCAAGCGTATAAGGTATCCCGCAGGCGATATGACCTGACTTCAGCTTTCTTTATCATTAAAAAGGGAAAAAAGGGCATAATGAGTTTGTGTGGTTGAGCTTTTCTCCAACTTCCAGAAGGAGGCATGGCGCGGATGAACATATATATACAAATAATCAGAATCACTTTCTGAGTAATTTTGATTTGACCGTCCATCTGTGGGGGAACCAAATAGCGATATCAGCCCACATGCACCACAACTACGCCTACCTCTCATATATGCAATGTAAGGACGAAATTATAGGCGAAGAAGCATGTAAACGTTACAAAGTCATCTGCAAGAAATGTGATTGAACAGATGAAAGATACGCCCACATTCCTTGTAGGTAACCTTCAGGTTTAACAGCAAAAATTTGCCTCTTGCTATATATAATCTGCTTAGGATCCTTACTAGTGCGTGTGCAAAATATGGGCTGCATAATGATACTGCCATGTCCACAATTTATCATCAATCATTCCTAGGTTCCTAAAGAAGATTCATCAACGAAATTTCACACGACGGTTCCGGTACTAGCATTAAACACCACACGAAAAACGGGCATGAACTTTTCAAAGCTACTATTGACACATTTTTATAGATCATGACCTACACAACACTTGCGGACCTACTCAAACGTTTCAGACTTGTTAAAAAGTATTCATCAAGTTAAATGATTAATAATTGAGAATGTTCATTAAATATTTGCAACTGCTTTTTTTGTGTTGTATTCAATTTCATGGAAGAAAATCGAACCGTAGTTTGTTTATTCTTTGCTTTGTTACTAACGTATTTATTTGATCAACCACATTTTCTTCGTGATTGTTTCTGTTTTTATATTTTAGGCACAGCGGATTTTGCTTTGATCACCTTTGCGTTCCCCACTAATTTGTACGGTCTCATTATTGTGCCAAAAAGAATTACTCTCAATTTGGTTTATACCATGCTTTAGTTTCTCATTATTTACTTCGATATCTACATCTCACGATGTGAGATTTTGTTCTTCATATTTACATTTGCGGTTGGGTTTGGCTTTAGTTTAATCAATTAGAGTTTTCGAAGTTGCTGCGATTCTCGTGTAATCCGATATATTCTTCTTAAATTTAATAGCATTTAACACACTTTCAGTTTCACGTTTTATAGCATATTCTCCATCCAGTCTATACCCAAATCGAGCGCTTTTTTAACTTAATCGATTTCATTAACATTTCCATATTTAGTTGCAAAAATCACACAATTATCTTTCAGAACTGTTCGGAAAGGTATCAATTGCATCCGAAACTACTTTCACTTCTTCATATTCCCATTGGCATGCCCACACCCATATTTAGGATCGTATTGATTTCTCCATTATATTTGTTGTTTTCTAAAGAGTTCTAACATATACTTCAATGTCAGCGGGTCCACGAGTTGCTAATTATATCACAAATCTACTCTGTTACCCCTTCTAATTCATCGAAATTATTTCTTACACCATGCATGTCAGTCTATACGTCATTTATTTATGTTGGTTGCTAATACCCGATTTGCTTTCTTTTTGTAGCCAGCTCATTGGGATATACTGGACAGAGTCTCTCTTGCGTTGCATGAGTTTTACCTGAACTGAGTCTTAATTGCTCCTGCACAATTTACACATCTTGCTATTGGTGTTTTATTACACTCATTTATGCTGTGACACTCAAGGCACTTCAACCACACATCATTATTCGTATATCCAGAAGCTTTGTGATTAAATGCGCACCCCATCGTACACTCCACAACGCTCCCAACCAATATCATATTTGTTGAAGTCATCACTTTTGGAAATGAATCAAAATCTGTCTCAATTATCGCATTGTTGAATAGTTTATTAATCGTTGTACCTTCGCAATATTTGGCCAGTTTCAACTACCGATTTTTTATTACATTATTCTGGTTTCCTTTTCCACTCTTTCTAATCTTCTCTCTTCCGGCAAATTATTTGTGTGCCTCCTTTTTCGCTATTTTAAGCCTGTATATAAATATCTCCAACTCCAAAATAACTGCTGGATAAAACACACCTCTGAGCTGCATGAACTCACTCACGAAACTTCTGTTTATTGTTGTAATGTTAGGTCACACAAAAGTATCGCCAGTATTCGCAAAAGGATCCATGAGAACACAATTCCAGCAATTCAGTTACAAACAAGAACTGTTGACTGTACAAGAGCCGAGGAGGAGTTTAGCAGCCTACCTAAACCCCAAAGACCTTGGCACTGTTCAAATTGATTAAGATTAATTAAAAACTAGTTCGACAATCCATTCAATGATGTCAGCTGACCTATTGACAACTAAGGGCTGGTGTACCGTTGGATTACAGACATAATGTCTCTGTTGTTCCTAAAAAAGTTCTGTATATTATCCCATTAGTCCATGATGCACGTCTCTTAGTTTACTGACCATATTCCTTTATGGAAAAGAATATTTCTGTTTCCTCTGGAAGTTCTGAATTTGATATTGATGTGTTTTCAAAATACAACTCCAAAATAAATCTATATCCAGGCAAGGGTTGTCATTGCATCGCTGGCGTATCCGATAAGTTAAATAACCGCAAATTGTGCTGAGTAAATAACAGCTCGATCGAACTAGAAGAACTATCGAATGTACGTTCCATTTCGAAGCATTGAACAAATTTCACAACTCTCGTGGTTTCTTTCTAGTAAATTGGGAATCGTAAACCCGTTCCAGACTTACCGCTTGTTTGCAGACAAATAGAAAGAAAACAAGAAACTATGTCGAACTTTCAGCCGTCGACGCTCCAAGGCGTTATTGTGCCCCGAACCGCATTTGACACAAAGAAAATATTCAGAAGAATAGGGCGCCATTCGCTTCCAGTTAATTGTCGCCAGTACCGTGGCGAAACCATAGCAGAATTATGAAACAGACATGGAGAGTTGGACAACGGACATTGAAAGGGTGAAATACATCATAATTATAAATATTCTTAAGACGCACTCCTGTTACACGATGCATCCATCCGCTTCAATTTTTTACTTGAAGATCTGAACAAAAGGCATCAACATAGCAACGGATAGAAAAAAGCCGTTGTTTTCAGATAACATCAGGGGAAGTGATATTTGAGAGGGGCGTAGTCGGTGGGCCTTGAATGTTCTTCGACACCAATACTCAAAAGACGGCTGAGACAGACGTTTTTCAAATGAGTTTGTTTACTTTCATTCTCTAACGCTCAGTTTAGACTTATGTTCAAGTAGACAGTTGTACAATTCCATGTTTACTTTAGTTTCTGTCATAACAACTGCGAAATGTTTCCAAGCCTGGAACACTAAACAAAGGTGTTGGAATTTTTAAATAGAGAATTAGAATTAAATTTAAAAATTATAGTTTTCAAAATAACGAAATATTTGGAACTTGAAGAACTGAAGGTACTATTACAACATGCTTTTAGCTGAAGTCCTGTAGAACATTTTTAGACAAAATTTGGAGTCATTGAACATATTTGCACTTTAAATTCGTATGTAAGAAGCGGGGTCGATCTGATCACGTGAAGGGACACGTCTGCCTCCCATATAATCAATTCAGGTGGCCCTTCTTAAAATTAACATAGATTTGCTCCTATTGATGATATACTCGTATGTATATATATATTTATAAAATTCGTTAGCAACTTGTCCACAGAATATGGACAGTGTACTATTACCTCCAAGCACACATTCAGCTCATTTGCAACGAAAGATTGCAGTGTCAATAGAAAAACCCCACACAAAAATGAGCTTGTTAACTCCCACTCCACTCTCACTATTGATGAATAACTCGATAATATATAACTCGACATCTGTAGTAGATTAACCAATAGAGTCTGCTATATGGCTACAAAATTAGATTATGTATTTCGTCAAGATGAAGGGGGCCTTCAATTATAAGGTTCATTTTTGTGTTATATGGAAACAATGCCTCCATGGTGTCACTCGCACGCATATGCAAGCGTATAAGGTGTCCCGCAGGTGATATGACCTGACTTCAGCTTTCTTTACTGGTCAAACCCTTTACCATTCAAGGGGGAAAAAAGAATATAATGAGTTTGTGCGGTTGAGCTCTTGTCCTACTACCAGAAGGAGGCTGGTGTGCCTCCCATATATACAAGGTAAGGACTAAATGAAAGGCGAAGAATCTTGTAGACTTGTTTTACAAAGCCGTCTGCAAGACATGGGATTAATTACATTTACATTTACATTTATTGAGTCTAAATTGTACAAGTGAGATCGATGATCTCGTAAGGTACATTGACAGTATAAAATTACATTACTCTTAAAATAAGCTAGAATTAAATTAAGTAAATAAATAAAATATATGGCATTAAGATATGATACATGCGGGAAAAACAGAAGAAAAAGAATACAGTTAGATAGATAAGACAGTTGGAATTACAATTGAGAGTAGTTAAGCTGACAGGCAGTTATAGAGTAGAGAAAGGAAGACTTTAGAGAGAAGAAAATAATACAAAAACTTGCACAGACAATCGGTTACAAATTCCAATATAACAATAATATTGATCTGTAAAATATCTCATGACCAAGCGCTTAAAACGGCTCCCCGAAGAGGATTGAAAGGATTTTGCAATGAATTCCAAAGTCGAATGGCGTTAATGAAAAAAAATCGCGTAGAACTACGATAATGAAATTTAGGAACAATCAACGCTAGAATTCTAGCACATTGACTGTACCGTAGTTTCTCATAGAGATATAACGGGAACTTAGAATGCATCAACTTCCAAAAAAAACACAGTTTCAGGTCCTCAAGGAAGCATCAAGACTGCACCCAAGAATACACCTGGGGTAGGATAAGATGTACAACAAGGCGACGCCGGGTGTCAACTGGTGTGAAATCTGCTGACATTCTTAAATTACGAAGTGTGTAATAAATCTTCCTGACTACATGTTAAGCGAGAATTTATAGTGAAGTCCAAACTGGATACACGCGACACAAACACCAACTAAACACCATCCAACTGCACTAAAGGAATGTCATCATATTATTAATGCACATGGAGAACAGAAGAGGTCAAGGACAGAAACTAGAAAAATTGTCACCAGCTCGAACCCTTTGCATTCTACCTCCAAGGTAGCTGCTCATAAGACGAACAGCACAGTCTCTAAATCCAAAGTATGCTTTTAACTTATCACACAGCATGGAGTGATTAACACTGTCAAAAGCCTTAGAAAAGTCAAGAAAACATAATAATGTCAAGAATTGCTTATCATATTCCATTCGAACATCATCCAAAACATTCAACATAGCAGTGGTACAACTACGTCCCATTCGAAATCCAGACTGAAATGTAGACAAAAGATGGTTATCATCCAGGTACTTGGAATTTGCTCAGCCATAAGAACTTCACATATCTTAAACATGCATGACAAAATGCTTATTTGTCGACACTCATTTGGCTCAGATGCATTAGTCTTCTTAGCCACAGGCACAATTGTTGCAACCTTCCACATGCCAGGAAATCGACTACTAGTGAAGCAGTGATTGATAATGTGAGTAATTGGTCCAGAAATCTTAATAAAACGAATATTCCATCTTCGTCCAACAGCATTAGACCTTATCTTCGTAATGCACCTCACAACATCATCTTCATTTACCCCAGTAAATCGAAATGAACAATGGAGCATTTTAGAGGGCAGCAAGCTCCGGGTGACATTACTATTACGACAGACAACGCCAGAAAAGTGATCATTGAGGATATCTGGGTCCAAAGCACAATCAGAATCTCCACCATTACACACCTTCAGCTTCTTCAAGTTACTCCAAAGCACCCTCGGAGGTAGCGAAAAATTAATTTTCGATTTGTAATAAACCCTCTTAGCCTGCCTAACATTAGACACAGCCTCATTGCGCGCAACTTTATACAAATCCCAATTAGGTTAGTGGCATTCTTTTTCCACTTGTTATGCAACCTATTACGTTTCCCAATAGCAATCTTTACGCAACTAGTATTCCAAGGGCAGGAGTTATTTTTAACACGAACAGTACGTAACGGCACATGCTCATGAAATACTGAGCGCATTTTATCTACAATAATCTGTAACTTTTCATCAACTGAGCTACAGTACCAACACTCATTCCAATCAATAGTGGATAATACATTAAATAATACCATATTTAGTGTTACGCATACTCGTTCCTTTTGTATACATAACCGATAACCAACGTAGGTAACAGCAACACTATACAAAAACAGCTAACCGGTATTGCAATCGATCTCATCTGGGGCTCTCTCTCTCTGATTACCACGCGGAAGCAAGTTGTATTTTTATCCGAGTTGTATTCTATTTAATTAACTATAATCTACTTAATGAATTTAACTGAAATTAACTATATTTTTAAAATAAAATAATTATCTTTTGTTAAGAAACATAACAAAAAGTGGCGACGAGGATTTTTTATTCGCAGTAGAAAAAAAATTAACTGAAATGTCTACAATAGAAGAGACATTAGCGCAATTGCTTGTACGAATGCAAGAACAGCAACACAGAGATAGTGTGGCGATGCAAAATATTCTTGCGAAAATAATTCCAGCAAGTGACTCCAAGAATGAAGTGAAATTCGGTGGAAATCCAGAATTTATCATTGATGCACTTGCATCGAACATTACCGAATTTTGCTACGATGTCGACCATAACCTCACCTTCGACACATGGTTTGCGCGATATGAAGACCTTTTTCAGCACGATGCAGGAAAATTGGACGATGCGGCAAAAACAAGGCTACTGCTTAGGAAGTTGAACTCACAGGTGCATCACAAATATGTAAACTACATACTACCAAACCATCCAAGGGACAAAACCTTTAAAGAGACAGTGTCATTACTCAAGCAACTTTTCGGAATACAAGCATCACAATTCAACATCCGATACAATTGCCTGCAGCTTAAAAAATACCCAAGTGTAGATTTTATCACGTACGCAGGTGACGTAAATAAACAGTGTGAACTTTTCGAAGTGTGAACTAGACGAAAAAAGAGATGGCGAAAGCGCCATTACACTGGACACATTGTTACGGGAATGTCAACATTTGGTGAACTTAAAAACTGATACTGCGCTCATTGAAAACCAGAAGACGGCGGCACATATAAACAAGATCAAAACAAGGTCACAATCCATAAACACAAAGGAGGGAAATGTACCGAAAAGTCCATGTTGGTACTGCGGTGATCTTCATTACGCACGTTTCTGTTCATATAAAAACCATAAATGTGGTGATTGTTCACACACTGGGCACAAAGGAGGTAATTGCACAGGCAATAACAAAAACTACAAAAACAACCGAGCAAATGACTCGCAACAAAAACAACAACATAAATACAACTCAAATGCTTCACACGAAAGTCACAGAAAGCAGCATACAAATACAAATTTCGTGCAGTCAAACGGAATTTTTGTGACAAATCAAGTACAAAGCTTACGAAAATACGTGAACGTACATATCAACGATTCACATGTAAGACTTCAATTTGACACAGGCTCTATAACTATTATATCAGAGGAGAACTTCAACAAACTGGACGTTCAAGATATTGAGGAAGTTGACCAATCAGCACGTAGCGCAACAGGCGAGCTACCCTTCACGTCGCAGTTCAAATGCAAAGTCAAATTTCAAGGGAAAGAAAAATGTTTAATTTGCCGAGTTACATCAATACACGATCTCAATGTCATGGGATTAGATTGGATGGACGCTTTACAACTGAAAGACCAGACCATAAATTCTGTGTGCAATCAAATACAGAATAATCAGGGGAGTGCTGATCAAACATCGATTCAAAACAAAATTGCTCACTTAAAATTATCTTTTTCAGATGTGTTCGATGGCAAAATGAGACTCTGCAACAAGACAAAGGCCGTATTGCAGACGAAGACCCATGCTCAACCAGTTTTCAGACCAAATCGCCCCGTTGCTTACGCCATGCAGCAGCTAGTAGAGACAGAGCTAAAACGTCTACAGGACTGCAACATTTTATCACCTGTGAACTACTCCGATTGGGCAGCACCCATCGTGGTCATTAAAAAAGCAGCTGGCGGAATACGAGTGTGCGGTGATTTTTCAACTGGACTGAACGAGCGCCTCGAATCACATCAGTATCCACTTCCCCTGCCGGAAGACATTTTTTCAAAACTGGCAAATGCCAAATATTTCAGTCATCTTGACTTATCAGATGCCTTTTTACAAATTGAAGTTGATGACGCATCAAAGCATTTATTAACCATCAACACGCACATCGGACTGTTTAGATATAACAGAATGGTATTTGGCGTTAAAACGTTCCCAGCCATTTTTCAACAAACTATGGATCAGATGCTGGCAGGCATATCAGGTGCAGCAGCGTACATTGATGACATTTTTGTAGCAGGCAAAGATAAAGGGGAATACGACAAAAATCTTCACGCTGTTCTCGACAGAATCAAGGAATATGGGTTCAAGCTTAAATACGAAAAGTGCGTATTTTTCAAAACTTATGTAAGCTACCTGGGTTACATAATTGACCAAAATGGCCTCAAACCAAATTCCGAACGCGTCAGGGCTATTGCGAACATGCCTGAGCCAACCAATATTACAGAACTGAGATCATTTCTCGGTGCAATTAATTTCTACGGCAAATTTGTGAGCAACATGCGTCAACATAGAGGGCCGTTAGACGAACTTTTGAAATCCAATGTTACATGGACATGGACAACAAAACATAAGCGATCGTTCCAAGAATTAAAGAACATTTTATTATCAGACCTCACATTGGCACATTATGACCCTCAGCAGAACATCATAGTTGCAGCAGATGCATCCGGATACGGACTTGGTGCATGCATTTTACACGAATATGCGGACGGCACCATCAAAGCAGTTTCTCATGCAGCACGCTCACTAACACCTGCTGAACAAGGGTACAGTCAAGTGGAAAAGGAAGCGCTCGCACTTATTTTTGCGGTAACAAAGTTTCACAAAATGATATATGGGCGACGATTCAAGCTTCATACCGACCACAAACCGTTATTAACAATTTTTGGACGCAAAACTGGAGTAGCATTACACCAGGCAAATCGTTTGCAGAGGTGGGCAATTCAACTTCTAGCGTACGACTTCGAAATTAGTTTTGTGAACACCAATAGTTTCGGATACGCGGATGTATTGTCACGTCTTATAAACAAAGAAAACAATGTTCCGGAAGATTTCGTTATAGCATCAATAAAAATTGAAAACGCTGTCAAAACGATTGTCAATGACGTCATAAAGTCAATGCCGGTAACTTTCAAAATGATACAGTACGAAACAGCAAAGGATAAAACTTTGTCTACTGTTTTAAATTACATCCAAAGTGGATGGCCCTCAGAGATAAATCAAAACGATGAGCTTAAGCTGTTCTTCCACAGAAAAGACAATTTATTGCACACAGACAGATGTATTATGTATGGTGACCGACTTGTCGTCCCACACACATATCGCAAGCGTATATTAAAACAAATTCATCATGGACATCCAGGAATAGAACGAACAAAAGCTATAGCACGAAGCTATGTCTACTGGCCACGTATCGATGATGACATCAAAATGATGGTAAACTGTTGCAGCAACTGCGCCTCAGCAGCGAAAATGCCGTTTAAAACGCCACTACAACCATGGCCCACACCAGCCAAAGTTTGGGACCGACTGCACATCGATTATGCTGGACCAATCGACGGGTATTATTTTTTACTGGTCGTCGATGCTTTTTCAAAATGGCCAGAGATTATAGAAACAAAATCAATTTCATCGCAGCAAACAGTTAAGATGTTAAGCGACATTTTTTCTCGTTTTGGTCTACCATCAACAGTCGTATCAGACAACGGCACGCAATTCAAAAGCGCATTTTTTGAGGAATTCATGGAGAAGAATTGCATTGATCATAAATGCACTAGCCCATACCATCCTATGTCAAATGGACAAGCCGAACGATTTGTAGACTCATTCAAGAGAGCACTCAAAAAGATGGAAGGAGAGGGGACGGTCATAGAAAACATGCACAAATTTCTACAATTGTATCGTTCAACTTTAAACCCAAATGTACCAGACAACAAGTCACCAGCAGAGATAATGCTTGGCAGACCAATGCGTACCACATTAGATCAACTGAAACCACTAACACACAGCGATCAGCAAATGTCAGCAGCCTCAACGAAGATGAAACAGCAATTCGACAGGAAACACGGCGTTATTTCGAGAGAATTTCAAAAATTCGACAAGGTATTTGTGAGAGTACCAGACGGCGTAAACCACTTTAAATGGGTACCTGGAGAAATCATTGAGCAGAGAGGCGCTGTCATGTACAATGTGCGACTCACATATGGCAAAATTATAAGATCTCACATAAATCAAATTCGTCAACGTACTGCAATAAAAGACGTTTCCGAAGATCATAATAAACCATGGGCTGCAGCTCTTGAAATTTTCGATTCGTCACCAACTGAAGTTGCAGATACAGATGATAACCTGGAAAATGACATAAACAACAGTGACAAAAAACCAACAGCACCTACTACTTCTCATAATGGAAACTCAACGATAGAAGTACCACTGGCTCTTCGCAAATCAACCCGCAAACGTTGGCCAGTGAACAAATTTACACCATCTTAATGCAATTTACTCAAAAGGGAAGGTGTTACGCATACTCGTTCCTTTTGTATGCATAACCGATAACCAACGTAGGTAACAGCAACACTATACAAAAACAGCTAACCGGTATTGCAATCGATCTCATCTGGGGCTCTCTCTCTGATTACCACGCGGAAGCAAGTTGTATTTTTATCCGAGTTGTATTATATTTAATTAACTATAATCTACTTAATGAATTTAACTGAAATTAACTATATTTTTAAAATAAAATAATTATCTTTTGTTAAGAAACATAACATTTAGAAACAAAGCCAAGGAAGCTAAAAGGAAAAGCTTAGAAGTATTTTCTGAAAAAATAAACCCTTTTACTAAACCTCAAAATATTTGGTCTGATATCAGAACTCTAGTTGGGTCATCCAAACGTATCCGCATTCGACCGATCAGCTGTCCAAACGGCATACTAACGTCTTCTCTTGACGTTGCCAACTTTTTAGCAGGTCACTGGGCATCAGCTGCTTCTAATGAAAGCTTTTCCCAAGCCTTTATAGAAGAAAAATTTTCTTTTTTTGTTTATCCCTACCCAAATACTCAAAATCTTTCCAAACCTGCAAAAATAATAAATAGTATAATAACACCCACAGAACTAGATAACGCTCTCAAAAGAGCCAAGGGAAAGACGCCGGGATTTGATAGAATTACTTACACAATGTTCAAAAATCTCCCAGCCTCCATGGTCTCTCGATTATTAAATTTATACAATAGTATTTTTGACAAGGCAGTATATCCACAAAGTTGGAAAACAGCCCACATCACTCCAATCCCTAAGCCAAACAAACCCAAAACTGATGTTAATAGCTACCGCCCCATTTCGCTGCTAAGTTGCTTGGGGAAAACGTTTAAAAAAATATTAGCAACAAGAATAATGTGGTTTGCAAACAAAAATAATCTTATTAGCCCACATCAAGTTGCTTTTAAAAAGAACCAAGGTACAACAGAAGCCCTTCTTCTTCTAGATAATTTCATTGCCAACACTCTATCCAACAAAACCACGCAACAGTCCTAACCTTTGACTTTGTAAAGGCATTCGATCGCATTGGCGCACATGTTGTCTTGAGACAATTGGTCAAATGGAAAGTTGGACCAAAAATTTTCAATTTTGTAAAAAGTTTTTTGTCCAACAGAAAGTTTAGGGTAAAAGTAAATGGCTTTATATCCGACACTAAATCTCTTGCCAATGGAACGCCGCAAGACTCTCCGCTTTCAGTAATTCTCTTTATAATAGCTTTTGATGAGAAAAGTCGCATAATAAATAATTATAGCAATGTGGACCATATTCTTTATGCTGACGATGTAATATTATATTCAAAAACCAATAATTTAACAACTGTAACCCACACCTTTTTAAAAATACTTAATGATTTAGATGTTTGGTCCACACACTCTGGTGCAAATATCTCCTTTAATAAATGTAATACCCTCCATATTTGTCGAAAAATTAACTGTTCAAAAATTGATATAAAATTTAGTAATGTAAATATAAAAAATGTAAATAGCTTAAAAATACTCGGATTAAATTTTGACAGCAAATATACTTTTAAAGAACACTGCAAATATGTTAAAAATAGTTTAGTTATAAGACTCAACATTGTAAAATATCTCTCATCTGCACACTGTTTCATCCAACCACATTGCTGAATGTTGCAAAGGCGCTTATCCTGTCCAAGATTGACTACGGTTTATCGATATATGGTCATTGTGCTAAAACACATATAAAACCAATTGCCGCTCCATATCATTCGGCGGTCCGCAGGAGCATTCGAGCTTTCCCGACTACCCCGATTAAGAATGTCTTGGCAGAGACAGGAATGCCCACAATTGCAGAAAGAGTTAATTCGATCACCTACCGCATGTTCCCTAAACTATTTTTAACAGAGAATAGTTTGATACACAAAACCGTCCAAAATATGCTGTCTCGCAAACGGATATCCAAGAGACCATCCACAATTATGAAGTGCATTCAATTTGGCAGGCAACATGATCTCAACATGACTCCGGAGACCATTAGATCTGGATCTCTTCCAGCCTGGGAACTAAATTCATCGTCCCTTGTTTTAAATTTAACCCACTATCAAAGAGAACAAACACACACTTCTACATATAAACATTTATTTTTTCATATAAGTCAACCATACAAAAAATCCGGCTAGCTTTTTATATATACGGATGGGTCAAAAACAAAGGAAACAACATCATTCGCTGTGGTCAGAGAAGATGGGTCGATTATAAACTTTGGATTACTGTTTAATTTTTGCTCAGTATTTACTGTTGAAACTGTAGCCATACTACACGCAACAACTTTCGCTCGTGATTTCCAGGGGAAATTCGTGATTTGCACTGACAGCCTAGCTTGCGTTAACGCCATCCGCTCACAGTTTAATAAGAACCACATTATAACCAAAATCAAAAACAACATTATTCAGTGTTCTAATAAAATGAAAATAATGTGGGTTCCTGGGCATGCTGCAATTATGGGAAATGAATTCGCTGACACTGCCGCTAAAGAAACTTGGAAATTTCCCACGCTAATATCCCCCTTCTACACCAAAAACTATATGTTTAAACTGATTGATGGAATTACCCAACAAGCTCAAAAACGAGAATGGCAGTCATATAACCACCATTATGTATCATGTAATCCTGAACGGTACAGATGTGAACTTCCTGCTTCATTACCATGCTACATAATAAAGATCTTTACACGTCTTCGTTTGGGTCATACTCAGTTAACCCACGCACACCTCCTCAACGGGACTGCCGCTCCTATCTGTAAATTTTGCAATGGGGATACTGTATCAATAAGACACCTACTCAACACTTGCTGCTTCTTCAACTACAACCGGCAACATATTTTTGGAAACCAAGTGCCTACAGAACTTTTAATAACCCCATCTCCAGATTATATGAACAAAATTTACCATTATATAAAATTAGCTAACATTATTCAATCTATATAATATTGAAATATTCATTGTATAACAATGTATTTTATCTAATCCTAGTTTAAGTATAGTTAACCAGAGAGCTGAGAGCTTGTAGTCACGAGAGGAAAATGTTGTCGGGGTAGGGTTATGGTTTAAATGTATGTCACAGCAAGAGAAAATACGATCATGGTCAGGTACAAACGCAATTTGATCAAAAAGCAATACAGAAGCTAAGTCAGAAATAATAAAGACCTCAAGTAAGCTAGGAGTGACGTTATTACCAAAGCGGGTAGGCATGAGAGTGTTGACAATTGAGAGACCCGCAGCTGCAACTTAATCCCTCAAATTGCTTCCTATATTTTCATGAACAAGAAGATTCACATTGAAGCCAACACACAATACGTAATGATCATAATCTATGAGCTCAGTAGACAATTCAGAGAAAAGTGACGCAGAACTATTAGACCTGCACGGATGATACAGACATAACTGTAGTCCTATTGTCATAGACTTCAACACATTAAAACTCAACTTCCGTACCACAGGACCTTTTTATAAGTTTACATTTAAGGTTAGATCTGCAGTAGATTGCTACACCACCCCTCTTTTGCCAACTCTGTTATTTCTAAACAATTCATAACCACTCATCTCTATAAGGGAGTCAGCCACCCCATCATTAAACCAGGTCTCAGTTACACAAATCACATCCATGGAGGAACCCTCAAAAACATCCTAATATAATCAAGCTTTTGTACATTCAGGCTTCTAGCATTAAAATGAGCTACATTAAGGCCAGAATGCTGCTTCCACAGTATCTGCACCAAGGTCCTATGATTCCCATTAACACCATCAACATTACCACTCTCAAAGGTCATAACTCAGGCTCAGAACAAGCAGCATCAAACACAAAGATCAAATAGGACAACAAATCATAAACACACCACAGAGTAACCGATTACCTGCACAAATTTAACATCACTAGGAATAAAATAAGGAACAGAGTAAACGAAGAAGAAATGACAAGGAACATTAAATATATGTAAATGTGTAATGAAACACTTGAATAAAGATAGAGAAGGAACTAAATAGTGAAGTTGTAAGTAATTAAATAATTAACTATAGAATAATAAATTAAAAGTTGAGTTTTCTGCTTCAGTTTAGCTTCTGCCGGCAACTGCAGCTTCGCTCTCTCCGCTGCTCACTACTATTGCTTCAGCATTAGACAAAGGACGCGACCACTTTCCAAATTAGGATTATTCGCGACTAAACTTAAAATTAGCGTAGCTCGAATTTCCCTTCTTACGAATATTAACTCTACTGTATTGGTTTAAGAAACCAAATTGCCTCCTCGAGAAGCTTCTTCCAGCAAATTAAATAATACAGAATGTTCCATTGTTGAGTTTCAACCTGCAGAACCGCTTCATGATTATGTGTGTCCATATTTGAAGTTTGACGTCATTCGAGAGCGAACTATGAATATTTGAATGGTTATAATGCTATTCAGCCCCCTGAGTATTTGATGTACTTGGACGCAAGTAACTTATATGATCGGGCGATGTCTGATTTCGTCCATATGGTTCTTTCAAGTGGGTTGATGACTTTGGGAATTTGAATATTACTTAAAAATGTTGAAGAGTGTTTCATCTTAGACGGTTGATCTACAGTATCCTGAGAGTGATCATGATTCGCACAATGATTTACCCTCCTGAGCAGAAAATAAAAAAGTTGGTTCTGGGTTTAAGTCATAAGACTCGATATATAATGTTATGGATTATCGAAAACTGCACCAATGCATTGAGATTTGTTTAAATCAAACTAAAATTCATGGAATTTTGAAATATAAGTTATCATGCAGTTCATTTGACTACGTTTTCTAGAACTGTAGCGAAAAATTAATTTGAGAAGGCTTCCTTTAAATTATTTAATAATCCAGTTTATGGGAAGATAATGGAAAACACATCAGCATGGTAACTGAGTGGGACAAGCCTAATTTCCACAGTGGGGTAGGTCAGTGATAACATGATAGCAATGTATATGAATCGAGAGCGGGCTAAACATAACAATTATATTTCGGTTTCTGTATGTTGGAGCTATCAAAGCTCAAAATGTGAGAGTTTCATTACAATTCATGACTCCCACGTAGGAGCCGCCGTCTGTGGTCTAGTAGTAAGCTTGCTAGACTGACACTCAGAGGGTCACAGGTCCAAATACTGTCCCGGGCTTGGTCTCAAAAATGCTTCTTTCTGCACTAAATCTTTTTCTCTTCGAGTCGCAAGCGTCAGTAGTGAGTGCTCACTCCCCAACCCCTTGCAGTCTTAATTAATTATGGTGATGTATAATAATAATAAAATATAAAATACATGAAATATAAATTTGAAAATACATTAACTTTAAATTATACGGACACAGATTCTTTCATTTATTCCATAAAAATAATTCCAGACTGAATATAGTTTCATTACAAACTTTTGATTAGATCTAGAACCAAAGCAATTGCTATCTGATTATTTGAACTTTGTAAAGCCTGCACATGTGCAACAACAAATTACCCCCGTCTGCCCCTATCACTATTCTCAATCTACCCCCTATCGACCTCTTTGCGGAAAGCCTTGCGGCAAAATCTGCGGGAAGGTTATTGGCTACGAAACAATTCTCTCTCCGATCCTTCGGTCACAGCTCTGTGGGCCGAATTCTCACGGTCAGCACTGACTATGTGACTCCCATACTCAGCCTACGTAAACAAATACAGACAACTATTGAGATGGAGGGAAAGTGTAGACGCATGAATGCTAAATGAAAAATCGTCAACTTGTTCACGGACGACTCGAAAATGGAGGAGGGTTTTGGGCCAGGTATATAATGCCCCGAACTACATATCAAACAGCCGTTCAGATTACCTAATTTCAGCAGCATTTTTCAAGCGGGAGCTCTCGCCTGCCGCAGAAACTACTAACTCCAGAAGAAACTTCCCACTCATTTTTCAAATTGAAGCCCCTAAATATTCTGAATAATCTCTATTGTTAGATGCCAACTGCTTAATAAACCTCCTTTTCAACGTCTGTTTCGTTTATGATGTTGTTGTTGTTGATGTTTTTGTTGGCATTGATGATCATAAGAAAGGCTTGTTATCTCAAACTCCGGTGTTGTTTGAGGAAAGCCTCTCAATATGTTTTTATTATAGACAATCCCCTCAATGGCTTTTAATTTTGTGGTTTCATGTGGAGTCTAAGTGTAATTATTTCCCACGAAAATTAATCAATGATCCGTCTTGAAAAATAATTCTGACTGTAATTCAACTAATCATTCTAGTGCTAACCGGCAAATAGATAACATTTTGTGGAGTTTCATCTATTGGATACCCGGGTTCAATATCGTGCAAAGCATGTGTTGGTACATCATTTATATATGATCCAGTAACAATACTACATTCAATACGAATCACATTATTTGTTGTTATCAGATTCCTCACCTGCTGATAGTACTTTTTTTTTGAACTAGTAGTGATGCAATGCGTCGCTATTTATTGAAGTAAATGTCATCTCACAGACGAATATATTTCTGCTTGCATTGTATTGTTTGGTACAATATTTGGCGTATAACCGTTTCCTTTCCAAGTGTTAAACTATTCAAGTAGTAGCAATATCATCGAAATCATAGGATCCAGCCGGAATTTCAATAGCATGGTCATCAATATGGACCAATCTGTTATGATGATCAACGCAGGGGATATACGGATAAGTATGGATATCTACTAGTCAGCATATAAAGATATTTTGCAATTGTATCGGCGAACAATAATTTGCTGTTAAAGTTGATGTATTTCCACTTAAACTGAATTTTGTTGACATCTTGAACGAAACTAATCAACTAGCTGAAAATATGAAACAACTCAACTATGTATCTATATATATGTATATGTATGCAGATATAAATATATAATAAATGGATCGGACAGGTCCTAAGTAAGTGGTGGTACTAAGTATTATTTTGCAAAGCCGAATTAGAACACCAAATTCAGAAGTAGCGATGAACAGCTGAGTCCTTACGAAAGCAGCTTTAAAGTCGACAAAAAGATGGTGTTGTGGATTTGCTTCTCTAGCGTTTCCAACAGAATTTGCCGTGGTGTGAAGATTTGGTCAATGGTGCCTTTCCAGTTCGTTATCGGTGGGCATTCCTCATTCACAGAGTGCCCTTGATGCTATGTTCAGAAGGCTGATCCCGAGGTAGTTTGCAGGGCACAGATACTTCCAACCATATTCTTCAGATGAGGTGCTGTATGTTTCTCGTAAGTTCATTGCCACCGGTCTTGAAAAGCTGCGCCGGCATACCATCGACTCACTTGTTGTTCTTGAGCCGCTTGATAGCCAACAAGACCTCGTTATAGCCGGTTAGCTTCACAACAATTCCGCGATCAGCAACTGTGGGATCGGGCAAAAAGAGGTTTTTCATCTAGAAGTATGAGGCGTGGCAGTTATGAAAATAAGTACACACATATGCAATTTTGATTTTTGTCCGTCCGTCTGGCAGTCCGCCCGCCTTTAGCTACTTTTTGTCCACACCGTTAGTGATACCCTAATGAAACTTTGCAAAAATATAGTCTGGACCAAGGTACAAAACCAGTTGCTATATGGGCCGATTTGGACAAAGACCGCGCCTACCTCCCATGTATGCAACTTTTTTCTAATATCTAAAATGACTGTAACTTCATTCCAATTGAGGCAAATGTGTATTTATGTAGATGTGGGTCACACTCAACATTATGCAAAATGTGAGCCCTACATATTAACTGCCACTCCCATTGTTAACAAGTATTAATTACTTAAGATCTATTACAGATTTATGGAAGAAATTGTATGAGAATTAGCATGTGGACATTATAAAGCCAACTACAAGAAGTTGGGCAGAGAAAGGACACGCCCACTTTCCATGTAAGTAACTTTCGGGACTTCACTTAAAATTAGCCTATGTCTGCTTGTATTTCTACTATATTATTCTACTACTACCACGTCCACAATTGACCAAAAAGGCATTACCTTGTTCCTATACAAGATTCATCAACGAAATTTCACAGGAAGGTTGCGGGCACTGACATTAGAATCCACACAAAAATGGGCGGATGCGTATCTTGACGGCATAAAGCCATACATAAGAAATGAGGTGGATCAGATAAAAGACACTCCTCTCTTCCATATAATGTACTTTGGGGACCCCACTTAAAAGCAATTTCCCTATCTTCGCTTCTAATAATGATATATGTACACAATTGGTATAGTATACGAGTATATTAGGTCCGTACTAGCGAGCATGCGAATTAGTACATTATTACTACTGCCACGCCCACAATGAACATACATTTTTGAGGCTCTATGCAAGATTCATGAACTAAACTTCACACGAAGGATCAGATAGCTAGTATAAAACTCAAAACAAAATATGGACGAACATCTTGAAAGCCATGTCTCCTATTGGTACATTTTAAAATTCTTGGACCAATTTTAATATGAAGCTACAAAGCCATGCACCAGAGGGGACGATCAGATAAAGGCCAAGCCTGCCTCGATTTTAATCAACTCAGGGTACCCTACCGAAAATTACCTTAGAGAGCTCCTAAAGATGAGTTGTGAATAAAATCGCCACTGTTTAACTCGCACGCACATGTAAGGACAAGGGTATTTATAAGTCGGTCTAGCCCGACTGCAGAGTTCTTCATTACTTATTTTAATATTTTGAGACAAGCGGAGGCCACATTGATCATAACCACTGTTTAATCTTTTCATTCATTCAGAAATGTGTCTTATTTCTTCAGTATTTGAAGTATTTTCGTGATTGTGAATGCTATTTCCAGTTGATTGTGATGAAATGGAACGCTGTAATCGATCAATTAACTCCCAAATATATAGTTCGATTCATTAGATTTTAATTTCAGAAGTTCAAAGCCGTCAACGGGAGAGTGTGATGCGTTCAATGTTGCCTTTTGACCATCACTGAAAAGATGTATGATAATTTCTTTGATTTATAAGCCTTACGGCTTTCCGTTACTTTGATTAGTTCAATCAAAATCGCTTTTATGAGAATTTGTTGTTATTAATATATCCTTATAAATATCAATTCAGTAGAAGTTGTTTCTTTCTGCATTCATAAGAAGTTGTTTCTTTGTGATATATTAGTAGAAATCCCATTTTGGTTGCACTACCATTCAAAGACGGCGTTTTCCAGTTCCATTTTTCCTTGTTGATCTTTACATTGCGCACGAACATGCGTCATCGCTTCCACTTGACAACTTGAAGCGCCCGGTCTCTCTCTGAGGTCAACCCAGGGCGTATTCAGATCATCATCGGGGCGGATGCTAATGCATATAAAGAGTTGTGGGCAGCATCGACACCAATGAGCGAGGTCAATCCTTAGTTGACTTTATTTTAGCCCATGATTTAATCAATGCCAATCGATAGGACGAGTGTATTGCCAATAGAACGGAGGTCCAAGTGTATATAAGGCGTATCTGTTAGGAGACTGAAGTGTCTCACAAGAGTGCTCCTTCTCAGACCACAGATATCTATGCCTTACTTTAGGGAACTTAGACCCATCAAACTCTGCAGATATTATTGTATATGTTAATAGGAGACGCACTGACTGTACCAACTCCGATCTTATGTGGAATGTGGTCTGCAGTGTACTTCTCTCACAATCTGCAGTTGACTCTCCTACAGCACTGTTCAACTCTGCTGCTATTCATGGCTGCAATCCATGGAGACCGATAGTCACATCCAAATGTCATTAGTGGAATTCGGAGATTACAGAGCTACGAAAAGACGGTAGGAAACTCTTTAATAGAGACAAAGTTACAAGGACTGGTTGCAAAGGGAACTTAAATATATTATTAGGAAAGCACCCTCGATATAAATCCCTCCAAAACAGAGGTTATGCTTTTCACACGGAAGTATAAATTACAGAAATTTGCATTAGCCCATCTTAACGGGATCACACTCAGTTTAAGTAAAAGTGTCAACTATATAGGAGTGATTGATCCGAACTCCATTGGAAAACCAATATAACAGAACGAGTACGGAAAGTATCCTGCGCTCTATCTTGCTGAAAAAGGGCCCTCGGCGGAAATGGGGGCTTCAACACCGAATCCTGTCCTGGCTCTAGTCAATAGTGGATGAGCCAAATATACTGTATGACGCTGTGGTCTGATGGCCCGCTACTGTAGAAGCGGTTAATCGTAGCCCTCTAGATAAGGTCAAAGGAACGGCAGCCATAATGAAAGCTGGGCTCTTTGTACTATCTCCACGATAATGCTCCACGCTCTGTTTGCAATTCTTAATTGGATGCCAACCACACAGCTAGACTCAGAGTTATAAGGCGCCGAATCATTTTAGACCAGGGACACGCTAGCGCTTTAATTCAGAACACTCTGTACCACCAGAAGTCGACTATATTTGTCCGACACCCAACTTCAATCATCACCCAATTCTCTCGAAGAGAGGAATGGTTCAAAGACAAGGTATAGCTAAATAGGTGTGTTTTCTACATCAAAACTTGTTTTGGACTGCTACTCTTCACTCAATATGGTGGCAGGTCCACCACAAGTGGGTGGATGGACACAGGGATATTTTGGATAATTGTGGAGCCTAGAAGTTGTCAAATTGGGTACTTCACTTAGTGCACCTCACCCCACTTCACCGTTGGTGTACCCTAAGCTTTGGGAAAATGGACGATCAAGCAACACTACTTCGAGGAATTAAAACGATCCTGGGTAGAGGACCGCATCTGTGTTGTGTGCAGAGAGACTTCGTTAATGGACATGTACGGACAACGGCCGCCGGGTCAGCTACTTATGCTCTGTGCTCACGGGAGACTGCTTGATTGGTAGACATGCTGAAAGACTTGAGTTCCATTCAATGACTTTCGTAAATAACCGTAACATTTATGAAACGGCCCTATATTCAAAATATTCAGGTATGCTCTTTCCGTAGACTCAAATGAGGCCACTTATTGGGCATACAACTAAGCTGTCAAGAGGTCTTCCGACTTCACACTGTTCCTTTTGTTGTGAGTGATGGTGCCGACACAATGAGTAAGTAGCTTATCAAGCGATCGTGTTTGTGAACATACTGCCAGGTTACTATGTAAACAGTAATAGTCTCCATTAGGAAAGTGCAAACAAGCTTTTTGAGCACCTTGGGCTTGTCCGTCGTAATCAGAACGCAACAACATGCGAATAATTTATCAATGCATATGCATGAATATGAGGCTGTACAGTTAACTGGCATATAAGCGGTAGCTTTAAGATATTTGTGGTTGTCCTTCTTCGGGAAGAATAAAGGAAAGAAACGAAACAGCGAGTGTGGTCGCGACGGAACCCGACCCTCCATACAAGGATAGCACCAGCGCTTTTGCCAACAAAAGAAATTGTGTTCATTTTTCGGATTGATTTCGGAGTTCAGTTTTGAACCAAATCGAGATTTCAACAGAATAAAAATTACAGTTTTCAAACGAATCGTTAAATCGTTAAAATTACTTTTACATATAAGAATTTGGCGTTTGAAATTCGATCGGTGATCAAGATTAATAACGTTTATGTTCCGGTGTTTATTGCTATGGTACTACTTACTTCCTGGAGAGCTAGGAATAGCCTCCTCAACCGAAACCAAACCGAAGTCGCCTCTTTTGGTAGTACCAGAACTGACCAACACCTTCATATATACACATTTTTTTTAAATTTTTTTATTATTTAATTAATATTATATCTCATGATATCTCACTAACCAGATTACCTTTCATAATTATCATCTACAGTTTATCTGTAATTACCTTTACGGTCTCCGGAACCGTGACACTGGTTGTATTTTATTCTCGACCTTAAAGATATATTTTACAAAAAATGTATTTCCGGTTTCTACTAACACTTTATTTAATTAGTTTTAAATTTTGGTAGTAATTGACTTTCCGAAACTAGTTTCTAAATCGTTTTCACCCTGGGTAGATTTGCAACTGCTTAGGGCTGCATTCCTTGCGTTGCCTCCTATGTATACAAATTTGCCACAATCTGCCGGCAACAATCCATAAATTTTCCTTTGGCGTCACTGTATTTTACAACACAAAGAGCAATGTTTAGGGCATATATCAAAGTTATCTTCTGCGTATTAGCACAAACATTAATTTTAGATATATACTTTTCGTCTCCATACTGAAAAGAAATAAAATTGCAGTTAGTATGAAATTTGATGAGGGGAAATGGAATCTACAAATTTCTTCGTTCCGATATGAGAACGCGAGTCCCACAAACTAACAAGTGCATTGAACTCCACATTTTGTCTCAAAAGCATGGAACATCTTAAAGAAAATTGTATATCTGAGGTTCTCTACCACTATTTAACAGTTATGATATCAATGTTTTACGTTCTTTTTGATAGTTCTAATTTAGAAAAATCAAAAAAATATTTAAATGTTTGTAAAAAAAAAAAATTTCAAAATAATATTAATGTAAGAATAATTCGTAATGTGTTCGTATGACACACTGAATATAACTGACCGCTACAATTAGATTTCTTCCAGCACAATTGTCTCCCAATAAGATCATTGGTTGACATATATCACTAGTGGGCCCCGTGATTGCTTTCCATTTACAATCCCTACAAACTTTGTCTAAGCCGATTTTAAAACATTTCAGCTCGTACACTTTCCGTCACGCCTTTAAAATTGTTATCTCCGTCACATTGGAAGGTAACCACAACACTTTTAAAATCTACTGAAAAATCTGCAAATATTACACAAAAATAAGCAGCAAAGATAACAATAGTTACGCACTTCATTTTTAATTCACTTGCACTTCGATTCAGTCTCTTCCTTACTGTATGATGAAACAAACTAATGCCGTAAAGAATTCTTGTTGGATTTTTAGACACAAAATTTTGCTAAATTGAAGTTTTTCTGCCTTGCTCTCTCCAGTTTGTTGACACAGCAAAAATGGACTTTTAAGTCATAGCATTTGCACCCATTGCAGTGGTGTGGGTTTCGCCACAGAGCATGAGACCAGAGAAAACAGACAAAAGAAAGTCTTTTTCGCTGCCAGCGTCCGCAGCGGACACACCACGATTTCGAGTGGATCCACCACGATTTTGAGTTGATTCACCATGATTTTGAGTGGATTCATGTACAATGTCCGTCTGCTTTATTTCGCTACTTTCCCGATTGACGCTTAAGTTTCTTTACTCTGTATTCTCTGCATGAGACAACACCAGAGAGCGTGAATATATTGGACTCCCGATCGCAAGAGACAACGAATCGACAAATACATAGAAAAAATTAACTAACGTTAGGAACAGAACAAACACAGCAGAATGAGAATAATTCGCACGTACATTGACACAACAAACACCAGCGAACACAGAGAACATAAAGTCTTTTCGCTGCCAGCGACCGTAGTGGACACACCACGATTTTGAGTGGATTCTCCATGATTTTGAGTGGATTCATGTACAATGTCCGTCTGATTTATTTCGCTGCTTTGCCGTTTGACGCTTAAGTTTCTTTACTCTGTATTCTCTGCATGAGACAACACATTGAGCTCGTGGTATATATTGGACTCCCGACCGCAAGAGACAGCGAATCGACAAATACATAGAAAAAATTAACTAACGTTAGGAACAGAACAAACACAGCAGAATGAGAATAATTCGTACGCACATTGACACAACAAACACCAGCGAACACAGAGAACATAAAGTCTTTTCGCTGCCAGCAACCGTAGCGGACACACCACGATTCTGAGTGGATTCACCCCGATTTTGAGTGGATTCACCACGATTCTGAGTGGATTCATGTACAATGTCCGTCTGATTTATTTCGCTGCTTTGCCGTTTGACGCTTAAGTTTCTTTACTCTGTATTCTCTGCATGAGACAACACATTGAGTTCGGGGTGAATATATTGGACTCCCGATCGCAAAAGACAGCGAATCGACAAATACATAGATAAAAATTAACTAAATGTGCGTTAGGAACAGAACAAACACAGCAGAATGAGAATAATTCGCACGTACATTGCCACAACAAACACCAGCGAACACAGAGAACATAAAGTCTTTTCGCTGCCAGCGACCGTAGTGGACACACCACGATTTTGAGTGGATTCTCCATGATTTTGAGTGGATTCATGTACAATGTCCGTCTGATTTATTTCGCTGCTTTGCCGTTTGACGCTTAAGTTTCTTTACTCTGTATTCTCTGCATGAGACAACACATTGAGCTCGTGGTATATATTGGACTCCCGACCGCAAGAGACAGCGAATCGACAAATACATAGAAAAAATTAACTAACGTTAGGAACAGAACAAACACAGCAGAATGAGAATAATTCGTACGCACATTGACACAACAAACACCAGCGAACACAGAGAACATAAAGTCTTTTCGCTGCCAGCAACCGTAGCGGACACACCACGATTCTGAGTGGATTCACCCCGATTTTGAGTGGATTCACCACGATTCTGAGTGGATTCATGCACAATGTCTGTCTGCTTTATTTCGCTGCTTTGCCGTTTGACGCTTAAGTTTCTTTACTCTGTATTCTCTGCTAACACACTCCAGCTCTCTCGTCTCTTTCTGACTGTTCTAAAAATTATTCAGAATTATAACATTGTTAATCTGACTCAAAAGTTCTTCTGGCGACGACCTGTAGGTTTAATTGTCTCAGAGTCGGGGCCTGAAATGTTTAACACAATGCTCACAGAAGCAAGAAGCTGTCCTTACATACATGGTAGGATTCTCCTTAGTAGGTCTATAAAATACATTTATCAATCTTTACATGTTTCTTCTAGTAACTTTATCGCAGATTTCGTTCGATATATGTATAAAGAAAGATATTTTTACTTTTAAACTAAGCCAAAGGCTGTTTTCTGTTGAAATATATTAAAATATTAAAATTGCTAGTAAATCAATTTTTTGTGGTGCAGTAAGGAAGGCAGAGTGATGTTGAAATGGTGTATCAGACTAATGTGCTTAATATCGAATGTGAATATCCGTTCAAATCCTGGGCAATTTTCAATCTAAATGTTTCAAAAAAATTATTCCCAAATTGCTCATTAGTTTAGTTGTGATTATCTTTTAGTTTCCAACTCATAAATTGTAGAAATCATCATTGCTATTAAGTGGTCCAACTTATGCCAAAAACATAGTAGCTTAGGTGAGGTTGAATGGCTGTCCTGAGACCCACTTAGGCCTGTTCAAGGCCCATTGTGGCAACACAGTAAGGGTACTCACAATCCAGTCCAACTAATCCTGCAAATGCAAATAGTGAATGGCGAACTTAAAATATGACATATTTGCAACTCTTTTTTGCTGGCAATTTCTGAATTATGGGCGTGGCTGTTGGAAAAGCCACACCCACTGTACTCTATACATTAAGCTGTAAAAAAATTTTCGACGGTTTGAAGCAAACAGAATCACAGACGGATGCTGAATCAGTTCTGGGAGTGATGTTAACTTAATAATTGGATATTAAAGATTTCTTGGGATACTCCAAAATTAAATTAGGTTTCAAATTCGATAGAATCATTTAACAACATTTGTGAACATTTCCCGATTTCCTATCACAAATTGTTGATATATTTCTTTGATCAGAGGGTCAAAGGTTGAAATACTGCCCCGGGCTTGGTCTCAAAAATGCTTCTTTCTAAAAATCTTTTTCTCTTCGGTCAAAAGCCTCGGTAGCTAGCACTCATTCCACAAGCCCTTGCAGTCATAATTAATTACGGTGTAAGGTATAATAATAAAAATATTTCTTAGATGTAGTCGGCGCTACTACTATTTTCCTCCTATTCTCCTTGCCGCTGTAGGATCCACCTTTCCTATTGTCTTCTGCCTGGGCAGGGTGGAATGAGTCCCCTGAGCCAATGGACCAATAAATTCGGTTTTAAAATAGATATTAAAAGTATGTTTTTCTCAAACTAACTTTAATCCGAAATCCTTTCCGAATTATGATTATTCCATATATATCGCTAGTTTTATCTCATTCTCCCTAATCTTGTATAATCTTAGTAATGAGACCTCAATCAAAGAGTGAAACCAAATTAAATGTTGCAATTATTAAAATATGCTATTTCTTAAGAAAGTTATCTGAGACTGGCAGAAAGATACTCAGGCAGCGCTTTGCTAAATCCTCTGAGGAGAAAAAACTGGCTCAGCATAGATGCAGAATTGTTAAAGAGACAAATATCCGTGGTGATAAATAATACAAGTAGGCGGAAAGGCATTCATACAGATTCTTAATCATTTGCCAAGCAAATACCTCATACGAATACGAGTATATGGAGAAGCATGCAAGTCATTACTCGCCCATCTATAAGCAGAGCTCAAGCTTCAACTTCAATGAATATTGATGACTGAGTACTTATCTTTGATCTGGATGAAATGAATGCTGATATTTCCGATGTATTTTGAATATTAAGAGAATAAGAACTCCTATGAACTAGCTTTGCATTGCAAATGTGTTGCGTTCGTCTTCCTTTTCTTGAACCTATAATCCTCCAATTAAGTTCTGATTCTCTATTGAAAAGTTTTAACATTTTGGTTTATTGTTCTCGACGTGGAAACATTTCACAGTTCTTATTACAGAAACTAACATGGAATTGCACAATTGTGTCTACTTGAACATAAGTCTAAAATCAACTTATTCGTAGATTGCTGAAAAGAAAGAGAATGAAAATAAACAAAATCGTGTTAAAGGTCGAGTTCTGTCTCAGCCGTCTTTTGAGTAGTGTTGGTGTCGAAGAACATTCAAGGCCCACCGACTACGCTCCTCTGAAATATCACTTCCCCTGATGTTATCTGAACACAACCGTTTTTTCTATCCGTTGCTATGTTGATGGCTTATTTCCAGATCTTCAAGTAAAAAATTTAAGCGGATGGATGCATCGTGTAACAGGAGTGCGTCTAATTTTGATGTGGTTCACCCTTCCAATACGAGTTGTCCAACTCCCCATTTCTGTTTCAAAATTCTGCTATGCTTTCGCTCCAGTACTGGCGACAATTAACTCGAAGCGAATGGCCCCCTATACTTCTGAATATTTTACTTTGAGACAAATCCGATTCGGGGCACAATATCGCCTTCGAGCGTTGACTGTTGATATCTCCACTTAGTTTCTTGTTTCTATTTGTCTGTATGGAAGCGGTAAGTCTGGAACGGGTTTACGACTCCCAAACCACTAGAAAAAAACATGATCTGTGAAGAATGCGTTTTGTTCATCGATAATAAGATTTTGTGTTGAAAGCCATGCAGAGGGCACAGTGACGAGAACTGGAAATCTTTGAAGAGACCACAAAAGAAAATTAGAGCTATCGTTGAAGAAAAATGAGAATGCAATTAAATAGTTATCTGAAGCAACCGAGTTGAAACTTTCTTAGAGTAGAATCTCAAAGAGATGAATTGAAAAACAGCAAAAGAGAAAAGAAAGCAACATGTGACGAGTTTAAAAATACTAACGTCGGAAAACGGAAATTTGCAGAAGTTTGTAAAAACCAATTTGGAACAAAAGTCCAGCAAAGCCAAAGTAATACCGGCGATGAGGAAAGAGGTTTTCTTAATATTAACTCACAAAAAAAAAACAAAAACTTGAGAAAACACTGGAAGACTTAAATCAGAAAGTAGATCCAAAAATTCAAAAATTTGAACATAATGGGTTATTATAATTAAAAGTGAAAATGTTGAAGAAAGAGAGAAGATTAAATATTCAATGAAAAAAATAGTGGACAAGGAAACCAGAATCACGTAATAGAGATGCGTCACTTAAAACTGGCCAAATATTGGGAAGGTACAACGAGTAATAAGCTATTCTACAATGCGATAATTGTGACAGATTTTGATTCATTTCCCAAAGTGATGACTTTAGCAAATATGATATTGGTTGGGAGCGTTGTAGAGTGTACGATAGGGTGCGCATTAAATCACAAAGCTTCTGGATGTTTGAATAATAAAGTGTGGTTGAGATGCCTTGAGTGTCACAGCACAAATGGGTGCAATAAAGAACCAAAAGCAAAATGTGTAAATTGTGCAAGAGCAATTAAGACTCAGTTCAGATGAAACTCATTAAACGCAAGAGAGACTCTGTCCAGTATATCCCAATAAACTAGGTACAAAAAGGAAAGGTGTATTTAATAACTTTGATGAATTAGAAGTGGTCACAGAGTAGATTTGTGATATAATTAGAAACTCGTGGTCCCGCTGACATTGAAGTATATGCTAAAACTCTTTAGAAAACAACAAATATAATGGAGAAATCAATACGATCCAAAATATGAGTGTTGACATGCTAATGGGTTTATGAAGAAGCGAAAGTACCTTCGGTTGCAATTGATAGCTCTCCGAACAGTTCTGAACGAGATTTGTGCGATGTTTTGCAACTAAATATGGAAATGTTAATGAAAACGATGAAGTTAAAACAACGGCTGATTTGAGTATAGACTGGATGAAGAATATGCTATAAAACGTGAAACTGAAAGTGTGTTAAATGCTGTTGGATTTAAGAAGAAGATATTAGATTATACGATAATGGCAGCAATATCGAAAACTCTAATTGATTATGTAATTGCTAATTTGTGAAGCCCAACCGCAAATGTAAATATGGAGAACGAAATCTCACATCACGGGATATATATTATATATATTATAAAATGCAAAAATCATCCCCTCTCTTTTTATTTAAAATCGGCAAAGCCCTCAGGATCAGACAAACGAGGGTTCGAATATCTCCGAAGACCCAGTCACTCAAGCGTCTTCTTCAGCCTCGGGTGATGGTCGTACTACTGAGACCCGGAAATTCGAGTGATGGCTACGGGCTCGGACGACGGTAAAGCTCCTGCTGCTCTGGTAACTTCTCACACTGTGGGCACGACCAAACAGACAAACATGGGCACGGAGGATGAAGGGATCATTTTGGTTCCTCTCCCAGAGTGTGCGCAGCTGTACGGCAGTGTTGAGTAAGGGAATGAAAAACATGTTTCTTCCGACGAATGAAAAGCTCTGAAGAGTAAACGGAGGAGGGGTTACAAGAGCTCTCTCAAGTTCCTTAAGAAACTAGAATCTCGTGGCCAGGACTCTCTTACACCAAGACATTAAGCTCTGAGAAAGATGCATATTTTCAATGCTCGCTTCTATGGATCGCGCTATCCTGAAGATTGCGCAGCTGGTGCAGCCGTCATTGACCTTGTTAAGAGCGAAAATATATCAGAAGTACAGTCTGCAAATGACAACAAAGCTTCCAATAGTTCAAATGTGGAAAAGACAGGAAAACCGGCACCAACCACAAAAATAACAGAGACAAATTCTGTCAGAAAGGCTGCGGTAGCTTCGAAACGCAGACCTAAGTAGAAAGTCATCTCACCGGTCTTTGAACTACGCTCAACTTCGAGCGTTTCAGGGAGTGGAAACGTGACTGCGAAACCCTCCCCAGGTTAGAAAGAGCTGAAACAAAAGTAGTTGCTTATGCGGATGACGTTCAAATCATGATAAAAGGAACATTTATTCCCACAATCAGTGAACCGGTGAACTCTGCACTTAGTAACTTGGAGAGATGGGGAAAACGAAATGGTCATGGGGTTAATCCAGATAAGATGGATGTAGTTTTGTTTACTAGGAACTACAAGATACCAGTGTTGAATCTACCATCGGTGGAACTACACTAAATATTGTCAAGAAGGTGAAATACTTGGGTGTCATCCTCGACTCAAGCTCTTATAAAAGAGAAACGTGGAGCAGGGGTCTAGGAAGGCTCTACGTGCATTTTACGCATGCAACAGACCCTTAAGGAAACAATGGGCGGTTGTAAGACCTCTTGTATCGTACGCAGCACTGGTGTGGTGGCAAGCCACGAAGACTAAGTCGTTAAGAGACAAGCCTCATAAGGTACAGAGAATTGCATGGCTAGGCATCACTAGGATGGAGAGATCTGCGCCACAGGTAGAACTGGAAATGCTACTGCATTTTCTGCCAATCGATCTATACATTCAGAACATGGCAGCAAAAGGTATTCTTAGAATTAGAAAATGCGGCAAGCTGCGTAATTTCTCAGGACACTGCTCTGTTTTGGAGAAAATATATAGATATCTCTGGCATAAAGACACGGATTATAGAATACTCAAGATAAATTTTAACTCAACCCACAACATTAATTTTCCAAAATGGTGGGAATGGGAAACAGGGACAACCCTTGAGAGAAGTGACCTGCCCATTTTCACTGACAGTCAAAGATGGACTTGGGAACAGGTGCGGGAGTCTATTCGGACATACTAGAACGGCCCCTCAGACCAATGATCTCCAAGCCGTGCAAATAGAAAGCATTCTCATATACTTTACACAGATTCAGTGTGCCTCGGCCTTTACCCTGAAGCTCCGACTCCACTTCACCATCATATCAATTGTGACAAGCAAATTTGTTTCTGTTGCTTGTGCATGCGAAACACGAAAAAACAAAAACAAAAATGTTTGTATCTCTTTGGCAATTTAGGACCGCGTCAACGTGTTGACGATAGAAAAGCATGTTAGCGATGGTCA
The DNA here is from genome assembly GCA_920105625.2 of Clusia tigrina. Lineage (NCBI taxonomy): Eukaryota > Metazoa > Arthropoda > Insecta > Diptera > Clusiidae > Clusia > Clusia tigrina. Next base: position 51,060,560 of record OV050030.1, read on the forward strand.
CAAAGGCACATACAGCATACCATTCACACGATTTCAGTTTAGTTTAAAGTTAAAATGCATTAAATTTACTTTCAATATAGTTTAACATAAGTTACTTAAATTTATTTGAACTTAATTTAACGATAGCATTTCACATGATTTGTTGACTTTTGCCATTCTCTAGCAGTGTTATATCATTATGTTAACGCGTTCAAATTTGTACAGTTTATTCAAAAACTCAATGCAAATATGTTTTATTGGCGTCATCGAGCGCATCGTCAAATTTGTGTAGCGTCTTTCAGGCTAAGATTCAGGCCATTGACAAAGCTGCACAAATGATAAGAGCTAGGGGTAGATAGAGCTATGTTGGGTCCCTCGACATCGTGGTATCCCTGGCAACGAAAAAGCTGACGGAAGAGAGGCAGGTGGAGGACATCTTTCCACCTTTCGTGGAGTTCACAAGCAAAATAGAAACCACTGTAAAAAGATTAACGAATGAACGGTGGTACTTTGCGGCCGACTGTCGAACATCTCGATGTTTGTGCCCAAAACTGACCCAAAATAGGACTAACTTCTTCGGCTCCGTAGAAGAGATCTCAGGATTATCGTGGGGGTTCTGACAGGGCAAAGCATCATATTCCGAATGGCAGCCAGGTGCTCCTTTAAGCGATTATTGTAGGAGTTGTGGAGAATTAGCCGAGCTGAAACTAACTGCCATTCTCAACTTCACAAAAGCTTCTGACTGGTTTTAGGATCACGGGGAGCTGGTGGCTTATTTTTGAGGGATAGGGGAAGGAGAGTGGTCTGCCCCTTAATGGGTATCCGAGTGAAACTTGCGTAACTCGCAGGCTACCTGGTCAACCTACCCTAAACTAAAGCATGGTATAAACAAAATTGAGGGCAATTCTTTTTGGTACAATAAAGAGTCATACAAACTAGTGGGGATAAAAGCCAAATCCGCGGTGCCTAAAATATAAAAACAGAAACAATCACGAAGAAAATGTGGGATCAAATAAATACGTTAGTAAGAAAGCAAAGAATAAACAAACTACGGTTCGATTTTCTTCCATGAAAAATAAAGCAATTGCAAACATTTAATGAACATTATTAATTATTAATCACATAACTTGATGACGATACTTTTTAACAAGTGTGAAATGTTTAAGTAGGTCCGCAAGAGTTGTGTAGGTCATGATCTATAAAAATGTGTCAATAGTGGGCTCTCGTGTGGTGTTTAATGCTAGTACCGGAACCGTCGTTTCGTTGATAATTCTTCTTTAGCAACCTAGTAATGATTAATGATAAATTGTGTACATGGCAGTAGCATTATGCAGCCCATATTTTGCACACGCACTTGTAAGGATCCTAAGTAGATTAAATATATAGTAAGAGGATAATCTATGCTGTTGAACCTGAAGCTTACCTATTAGGAAAGTGGGCGTTCTTTCATCTGTTCAATCACATTTCTTGCAGATGACTTTGTAACGTCTACATGCTTCTTCGTCTATAATTTCGTCTTTACATTGCATATATGAGAGGTAGGCGTAGATGTGGTTCATGTGGGCAAATATCTCTATCTGGTTCCCCCACAGATGGACCGCCGAATGATAATTGTTCAGAAAGTTCTTCTGATCATTTATATATATGTATATATATATATATATATATATATATATATATATATATATATATATATATATATATATATATATTTATATATATATATATATATATATATATATATATATATATATATATATATATATATATATATATATATATATATATATCATCAATTGGAACAAATCTATGTTAATTTGAAGAAGGGCCAACTGAATTGATTATGTGGGAGGCAGACGTATCCTTCATCTGATCGACCCCATTTCTTACATACGATTCCAAAGTGCAAATATGTTCAATGACTCCAAATGTTGCCTTAGAATGCTCTACAGGACTTCAGTTAAAACCATGTGGTAATACCTTTAGCAAAGACTATTTACGTTGTATATTGTCTTTGCCTTTAGTTCAGCAAGGTCCAAACATTTCGTTATTTTAATTTTCCAATTTAATTGTAATTCTCTATTTAAAAATTTCAACATTTTGGTTTAGTGTTCTAGACATGGAAATATTTCGCCGTTGTTATGACAGAAACTAAAGTAAACATGGAATTGCACAATTGTGTCTATTTGAACATTAGTCTAAACTTAGTGTTATTCGCAGGCTGCTGAAAGAGAGAGAATGAAAGTAAACAAAACCGCTTCAAAGTTCGTTTTCTGTCTCAGCCGTCTTTTGAGTAGTATTGGTGTCGCAGTATATTCAATGCCCACCGACTACTCTGAAAACAATCGTTTTTTTTATCCGTTGCTATGTTGATGCCTTATGTCCAGATCTTCAGCTAAAAAATTGAAGCGGATGGCTGCATCGAGTAACAGGAGTGTGTCTTAAGAATATTTCTAATTATGATGTGGTTCACCCTTCCAATGTGAGTTGTCCAACTCTCCATGTCTGTTTCAAAATTCTGCTATGGTTTCGCTCCAGTACTTCTGAATAATTTGTTTGAAGCAAATCTGGTTCGGGGCACAATATCGCCATGGAGCGATTAATGCTGCAATCTCCACTTAGTTTCTTGTTTCTATTCTATTCACTCTGTGCGGAAGTGGTAAGTCTGGAACGGGTTTACGATTCCCAATCCACTAGAAAAAAAAAACATTATTTGTGAAAATTGCGTTTTGTTCATTGATAATAAGATTTAGTTTTGAAATCCATGCAGAGGGGACAGTGACGAAAACTGGAAATCTTTGAAGAGACCCCAAAAGAAAATTTTAACTATCGTTGAAGAAAACTTAGAATGCAATTAAAGATTTACCTGAGGCAACCGAGGTGAAATTTTCTTAGAGTAGAATCTCAAAGAGAAGAATTGAAAGACAGCAAATGAGAAAAGAAACTAACGTGTGAAGAGTTTAAAAATACTAACGTCGCAAAACGGAAATTTGAATTAATTTGATTTAATCAACGTATTTTCTAATGAAGAATAACTTAGGAAAGCCCACATTAAAATTAAGAAACAAAAAGCATGAGGTGTTTTTACAAAAACCAATTGAATTTTACAAAAACCGTTTGAAACCAATTTATCTGCGGACTGTATTTACCGTTACGAGTCGACGGTTCAGAATGTTTTGTGCACATTTTAGAAGCAAATCAACCAAATTTAGTTGCGCGTTTCTCATGAAGTTCTTGTGATTTTAAAATGCCTGGCAAAAGAACGCCATTGGTTTACTGTAACCACTGCATCGGAAAAAGTGTACAAGAATTGCTCGAGATGTTTCTTTGACCAGACAAAAAATTTATAATATTGTAAATTGAGTCAAAAATGAAGATAAACTGAAGCCAAAATATTAAAATCAGTTAGAGCTGAGGATAATAGCTTGGAGACCATGGAAACGAGTCTTGAGATTCTAACATCGGCTTGGCAGAAATTCCAGATAAGTGTTGGCTTACTGTAGAGGCAATCGCGTGACCATGCTTCACAGGAGAGTGCACTCTATGAACGTATCGAGCAAATATATGTAGAAGTTCGAGCGTCGTTGCGTCAAAAATTAGGTGCATTGGAGACATGCGCTTCTGGGGTAGGGGGTGGTAATTGCCATGAGTCAAATGCTATGCAGATGCAATACGCTGATTTGCCACTGGCAGACCGATTACCAACTTTTCGGGGTGATCATAACGAGTGGATTAAGTTCAAAGATGCCTTTTATGCAGAAGTGATTCAGAATCCCCATTTCACAAACTTGCAAAAGTTACGACGACTACAGGGCTGTGTTAAAAATGGCGCTGCAAGAGTGTTAGGGTTTTGGCCTCAGCGAGAAAACAGCTTCATAAAGGCATGGGAAACCTTGTGTTCATCATTTGAAAATGAGTATTTGTGCCATGCAGCACACTGCTCGGCAATTCTTGATTTACCTATTTGGCCAAAGGCAGACTACACATTGATTCGTAGAATGCTTGATACTACTCGAAATTGCATGAGAATGTTAGCGCAACAGCTAACTGCCGATGATTTTTTCACTTGGCTCGAACGTAAAGCAAGCGGTCCACTGGGTCAGGGCTGCATGCAAGGAATGCGCACCATAGATGGCAACCACGAAAATCGAATGACGAATAAGCTTTTACGTGAGCGAGCAATGCCCAACATTCCACAAGCCAGCAACTTCTTTCCATGTCTTTGCTGCGGTGGTAACCACAGTATGTATACATAAATGTTCAAATATTTTACGAAGGTCTCGCGAGGATAGAATGCGGCGAATTATAGAACTGGGATTATGTCAAAACTGTCTTCGTCGGGGTCATATAGTTAGAAACTGCTTTAAAGGCAAATGTCCCCGCTGCTCACAGGCCCATAACAGTATTATACTCGTATGTCCTAAAGTATTTTTCGAAAACAGTTTTGGCGATGCTAAGCCTGGTGTCAATAGAGCTGTGATGGTGGCTACAAACAACGATACCCTGATAGAGAATGAATAGCAATCAGAGAATATAAGTTAAACCGGCCTCGGGGTTATTACACTAAAAAAGCTCTTAAAATCCTCAATATATCCTCAAAACAAATCAACAGATCTACATTATAGTTTACTTGCAACTGCGCAAATAAGACTTTTGACGAACAGTGGAATACCAATATCTATAAGGGCAATATGCGATACTGGAGCCCAAGCAAACTTAATCAGCAAGACTTCGTTGCGCAACATCGAATCCCTACATACCGTACATCTATGCGGATCTTTCCTGCAGCTGGAGCAGAAGTTAAAATATTCGATAAATATATTTCAACTGACCTGATGTCGATTTATAGCGAAGACCCCCTGATTGAAATTACCTGTTTATTTGCACCAGAGGTTTTGGGTGGAATTTCGTTGCCTCAAATACCATTATATCACCAAATTCTTCCGAGCGACATTTCTGCGCGACTGGCCGACCGTACGTGTGATCAACCAAGGACAATTCAAATTTTGTAAGGAGTAGGTATATGGGCGTAACTAATTCAAGATAATATACGACAATTGGTATCTGGCCTTGTAGCGCAAGAAAGTCACATAGGACGGCTTCTATTTGGAACCATGTCAACCGAATCAGGAATGAAAGCTGCCGCGTCAATAGTTGAAAACGATAAGGCTGAAGAACATCCTCACCTCGAACAATTAATCCAAAAATTCTTTGAATCAGAGTCATTTCCAGACGACAATTCACAGTGGACAGCAGAACAACATCGATGCGAAATGCATTTTTTAGAAACACCGTTTACTGTCAGAATAAATATTATAAAATACTTAACCTCGAAGCACTCTTTTATTCCTATAGATTCTCTAATAAATGTAACTAGATGTACCGGGAAAATGCGATTATTCGCTCCCGATTTACGAGTGGTGCGCAACCACGAATAGCAAACTATTAAACGCGCCGTATCACGCCGCAGTTCGTCGTAGCATCAACGCCATCCCAACCTCCAAAATCAAATGCGCTTCAGAGAAAGCTGAACTACCTTCAATCAAACAAAGAGTGACAGAAACTACATGGAAACTTATCCCTAAGCGCCTCAACACTACCAGCCAAATACTTCAAAAGGATTTCATCATTGCAACGCGGAACAAACGTAGATGCAAACAAAAATCTACAATACGCTGTTGCATTGATTTCTGCCACGTGATTGATATTAAACCTTCATCAATTTGTAACAACATAAGCGAACAACCACCATGGCTACTAAATCATTCGTCTTTCAATACCAGCCAACATACACAATATAAAAATTTTAGTGATCCTCCCACATTCCAACGGCTATTCCACGAACAAGCCCACTACTACAAACTTAATAACAGGACAATGCTTTACACAGATGCCTGAAAAACAAACACCAGTACAACATTTGCTGTGGTGCAGCAAGAAGACTCCCCAATCACAATAGGATGGCTCAATTTGGTTCTGTATTTTCGGCGGAGGCACAACGTAGTAAGGGCAATTTGCCATTTGCAACCGACCGCATGTCCAGCAGAGATGCTTTAGTAAGTATATACAATTGCGACCAAATTATTAGCAAAATGAGGGACCAATGCATCAGACACAATAATAAAATCAGACGCCTCTGGGTCCCAGGAAATGTAGGCATACAGGGAAACGAACTTCCAGACAATGCAACACGTTTTGCTGCAACAACCCCGAGTCTCTCGTTAGTTACATCAAATGAAAAAGATCCATACAAACTTATAAACAATCATTTCAGCGAAGAAAAAAATCGAATGGGCGCGCTTTAAACACCGGTACGCTACAATTAAAACCAATGGCATAAACGCTCGCTACCCGTACCGTGCATCACGTAATCGAACAACCATATTCGTTCGACAAAGGATAGGACACACCCAGCTCACTCACGAGCATCTGCTGTTGGGGACCCACCAACAACAGTGTCCACTTTGTGGGAACACATTCTAAATGAATGCACATCTGCCATCAATGTCAGAAAGAAATTATTTGGATGCGCATCTCCATGAAGTCTGTTAACAGATTTTAATAATATAACAATTGTAATTAATTTCCAAAAAGAATGTGGCTTAATTTATAAATTGTAAACATCCGAGTCGTAGGTTCTGGCAGCTAATTTCTTTTACTATATTGTATCAAATATATAAATAAATAAGTAAACACCCGGGCTCAAGATCAATTGCTACTCGTGCAAAGCATGTGTTGGTACATCATTTATATATGATCCAGTAACAATACTACTTTCAATACGAATCACATTATTTGTTGTCATCAGATTCTTCACCTGCTGATAGTACTTTTTTTTAAACTAAGGAGTCATGCAACGCATCGCTATTTATTGAAGTAAATGTCATCTCACAGACGAATATATTTTCTGTTGGCAGATTTCTTTTGATGTATAAAAAAGGAAATTTGAAAATTTAAACTAAAATAAACGCTGTTTTCTGTTGAAAATATTTAAATATTAAAATTGTTAGTAAATCATTTATTTGTGGTGAAGTAAGGAAGGCGGAGTGGTGTTGGAATGGTGTATCAGACTATATGTGCTTAATATCGAATGTGAATATCCGTTCAAATCCTGGGCAATTTTCAATCTAAATGCTTCAGAATAATTATTCCCAACTTGCTCATTAGTTTAGTTGTGATTATCTTTTAGTTTCAAACTCATAAATTGTAGAAATCATCATTGCTATTAAGTGGTCCAACTTATGCCAAAAACATAGTAGCTTAGGTGAGGTTGAATGGCTGTCCTGAGACCCACTTAGGCCTGTTCAAGGCCCATTCTGGCAACACAGTAAGGGTACTCACAATCCAGTCCAACTAATCCTGCAAATGCAAATAGTGAATGGCGAACTTAAGATATGACATATTTGCAACCCCTTTTTACTGCCAATTTCTGAATAATGGGCGTGGCTGTTGGAAATACCACACACACGTACCCTACACAGTAAGCTGTGAAAAAATGTTCGACGGTTTGAAGCAAACAGAATCACAGACGGATGCTGAATCAGTTCTGGGAGTGATGTTAACTTAATAATTGGATATTAAAGATTTATTGGGATACTCCCAAATTAAATTAGGTTTCAAATTCGATAGAATCATTTAACAACATTTGTGAACATTTCCCGATTTCCTATCACAAATTGTTGATATATTTCTTTCATCAAAGAGTCAATGGTTGAAATACTGCCCCAGGGTTGGTCTCAAAAATGCTTCTTTCTAAAAATCTTTTTCTCTTCGAATCGAAAGCCTCGGTAGATAGCACTCATTCCCCAACCCCTTGCAGTCATAATTAATTACGGTGTAAGGTATAATAATAAAAATATTTCCTAGATGTAATCGGCGCTACTACTATTTTTCTCCTATTTTCCTTGCAGCTGTAGGATCCACCTTTCCTATTTTCTTCTGCGTGGGCACGGTACAATGAGCCAACGGAGCCAATGGACCAATAAACTCGGTCTTAAAATAAAGGATGTATTTTTCTCAAATTATCAATATTTGATATCTATCGCTAGTTTTATCTCATTCTCCCTAATATTATATACAGTGATTAATGAGTCCTCAATCATGTTGTCTCCCACTGTTATAAATAATATTGCAATCTCATTTGCACTAATGGACGAACTTTTCGTAGATATGAAAGCGTTCTAGAATACAAAACAAAACTATAAATCTCTGTATCAATAGCGGATAAGTCGTGAGTTGCAAGTAGAGATTAAATAATGATATAAATGTAGAAGTGAAACCAAATTAAGTGTTGCAGTTATTAAAATATGCTTTTTATCAATTAAATTATCTGAGATTGGCAGAGAGATACTCGGGCAGCTCTTTGCTAAATCCTCTGAGGAGAAAAAACTGACTCAGAATAGATGCAGAATTGTTAAAGAGACAAATATCCGTGGTGATAAATAATACAAGTAGGAGGAATGGCACTCATACGGATTTTTAACCATTTGCCAAGCAAATACCTCGTCAATATATATAGAAAAGCATGCAAGTCATTACTCGCCCATCTATTACTTCGACTATATTGATCTCAGCTTCAACTCCAATGAATATTGATGACTGAGTACTTAGCTTCGATCTGGATGAAATGAATGCTGATATTTCCGATATATTTTGAATATTAAGAGCATAGTAAAGAAATCCTATGAATTAGCTTTGCATTGCAAAGGTGTTGCGTTCGTCTTCCTTTTTTTGAAACCTAAAATCCTCCGATTTAATTCTAATTCTCTATTTAAAAATTTCAACACTTTGGTTTAGTGTTCTAGACATGGAAACATTTCGCAAGTTGTTATGACAGAAACTTAGTTAAACAAAGAATTGTACAATTGTGTCTACTTGAACATAAGTCTAAACTGAGCGTTAGGGAATGAAAGAAAGAGAATGAAAGTAAACAAACTCGTTTTAATAATCGTCAGTCTCAGCCGTCTTTTGAGTAGTATTGGTGTCGAAGAACATTCGAGGCCCACCGACAACGCCCCTCTGCAATATCACTTCCCCTGTTGTTATCTGAAAACAACCGCTTTTTTCTATCCGTTGCTATGTTGATGCCTTATTTCCAGATCTTCAACTAAAAAGTTGAAGCGGATGGATGCATCGTGTAACAGGAGTGCCTCTTAAGAATATTTCTAATTATGATGTGGTTCACCTTTCCAATATGAGTTGTCCAACTCTCCATGTCTGTTTAAAAATTCTGCTATGGTTTCGCTCCAGTACTGGCGACAATTAACTGGAAGCGAATGGCGCCCTATACTTCTGAATATTTTACTTTGAGGCAAATCCGATTCGGGGCACAATATCGCCTTGGAGCGTTGACTGCTGAAAACTCGATTTAATTTATTGTTTTCTTTCTATTTGTCTGTACGGAAGTGGTAAGTCTGGAACGGGTTTACGATTCCCAATCCACTAGAAAAAAAGCATTATTTGTGAAGAATGCGTTTTGTTCATTGATAATAAAATTTAGTGTTGAAAACCATTCAGAGGAGACAGTGACGAAAACTGGAAATCTTTGAAGAGACCACAAAAGAAAATTTTAGCTATCGTTGAAGAAAAATTAGAATGCAATTAAATAGTTACGTGAGGAAACCGAGTTGAAACTTTCTTAGAGTAGAATCTCAAAGAGAAGAATTGGAAAACACCAAAGAAGAAAAGAAAGTAGCATGTGAAGAGTTTAGTAACGTGTGTGCGTCGGAAAACGGAAATTTGCAGAAGTTTTGCGACTTTTTGGAACAAAAGACCTGTAGTGCTAAAGTAATGCCGACAATGAGGAAACAACACAATTTTCTGCTGAAAGCCTACACTAATCGGAATCAGTTTGTCAAGAAAGTATTTGAACAAGGTAAAACAGTTGCCAATTTCATTTTCCCCCTACATAACATGGTACTTCTCTATTGTTTTAATTAATTTTTTGAATTTATTTGATTTAGTCAACGTATTTTCTAATAAACAATAACTTAGGAAAGCCCATATTAAAATTAAGAAACAAAAAGCATAACGAAAAAAATATTCAAAAAATTAGCTGTCAAGGAAGTGTTTTTACAAAACGTTTGAAACCAATTTATCTGCGGACTGTATTTACCGTTATCGGGTCGACGTTTCAGAATGCTTTGTGCACATTTTAGAAGCAAATCAACCAAATTTAGTTGCGGGTTTCTCATGAAGTTCTTGTGATTTTAAAATGCCTGGCAAAAGAACGCCATTGGTTTACTGTAACCGCTGCATCGGAAAAAGTGTACAAGAATTGCTCGAGATGTTTTTTGACCAGACAATAAATTTATAATATTGTAAATTGAGTCAAAAATGAAGATAGACTGAAGGCAAAACCTTTTATCCTCCGTTCGAACACAAAATCAGAGAGAACAGGATGCATTTTCGTAAAGAAAGTAGTCGAAAATCCGCAGATTTCTACTAGAACCCTTGCAAGGGAACTCAAAGAAGAGTGTGATGTTTAGGTTACCTACGAAACAGTAAGGCAGGTCCTGATCAAGAACCGGCATAAGTCAAGAGAGATCGAGCTCGAAAAAACACTGCTTTCAACATAACATATTGAAAATCAATTGTCTGGAGCTGGGATGCACGTTGGCAAACCGAATGACTACAGTGATGTCGTTATATTTTGCGAAGAGACTCACCTCATGCTTTACTATAATAATGGGCTCAACAGAGTGTAGCAACAACCGTTAAAAGCGTTGGAATATCGTAACATAGTTCTGACTGTTAGATTCGGCAAAGTTTCTGTCATGATATGAGGGGTCCATATCCAATATAAAGGAGTAGGAGAGCAATGGATACAAAACAAAATTTGGAGACTTTAAAATGTTATTTGTTAAACAGCGCAAATTAATTTGGGTTCAATATCGAAAACAAGCCGCAATACAAATTTTACTAAGATAATGACACTAACATAAGGAGAATATGGTAAGGATGTGTTAGAAAGTCTGTCGAGAGCCCGCACTTGAACCTCATTGAAAATTCGTGGGCACTTTGAAAAAACCGGCCAAAAGGTCGAGCAGAGCTCAGAGCTGCAATATTAGCGGAATGGAATAAAATACCAAGTGAATATGACGTGCAGAAATTGAGTTACTCCATGAGGAGAAGACTACAAACCGTGACAGATAAGGGACCATACAAAGAACTGATACACTTTATAGTGCTAATTTTCTTCTCTTTCTTTCAGTTTTATAAACAAATTATCATTAGTAAAAACAATTAATTGATAGCTATTGTAATGCATTTTATTTCTTAATTTGGATGTGGGCTTCCTAAGTTATTGTTCATTAGAAAATACGTTGATTAAAGCAAATCAATTGAAACAAATAATCAAAACAATAGAGAAGTACTGTGTTATGTAGGGAGAAAATGGAATTGGCGAATGTTGTACCTAGTTCAAACACTTTCTGGACAAACTGTAAGTACTTCCGAAGAATGTAGGCTCTCAGTAGAAAATTGGTTAAACCATTTTCAAGCAATTCCAAACTAATGGGTTGGGTTGCGAAAACATGTTAAAATGTTGTTATTATGCCGAATCCTCATTCCGTGAGATCTCCCAACCGGTGTTTGAGACACTATGCTGTCGGTCGTTCGCCGCGCTCTGCACGGACAGTGCGAACCAAAAATCCACACTGTGCGAAGGATCGCGACTGGTCGGCCGGCTCATGCGTCCGGGTCATCGGCGCGGGAGACATCGCCCTAAGCGAAGGAGTCTTCTGCTTCTTCGTTTTGTTGTCTTTTTCACTTGACTCACTCCTGATCAAACCGCCGAAACCGCAATATTCTTTTTTTGTAATAAATTGAAGTATAATAAAGTGAAGAAAACTCTTGTCATTTGGAGTTAACATTTTTTTCTTCTCTGTGGTTCAAATTTCCAATTAGCCAAAAATCACGCCAACAATTAGCCAAAAATCAGTACTCTGTCCCTATTAAAGATTTAGCAACGAAAATTTACAGGAATGTTGCGGGTACTAACATTAAAAACACCACACAAAAAATGGGCGGGCTATTTCTGCAGCCACGCCCACTATTCACATACGAGTATTATTATAACGTACGACCTATATATTATTTTTGATCGAAATTATATATTAGCACGTATATGGAACCTACAAAGCTATATACAAGAATTGGGGTCGATCAGATAAAGGATACGCCACCCTCCTATATAATGAACTTTGGGGACCCCACTTAGAGACAGGTACCCTATCTATGGTTCTAATGATGATATATGAAACCAAATTGGTATATGTATACACTGGGTCTGTACTAGCACGCATTCCAAATATGAGCAGATTGTTACTACTGCCACGCCCACAATTAGCCAAAAATCAGTACTCTGTTCCTATTAAAGATTTATCAACGAAATTTCACAGGAATGTTGCGGGTACTAACATTAAACACCACACAAAAAATGGGCGTGTTATTTATACAGCCACGCCCACTATTGACATATTATTATAAGTTACTACCTATGCAAAATGTTTGCACTAAATTTCATGTTAGTGGTTATATTGACACTACAAAGCCATACACAGGAAATGGGGTCGATATAATCATTTCAAGGTACCCTACCAAAAATTACCGTTAGTATGCTCCTAATAGGCGATAGACAAAAAAGTGGGGAATCTTGAGGAAGCTCTTAATATAGCTTACAAGTGCGCTTGTCCCGTCGCTAGGAGTAGAAAAAATCTTCCACCATGGTGGTCCAACAATTTATCGGATCTCAGGAAGAGAACCAGGAAACTGTTCAACCAATGTTATAGGGACGAAGATTGGGCACGATATAAAGGGAGTCTCAAAGTTTACAAAAAATCTATCAGGGAAGCCAAGAAAAATGGCTGGAGAGAATTTTGTGAATCAATTGAGGCAACCTCTACTTCAGCAAGACTCAGCAAGATACTCTCCAAGGAACACACCAGCCCCTCTTTCCTTACAAAGACGGATGGTGCATGGACGGAAACATCTTCTGAAACACTTGATTTCTTACTTCAAACACACTTTCCAGACTGTAAAGATACCGCGCATGTATCTCAATTACCCGTTATGGACAATCAGATGCCACCGGTTTGTGACCTGATATTCACGGACGAAAAAATCAAACACTCTATAAATTGTTTCTCGCCTTTCAAATCGCCGGACTTGGATGGGATTTTCCCAATCGTGCTGCAAAGGTTACAGGTTGTGGTGATCCCATGGCTGAAGGGGATATATAAGGCATGTATACGCTTCAACTACATCCCCCTCAGTTGGAGGAAGGTAAAGGTAGTTTTCATCCCAAAAGCGGGGAAGATTGGGTCGGCAAAATATTTTAGACCCATTAGTCTTACGTCGTTTCTTCTTAAAACAAAGGAGACGGCTCTGGAAATCCACCTTAGGCATACAGTGGATCAGTTTCCCCTCTCGAAGTCGCAACACGCATATCTCAGGGGTAAATCTACGGAATCAGCTTTACATGAGGTAATTCGATCAGTAGAAAAGACAATCCAACATAAACAGTACACGTTGGCGGCCTTTCTGAACATAGAAGGGGCTTTTAACAACGTTAGTGACAAACCAATTCTGGACTCTCTCACCAGGGTAGGGGTTGAGGAAGTTCTTAGGGAGTGGACAGTTACAATGCTTAGGACTAGGGTCATTCAGTCTGAGCTGGGTAACACGGTTCTCGTCAAACACGTCAGTAGAGGAACACCACAAGGTGGGGTGATTTCACCCTTATTGTGGCTATTGGTAATTGTCAACATCCTCGGCATACTAGATTCAATGGGGGTTAAGACGGTAGCATACGCGGACGATGTAGTGATAGCTGTATCAGGCATGTTCCCCTGTGTAATAAGTGATATTATGCAAAAGGGGCTGGACAAACTGAATTCCTGGGCCACAGGATGTGGACTAGGTGTGAATCCAGAAAAGACAGAACTGATACTTTTCACTAACAAGACCAAGATTCCGATCTTTAAGCTTCCGACACTTAACGGACAACAGCTAAAGCTAGCGGAGAAAGCGAAATACTTAGGAGTTATCCTGGACCCCAACCTAAATTGGAGAACCAATATAGAGTTACGGGTCAGGAAACCCCACGTAGCTTTTTACGCATGCAAGAAAATGTTTGGGAAAAATGGGGACTACGCCCCCATATCACTCACTGGATGTACGAAGCAATCGTGCGTCCACTACTAACTTATGGTTCAATAGTCTGTTGGCCAGCTCTAGATAAGGGCTATAACGTTCAGAGACTTAGTAGAGTGCAAAGAACAGCTGCCGCTAGCAATGTAGGGAGCCTGAGAACATGTCCAGCGGAGGCACTCAACGTATTGCTACACATCCTCCCTATCGACCTGTATATTAAGAACGTAGCCTGCAATAGTGCGCTAAGGTTAAAAGCGACAAACTGCTGGTCTAAGCGAACGTACGGTTATGGTAAGGTGCTATACACAGTGCCGAGGGAATTAACACAAATGACGACAGATTTAATAGTACCGCAACTGGACTTCAAAAAGGACTTCAAGGTTACATTTCCCACAAGTAAATTGTGGTCGAAAAGGAAACTCCAAATGGAGTACGATATACCCATTTATACATACGGGTCAAAAATGGACCTGGGCGTGGGGGCGGGGGTCTTTTCTCCGCACGCTAACATTAACTACTGTACACGCCTACCCGATACAGCTACAGTTTCTCAGGCGGAAGTACTCGCGATCAGAGAGGCATGTCGACAGATCACCCACCACATTAGAGAAGGGCAGAGGAGCACGGTTGCTATTTTTGTGGACAGCCATGCTGCCATAAAAGCCCTACAATCAAATACCATCAACTCCAGACTAGTCAGACAGTGCAGGGAGGAACTTGGGGCGCTAGCTCACCATGCTGACATCACAATCATCTGGGTCCCCGGACACAGGAATATGGATGGAAATGAGAAGGCTGATGAATTGGCGCGCAGAGGAGCCTCTCTCGATCTAACCCATGTGGAACTAGTACCTGTTTCCATGGGTGCGATTAAGAGGGGCATCTACATGCAATGTCTTACCTTAGCGGGCAATAGATGGAGGATACTTACAACATGTACTACATCCCGGACGACCTGGCCAGTCTTTAACATAGCGAGCTCATAAACAAGGACCGAATGGACACCAGCCGCCTCACGGCGGCCATTACGGGTCACTAGCTCGTGGGTACTCATGCAGGGAAATTGCAGAGACCGTACAATACCCATTGTAGAAGTTGTGGAAATTCAGAAGAGAAGGATACCTTAATCCATTTTCTTTGAGAATGCCCGGCTCTGGCGGGCGCAAGACATATAACTCTAGGAAACTATTTCCTAGCGAGTTTATCCGATCTCCCGGTTGTAAAACCGAAAGATCTTTTAAGATACCTACACTCCACAAATTGGATTTAGAGAACAATCCATCGTTTTCTCTGGCGTTAGGAGAGGTTGTGGTATCAAAACGTCGCTAAGGCGATAATTGTGATCCTTGTGAGGACCGACTTGGATCAGCCACTGAAACCAACCAACCAACCAACCATGCTCCTAATGATGATTTATGAAGAAAACATCCCGATTGTTGAACTCGCACGCAAAAGAAAAGGTAAAGGGTATTTCGTAGTCGGTCTAATCCGACTTCAGACTGCTTTACTCGTTTTGTATTGAAGGAGATCTTTCTTCACATTTAACTCGCTATGAAGTTCATACGTAGACCTGCAAGGTCCTTCGAGGTGCGAAATGGATGTCGGGGTAAGAGCTGTAGTATAAATCATTAAACAGAAGGACGCCCTTAGCAAATATCACGAGCTTAACTGTCCTTAATTGTGCGACCTCTTCTAGTCCCTCAAACCAAGGGGCGCGTTTTCGATATTGTGGGACATAGGGATAGTAGATGCCCCAAAATGTCCATTGTCTCCTGTTAATAACATTTCCTGCATATATCGTTGTTTGTGAGTCGCATCCTTTTAGCGTTTTCCGCCGTTAGACAATGACCTGTTAGTATTCCTAACTACCGTTCTACAATCCTTCCTCGGAAGTGCCAGTAGAAGTTTCTTATTATCTAAGCTTACAACTAAACTTAAGAGTACTTAGAATAAGTGTGATCCTTGCGAGTGACAGATAATGGATGCCTCTGACTATATGACTATAGTAGTACTCCACCCTTCTAACACCTTACGACATGCATTCAAAGATTCAATAAAACTATTATATCCGTGACCCTCAACCTCCACTTTAATGTTATGAGTATAAACAACACTAATCATTGTTATCGACTTAACTTCCCAGAATGAACAAGAAAATCTAATCCCATCAATATTCGCATTGAACTCAAACCATCAACAAATGTTTCTGAAAATACCTCAGGATATTGTGTGCTTATTCCTGAACGTCTTGTGGGATACTATACAGGTGAAATTAGGAGAACAATGTAATTTAAATTCGTGTACATTTAAGCAATTGCAATAAATATTTAAGCAGTCATGCAGGAAAGAGTAAACATGAGTAATATTGTTGTTGTACATGTACAGGCTTTTTAAAGTTCAAATGATCAGCCCGGAGGCAGGATTTAAACTCTGAGTGTCAGTCTAGCAAGCTCACTACTACCACTAGACCACAGACGGCGGTTCCTATGTGGGTATCATGTAATTGTAATGAAATTCTCACATTTTGAGCTTTGTTCCTCCAACACACAGAAACCTAAATATAATTCTTATCTTTAGCCCGCTCTCGATTCATATACATCGCTATCATGTTATCACTGACCTACCCCACTGTGGAAATTAGGCTTTGCTTCCAATGCGCGAGCAACTAAATGTCTACCCTCCCACTCAGTTACCATGCTGATGTATTTTCCATTATCTTCCCATAAACCGGATTATTTAATAATTTAAAGAAAGCTTTCTCTAATTCATTTTTCGCTACAGTTCTAGAAAACGTATTCAAATGAACAGCATGATAACTTATATTTCAAAATTCCATGAATTTTAGTTGGATTTAAACAATTCTCAATACATTGTTGCAGTTTTCGATAATGTATTCCATTATATATCGAGTCTTATGACTTGAATCCAGAGCCAACTTTTTTATTTTCTGCTCAGGAGTGTAAATCATTATGCGAATCATGATTACTCTCAGGATACTGTCAACCGTCTCTATTAAATTTCTCAAAGTCATCAACCCACTCGAAAGAATCATATGGACGAATTCAGAAATCGCCCGATCATATGAGTTACTTGCGTCCAAGTACATCAAATACTCAGAGGGCTGAATAGCAATATAACCATTCAAATATTCATTGTTCGCTCTCGAATGACGTCAAACTTCAAATATGGACATATAATCATAAAGCGGTTCTGCGTGTTGATACTCAACAATGGAACATTCTGTATTATTTAATTTGCTGGAAGAAGCTTCTCTAGGAGGTAATTTGGTTTCCCTAAACCAATTCAGTAGAGTTAATATTCGTAAGAAGGGAAATTCGAGCAGAGCTACGCTAATTTTGGTTTTAGTCGCGAATAATCCTAGTATAGAAAGTGGTCACGTCCTTTGACTAATTAATCCCATTTCTTGCAGACGGCTTTATAAAACATGTCTACAGGGTTTTTCGGCTCCAATTTTGTCCTTACAGTGCATATATGGGAGGCTGTCTGGTTCATCCACAGATTGCTCAGAAAGGGACTCTGAATATTTGTATATATACACGTCCATAAAAGCCAAGCCTCCTTCTGGTAGTTGAACAAGAGCTGAACCGCACAAACTTATTTTTTTGTCCATTTTGAATGGTAAAAGGTTTAACCGGTAAAGAAAGTTTACGTCGGGTTATATCGCCTGCTGGACACCTTATACGCTTGCATATGCGTGCGAGTGAAACCATGGCGACATTGTTTCCAAATTACACAAAAATGGACCTTATATTTGAAGGTCGCTTTCATCCTGATGAATTCTATGTGCAGGTGTGAGTGGCTGATGAAGTTTTACGCCCATTAATATCACGAAATACATCATCTAATGTTGTAGTCATATAGCAGACTTTATTCATTAATCTACTATAGATGGCGAGTTATATATTATCGAGATATTCAGTAATAGTGAGAGTGTAGTGGGAGTTAACAAGCCCATTCTTGGGTGGGGTTTTTAACCTGGCACTGCAATCTTTCGTTGCATATGAGCTGAATGTGGGCGTGGAGGTAAAAGTGCACTGCCCATATACTGGGGCCAAGTTGCTAACGACTTTTATAAATATCTATATAAATATATCATCAAACGGAACAAATCTATGTTCAATTCAAGAAGGGCCAACTGAATTGATTATATGGGAGGCAGCCGAGTCCCGTTCAATGACTCCAAATGTTGCCTTAAAATGTTCTACAGGACTTAAGTTAAAAGCATGTTG
Source organism: Clusia tigrina (assembly GCA_920105625.2). NCBI lineage: Eukaryota > Metazoa > Arthropoda > Insecta > Diptera > Clusiidae > Clusia > Clusia tigrina. The sequence goes on from OV050030.1 coordinate 51,078,943, forward strand.
TAATAGTACCTTTAGTTCATCAAGGTCCAAACATTTCGTTATCTTAATTTTCCAATTTAATTTTAATTCTCTATTTAAAAATTTCAACACTTTGGTTTAGTGTTCTAGACATGGAAACATTTCGCAGTTGTTATGACAGAAACTAAAGTAAACATGGAATTGCACAATTGTGTCTACTTGAACATAAGTTTAAAGTGAACCTATTCACAGATTGCTGGAAAGAAAGAGAATGAAAGTAAACAAACTCGTTTTAATAATCGTCAGTCTCAGCCGTCTTTTGAGTAGTATTGGTGTCGAAGAACATTCAAGGCCCACCGCCTACACCCCTCCCCAATATCACATCCTGATGTTATCTGAAAACAACAGTATTTCTATCCGTTGCTATGTTGATGCCTAATGTCCAGATCTTCAACTAAAAAATTGAAGCGGATGGATGCATTGTGTAACAGGAGTGCGTCTTAAGAATATTTCTAATTATGATGTGGTTCACCCTTCCAATATGAGTTGTCCAACTCTCCATGTCTGTTTCAAAATTCTGCTGTGGTTTCGCTCCAGAGCTGGCGAAAATTAACTGGAATCGAAATGCGCCCTATACTTCTGAAGTTACGTGAGGCAACCGAGTTGAAATTTTCTTAGAGTAGAATCTGAAAGAGAAGAATTGAAAAACTGCAAAAGAGAAAAGAAAGTAAGATGTGAAGAGTTTAATAACGTGTGTGCGTCAGAAAACGGAAATTTGCAGAAGTTTGTAAAATCCGGATTGGAACAAAAGGCCACTAATGCCGGAGACGAGGAAAGAGGTTCTATTAATATTAAAACGCAAAAAATTGAGACAACTAAAATACGAACAATTTCTGGATGATATTTTCTAATTTGCGACCATTTCCCGGCTTTTCCTTCCAACTGCAAGCGGCATCAAATTTTCGTAGATGTACTTAACAGCACTTCTTGAAACTCATCGCCATTTACGAAAGAATCGGCGCTACCTCGTCAGTATTCCAAATCTTGCTCTGCAAATTTTATTGAAATCATTCAAGCAATTGCACAAATGCACGATTAATGTTGATTGTTATTTGTCTTTAGTATTGATCTAAATTTAGGGCTCCGATTCCATACAATGCCACAAATCAAAATGCAATCAATCAGCTTCTTAGTATTAAAATCATACATAAAGCAAAGAACCAGTGAATTCGATATCACTTACTCCAAAACTTTGAAAGAATGGGATCGGGAGTTTGTTTGTTTTAGTATTTCAATAGTATATTTAGGAATTTTTGCTTTACTAAAAAAAAGTTCTTTATAACATTTCAAAATATTTCCCTTTTTCATTTTTGTTGGTGTTTTCTTTTGCTTTTTCTTAGTTTACCTCAACTCTTTTTCTCTTACAGATAAAATCTTCATTTATTACTTAATTTTTTTGTTTCTTCTTGTTCCATTTTTTTACTGGGTTTGACATAATTAATAATAGTGACTGTAAATGTCTTGTAACTCAGTTCTATGCGCACTTTATTGCTTCGATTTTATTTGTGTCTACCGAGGCCACATTTGAAAATTGTTGTAATTGTCAACACATGAAAAATGCATAAAAATTTCAAACCTTCGAATAAATTAACCAATTTCTAAATAATATTAATGATAATTATAAGTAATGTTTGAATGAATCTATATTTAATAGCAGCAGTTGATAAAAAATGATAAACAATTTCTGCAGATTTTTAAACATTTGTATTGGGTTTTTGGTACAACATGTACAATTTGCTAACAGAGGTACAACAGTGCACAGCAATCCAATAATACAAAGTTCCAAGCCACGCTAAATGAGTAAATGATGATATCACTTTTAGGATCTTATTTTTGAAGCATTTGTGGTACACTTTCGTTCACATTTGTCGTAGTGACGACTACGCTTAAGAAGTGACTGCGGTATATTAAAATGATAGATCGTGAATAGGGCTTCTGTTCTGAATTTTGTTCGGTCACAGTCATTTAAATTACTTATACACATGAATGTACTAATTCAAATCACTACCGCGGCAAATTGAGCCGCAACTGCATGTTTGGTTTTGAATTTCGAATCATTATTTCTATCGGTAAATGGAAAATTGGGGTTTTTTTGCACATTGAGTCTCTACAGTGAAGTTATAATTAATTTAGTTATGGATGTGTCACTCATTTTCGTCACTTCTCACGCGCTATCTTTCAGTTTTGTAACAGCTGAAGAACAAACTTTAAGTGCCTCTGTCACTGGAGTGGCCGAGTTTTACGCTTTGAAGCGAGTGCAAAATTTCGACACAAAAGAAAATTATTTTCAGTCAGTATCAAAAGAGCAAAGAAATCATTTAAAATGCCTTGTAATGCTAATTTCAGTTTGTAGCTGAACAGATTTAAACAATATGTTGGTTTGTGAGGTGGACTGTATTTTTAGTTCGATGTGTGTGTCGATTGGTCTCCTTGCACCGGGAGGTGAAATGTTTCACCCCTAGACACCGGAAGCACAGCATCCGGCTGATCACCTGGTCGCGTCGCTTCTTCCGGGACAGCGCCAGGAATCGCTCGCATCCGATGATGGTCTGTCTCCTGGACTTGAGCGAAGTGCGCCAGCCAGTTCCAACCTCTTGCCCGCGACGCGTCGTGGTTTCGCGGTCCCGGTGGAGGAGATATAGTCCGCATTCACAGCAAGATGGATGGCGTTGCTACCTGTAGCTTGTCGGCGGTGATCGATCTGCCGCGCCCGTACTCGGTGGAGGGCTTGCCCAGGGATGGTGTTACGTCCTGGCGCTGGCAGGGCAGCAAGGGTCTGCCGTGACCGTATCCTGTGGTAGACATCCTATTAGGGAAAGAAAGAGCGGTCTGTTACTAAGGCGACGACCAAAGGCTTGCTGAAATAAAGGGAGATGGTTAGTGAATGTTTATTATTATTACGCTTCTCCTCGTGGAGGAGGAGGCTCTTCTGCGTGAAGAACGACGATTTTGTTGATAGGCCTGGTCAAGACTCCTCGCACGGTTCGCACGCTTACGACACGCACTTTCCATCGGTAGGGCGACCATGATTTGGGACTGTTGGCGTTTCTTAATCAATGTGCACATCTTGCATTGGAGGATCGTACTTTTGATAAGAGTCTTCGCTCGTGGGATCCAGTATTGAGTCCGGACCAACCGCAGCATTAATTGGTTTCCCCCGTGGAGGGACACTTGCTGAATGAATTTGACCGCTGAGCGTGTGAAGTGACTATAATACGGAAGGATAATCGAATGGCAGGTGTACAGTCCGGGCGAGCCTTCCATTGTCGCGTAGGTTCCCAACTGAATGCAAATGGATTCAGTGCCAGAACTGAGCTCGAGCGGGGTAGCGGCGCGTTTGCCGCAAGTGCCTGGTATTCTTTGAGATGGTAAATTTTTTGTCCTAGTACGATCAGACGCAGGTTGACTTCACTGATTTCCCCGGGAGTCAGCAGCGCTCCATTCTCAGGAGCTTTGCCTCGATACTTCACGAGGCAATATCGTGTAAATCGCCGCGCAAAACTAAACACCCGTAGGGCTCTTGGTAACGATGGAAAGCGTAGGGTTGGGTCATCGGTGGCAGATACGTACGCTACATGGCATTGGGCTGGTCTCTGTTCTTCTTCGGTTGTGAACGAGTTCGCGTCAAGTGGAAGTGGCCAGTGCTTTTGTTCGTGTGGGAGCCAGGCAGGCCCTTCCCACCAAACTTTGTTATCTAGAAGTGCCTCCAGGGAGACACCTCGTCTAGCTAAGTCTGCTGGGTGGTCCTCAGAACGGAGGTAGCGCCAGTGGTCCCCACCTATCTTGCTCCGAATGGTACAGACACGATGTGTGGAAAGTGTTTGTGGCGAACACTTTCCACACATGGGGAGGCATCCGAAGCCACGCTAACATAATCGTCGAATCCGTCCAACAAAACCAGTTGTTATCGGAAATGTTCCGCTAGTAAAGTCGCCCCGCATAGCTTTAAGCGTGGAAGGGAAATTGTTTTCAGAGGGGCCACCCGAGATTTTGCAGCTAGCAGATGGGATGAGATGGAATTATTTCCTTTACACCGAAAATAAAGGGCTGCAGTGTATGCTGCCTGACAATGTCTTACCCAGCGAGGCACGCGTACTTGCGAGATTCTCTGATACTGTGATAAAAAGTAGAGGGGCGATTGGATCGTCCCAACCTATTTGATCCAACCATATCTGTAGACGGCGGGTGGTTCGACGAAACGGTTGGATGACCCCTTTGCGCATCTGCGTGTAACAACGTGTGGTGCCGCTCTCGGCAGGTGAAGTCGAAGAAAGATTAGGGCAATGATCCCGCTTATGCGATGGTGATAGGCAGCTCACACAAAACTTGAGTCGGCGCACCAGACCCCTTCGTGCTGGGATGGTGGCGGCCTGGAATGTAGGACAATGACGCACAGAATATGGTGCTTGCTTACAGACCTTACACCCCGGTGAAGTAACATTAACTTAGCGACGCTTTAACTCGCCCCCGTCTTCGCGCCTTACCGGCTCCAACCATAAGAGAGTTTTCAATTGCGCGTTAATTTGGAGACGCTTGCTTTCCCATCCGCGCGCAAAGCCCGTTTCTGACAATTGTGTTTTAGACACAATTTCAAGTACCCCCCCCCCCGAGCTTTTTGATTCAAATGGTAAACCTTCTCTCTGTTGGTGAGCCGCGCGATGTTTATAAACAACGCGTTAAACAAATCTGGAAACGCGGGCCACTTTGTAGATTTCCCTTTGAATACTGAGATTTCGCACGGCGGCACTGGAATGCTGTGACCCCGGACAAACGCCAATTCCCTCGACCTGGAGTAGGTGCCTCCTGTTCCACGCGTTGCTTTGCTTCCGCGATAAGCACGGACCCCCGCTTAAAAATGTAATAACTCACCACGAAGCGCTGCCCAATTGCCTCCAAGAGAGCTTCACAATCTTTGACGACCGTAGCTTCGGAAGAGGCTGTTATCTTCGCCTCTTTAAGCGCAGCCCATCGCGCCTCTATTTCGCTCTCGTCTGCACGAACCGATAACGTAGAATGGGACTCCGGTAGTAGTCGTTCAAACCGGCTGACGAAACCCGTAAGCTCGTCAGCTGCTGAAATATATGGCGCCAGCATATTGGCTACTTGGGATTCCCGCGGTCGCAGCTTTATATTGGCTGTTAATGCTCCTCGATAGTGCCATTATATAGCGGGAAGTCAAACCGGTGTTTTCAGACAGACACGCCAACACGTAATACACCCAAACGTGACTTACAACGCTATCAATTATACGCACCAACCGATTGGCCCGAATACGCCCCAAAAAATACCAAAACTTTAAACCGGCCCTGCTCATTTTTCATTTGCTTTCAGCAGCTGGTTGCCTACTGACCTAGTTTCCGCGTCGCTCTTGGCACTGAGTTCGTTAACCGTATACCGAGCACAGCATATACGAACACACACCAGCTCAGCCACCAAACGTATGGCAGAACGAATGACCGTGAAAATGCCCTCAAATATACACGATGTGTGTGTGTGTGTGTGTGTGTGCTCATACACAGTAAAAGTGAATCGAATCTGCCTACCTGCTAGCAGTATACGCCCCGCTGAATGTTCAGAGACCGCTTTGCACCGTGTACGGTAAATCACACACAACTGCACACACACTACACACGCCTATGTATATTATTTTAATATACATATATAGAATGTGAGACAATAAATTAATTTTTTTTATCAAACAGGAAATACAATGTAAAAATAAATAAATCTCTGGAACTTACCCGGCTCTGGAGGTCCAAACGTTGTTTGTGAGGTGGACTGTATTTTCAGTTCGATGTGTGTGTCGATTGGATTTTAATTTTTTAACTTATTCATGTTTGGAGGCTTCGGCGTTTAGAATCAGTTTTGGAAATTTCAACCACAGAGAAGAAAAAAATGTTAACTCCAAATGACAAGAGTTTTCTTCACTTTATTATACTTTAATTTATTAGAAAAAAAGAATATTGCGGTTTCGGCGGTTTGATCAGGAGTGAGTCAAGTGAAAAAGACAACAAAACGAAGAAGCAGAAGACTCCTTCGCTTAGGGCGATGTCTCCCGCGCCGATGACCCGGACGCATGAGCCGGCCGCTCAGCCGCGATCCTTCGCACAGTGCGGATTTTTGGTTCGCACTGTCCGTGCAGAGCGCGGCGAACGACCGACAGTATGGTGTCTCAAACACCGGGTGGGAGACCTCACGGAATGTGGATACGGCATAATAACAACATTTTAACATGTTTTCGCAACCCAATCCATTAGTTTGGAATTGCTTGAATATGGTTTAACCAATTTTCTACTGAAAGCCTACATTCTTCGGAAGTACTTACAGTTTGTCCAGAAAGTGTAGGTAAAGAATTCGCCAATTCCATATTCCCCCTACATAACATGGTACTTCTCTATTGTTTTGATTAATTGTTTCAATTGATTTGCTTTAATCAACGTATTTTCTAATGAACAATAACTTAGGAAGCCCACATCCAAATTAAGAAATAAAATGCATTACAATAGCTATCAATTAATTGTTTTTACTAATGATAATTTGTTTATAAAACTGAAAGAAAGAGAAGAAAATTAGCACTATAAAGTGTGTCAGTTCTTTGTATGGTCCCTTATCTGTCACGGTTTGTAGTCTTCTCCTCATGGTGTAACTCAATTTCTGCACGTCATATTCACTTAGTATTTTATTCCATTCCGCTAATATGCAGTTTTGAGCTCTTCTAGACCTTTTGGCCGGTTTTTTCAAAGTGCCCACGAATTTTCAATGGGACTGAAGTGCGGACTCTCGACAGACTTTCTAACACATCCTTACCATATTCTCCTTATGTTTGAGTCATTATCTTGGTAAAATTTGAATTGCGGCTTGTTTTCGATATTGAACCCAAATTAATTTGCGCTGTTTAACAAATAACATTTTAAAGTGTCCAAAGATTGTTTTGTATCCAATGCTCTCCTACTCCTTTATATTGGATATGGACCCCTCATATCATGACAGAAACTTTGCCGAATTTAACAGTCAGAACTATGTTACGATTTTCCAACGCTCTTAACGGTTGTTGCTACACTCCGTTGAGCCCATTATTATAGTAAAGCATGAGGTGGGTCTCTTCGCAGAATATAACGTCATCCCTGTAGTCATTCGGTTTGCCAACGTACATCCCAGCTCAAGACAATCGATTTTCAATGTGTTATGTTGAAAGCAGTGTTTTCGAGCAACTCTTGACTTATTCCAGTTCATTATCAGGACCTGCCTTACTGTTTCGTAGGTAACGTCAACATCACACTCTTCTTTGAGTTCACTTGAAAGGGTTCTAGTAGAAATCTGCGGATTTTCGACTACTTTCTTTACCAAAATGCATCTTGATCTCTCTGATATTTTGTTCGAAATAGCGCTAGGTAGCTTCAATATCAATCCGCCCTCGTATGTACTTGATGAGAAACTTGAAGAATGGAACTGTTCTTGTTGTTGTTTAAGTTTGTGGGCAGAATAATAATTCCCATAGATGAGGCGTTTATGTCGATTCGCGTAACTTTAATGGAGTTTCCGAATTACAACTCTATGTTTCTCTCTATATATATTTATGTATCTGTTCTAAACTCTTCATATGCATACGCAACTTATTGGGTTGTCTTCAGAATAATTTCGATAAAAGGAGTGACAACAACGAGGAGGAACTTTCAAATGGATCACAATGAAAACCTACTCTAAGGCAGAAAACAAAACATTTGTTTGAGAATTGTTTCAAGTATTTCCAAAGTGGTTCTAGGCTAGGGAGATAAAAATGTTTATACATCTCAAGGAGGTACAAGTGAAGCTGAATATCTTGAAAATGTATTAGTCTCAAAAATATCAATGATGTAAAAATGGAAAAAACATAAAAATTTGTCTTGAAGACCGAGTCGAATATGATTTACAGCATTTGTTGAATTCGAGCTAAATTACAAATGAAAAACATTTATCACGGTCAGGGAAGAAGGAAATAACGATAAGTAATAATTTCTTGAGAACGGAACATGTTTCAAACCAGGCAATTCTAAGGATCATTTCAATAGATAATATTTTATATATTTGTTGTCCTTCACTATTTAGCGCTGATAATACGAAAACTAAAATAATCTTCGAATGACTATAAAAATATAATCAAAACTGGATGCTGTTCTGACTAATACAATACATTTACGCATTCAGTGAACCTATTACATAAATCAGTTTTACAACTATCGGTATCAGACAAACCATCTGGATGGGACAAATCCAGTGAAGAAACTGGTAAACTTCTTAATTAATAGCAATGTAATCTTAAACTAACTGTTTTGTTCCTAACTTTGATTCCTATACAGGCACTTTTACCTGGATAGGAGGTAGGAAATTGAAATAGTTGTTTCAAGCACTTGAACTTGAAAAAGTAGCTGAGGGATGAAATAAACTTCACTTGTTGTAAGCTTGGTTATAATTCACGATTTTAATCGCCAGTTATGGCTTTAAATACAATTCTAGCTACAATCAATTATCATACGGGTGTTCCACCTACTGCTACCAAAGGTAATTGACTAGGTGCGTGCTGTTATGTAGTGGATGACGATATTGTTGTGCCTACGAAAATTACTCTTCGTACACTAACTTTGGGATAAATCCTTTATTTTACAAAATGTTTTAACACACACAGATGACCTATGAGGAAAACTATGAGATAAATACTACAACCACTGGTCCATCCAGAACAAAGTATTGATAACGAAAAGCTGGAAATGTTAAACTAGAAAAAAGAAAATTAATTCCATAAACTAACTTCATAATCATTGTACAAATGCCAACCAAAGCAATGATAGATGGTAAATTGTTACGCCGTACTATCGTCGTTTATAATTGATAAGAATTTTGAAATTTCTTAAAAAACCAATGTACAACTTGTGGAGATAATGTAGCATTCCGCTGCCCAGAATATATACTTCGCAACTTCATTAAGCCTTGGTCAACTGGTATAAAAATGGTTATGGTTCATAGCAACTGAATTATTATCATTATTTTTTCAATTACTGCTCCATCATTTTTGGGGTCTTTTGGTTTTTTTATTGATCAAGTTGCGGAAATATTTTATAGTATAGCAGTTTACAAGATACCAACTTGCCAGTGCCACCTCGTTTGGACGCTTTTTTTATATTTTACTCTTCTGAATGGATTTTCAAGGATTTGGAAGTATCGTATGTGGAGATACTAGCTCCAACTGGGAATTGACAAGAAGATGCTTCAATTTCCTGCGGTTTTTGAGGAGTCGTAAACTAGCTGTCGTGGGGTCAACACGTATATTTTTTTTGTCGCTCCGTTGAACGTCGTTTTTTATATTTTATACAGTTTCTATCGCGTTCAAAATGCCTTGTGTTTGTAATTCAAAAGTCGAACGTAGTCACGATAAAATAAAGTGTTACAGTTGTAATGACTATTTTCACTGTGGCTGCGTGAATGTGACCCAAGGTGACATTGAATTTATGCAAACAGCAAACAAAAATTATATTTGTAACACTTGCACTACTGCCAGGCGCTCGTCGCTTCGCTCTCCACCGCTTGCTCCCGTTCGTCAACCAGCCGCAATTGGGATAAACACAGGCGAAAAAGAATGCGCAAAAAATTCTTCTTCACCGTCTCCGTCTTCGTTAATAACTCATCAAAATAATAATATTCAGCCACGTCAACAACAACAACAAAAATCGCAGCAGCCTAGTCAGCATCAGCTCTCTCCTACTCAAAGGGAAACCATCATTCAGCGACCTCAACAACAACAACAACAGTCGCAGAATCATCAATATCAACATCAAAAGCAGCAATGTCGTCAATACAATAACAACAACAATGCTGAAATCTTTGTGAGTCCAGAAAAAAAATATGCCAACAATCACTCTAGAGCTTGTTTACAAAGAAATTGTTGCTTTAAAAACTATGAATGCTAATGCACTCAGTTTAATAGATACCTTACGTGAAGAAAAAAATATTTTAAACGAAAAAGTAAATGAACTCCAAAAAGAGGTCTGTTTTCTGCAACAAAAAAATCGCGAAAAAAGCATTGAAATTGTTGGTGTTCCAAATCTGCAAAACAACAATGCACTAGATTCAGCTCTAAACATAATTTCGAAGGGCTTGAATATCAACATTTCCGATGATCATATTGACGAATGTTACGTCAAAAAAATTAGAAAGAGCCGAGATTCTTCGTCTAGCAATGCAACAATGGATATTTTGTGTGTTAAATTCGTCTCTCTACAAAAAAAGAGAGAAATAATGAAGCAGATTCTTTGGTAGTGATAGAAATCAAAATATTTATATAAATGATAGCTTATCAGTTTTTACTAGGGATCTTTTAAAAGCCGCTCAGAAGTGTAAAACAGATAGAAACTTTAAATTTGTTTGGGTTAAAGAAGGCAGGGTTTTTATGCGTAAAAAAGAAGGAGATAAAGCTATTGTTTTGTACTCATTCGAGGATTTAAATAAGATTATTTAAAAAAATTAAATTTGTGTAAAGTATGAAAGTATGTGTCGTTTATGATCCTCGAGATAATTTATATGATATTCCTTCTGAAAATTGTAGAAATGTAATTTACAACAGTATTATATTTAACCCAAACAAAACCACAAATAATTTTTATATAATTTTACAAAACATTAGAAGTATGCGAAAAAATTTTGATACGTTCCTACTGCATCTTGATTCGTTCATCAATAAGCCGTGTTTCATCTTTTTGACTGAGACATGGCTTTACGAAGAGGAACTGACCCTTTTTTATATACCCGGTTATAAATTATTTGCAAATTGTAATGGTAAATACGCTTCTGGAGGTGTTGCAGCTTTTGTTGTTGAAAATATAAATTGTGCGTCTCAATGCTTGAATTTTCAAAGCTCTGATGTGTTGAAAATAAATTGTAGAATTGATAACCAAAAATTTTCCTTTATATGTATTTATAGGTTTCACGAAGGAACATCGAAAGAAGTTTTTCTACGTGATTTAAATGATTTAATATCAATTGATAAATCTGATAATCTGATAGTTTTAGGCGATTTAAATATAAATGTTTTACAGACTTCTGTTTTTTTGGATAACTACTTGCTCTTGCTTTCCTCATATGGTCTTGAAAGTTGCATAAATCAACCAACTCGTATAACGAACGCTTCTGAAACGTGTATTGATCATGTTTTTGTGCGCTTAAATAAGTCAAGACAGGTTTCAATAAGCAGTTCAGTTTGTAATCTTTACTTATCAGACCATTGCTTAATTTGTCTAAATTTTAATAATATTGAAAATAATAAAAATGATAACCGACCTCAGACTTCAACGACAAACAAAACAGATTTTATGGAGTTAAACAATATTCTACTGTATGAGTCGTGGAATGGTGTATACACTGAATCTGATCCATCAATGGCTTTCGACAAGTTTATCAAAACTTTAACACAACGTGTTGGACACTGCGGGTAACGTAAAGAAAGAATGGGATCTAGTAAATAACATATTAAATAAAACTAAAAAGAACGTTAGTATTCCAAATTTAGAAATAGATGATAATGTAATTTCAACTATTGACGATAAATCTAATATCTTTAATGATTATTTTTCAAGCATTGGAAAAGCTGTGGTTTCTGACAATGGCTTGCAGAGTATTTCTTGTAATTGTTTGGATAAGGAGAATTATCTTAATAACACTTTCTTTTTTGAGCCCATATCGTCCTTGGAGCTTTACAAAACTATTATGTCTTTGAAGGGTTCAAATTCTTGTACTGAAAACAGTTTCTCTAGCACATTTATTAAAAAAATAGTGTTTAATATTGTAGATGTTCTGAGTCATTTATTCAATAAAAGTATCGAGGCAGGCATTTTCCCGGAGTGTCTAAAAAGGGCAGAAGTAATTCCCCTTTTTAAAAAGGGAGATAAATGCATTCTTAATAATTACAGACCAATCTCCATTCTTTCAACCTTTTCCAAAATCTTTGAAAAAGCTGTCAAAACAAGAATGCTGAACTTTTTAGATAAATATAAATTTTTTAATAGCAATCAATTTGGTTTTAGATCTGGTATGTCCACTGAAGATGCTCTCTTAAATTTTTGTTCCAATATTTATTCAAGTTTAAATCACAAAAAGATTTCAGCAGCTCTATTTATTGATATGACAAAGGCTTTTGATACGGTGGATCACAAAATTCTGCTAAATAAATTGTATAGATGCGGTTTTAGAAGCAATACTTATGAATGGTTTTCTTCATATCTGTCAAACAGAGCGCAAAGAGTGAAAATATGCAATCATCTCAGTTTCTATAGAGACGTTAACATTGGTGTTCCTCAAGGTTCAGTACTTGGTCCGATTTTGTTTTTGATATTTATAAATTCACTCTTCTCGCAAAAATTCTCTAGTGAGACGATCGCATTTGCAGATGATATGGCTTGTACATATTCCTGTGATACAGTGTTTAACTTTAATGTTGCATTAAATAGCGATTTGGAAATCTTAAGGCATTGGTTCACAACTCACAAGTTGGTTCTTAGTGACAAAACAAAAATTATGCTTTTTCATGTTGGTGGAAAAGAACTTGAACTTGACAATTTCAGGTTTCACTGCGCAAACTGTAAAAAGTACTCTGTTTGTAGAGATATTTGTGGTTCACAAAATAACATCCACACTTATGTTGAATCTGGTTCTTGTTCCTCAAATTGCTTTCGTATTGACTGTGTTAAAAGTTTTAAATATCTTGGGTTAATAATTGATTGGAAAATGAATTGGAATTGGACTGATCACACAACTGCTCTGAAGAAATATTTAATCACAGAAACCAGGCAGATGTATCATTTAAAAAATTGTTGTTCCGAAAAATTGCTGACTAGTATTTACTATGGCATTTTCCATTCAAAATTAGAATACGGTCTGGCATGTTGGGGAGGTACGCATAATAATAAAGTTAATCCCCTACTAACTGCTCAAAAACATGTCATTCGCATTATATGTAAAAGAAATCGGATTGAAGGTAGTCTACCACTATTTATGCCTGTGAAGCATTTGTATTTTTATAAAGTTCTGAAAATATTTTTTATTGGGTCCGGCTATCTGACAAATAGATGTTACTCAAATTATAACTTAAGAATAAATCACCTTAATATGGTTCAAGTTCCGCCACATAGCGTGCAACACTTTTTATTGTTTTATACGTCTATAGCCCCCAGGCTGTTCATCTGCCTTCCAAACAACATAAGGTGCCTTCGGAATAAATTTGCTTTTTTAAAACAGATGAAGTCGTGGCTTTTTGATTTGTCCTATCAAGATGTCTATTGTCTACTTAATATAACTATCTAATAACTAAATACATAAGGTTCTATTGTCAACTTTAAATTAAAATTTCCTACTCGTATAATAAAATTTGTATCTTAATTTATCTTGAATGACCCCATGTAGATTATATACTTGGTTTAAAAAACTGCATTCGCTTCTAGTTCCTTGAGAATTACAGAATGCAGGCTTAACATTATTATTAAATTACTTATGATATAATTGTTATTGTAATATTGTATTGTAATAAATAAATAATAATAAAAAATAATAATAAAAAAATAATCGTAGCTGAGCAACGGTTGCACGAAAGTAAACGGACTCATGCAGTCATTGCTGGCTGACAATGTGAAAAAGAAAATATACAAAAATGGTCCTTCATCCATCATTTAGAAAACTCGAAAAAGAATGGGATAATTTGAGTGTTCATTTGCCATAATTAATCATTGGATCCAGTGGAAGTGCGACAAAAGACTCATAACACAAAAATAAGTTCTTCCGTATAAACACGAAATGGTAAAGACCCTCAAAGCCATTTAATGAATAACTCTGCTAAGTGTGCCAATTCAGTGCTATTGAATGGCATTTAATAACTCTCTAATAACTATAGTCAATTTTGTAAAATGGCATCTAATTTTAAACCGTACTTGTATGCATTCAAGGCCTTCCAACAGCATCAACATCCAATCAATTCCCTTATTGCCCTTTAGATTTCTATGACATAAAATAATGAGAGGCTGCTTGATTTCATTATATATTTGAAAGTTCTAAACTAGAGTTCTTTCGAGATATTTGAGCCTCAAGTTGAAGTGATATCGAATGCTCTGGTTTTTTGCTTTATGTATGATTTCAATACGAAGAAATTGAGTAAGTTGCACTTTGATTTGTGGCATTGTATGAAAGCGGAGCCCTTACTTTAGATCAATACTAAAGATAAATAACAATCAACATTAATCGTGCATTTGTGCAATTGCTTGAATGATTTCAATAAAATTTGCAGAGCAAGATTTGGAATGCTGACAAGGTAGCACCGGTTCTTTCGTAAATGGTGATGAGTTTCAAGAAGTGCTGTTAAGTACATCTACGAATATTTGATTCCGCTTCCGGTCGAAAGTAATCGAAGACCCTGGAAATGGTCGCAAATTAGAAAATACCATCCAGATTTTGTTGATATTTTAGTTGTCTCAATTGTTTGCTTATTTTGCGTTTTAATATTAATAGAACCTCTTTCCTGATCTCCGGCATTACTTTGGCATTGCTGGTCCTTTGTTCCAATCTGGATTTTACAAACTTCTGCAAATTTTCGTATTGCGACGTTAGTATATTAAAACTCTTCACATGTTTCTTCTGTTTGAGATTCTACTCTAAGAAAATTTCAACTCGGTTGCCTCACGTAACTATTTAATTGCATTTTCATTTTTCCTCAACGATAGCTCAAATTTTCTTTTGTGGTCTCTTCAAAGATATCCAGTTTTCGTCACTGTCCCCTCTGCATGGCTTTCAACACTAAACCTTATTATCAATGAACAAAACGCATTTCTCACAAATAATGCTTTTTTTCGAGTGGATTTTGAATCGTATACCCGTTCTACAAGAAACTAAGTGGAGATTTCAGCAATAAATGCTCCAAGGCGATATTGCGCCCCGAACTGGATTTGACTCAAAGCGAAATATTCAGAAGTATATTGCGCCATTCGCTTCCAGTTCATTGTCGCCAGTACTGGGACGAAACCATAGCAGAAATTTGAAACAGACATGGAGAGTTTTACAATTCATATTGGCAGGGTGAACCACATCATAATTAGAAATATTCTTATACGTACTCCTGTTACACGATCCGCTTCAATTTTTTAGTCGAAGATCTGGACATAGGGCATCAACATGGCAACGGAAACAAAAGACGGTTGTTTTCAGATAACATCAGGGGAAGTGATATTTGAGAGGGGCGTAGTCGGTGGGCCTCGAATGTTCTTCGACACCACTACTACTCAAAAGACGGCTGAGACTGACGATTATTCAAACGAGTTTGTTTACTTTCCTTCTCTTTCTTTTCAGCAATCTGCGAATAGGTTCATTTTAGACTTATGTTCAAGTAGACACAATTGTGCAATTCCATGTTTACTTTAGTTTCTGTCATAACAACTGCGAAA
The DNA here is from genome assembly GCA_920105625.2 of Clusia tigrina. Taxonomy (NCBI): domain Eukaryota; kingdom Metazoa; phylum Arthropoda; class Insecta; order Diptera; family Clusiidae; genus Clusia; species Clusia tigrina. The sequence goes on from OV050030.1 coordinate 51,094,410, forward strand.
TGTTTCCATGTCTAGAACACTAAACCAAAGTTTTTAAATAGAGAATTAGAATTAAATTGGAAAATTAAAATAACGAAATGTTTGGACCCTGATGAACTAAAAGTACTAATACAACATGCTTTTAACTGAAGTCCTGTAGAACATTTTAAGGCAACATTTGGAGTCATTGAACGGGACTCGGCTGCTGGGACTTGGCCCTTCTTAAAACGAACATAGATTTGTTCCGTTTGATATATTTATATAGATATTTATAAAAGTCGTTAGCAACTTGGCCCCAGTAAATGGCCAGTGCACTTTTACCTCCACGCCCACATTCAGCTCGTATGCAACGAAAGATTGCAGTGCCAGTAGAAAGACCCAACCCAAGAATGGGCTTGTTGACTGCCACTACTCTCTCACTATTACTGAATAACTGGATAATATATAACTCGCCATCTATAGTACTATAATGTATAAAGTCTGCTATATGGCTACAAAATTAGATTATGTATTTCGTGATATTAATGGGCGTAAAACTTCATCAGCCACTCACACCTGCACACAGAGTTCATCAGGATGAAAGCAACCTTCAAATATAAGGTTTATTTTTGGTGTAATTTGGAAACAATGTCGCCATGGTTTCACTCGCACGCATATGCAAGCGTATAAGGTGTCCAGCAGGCGATATAACCCGACTTCAGCTTTCTTTACCGGTTATACCTTTTACCATTCAAAATGGACAAAAAAGTAAGTTTGTGCGGTTAAGCTCTTGTTCAACTACCAGAAGGAGGCTAGGCTTTTATGGACGTGTATATATACAAATATTCAGAGTCCCTTTCTGAGCAATCTGTGGATGAACCAGACAGCCTCCCATATATGCACTGTAAGGACAAAATTAGAGGCGAAAAACCCTGTAGACATGTTTTATAAAGCCGTCTGCAAGAAATGGGATTAATTAGTCAAAGGACGCGACCACTTTCTATACTAGGATTATTCGCGACTAAAACTAAAATTAGCGTAGCTCTGCTCGAATTTCCCTTCTTACGAATATTAACTCTACTGAATTGGTTTAGGGAAACCAAATTACATCCTCGAGAAGCTTCTTCCAGCAAATTAAATAATACAGAATGTTTCATTGTTGAGTATCAACACGCAGAACCGCTTTATGATTATGTGTGTCCATATTTGAAGTTTGACGTCATTCGAGAGCGAACAATGAATATATGCCATTCTCTCAAAGCTTGGAGTAATTTGAAGTGATATCGGATGCACTGGTTTTTGCTTTATGTATGATTTTAATACGAAGAAATTCATTGATTGCACTTTGATTTGTGGGAGTGTATGAAAACCGAACCCTAAATTTAGATCAACACTAAAGACAAATAACAATAAACATTAATCGTGCATTTGTGCAATTGCTTGAATGATTTCAATAAAATTTGCAGAGCAAGATTTGGAATGCTGACAAGGTAGCACCGGTTCTTTCGTAAATGGCGATGAGTTTCAAGAAGTGCTGTTAAGTACATCTACGAATATTTGATGCCGCTTGCAGTTGGAAGGAAAAGCCGGGAAATGGTCGGAAATTAGAAAATACCATCCACAAATTGTTCGTATTATAGTTGTCTCAATTTTTTCCCTATTTTGCGTTTCAATATTAATAGAACCTCTTTCCTCATCTCCGGCATTCCTTTGGCATTGCTGGTATTTTGTTCCAATCTGTTTTTTACAAACTTCTGCAAATTTTCGCATTGCGACGTTAGTATTTTTAAACTCTTTACATTTTGCTTTCTTTTCTCTTTTGCTGTTTTTCAATTCATCTCTTTGAGATTCTACTCTAAGAAAATTTCAACTCGGTTGCCTCACGTATCTATTTAATTTCATTCTCATTTTTTTCAACGATAGCTCTAATTTTCTTTTGTGGTCTCTTCAAAGATTTTCAGTTTTCGTCATTGTCCCCTCTGCATGGCTTTCAACACAAAATCTTATTATCAATGAACAAAACGCATTTCTCACAAATAATGCTTTTTTTCGAGTGGATTTTGAATCGTATACCCGTTCCAGACTTACCACTTCCGTACAGACAAATAGAAACAAGAAACTAAGTGGAGATTTCAGCAATAAATGCTCCAAGGCGATATTGCGCCCCGAACTGGATTTGACTCAAAGCGAAATATTCAGAAGTATAGGGCGCCATTCGCTTCCAGTTCATTGTAGCCAGTACTGGGGCGAAACCATAGCAGAAATTTGAAACAGACATGGAGAGTTTTACAATTCATATTGGCAGGGTGAACCACATCATAATTAGAAATATTCTTAGACGTACTCCTGTTACACGATGCATCCGCTTCAATTCTTTAGTCGAACATCTGGACATATGGCATCAACATGGCAACGGAAACAAAAGACGGTTGTTTTCAGATAACATCAGGATGTGATATTGGGGAGGGGCGTAGTCGGTGGGCCTTGAATGTTCTGCGACACCAACACTACTCAAAAGACGGCTGAGACTGACGATTATTAAAACGAGTTTGTTTACTTTCATTCTCTTTCTTTCATTCCCTAACGCTCAGTTTAGACTTATGTTCAAGTAGACACAATTGTACAATTCTATGTTTTCCTTAGTTTCTGTCATAACAACTTGCGAAATGTTTCCATGTCTAGAACACTAAACCAAAGTGTTGAAATTTTTAAATAGAGAATTAAAATTAAATTGGAAAATTAAAATAACGAAATGTTTGGACCTTGATGAACTAAAAGTACTATTACAACTTGCTTTTAACCAAAGTCCTGTAGAACATTTTAAGGCAACATTTGGAGTCATTGAACGGGACTCGGCTGCCTCCCATATAATCAATTCAGTTGGCCCTTCTTAAAACGAACATAGATTTGTTCCGTTTGATATATTTATATAGATATTTATAAAAGTCGTTAGCAACTTGGCCCCAGTAAATGGCCAGTGCACTTTTACCTCCACGCCCACATTCAGCTCGTATGCAACGAAAGATTGCAGTGCCAGTAGAAAGACCCAACCCAAGAATGGGCTTGTTGACTGCCACTACTCTCTCACTATTACTGAATAACTGGATAATATATAACTCGCCATCTATAGTACTATAATGTATAAAGTCTGCTATATGGCTACAAAATTAGATTATGTATTTCGTGATATTAATGGGCGTAAAACTTCATCAGCCACTCACACCTGCACACAGAGTTCATCAGGATGAAAGCAACCTTCAAATATAAGGTTTATTTTTGGTGTAATTTGGAAACAATGTCGCCATGGTTTCACTCGCACGCATATGCAAGCGTATAAGGTGTCCAGCAGGCGATATAACCCGACTTCAGCTTTCTTTACCGGTTAAACCTTTTACCATTCAAAATGGACAAAAAAATAAGTTTGTGCGGTTCAGCTCTTGTTCAACTACCAGAAGGAGGCTAGGCTTTTATGGACGTGTATATATACAAATATTCAGAGTCCCTTTCTGAGCAATCTGTGGATGAACCAGACAGCCTCCCATATATGCACTGTAAGGACAAAATTAGAGGCGAAAAACCCTGTAGACATGTTTTATAAAGCCGTCTGCAAGAAATGGGATTAATTAGTCAAAGGACGCGACCACTTTCTATACTAGGATTATTCGCGACTAAAACTAAAATTAGCGTAGCTCTGCTCGAATTTCCCTTCTTACGAATATATAAGAAACCAAATTGCCTCATCGAGAAGCTTCTTCCAGCAAATTAAATAATACAGAATGTTTCATTGTTGAGTATCAACACGCAGAACCGCTTTATGATTATATGTGTCCATATTTGAAGTTTGACTTCATTCGAGAGCGAACAATGAATATATGAATGGTTATATTGCCATTCAGCCCTCTGAGTATTTGATGTACTTGGACGCAAGTAACTCATATGATCGGGCGATGTCTGAATTCATCCATATGGTTCTTTCGAGTGGGTTGATGACTTTGAGAAATTTAATAGAGACGGTTGACAGTATTCAGAAAGTAATCATGATTCGCACAATGATTTACCCTCCTGAGCAGAAAATAAAAAAGTTGGCAATGGATTCAAGTCATAAGACTCGATATATAATGGAATACATTATCGAAAACTGCAACAATGTATTGAGAATTGTTTAAATCCAACTAAAATTCATGGAATTTTGAAATATAGGTAATCATGCTGTTCGTTTGAATAAGTTTTCTATAACTTTAGCGCAAAATTAATTTGAGAAGGCTTTCTTTAAATTTTTAAATTTATGGGAAGATAATGGAAAATACTTCAGCATGATAACTGAGTGGGAGGGTAGACATTTAGTTGCTCGCGCATTGGAAGCAAAGCCTAATTTCCACAGTGGGGTAGGTCAGTGATAACATGATAGCAAAGCATATGAATCGAGAGCGGGCTAAATATAATAATTATATTAAGCTTTCTGTGTGTTGGAGCTATCAAAGCTCAAAATGTGAGAATTTCATTACAATTACATGACACCCTCGGAGCCGCCCTCTGTGGTCTAGTAGTAAGCTTGCTAGACTCATAATGAGAGGGTCACAGGTTCAAAGCCTGCTCCGGGCTTGGTCTCAAAAATGCTTCTTTCTACACTAAATCTTTTTCGATTCGAGTCGCAAGCGTCAGTAGCGAGTACTCATTCCCCAACCCCTTGCAGTTTTAATTAATTATGGTGATGTATAATAATAATAAAATATAAAATACATGAAATATAAATTTGAAAATACATTAACTTTAAATTATAAGGACACAGATTCTTTCATTTATTCCATAAAAATAATTCCAGACTGAATGTAGTTTCATTACAAACTTTTGATTAGATCTTGAACCAAAACAATTGCTAACTGATTATTTGAGCTTTGAAAAGCCTGTACATGTACAACAATAATATTACTCATGTTTACTCGTTCCTATATGACTGCTTAAATATTTATTGCAATTGTTTAAACTTACACATATTTGAATTACATTGTTCTCCTAATTTCACCTGTATAGTATTCCACAAGACGTTCATGAATAAGCACACAATATCCTGAGGTATTTTCAGAAACATTTGTTGATGGTTTGAGTTCAATGCGAATATTGATGGGATTAGATTTTCTTGTTCATTCTGGGAAGTTAAGTCGATAACAATGATTGGTGTTGTTTATATTCATGACATTAAAGTGGAGGTTGAGGATCACGGATATAATAGTTTTATTGAATCTTTGAATGCATGTCGTAAGATCATCATCTGGGTATGTTTCTCGGTTTATGTACTTTTATCGTTTTCTCTTGGAAAAGCAATCAATGCAAACGGCGGTTTTTCAGTTTCCTGTACTAATATATCATTACACTAGTTAGTTGTCCCCTGAGATATTGTTGGATTGAAATGACGGTCTCAACTTCTATATGACAGCTTTCTTCAGACAATTATTTTAAATATCTACAGTTTTTTTGGATCTGAGAACTGAATAATGGAGGACTGTTGTGGGCCAGGTATCTAATGCCCCGAACTAGATATCAAACAGCCGTTCAGATTACCTAATTACAGCAGCATTTTTGAAGTGGGAGTTCTCGCCTGCCGCAGAAACTACTTACTCCACAAGAAACTTCTATAGATAGCCAGGCTGCCATCAAAGCTTTAGCATCATGCTGTGCATCTTTCAGAAATGCTCTGCAATGCAAGGCACCAATGCATAGACTGGCCACCAACCGGAAACTACATATCTACTGGGTGCCCGGGCATAAAAACATAGAAGAAAACGAGAGTGCGGATACTATTGCGAGAAGCGGAATCTTACCACCGAAGGAGCAAGTAAGTAACGTACTGATGCATCTACAAATGATCAATAGCCATATTGAAAATGATATGATGAGAAAGGTGGTAGAAGGGTGGAGTACTACTAGTCATATAGTCAGAGGCATCCATTATCTGTCACTCGCAAGGATCACACTTATTCTAAGTACTCTTAAGTTTAGTTGAAAGCTTAGATAATAAGTTTGGTCTATAAATGATCGTGTTACTGAAAGCATCAGCAATAAAAAAAATTAAATGATGAGAAAGCAACAAAGAAGTTGAAGACAATCATTATTTCATACAGACACGTTGTATCAAGAGTTTGCAACCATATTTTGGAACGATCCTGATGGATCTGGGGCCTATTTTTAACTATATAAAGTCGCAAAGCTCATGTGCAAACCGTACTGGCACTTCCGAGGAAGGATTGCAGAATGGTAGTAGGAATACTAACAGGTCATTGTCCAACGGCGGTAAACGCTAAAAGGATGAGACTCACAAACAACGATATATACAGGAAATGTTATTAACAGGAGACAAGGAAAACTTTAGAGCATCTACTATCCCTATGTCCCACAATATCGAAAACGCGCCCTTGGTTTGAAGGACTAGAAGAGGTCGCACAATTAGGGACAGATTCTCTCGTAATATTTGCAAAGGAATAATAATATTTGAAGAAAGATCTCCTTCAATACAAAAAAAAAAAATCGTTAGGAAATACTTATTTCATCATTGTACATAAATGATGGCGAATATTGAGTATAGGCATGGGATTCCTCTTTCGTAATGGTCTTATCATATATATAATATGGTTTTTGTAATACATCAATTATTCTACCATTTTTCAAATTCAAGCCTAACCATTCTAAATACTCTCTATTGTTAGATGACAATTGCTTAAGAAATCTCCGTTTCAACGTCTGCTTAGTTTATGTTGTTGTTGTTGTTGACTTTGATTATCATGTTGTTGTTGGCTTGTTATCTCAAACTCCGGTGTAGTATTGACGGATGGAACACATCTCAATATGTTTTTATTATAGAAAATCGCCTCTATGGCTTTTAATTTTGTGGTTTCATATGGAGTCCAAGTGAAATTGCTTCTCCACGAAAATTAATAAATGTTCCGTCATGAAAAACAATTCTGACCATAATTGAACTAATCTCTCTAGTACTAACCGGTAAATAGATAACATTTTGTGGGGTTTCATCTATTTTATACCCGGGCTCACACAGTCTACGACTCTCACTCGTAGCGATCATATGTTTTTTGGTATTTTAGTTTCCTTTTCTCTTGGTTTCTCCATTACTACTCAATTTCCATTCTCCCGTACACGCGGCAGCAAACTTTCATAAGTGCAGCTCTCACAACCTGCCGCAAAAATGGCCCCTGGGACACCCAATCTAGTCGAAAACCATTTTCACAAATACTACCATTTCCAAAAAAACTACCTACTACTCGTCAACAAAACCCGAAATTCGTCATTGCAGTCTCCAAAAATAACCACAAAAATCTGATTTCTCGTGCTTCGCTGTTCACAGAGCGCTTCATATAATCAGTAAAGAGATTACGAGCATTTCAAAATTAAGAGATGGGAACCTCCTACTATTAGATAATTCTGAAAAAGTGGCGGACAAATTTTTGAGAGCAACAGGACTACCGGGCATATGTCAAATCACCTCAAAATTACAAGAAATATTAAATCTGTTGAAAGGGACGGTTTACGCACCCTGTCTTAATAACATTCCCGAGCAAGAGGCAATCCAGGAACCGAAGAGTCACAATGTTACCTCAGTGTTCAAATTCACAAAAACATTTGACGGCATAAATAAGTCCAGTGCTGTTGTTTTGTTCGATCTATATAACCTTCCGGCCAAGATTGATATATCATGGTACTCTGTTAAAATACGAGCGTATATCCCCAATCTCATGATATGTAAATCTTGCCAATTACTTGGACCTACAACAAAATATTGCAGAAACTCTCCCTCTTGTGTCAGCTGCAAGCCTCCTCCTCACTCACCATCAATTTGCACACGTACAAAATGCGCTAACTGTGATGAACGACGCTGCTTCTTCTAGACAATGCACAAGATTCCAACAGCAAAGAGAAATTCTCAAAATTACTTCACTCTCAAGAAAACTATAAAATAGATAAAACTTCCAATATCTCAGACACATCATCCGATGAAATGAATTGTAATTTATATACATATGTTCGCATCCAAGCACATTATCTACAATTCATTTCTGTATCTTCCTATGTCTCTTGCAGTGATGCAGTGGAATATGAAAGGCTTCATAATTAATTTCGATGAACTAGCATTATTAATTAAAGACCAAGCTCATAACTATCATAGCCAAATCATATGCTGGATATTTTTCCAATATAGACAGCAATAAAACATCTAAACAAAGCATTGGCATCTTAGTCCAACGACAGATCCCCCAGAAAATCTTCACCTAAACTCAAATAATGCATCGCTTGCAGTAGAGTTTGACCTAAATTTCAAGTTTACAGTTATCAATAAGTATATTCCACCCTAGCAGCAGTTTTCAGAACAGGACATAATTACATTTCTTCATCAAATACAATCTCCTTTCATTTCAACTGGTGAGCTTACCTCTTGGAGTTGATTTTGGGGATCCAAAAACGCTAATACTAGGGGAACTAAACTCGAAAACATAATTTTTCACAAATCTGATTCTCCTAAACGACGGTTCACCCACAAATTTTTCAACACACAACTCCTTCGCTCTGACTTTAGTTTCACCTCAATTAAGCAATAGATGGTCTTGGAAAGTCTCCGATTATCTGTATGGAAGCGACCATTACCCAATAATTACTGAGCTAACAACATTGTTTAAGTTCCAAAAAAACAACAAACTGCCAAAATGTTTAACTGACCTTGCTGACTGGTCTATCTACCAATCAGAATGGCAAAATTATTTTGAAAACTGGACTTCCAATAATATTCAATGGAGCCATTAGATCAGCCGCAAATTTAGCCATTTCTCAAACCAATCCAATAATTGCCCATTGGTGGAGCAATGACTTCAAGAATCTCCGTAAAAACAAAATACTTCCTTGGTACGATTACAAAGGTGTAAGGTCCATTGTGAACCTAATGCTTTTAAAAGGGCCAAGGCTATATTTAAGAAATCAGTTAAAGAAGCGAAACGTAAAAGCTTCGAGGATTTCACTTCCAAAATTTCTCACCTCGCAACACCAAAAAATATAGGCCTATATTAACTGTCTCTCCGGTATACCGCACCCACAAATCAAATCCATAAAAGTTAATCAGAGAATAATAGCATATGCTCTAGAGATAGCCGAAGCCTTTGCTCCCAGTTGGTCTAATTATTCAAAACACTCCAACTTCCATCTGAAATGAAAACGATGTCTTTTGGGCAGGGTGAACTGTCAAACCCAGCTAAGACTTTAAAGACTGATTTCTTCTTTGTAGTATTTGAACTAGATATACAAAACACCACAGGAAGAACACCGTGATCGTATATCATACCCTATGATAAAATGTCTGCCTAAATCTGCTAAAGAGAAGCTGTTAAATCTCTATAATACTGTGTTGGAAAAGGAATGTACCTCCACACTCGGCGCGCAGCAATCATTCTACCTATACATTAACCCAACAAACCTTCCCATGAAATTAGTGGGTACAGACCAATTGCTCCTCTGTCATGTTTAGGGAAGATTTTGGAAAAAATGCTCGCAAAAAGACTAATGTGGTATATCAGGAAAAATAAGTTTATTAGTCATAACCAAGTAGCATTTGAAAACAAACATAGCACATTAGACGCTCTATTACACCTTCAACACTACGAGTCTGAAGCTCTTTCGTCTAAAAATCACGTCTCGATATTGACCACGAATTTTAAAAAGCTTTCGATCGCGTGGGGGATTCATGCGGTGTTGAAACAACTGGAGATGTGGGGGGTAGGTCCGAAGATTTTTCAAGTGGTTCAGGCCTTTATGACCCGCCGTACATTTCGGGTTAGAATCAGTAGTAAACTTTCACATTTTCATCCTCTTTTGAATGGTATCCCTCAGGGGTCTCCGTTATCGGTAGTTTTATTTATAATAGCCTTTGAAGAACTAAACAAAAGAATGCTAAAAACAAAGTACTTCATTTATCCACATACGCAGATGACGCAATCTCGCAGAACAGCATCGATGCGAAATGCATTTTTTAGAAACACCGTTTACTGTCAGAATAAATATTATAAAATACTTAACCTCGAAGCACTCTTTTAATCCTATAGATTCTCTAATAAATGTAACTAGATGTACCGGGAAAATGCGATTATTCGCTCCCGATTTACGAGTGGTGCGCAACCACGAATAGCAAACTATTAAACGCGCCGTATCACGCCGCAGTTCGTCGTAGCATCAACGCCATCCCAACCTCCAAAATCAAATGCGCTTCAGAGAAAGCTGAACTACCTTCAATCAAACAAAGAGTGACAGAAACTACATGGAAACTTATCCCTAAGCGCCTCAACACTACCAGCCAAATACTTCAAAAGGATTTCATCATTGCAACGCGGAACAAACGTAGATGCAAACAAAAATCTACAATACGCTGTTGCATTGATTTCTGCCACGTGATTGATATTAAACCTTCATCAATTTGTAACAACATAAGCGAACAACCACCATGGCTACTAAATCATTCGTCTTTCAATACCAGCCAACATACACAATATAAAAATTTTAGTGATCCTCCCACATTCCAACGGCTATTCCACGAACAAGCCCACTACCACAAACTTAATAACAGGACAATGTCTTACACAGATGCCTCAAAAACAAACACCAGTACAACATTTGCTCTGGTGCAGCAAGACGGCTCCCAAATCACAACAGGATGGCTTCCTCAATTTGGTTCTGTGTTTTCGGCAGAGGCACAACGTAGTAAGCAAATCTTCCATTTGCACCGGCCGCATGTCCAGCATAGATGCTATAGTAAATATATACAACTGCGACCAAACTATTAGCAAAATAAGAGACCAATGTATCAGACACAATAATAAAATCAGACTCCTCTGGGCCCCAGGTCATGTAGGCATACAGGGAAACGAACTTCCAGACAATGCAACACATTTTGCTGCAACAAGCCCGTCTCTCTCGTTCGTTACATCAAATGGAAAAGATCCATACAAACTTATAAACAATCATTTGAGCGAAATAAAAAAAATCGAATGGGCGCGCTTTAAACACCGGTACGCTACAATTAACACCAATTGCATAAACGCTCGCTACCCGTACCGTGCATCACGTAATCAAACAATCATATTCGTTCGACTAAGGATAGGACACACCCAGCTCACTCACGAGCATCTGCTGTTGGGGACCCACCAACAACAGTGTCCACTTTGTGGGAACACATTCTAAATGAATGCACATCTGCCATCAAGTCAGAAAGAAATTATTTGGATGCGCATCTCCATGAAGTCTGTTAACAGATTTTAATAATAAAACAATTGTAATTAATTTCCTAAAAGAATGTGGCTTAATTTATAAATTGTAAACATCCGAGTCGTAAGCCCTGGCAGCTAATTTCTTTTACTATATTGTATCAAATATATAAATAAATAAGTAAACACCCGGGCTCAAGATCAATTGCTACTCGTGCAAAGCATGTGTTGGTACATCATTTATATATGATCCAGTAACAATACTACTTTCAATACGAATCACATTATTTGTTGTCATCAGATTCTTCACTTGCTGATAGTACTTTTTTTTAAACTAAGGAGTAATGCAATGCGTCGCTATTTATTGAAGTAAATGTCATCTCAGAGACGAATATATTTTCTATATTTTCTGTTTGCAGATTTCTTTTGATGTATAAAAAAGGAAATTTGAAAATTCAAACTAAAATAAACGCTGTTTTCTGTTGAAAATATTAAAATATTCAAATTGTGAGTAAATTAATTATTTGTGGTGCAGAAAGGAAGTCGGAGTGGTGTTGAAATGGTGTATCAGACTGTGTGTGCTTAATATCGACTGTGAATATCCGTTAAAATCCGGGTCAATTTTCAATGTAAATGTTTATACCTTCTGTGTGCAGGTGTGAGTGGCTGATGAAGTTTTACGCCCATTAATATCACGAAATACATTATCTAATTTTGTAGCCATATACCAGACTTTATTCATTAATCTACTATAGATGGCGAGTTATATATTATCGAGTTATTCAGTAATAGTGAGAGTGGAATGGGAGGTAACAAGCCTATTCTTGGGTTGGGTGTTTCTACTGGCACTGCAATCTTTCGTTGCATACCAGCTGAATGTGGGCGTGGAGGTAAAAGTTCACTGGCCATTTACTGGGGCCGAGTTGCTAACGACTTTTATAAATATCTATATAAATATATCAAACGGAACAAATCTATGTTCGTTTTAAGAAGGGCCAAGTCCCAGCAGCCGAGTCCCGTTCAATGACTCCAAATGTTGCCTTAAAATGTTCTACAGGACTTCAGCTAAAAGCATGTTGTAATAGTACTTTTAGTTCATCAGGGTCCAAACATTTCGTTAATTTAATTTTCCAATTTAATTCTAATTCTCTATTTAAAAACTTTGGTTTAGTGTTCTAGACATGGAAACATTTCGCAAGTTGTTATGACAGAAACTAAAGTAAACATGGAATTGTACAATTGTGTCTACTTGAACATAGGTCTAAAATGAACCTATTCGCAGATTGCTGAAAGAAAGAGAATGAAAGTAAACAAACTCGTTTGAATAATCGTCAGTCTCAGCCGTCTTTTGAGTAGTGTTGGTGTCGAAGAACATTCAAGGCCCACCGACTACGCCCCTCTCCAATATCACTTCCCCTGATGTTATCTGAAAACAACCGTCTTTTGTTTCCGTTGCCATGTTGATGCCCTATGTCCAGATCTTCGACTAAAAAATTGAGGCGGATGGATGCATTGTGTAACAGGAGTGTGCCTAAGAATATTTCTAATTATGATGTGGTTCACCCTGCCAATATGAGTTGTCCACCTCTCCATGTCTGTTTCAGAATTATGCTATGGTTTCGCCCCAGTACTGGCGACAATTAACTGGAAGCGAATGGCGCCCTTTACTTCTCAATATCCGATTCGGGGCACAAAATCGCCTTGGAGCTTTGACTGCTGAAATCTCCACTTAGTTTCTTGTTTCTATTTGTCTGTATGGAAGCGATAAGTCTGGAACGGGTTTACGATTCAAAATCCACTCGAAAAAAGCTTTATTTGTGAGAAATGCGCTTTGTTCATTGATTTTCATCATTTAGTGTTGAAAGCCATGCAGAGGGGACAGTGACGAAAACTGGAAATCTTTGAAGAGACCACAAAAGAAAATTAGAGGTATCGTTGAAGAAAAATGAGGATGAAATTAAATAGATACGTGAGGCAACCGAGTTGAAATTTTCTTAGAGTAGAATCTCAAACAGAAGAATTGAAAAACTGCAAAAGAGAAAAGAAAGCAAAATGTAAAGAGTTTAAAAATACTAACGTCGCAATGCGAAAATTTGCAGAAGTTTGTAAAAAACAGATTGGAACAAAATACCAGCAATGCCAAAGTAATGCCGGAGATGAGGAAAGAGGTTCTATTAATATTAAAACGCAAAATAGGCAAAAAAATTGAGACAACTATAATACGAACAATTTGTGGATGGTATTTTCTAATTTCCGACCATTTCCCGGCTTTTCCTTCCAACTGCAAGCGGCATCAAATATTCGTAGATGTACTTAACAGCACTTTTTGAAAGTCATCGCCATTTACGAAAGAATCGGCGCTACCTCGTCAGTATTCCAAATCTTGCTCTGCAAATTTTATTGAAATCATTCAAGCAATTGCACAAATGCACGATTAATGTTGATTGTTATTTGTCTTTAGTATTGATCTAAATTTAGGGCTCCGATTCCATACAATGCCACAAATCAAAATGCAATCAATCAACTTCTTAGTATTAAAATCATACATAAAGCAAAGAACCAGTGAATTCGATATCACTTACTCCAAAACTTTGAAAGAATGGGATCGGGAGTTTGTTTGTTTTAGTATTTCAATAGTATATTTAGGAATTTTTGCTTTACTAAAAAAAAGTTCTTTATAACATTTCAAAATATTTCCCTTTTTCATTTTTGTTGGTGTTTTCTTTTGCTTTTTCTTAGTTTACCTCAACTCTTTTTCTCTTACAGATAAAATCTTCATTTATTACTTAATTTTTTTGTTTCTTCTTGTTCCATTTTTTTACTGGGTTTGACATAATTAATAATAGTGACTGTAAATGTCTTGTAACTCAGTTCTTTGTGCAATTTCTGCAGATTTTTAAACATTTGTATTGGGTTTTTGGTACAACATGTAAAATTTGCTAACAGAGGTACAACAGTGCACAGCAATCCAATAATACAAAGTTCCAAGTCAAGCTATCTGAGTAAATGATGATATCACTTTTAGGATCTTATTTTTTAAGCATTTGTGGTACACTTTGGGTAACATTTGTCATAGTGACGAGTACGTTTAGTAGTGAGTGCGGTATATTTAAATGATAGATCGTGAATAGCGCTTCAGTTCTGAATTTTGTTCGGTGACAGTCAGTTTAATTACTTATACACATGAATGTACCAATTGAAATCACTACCGCGGCAAATTAAGTTCTGAATTTCGAATAATTAGTAGTCGTTCAAACCGGCTGACGAAACCCGTAAGCTCGTCAGCAGCCGAAATATATGGCGCCAGCATATTGGCTACTTGGGTTTCCCGCGGTCGCAGCTTAATATTGGCTGTTAATACGCCTCGATAGTGCCATTATATAGCGGGAACTCAAACCGGTGTTTTCAGACAGACACGCCAACAGGTAATACACCCAACCGTGACTTACAACGCTATCAATTATATGCACCAACCGATTGGCCCGAATACGCCCCAAAAAATACCAAAACTTTAAACCGGCCCTGCTCATTTTTCATTTGCTTTCAGCAGCAGGTTGCCTACTGACCTAGTTTCCGCGTCGCTCTTGGCACTGAGTTCGTTAACCGTATACCGAACACAGCATATACGAACACACACCAGCTCAGCCACCAAACGTATGGCAGAACGAATGACCGTGAAAATGCGCTCAAATATACACGATGTGTGTGTGTGTGTGTGCGTGTGTGTGTGCTCATACACAGTGAATGTGAATCGAATCTGCCTACCTGCTGGCCAAGAATGATAAAATAGAAGATTGCGCCTTGCGCAGGTCCGCTATTCCTCGACAAAAACTCAGCACAGCTGCTTGGCTGTGACGTCAGGTAGCACTTTCAAATGGAAAAAGTCACTAGGAGCTAAGTCTGGACTATAAGGCGGATGATTAACCAATTCGAAGTGTATTTCACGTAATTTTAGCATCGTATCTAATGCTGTGTGAACCTGTGCGTTGTCTTGAAGAAAGAGCATTTTTTTCTTCTTTAAATGTGGTCGTTTTTCCTTGATTGCATCAATCAATTGATTCAATAATGCACGATAATACTTTCCTGTGATTGTGGATCCTTTTTCAAGATAATCGATGAGCAATATTCCGTGTGCATCCCAAAATACAGTGGCCATAACCTTGCCAGCCGATTTCACTGCTATCGCCTTCTTCGGAGCACTTCCACCCATTATTTCGATTGATTTTTGGTTTCAGGTGTGTAGTGGTGGACCCACGTTTCATCCACAGTTATTAATCGACGCCAAAAATCAACAGGATTACGCTTTATCATGTCCAAACACCGCTGTGAAGTGGTCTGTCGAACTCGTTTTTGTTCGACACTGAGCAAACGCGGCACCCATCTTGCCGATAGCTTTTTCATATGCAAATGTTCATGCAAAATATTGAACACACTTTCATATGATATGTTTACCATTTCAACAATCTCACGCAACTTGACTCGGCGATATCGAGGATTTTCTTGATATTTTCTTCAGTAACCACCTCTTTTGGCCTTCCTGTTGATGGTATTGTTGCAGTGCTTGTTCGGCCGCGTTTCAATTCAGCAATCCCAAATTTTACCATGTAATCTGACGGAGCAGACTCACCGTAATGTTTATCGAGCTTTTCTTTTGTCTCTTTCGCCGTTTTCCCTCTCAAATAATAGTGTTTAATCACTGCACGAAATTCGCTTTTTTCCATTTTTCAAGAAACACAAAAGTTGCTTACTTCAAACGACTACAACAAATAAACTAATCGATGAATTAGGGTGAAATTTTAACAGCTGACGTTTGACAGATCGCAATTTCTAAAAAAAAAGTTTGTGTTTGCGCTGCCATCTAGCGCTAGGTAGCTTCAATATCAATCCGCCCTCGTATGTACTTGATGAGAAACTTGAAGAATGGAACTGTTCCTGTTGTTGTTTAAGTTTGTGGGCAAAATAATAATTCCCATAGATGAGGTGTTTATGTCGATTCGCGTAACTTTAATGGAGTTTCCGAATTACAACTCTATGTTTCTCTCTCTATATATATTTATGTATCTGTTCTAAGCTCTTCCTATGCATACGCAACTTATTGGGTTGTCTTCATAATAATTTCGATAAAAGAAGTGACAACAACGAGGAGGAACTTTCAAATGAATCACAATGAAAACCTACTCTAAGGCAGAAAACAAATCATTTGTTTGAGAATTGTTTCAAGCATTTCCAAAGTGGTTCTAAGCTAGGTAGATAGAAATGCTTATACATATCAAGGAGGTACAAGTGAAGCTGAATATCTTGAAAATGTATTAGTCTCAAAAATATCAATGATGTAAAAATGGAAAAAACATAAAAATTTGTCTTGAAGACCGAGTCGAATATGATTTACAGCATTTGTTGAATTCGAGCTAAATTACAAATGAAAAACATTTATCACGGTCAGGGAAGAAGGAAATAACGATAAGGAAGAATTTCTTGAGAACGGAACATATTTCAAACCAGGCTATTTTAAGGATCATTTCAACTCTGCTAAGTATGCGAATTCAGTCCTGTTGAATGGCATTTAATAACTCTCTAATAACTATAGTCAATTTTGTAAAATGGCATCTAATTTTAAACCGTACTTGTATGATTTCAAGGCCTTCCAACAGCATCAACATCCAATCAATTCCCTTATTGCTCTTTTGATTTCTATGACATAAAATAATGAGAGGCTGCTTGATTTCATTATATATTTGAAAGTTCTAAACTAGAGCAATGACATAGACTCTCCAGAAAAGTTCTTTCGAGATATTTGAGCCTCAAGCGAGCGAGGGCTGGGAAGTCTTACATTTATCATTTCGATACAATTTTATCGCTTTTTTATTTGTTGTTCTTCAATAATGTTTAAATAGAAAGAGAGCAGCTGTTCTAATACGAGTATACCTAAACAATGTGTTTAAAAGCAACTTCTCCAGAACCTCCAGAAACCTGCACAGGTCAGTTACTATGTACAGGAAAGTAACTATTCCAACCGTTCTACTTGCAGCCAATGGCAAGTCGAAACTCTGCTCAAGGGAGCGATGATGAGTGTCAAGGATATTATTGGTGATACCACATTCAACAAAGCCCATGAAGCAAGTTCGCAGATCGGGTTTCATGCATTCGGTGGAGGATCTTAGCACCCATTCCACGTGGGTATACCACAAGCATGCTGGCATAGACTCAAATCATGGCAGCAGTCGTCGCCGGAATGTATGAGATTATTTCAAAGATGCAGGCACACCTGGATAAACCACTTTCCCCACCAACTGCAAGGTAACAAATTTAACACACTCAAAAACAACAGCATTTACAACAACTAACAATACTCCAACAAAACTAAAAAGAATTCGCTCACCGGCTGAAAATCACCCCAGCGCGAAAAATAGCAACAAGAAACATAAAACAATAACACAATATCGTAAACAAAACACATTAAAATATTACTGGCTAAGCAACCCGACCTCCTCAAAACCGCTTTGATTTGCTCACAGCAGACGACGAAAGCGAGACTGAAGAACTGGGACCAAACAATGGTGCCCAGACCATAAATTATCGACTGAATGTGAATCAAAAACCACCCGCTATATAATAAGCACACTAATAATGCCATTAACGACACTACAAAAAATAAGTATGAAGTAAGAATATTAAACATCGAAACCAAAATACAGCCTACTGACTCAGCAAGTCAGTCTGCAATAATTAAAATGCTGAAGCAAATGAACACGCAGTCTTAGACGTACAAGCCAAAAGAGCAAAGGGGGTTTTTAGAAACATGCACTATTCTGCAGATCAAGACATGATCAAGGCTGAGTTGGCAGAGTTTTGCCACACTGCTTTAAATATTTGCAATATTCAGCAACGAATTACCCAAAAACCCCGACCACTATTTTTTGTGGAACTAGAGTCAAACGAAAACAACAAAAATATTTACAACATTGACCACTTACTTCATTGTAAAATATCATTTGAACCCCCCATGAAAAAGGAGACATACCTCAATTTGCAAACTGTCAAAAATACGGGCACACCAAAACTATTGCACGAAGGAACCAGTCTGTGTCAAATATACTATTTAAAACCTAAAACAAACAAACTCCCGATCCCATTCTCTCAAAGTTTTGGAGTAAGTTGAAGTGATATCGAATGCTCTGGTTTTTTGCTTTATGTATGATTTCAATACGAAGAAATTGAGTAAGTAGCACTTTGATTTGTGGCATTGTATGGAAACGGAACCCTAAATTTAGATCAATACTAAAGACAAATAACAATCAACATTAATCGTGCATTTGTGCAATTGCTTCAATGATTTCAATAAAATTTGCAGAGCAAGATTTGGAATGCTGACAAGGTAGCACCGATTCTTTCGTAAATGGCGATGAGTTTCAAGAAGTGCTGTTAAGTACATCTACGAATATTTGATGCCGCTTGCAGTTGGAAGGAAAAGCCGGGAAATGGTCGGAAATTAGAAAATACCATCCACAAATTGTTCGTATTATAGTTGTCTCAATTTTTTCCCTATTTTGCGTTTCAATATTAATAGAACCTCTTTCCTCATCTCCGGCATTCCTTTGGCATTGCTGGTATTTTGTTCCAATCTGTTTTTTACAAACTTCTGCAAATTTTCGCATTGCGACGTTAGTATTTTTAAACTCTTTACATTTTGCTTTCTTTTCTCTTTTGCAGTTTTTCAATTCTTCTGTTTGAGATTCTACTCTAAGAAAATTTCAACTCGGTTGCCTCACGTATCTATTTAATTTCATTCTCATTTTTTTCAACGATAGCTCTAATTTTCTTTTGTGGTCTCTTCAAAGATTTCCAGTTTTCGTCATTGTCCCCTCTGCATGGCTTTGAACACTAAACCTTATTATCAATGAACACAACGCATTTCTCACAAAAAATGCTTTTTTTCTAGTAGACTTACCACTTCCAGACTTACCACTTCCGCACAGACAAATAGAAACAAGATTTCAGCAGTCAATGCTCCAAGGCGATATTCCGCCCCGAACTGGATTTGACTCAAAGCAAAATATTCAGAATTATAGGGCCCCATTCGCTTCCAGTTAATTGTCGCCAGTACCGGGGCGAAACCATAGCAGAATTTTGAAACAGACATGGAGAGTTGGACAACTCATATTGGAAGGGTGAACCGCATCATAATTAGAAATATTCTTAAGACGCACTCCTGTTACACGATGCATCCATCCGCTTCAATTTTTTAGTTGAAGATCTGGACATTAGGCATCAACATAGCAACGGATAGAAATACTGTTGTTTTCAGATAACATCAGGATGTGATATTGGGGAGGGGTGTAGGCGGTGGGCCTTGAATGTTCTTCGACACCAATACTACTCAAAAGACGGCTGAGACTGACGATTATTAAAACGAGTTTGTTTACTTTCATTCTCTTTCTTTCCAGCAATCTGTGAATAGGTTCATTTTAGACTTATGTTCAAGTAGACACAATTGTGCAATTCCATGTTTACTTTAGTTTCTGTCATAACAACTTGCGAAATGTTTCCATGTCTAGAACACTAAACCAAAGTGTTGAAATTTTTAAATAGAGAATTAGAATTAAATTGGAAAATTAAAATAACGAAATGTTTGGACCTTGATGAACTAAAGGTACTATTACAACTTGCTTTTAACCAAAGTCCTGTAGAACATTTTAAGGCAACATTTGGAGTCATTGAACGGGACTTGGCTGCCTCCCATATAATCAATTCAGTTGGCCCTTCTTAAAACGAACATAGATTTGTTCCGTTTGATATATTTATATAGATATTTATAAAAGTCGTTAGCAACTTGGCCCCAGTAAATGGCCAGTGCACTTTTACCTCCACGCCCACATTCAGCTCGTATGCAACGAAAGATTGCAGTGCCAGTAGAAACACCCAACCCAAGAATAGGCTTGTTACCTCCCATTCCACTCTCACTATTACTGAATAACTCGATAATATATAACTCGCCATCTATAGTAGATTAATGAATAAAGTCTGCTATATGGCTACAAAATTAGATAATGTATTTCGTGATATTAATGGGCGTAAAACTTCATCAGCCACTCACACCTGCACACAGAATTCATCAGGATGAAAGCGACCTTCAAATATAAGGTTTATTTTTGGTGTAATTTGGAAACAATGTCGCCATGGTTTCACTCGCACGCATATGCAAGCGTATAAGGTGTCCAGCAGGCGATATAACCCGACTTCAGCTTTCTTTACCGGTTATACCTTTTACCATTCAAAATGGACAAAAAAATAAGTTTGTGCGGTTCAGCTCTTTTTCAACTACCAGAAGGAGGCTTGGCTTTTATGGACGTGTATATATACAAATATTCAGAGTCCCTTTCTGAGCAATCTGTGGATGAACCAGACAGCCTCCCATATATGCACTGTAAGGACAAAATTAGAGGCGAAAAACCCTGTAGACATGTTTTGTAAAGCCGTCTGCAAGAAATGGGATTAATTAGTCAAAGGACGCGACCACTTTCCATATTAGGATTATTCGAGCTTAAAATTAAAATTAGCGTAGCTCTGCTCGAATTTCCCTTCTGACGAATATTAACTCTACTGAATTGGTTTAAGGAAACCAAATTGCCTCCTCGAGAAGCTTCTTCCAGCAAATTAAATAATACAGAATGTTCCATTGTTGAGTATCAACACGCAGAACCGCTTTATGATTATGTGTGTCCATATTTGAAGTTTGACTTCATTCGAGAGCGAACAATGAATATATGAATGGTTATAATGCTATTCAGCCCTCCTGAGTATTTGATGTACTTGGACGCAAGTAACTTATATGATCGGGCGATGTCTGAATTCGTCCGTATGTTTCTTTCGAGTGGGTTGATGACGTTGAGAAATTTAATAGAGACGGTTGACAGTATTCTGAGAGTAATCATGATTCGCGCAATGATTTACCCTCCTGAGCAGAAAATAAAAAAGTTGGCAATGGATTCAAGTCATAAGACTCGATATATAATGGAATACATTATCGAAAACTGCAACAATGTATTGAGAATTGTTTAAATCCAACTAAAATTCATGGAATTTTGAAATATAGGTAATCATGCTGTTCGTTTGAATACGTTTTCTATAACTTTAGCGCAAAATTAATTTGAGAAGGCTTTCTTTAAATTTTTAAATTTATGGGAAGATAATGGAAAATACATCAGCATGATAACTGAGTGGGAGGGTAGACATTTAGTTGCTCGCGCATTGAAAGCAAAGCCTAATTTCCAAAGTGGGGTAGGTCAGTGATAACATGATAGCAAAGCATATGAATCGAGAGCGGGCTAAATATAATAATTATATTAAGCTTTCTGTGTGTTGGAGCTATCAAAGCTCAAAATGTGAGAATTTCATTACAATTACATGACACCCTCGGAGCCGCCCTCTGTGGTCTAGTAGTAAGCTTGCTAGACTCATAATGAGAGGGTCACAGGTTCAAAGCCTGCTCCGGGCTTGGTCTCAAAAATGCTTCTTTCTACACTAAATCTTTTTCGATTCGAGTCGAAAGCGTCAGTAGTGAGTACTCATTCCCCAACCTCTTGCAGTCATAATTAATTATGGTGATGTATAATAATAATAAAATATAAAATACATGAAATACAAATTTGAAAATACATTAACTTTAAATTATAAGGACACAGATTCTTTCATTTATTCCATAAAAATAATTCCAGACTGAATGTAGTTTCATTACAAACTTTTGATTAGATCTTGAACCAAAACAATTGCTAACTGATTATTTGAATTTTGAAAAGCCTGTACATGTACAACAATAATATTACTCATGTTTACTCGTTCCTATATGACTGCTTAAATATTTATTGCAATTGTTTAAACTTACACATATTTGAATTACATTGTTCTCCTAATTTCACCTGTATAGTATTCCACAAGACGTTCATGAATAAGCACACAATATCCTGAGGTATTTTCAGAAACATTTGTTGATGGTTTGAGTTCAATGCGAATATTGATGGGATTAGATTTTCTTGTTCATTCTGGGAAGTTAAGTCGATAACAATGATTGGTGTTGTTTATATTCATGACATTAAAGTGGAGGTTGAGGATCACGGATATAATAGTTTTATTGAATCTTTGAATGCATGTCGTAAGATCATCATCTGGGTATGTTTCTCGGTTTATGTACTTTTATCGTTTTCTCTTGGAAAAGCAATCAATGCAAACGGCGGTTTTTCAGTTTCCTGTACTAATATATCATTACACTAGTTAGTTGTCCCCTGAGATATTGTTGAATTGAAATGACGGTCTCAACTTCTATATGACAGCTTTCTTCAGACAATTATTTTAAATATCTACAGTTTTTTTGGATCTGAGAACTGAATAATGGAGGACTGTTGTGGGCCAGGTATCTAATGCCCCGAACTAGATATCAAACAGCCGTTCAGATTACCTAATTACAGCAGCATTTTTGAAGTGGGAGTTCTCGCCTGCCGCAGAAACTACTTACTCCACAAGAAACTTCTATAGATAGCCAGGCTGCCATCAAAGCTTTAGCATCATGCTGTGCATCTTCCAGAAATGCTCTGCAATGCAAGGCACCAATGCATAGACTGGCCACCAAGCGGAAACTACATATCTACTGGGTGCCCGGGCATAAAAACATAGAAGGAAACGTGAGTGCGAATACTATAGCGAGAAGCGGAATCTCACCACCGAACGAACAAGTGAGTAACTTACTGATGCATCTACAAATGATCAACAGCCGTATTGAAAATGATATGATGAGAAAGGTGGTAGAAGGGTGGAGTACTACTAGTCATATAGTCAGAGGCATCCATTATCTGTCACTCGCAAGGATCACACTTATTCTAAGTACTCTTAAGTTTAGTTGAAAGCTTAGATAATAAGTTTGGTCTATAAATGATCGTGTTACTGAAAGCATCAGCAATAAAAAAAAATAAATGATGAGAAAGCAACAAAGAAGTTGAAGACAATCATTATTTCATACAGACACGTTGTATCAAGAGTTTGCAACCATATTTTGGAACGATCCTGATGGATCTGGGGCCTATTTTTAACTATATAAAGTCGCAAAGCTCATGTGCAAACCGTACTGGCACTTCCGAGGAAGGATTGCAGAATGGTAGTAGGAATACTAACAGGTCATTGTCCAACGGCGGTAAACGCTAAAAGGATGAGACTCACAAACAACGATATATACAGGAAATGTTATTAACAGGAGACAAGGAAAACTTTAGAGCATCTACTATCCCTATGTCCCACAATATCGAAAACGCG
Organism: Clusia tigrina; assembly: GCA_920105625.2. Classification (NCBI taxonomy): domain Eukaryota; kingdom Metazoa; phylum Arthropoda; class Insecta; order Diptera; family Clusiidae; genus Clusia; species Clusia tigrina. Next base: position 51,117,917 of record OV050030.1, read on the forward strand.
CCCCTTGGTTTGAAGGACTAGAAGAGGTTGCACAATTAGGGACAGATTCTCTCGTAATATTTGCAAAGGAATAATAATATTTGAAGAAAGATCTCCTTCAATACAAAAAAAAAAAATCGTTAGGAAATACTTATTTCATCATTGTACATAAATGATGGCGAATATTGAGTATAGGCATGGGATTCCTCTTTCGTAATGGTCTTATCATATATATAATATGGTTTTTGTAATACATCAATTATTCTACCATTTTTCAAATTCAAGCCTAACCATTCTAAATACTCTCTATTGTTAGATGACAATTGCTTAAGAAATCTCCGTTTCAACGTCTGCTTAGTTTATGTTGTTGTTGTTGTTGACTTTGATTATCATGTTGTTGTTGGCTTGTTATCTCAAACTCCGGTGTAGTATTGACGGATGGAACACATCTCAATATGTTTTTATTATAGAAAATCGCCTCTATGGCTTTTAATTTTGTGGTTTCATATGGAGTCCAAGTGAAATTGCTTCTCCACGAAAATTAATAAATGTTCCGTCATGAAAAACAATTCTGACCATAATTGAACTAATCTCTCTAGTACTAACCGGTAAATAGATAACATTTTGTGGGGTTTCATCTATTTTATACCCGGGCTCACACAGTCTACGACTCTCACTCGTAGCGATCATATGTTTTTTGGTATTTTAGTTTCCTTTTCTCTTGGTTTCTCCATTACTACTCAATTTCCATTCTCCCGTACACGCGGCAGCAAACTTTCATAAGTGCAGCTCTCACAACCTGCCGCAAAAATGGCCCCTGGGACACCCAATCTAGTCGAAAACCATTTTCACAAATACTACCATTTCCAAAAAAACTACCTACTACTCGTCAACAAAACCCGAAATTCGTCATTGCAGTCTCCAAAAATAACCACAAAAATCTGATTTCTCGTGCTTCGCTGTTCACAGAGCGCTTCATATAATCAGTAAAGAGATTACGAGCATTTCAAAATTAAGAGATGGGAACCTCCTACTATTAGATAATTCTGAAAAAGTGGCGGACAAATTTTTGAGAGCAACAGGACTACCGGGCATATGTCAAATCACCTCAAAATTACAAGAAATATTAAATCTGTTGAAAGGGACGGTTTACGCACCCTGTCTTAATAACATTCCCGAGCAAGAGGTAATCCAGGAACCGAAGAGTCACAATGTTACCTCAGTGTTCAAATTCACAAAAACATTTGACGGCATAAATAAGCCCAGTGGTGTTGTTTTGTTCGATCTATATAACCTTCCGGCCAAGATTGATATATCATGGTACTCTGTTAAAATACGAGCGTATATCCCCAATCTCATGATATGTAAATCTTGCCAATTACTTGGACATACAATAAAATATTGCAGAAACTCTCCCTCTTGTGTCAGCTGCAAGCCTCCTCCTCACTCACCATCAATTTGCACACGTACAAAATGCGCTAACTGTGATGAACGACGCTGCTTCTTCTAGACAATGCACAAGATTCCAACAGCAAAGAGAAATTCTCAAAATTACTTCACTCTCAAGAAAACTATAAAATAGATAAAACTTCCAATATCTCAGACACATCATCCGATGAAATGAATTGTAATTTATATACATATGTTCGCATCCAAGCACACTATCTACAATTCATTTCATATTCCACTGTCTCTTGCAGTGATGCAGTGGAATATGAAAGGCTTCATAAATAATTTCGATGAACTAGCATTATTAATTAAAGACCAAGCTCATAACTATCATAGCCAAATCATATGCTGGATATTTTTCCAATATAGACACCAATAAAACATCTAAACAAAGCATTGGCATCTTAGTCCAACGACAGATCCCCCAGAAAATCTTCACCTAAACTCAAATAATGCATCGCTTGCAGTAGAGTTTGACCTAAATTTCAAGTTTACAGTTATCAATAAGTATATTCCACCCTAGCAGCAGTTTTCAGAACAGGACATAATTACATTTCTTCATCAAATACAATCTCCTTTCATTTCAACTGGTGAGCTTACCTCTTGGAGTTCATTTTGGGGATCCAAAAACGCTAATACTAGGGGAACTAAACTCGAAAACATAATTTTTTCAGAAAATCTGATTCTCCTAAACGACGGTTCACCCACAAATTTTTCAACACACAACTCCTTCGCTCTGACTTTAGTTTCACCTCAATTAAGCAATAGATGGTCTTGGAAAGTCTCCGATTATCTGTATGGAAGCGACCATTACCCAATAATTACTGAGCTAACAACATTGTTTAAGTTCCAAAAAAACAACAAACTGCCAAAATGTTTAACTGACCTTGCTGACTGGTCTATCTACCAATCAGAATGGCAAAATTATTTTGAAAACTAGACTTCCAATAATATTCAATGGAGCCATTAGATCAGCCGCAAATTTAGCCATTTCTCAAACCAATCCAATAATTGCCCATTGGTGGAGCAATGACTTCAAGAATCTCCGTAAAAACAAAATACTTCCTTGGTACGATTACAAAGGTGTAAGGTCCATTGTGAACCTAATGCTTTTAAAAGGGCCAAGGCTATATTTAAGAAATCAGTTAAAGAAGCGAAACGTAAAAGCTTCGAGGATTTCACTTCCAAAATTTCTCACCTCGCAACACCAAAAAATATAGGCCTATATCAACTGTCTCTCCGGTATACCGCACCCACAAATCAAATCCATAAAAGTTAATCAGAGAATAATAGCATATGCTCTAGAGATAGCCGAAGCCTTTGCTCCCAGTTGGTCTAATTATTCAAAACACTCCAACTTCCATCTGAAATGAAAACGATGTCTTTTGGGGAGGGTGAACTGTCAAACCCAGCTAAGACTTTAAAGACTGATTTCTTCTTTGTAGTATTTGAACTAGATATACAAAAAACCACAGGAAGAACACCGTGATCGTATATCATACCCTATGATAAAATGTCTGCCTAAATCTGCTAAAGAGTAGCTGTAAAATCTCTATAATACTGTGTTGGAAAAGGAATGTACCTCCACACTCGGCGCGCAGCAATCATTCTACCTATACATTAACCCAACAAACCTTCCCATGAAATTAGTGGGTACAGACCAATTGCTCCTCTGTCATGTTTAGGGAAGATTTTGGAAAAAATGCTCGCAAAAAGACTAATGTGGTATATCAGGAAAAATAAGTTTATTAGTCATAACCAAGTAGCATTTGAAAACAAACATAGCACATTAGACGCTCTATTACACCTTCAACACTACGAGTCTGAAGCTCTTTCGTCTAAAAATCACGTCTCGATATTGACCACGAATTTTAAAAAGCTTTCGATCGCGTGGGGGATTCATGCGGTGTTGAAACAACTGGAGATGTGGGGGGTAGGTCCGAAGATTTTTCAAGTGGTTCAGGCCTTTATGACCCGCCGTACATTTCGGGTTAGAATCAGTAGTAAACTTTCACATTTTCATCCTCTTTTTAATGGTATCCCTCAGGGGTCTCCGTTATCGGTAGTTTTATTTATAATAGCCTTTGAAGAACTAAACAAAAGAATGCTAAAAACAAAGTACTTCATTTATCCACATACGCAGATGACGCAATCTCGCAGAACAGCATCGATGCGAAATGCATTTTTTAGAAACACCGTTTACTGTCAGAATAAATATTATAAAATACTTAACCTCGAAGCACTCTTTTAATCCTATAGATTCTCTAATAAATGTAACTAGATGTACCGGGAAAATGCGATTATTCGCTCCCGATTTACGAGTGGTGCGCAACCACGAATAGCAAACTATTAAACGCGCCGTATCACGCCGCAGTTCGTCGTAGCATCAACGCCATCCCAACCTCCAAAATCAAATGCGCTTCAGAGAAAGCTGAACTACCTTCAATCAAACAAAGAGTGACAGAAACTACATGGAAACTTATCCCTAAGCGCCTCAACACTACCAGCCAAATACTTCAAAAGGATTTCATCATTGCAACGCGGAACAAACGTAGATGCAAACAAAAATCTACAATACGCTGTTGCATTGATTTCTGCCACGTGATTGATATTAAACCTTCATCAATTTGTAACAACATAAGCGAACAACCACCATGGCTACTAAATCATTCGTCTTTCAATACCAGCCAACATACACAATATAAAAATTTTAGTGATCCTCCCACATTCCAACGGCTATTCCACGAACAAGCCCACTACCACAAACTTAATAACAGGACAATGTCTTACACAGATGCCTCAAAAACAAACACCAGTACAACATTTGCTCTGGTGCAGCAAGACGGCTCCCAAATCACAACAGGATGGCTTCCTCAATTTGGTTCTGTGTTTTCGGCAGAGGCACAACGTAGTAAGCAAATCTTCCATTTGCACCGGCCGCATGTCCAGCATAGATGCTATAGTAAATATATACAACTGCGACCAAACTATTAGCAAAATAAGAGACCAATGTATCAGACACAATAATAAAATCAGACATACAATTAACACCAATTGCATAAACGCTCGCTACCCGTACCGTGCATCACGTAATCAAACAATCATATTCGTTCGACTAAGGATAGGACACACCCAGCTCACTCACGAGCATCTGCTGTTGGGGACCCACCAACAACAGTGTCCACTTTGTGGGAACACATTCTAAATGAATGCACATCTGCCATCAAGTCAGAAAGAAATTATTTGGATGCGCATCTCCATGAAGTCTGTTAACAGATTTTAATAATAAAACAATTGTAATTAATTTCCTAAAAGAATGTGGCTTAATTTATAAATTGTAAACATCCGAGTCGTAAGCCCTGGCAGCTAATTTCTTTTACTATATTGTATCAAATATATAAATAAATAAGTAAACACCCGGGCTCAAGATCAATTGCTACTCGTGCAAAGCATGTGTTGGTACATCATTTATATATGATCCAGTAACAATACTACTTTCAATACGAATCACATTATTTGTTGTCATCAGATTCTTCACTTGCTGATAGTACTTTTTTTTAAACTAAGGAGTAATGCAATGCGTCGCTATTTATTGAAGTAAATGTCATCTCAGAGACGAATATATTTTCTATATTTTCTGTTTGCAGATTTCTTTTGATGTATAAAAAAGGAAATTTGAAAATTCAAACTAAAATAAACGCTGTTTTCTGTTGAAAATATTAAAATATTCAAATTGTGAGTAAATTAATTATTTGTGGTGCAGAAAGGAAGTCGGAGTGGTGTTGAAATGGTGTATCAGACTGTGTGTGCTTAATATCGACTGTGAATATCCGTTAAAATCCGGGTCAATTTTCAATGTAAATGTTTATACCTTCTGTGTGCAGGTGTGAGTGGCTGATGAAGTTTTACGCCCATTAATATCACGAAATACATTATCTAATTTTGTAGCCATATACCAGACTTTATTCATTAATCTACTATAGATGGCGAGTTATATATTATCGAGTTATTCAGTAATAGTGAGAGTGGAATGGGAGGTAACAAGCCTATTCTTGGGTTGGGTGTTTCTACTGGCACTGCAATCTTTCGTTGCATACCAGCTGAATGTGGGCGTGGAGGTAAAAGTTCACTGGCCATTTACTGGGGCCGAGTTGCTAACGACTTTTATAAATATCTATATAAATATATCAAACGGAACAAATCTATGTTCGTTTTAAGAAGGGCCAAGTCCCAGCAGCCGAGTCCCGTTCAATGACTCCAAATGTTGCCTTAAAATGTTCTACAGGACTTCAGCTAAAAGCATGTTGTAATAGTACTTTTAGTTCATCAGGGTCCAAACATTTCGTTAATTTAATTTTCCAATTTAATTCTAATTCTCTATTTAAAAACTTTGGTTTAGTGTTCTAGACATGGAAACATTTCGCAAGTTGTTATGACAGAAACTAAAGTAAACATGGAATTGTACAATTGTGTCTACTTGAACATAGGTCTAAAATGAACCTATTCGCAGATTGCTGAAAGAAAGAGAATGAAAGTAAACAAACTCGTTTGAATAATCGTCAGTCTCAGCCGTCTTTTGAGTAGTGTTGGTGTCGAAGAACATTCAAGGCCCACCGACTACGCCCCTCTCCAATATCACTTCCCCTGATGTTATCTGAAAACAACCGTCTTTTGTTTCCGTTGCCATGTTGATGCCCTATGTCCAGATCTTCGACTAAAAAATTGAGGCGGATGGATGCATTGTGTAACAGGAGTGTGCCTAAGAATATTTCTAATTATGATGTGGTTCACCCTGCCAATATGAGTTGTCCACCTCTCCATGTCTGTTTCAGAATTATGCTATGGTTTCGCCCCAGTACTGGCGACAATTAACTGGAAGCGAATGGCGCCCTTTACTTCTCAATATCCGATTCGGGGCACAAAATCGCCTTGGAGCTTTGACTGCTGAAATCTCCACTTAGTTTCTTGTTTCTATTTGTCTGTATGGAAGCGATAAGTCTGGAACGGGTTTACGATTCAAAATCCACTCGAAAAAAGCTTTATTTGTGAGAAATGCGCTTTGTTCATTGATTTTCATCATTTAGTGTTGAAAGCCATGCAGAGGGGACAGTGACGAAAACTGGAAATCTTTGAAGAGACCACAAAAGAAAATTAGAGGTATCGTTGAAGAAAAATGAGGATGAAATTAAATAGATACGTGAGGCAACCGAGTTGAAATTTTCTTAGAGTAGAATCTCAAACAGAAGAATTGAAAAACTGCAAAAGAGAAAAGAAAGCAAAATGTAAAGAGTTTAAAAATACTAACGTCGCAATGCGAAAATTTGCAGAAGTTTGTAAAAAACAGATTGGAACAAAATACCAGCAATGCCAAAGTAATGCCGGAGATGAGGAAAGAGGTTCTATTAATATTAAAACGCAAAATAGGCAAAAAAATTGAGACAACTATAATACGAACAATTTGTGGATGGTATTTTCTAATTTCCGACCATTTCCCGGCTTTTCCTTCCAACTGCAAGCGGCATCAAATATTCGTAGATGTACTTAACAGCACTTTTTGAAAGTCATCGCCATTTACGAAAGAATCGGCGCTACCTCGTCAGTATTCCAAATCTTGCTCTGCAAATTTTATTGAAATCATTCAAGCAATTGCACAAATGCACGATTAATGTTGATTGTTATTTGTCTTTAGTATTGATCTAAATTTAGGGCTCCGATTCCATACAATGCCACAAATCAAAATGCAATCAATCAACTTCTTAGTATTAAAATCATACATAAAGCAAAGAACCAGTGAATTCGATATCACTTACTCCAAAACTTTGAAAGAATGGGATCGGGAGTTTGTTTGTTTTAGTATTTCAATAGTATATTTAGGAATTTTTGCTTTACTAAAAAAAAGTTCTTTATAACATTTCAAAATATTTCCCTTTTTCATTTTTGTTGGTGTTTTCTTTTGCTTTTTCTTAGTTTACCTCAACTCTTTTTCTCTTACAGATAAAATCTTCATTTATTACTTAATTTTTTTGTTTCTTCTTGTTCCATTTTTTTACTGGGTTTGACATAATTAATAATAGTGACTGTAAATGTCTTGTAACTCAGTTCTTTGTGCAATTTCTGCAGATTTTTAAACATTTGTATTGGGTTTTTGGTACAACATGTAAAATTTGCTAACAGAGGTACAACAGTGCACAGCAATCCAATAATACAAAGTTCCAAGTCAAGCTATCTGAGTAAATGATGATATCACTTTTAGGATCTTATTTTTTAAGCATTTGTGGTACACTTTGGGTAACATTTGTCATAGTGACGAGTACGTTTAGTAGTGAGTGCGGTATATTTAAATGATAGATCGTGAATAGCGCTTCAGTTCTGAATTTTGTTCGGTGACAGTCAGTTTAATTACTTATACACATGAATGTACCAATTGAAATCACTACCGCGGCAAATTAAGTTCTGAATTTCGAATAATTAGTAGTCGTTCAAACCGGCTGACGAAACCCGTAAGCTCGTCAGCAGCCGAAATATATGGCGCCAGCATATTGGCTACTTGGGTTTCCCGCGGTCGCAGCTTAATATTGGCTGTTAATACGCCTCGATAGTGCCATTATATAGCGGGAACTCAAACCGGTGTTTTCAGACAGACACGCCAACAGGTAATACACCCAACCGTGACTTACAACGCTATCAATTATATGCACCAACCGATTGGCCCGAATACGCCCCAAAAAATACCAAAACTTTAAACCGGCCCTGCTCATTTTTCATTTGCTTTCAGCAGCTGGTTGCCTACTGACCTAGTTTCCGCGTCGCTCTTGGCACTGAGTTCGTTAACCGTATACCGAACACAGCATATAGGAACACACACCAGCTCAGCCACCAAACGTATGGCAGAACGAATGACCGTGAAAATGCGCTCAAATATACACGATGTGTGTGTGTGTGTGTGCGTGTGTGTGTGCTCATACACAGTGAATGTGAATCGAATCTGCCTACCTGCTGGCCAAGAATGATAAAATAGAAGATTGCGCCTTGCGCAGGTCCGCTATTCCTCGACAAAAACTCAGCACAGCTGCTTGGCTGTGACGTCAGGTAGCACTTTCAAATGGAAAAAGTCACTAGGAGCTAAGTCTGGACTATAAGGCGGATGATTAACCAGTTCGAAGTGTATTTCACGTAATTTTAGCATCGTATCTAATGCTGTGTGAACCTGTGCGTTGTCTTGAAGGAAGAGCATTTTTTTCTTCTTTAAATGTGGTCGTTTTTCCTTGATTGCATCAATCAATTGATTAAATAATGCACGATAATACTTTCCTGTGATTGTGGATCCTTTTTCAAGATAATCGATGAGCAATATTCCGTGTGCATCCCAAAATACAGTGGCCATAACCTTGCCAGCCGATTTCACTGCTATCGCCTTCTTCGGAGCACTTCCACCCATTATTTCGATTGATTTTTGGTTTCAGGTGTGTAGTGGTGGACCCACGTTTCATCCACAGTTATTAATCGACGCCAAAAATCAACAGGATTACGCTTTATCATGTCCAAACACCGCTGTGAAGTGGTCTGTCGAACTCGTTTTTGTTCGACACTGAGCAAACGCGGCACCCATCTTGCCGATAGCTTTTTCATATGCAAATGTTCATGCAAAATATTGAACACACTTTCATATGATATGTTTACCATTTCAACAATCTCAGGCAACTTGACTCGGCGATATCGAGGATTTTCTTGATATTTTCTTCAGTAACCACCTCTTTTGGCCTTCCTGTTGATGGTATTGTTGCAGTGCTTGTTCGGCCGCGTTTCAATTCAGCAATCCCAAATTTTACCATGTAATCTGACGGAGCAGACTCACCGTAATGTTTATCGAGCTTTTCTTTTGTCTCTTTCGCCGTTTTCCCTCTCAAATAATAGTGTTTAATCACTGCACGAAATTCGCTTTTTTCCATTTTTCAAGAAACACAAAAGTTACTTACTTCAAACGACTACAACAAATAAACTAATCGATGAATTAGGGTGAAATTTTAACAGCTGACGTTTGACAGATCGCAATTTCTAAAAAAAAAGTTTATGTGTTCGCGCTGCCATCTAGCGCTAGGTAGCTTCAATATCAATCCGCCCTCGTATGTACTTGATGAGAAACTTGAAGAATGGAACTGTTCCTGTTGTTGTTTAAGTTTGTGGGCAAAATAATAATTCCCATAGATGAGGTGTTTATGTCGATTCGCGTAACTTTAATGGAGTTTCCGAATTACAACTCTATGTTTCTCTCTCTATATATATTTATGTATCTGTTCTAAGCTCTTCCTATGCATACGCAACTTATTGGGTTGTCTTCATAATAATTTCGATAAAAGAAGTGACAACAACGAGGAGGAACTTTCAAATGAATCACAATGAAAACCTACTCTAAGGCAGAAAACAAATCATTTGTTTGAGAATTGTTTCAAGCATTTCCAAAGTGGTTCTAAGCTAGGTAGATAGAAATGTTTATACATATCAAGGAGGTACAAGTGAAGCTGAATATCTTGAAAATGTATTAGTCTCAAAAATATCAATGATGTAAAAATGGAAAAAACATAAAAATTTGTCTTGAAGACCGAGTCGAATATGATTTACAGCATTTGTTGAATTCGAGCTAAATTACAAATGAAAAACATTTATCACGGTCAGGGAAGAAGGAAATAACGATAAGGAAGAATTTCTTGAGAACGGAACATATTTCAAACCAGGCTATTTTAAGGATCATTTCAACTCTGCTAAGTATGCGAATTCAGTCCTGTTGAATGGCATTTAATAACTCTCTAATAACTATAGTCAATTTTGTAAAATGGCATCTAATTTTAAACCGTACTTGTATGATTTCAAGGCCTTCCAACAGCATCAACATCCAATCAATTCCCTTATTGCTCTTTTGATTTCTATGACATAAAATAATGAGAGGCTGCTTGATTTCATTATATATTTGAAAGTTCTAAACTAGAGCAATGACATAGACTCTCCAGAAAAGTTCTTTCGAGATATTTGAGCCTCAAGCGAGCGAGGGCTGGGAAGTCTTACATTTATCATTTCGATACAATTTTATCGCTTTTTTATTTGTTGTTCTTCAATAATGTTTAAATAGAAAGAGAGCAGCTGTTCTAATACGAGTATACCTAAACAATGTGTTTAAAAGCAACTTCTCCAGAACCTCCAGAAACCTGCACAGGTCAGTTACTATGTACAGGAAAGTAACTATTCCAACCGTTCTACTTGCAGCCAATGGCAAGTCGAAACTCTGCTCAAGGGAGCGATGATGAGTGTCAAGGATATTATTGGTGATACCACATTCAACAAAGCCCATGAAGCAAGTTCGCAGATCGGGTTTCATGCATTCGGTGGAGGATCTTAGCACCCATTCCACGTGGGTATACCACAAGCATGCTGGCATAGACTCAAATCATGGCAGCAGTCGTCGCCGGAATGTATGAGATTATTTCAAAGATGCAGGCACACCTGGATAAACCTCTTTCCCCACCAACTGCAAGGTAGCAAATTTAAAACACTCAAAAACAACAGCATTTACAACAACTAACAATACTCCAACAAAACTAAAAAGAATTCGCTCACCGGCTGAAAATCACCCCAGCGCGAAAAATAGCAACAAGAAACATAAAACAATAACACAATATCGTAAACAAAACACATTAAAATATTACTGGCTAAGCAACCCGACCTCCTCAAAACCGCTTTGATTTGCTCACAGCAGACGACGAAAGCGAGACTGAAGAACTGGGACCAAACAATGGTGCACAGACCATAAATTATCGACTGAATGTGAATCAAAAACCACCCGCTATATAATAAGCACACTAATAATGCCATTAACGACACTACAAAAAATAAGTATGAAGTAAGAATATTAAACATCGAAACCAAAATACAGCCTACTGACTCAGCAAGTCAGTCTGCAATAATTAAAATGCTGAAGCAAATGAACACGCAGTCTTAGACGTACAAGCCAAAAGAGCAAAGGGGGTTTTTAGAAACATGCACTATTCTGCAGATCAAGACATGATCAAGGCTGAGTTGGCAGAGTTTTGCCACACTGCTTTAAATATTTGCAATATTCAGCAACGAATTACCCAAAAACCCCGACCACTATTTTTTGTGGAACTAGAGTCAAACGAAAACAACAAAAATATTTACAACATTGACCACTTACTTCATTGTAAAATATCATTTGAACCCCCCATGAAAAAGGAGACATACCTCAATTTGCAAACTGTCAAAAATACGGGCACACCAAAACTATTGCACGAAGGAACCAGTCTGTGTCAAATATACTATTTAAAACCTAAAACAAACAAACTCCCGATCCCATTCTCTCAAAGTTTTGGAGTAAGTTGAAGTGATATCGAATGCTCTGGTTTTTTGCTTTATGTATGATTTCAATACGAAGAAATTGAGTAAGTAGCACTTTGATTTGTGGCATTGTATGGAAACGGAACCCTAAATTTAGATCAATACTAAAGACAAATAACAATCAACATTAATCGTGCATTTGTGCAATTGCTTGAATGATTTCAATAAAATTTGCAGAGCAAGATTTGGAATGCTGACAAGGTAGCACCGATTCTTTCGTAAATGGCGATGAGTTTCAAGAAGTGCTGTTAAGTACATCTACGAATATTTGATGCCGCTTGCAGTTGGAAGGAAAAGCCGGGAAATGGTCGGAAATTAGAAAATACCATCCACAAATTGTTCGTATTATAGTTGTCTCAATTTTTTCCCTATTTTGCGTTTCAATATTAATAGAACCTCTTTCCTCATCTCCGGCATTCCTTTGGCATTGCTGGTATTTTGTTCCAATCTGTTTTTTACAAACTTCTGCAAATTTTCGCATTGCGACGTTAGTATTTTTAAACTCTTTACATTTTGCTTTCTTTTCTCTTTTGCAGTTTTTCAATTCTTCTGTTTGAGATTCTACTCTAAGAAAATTTCAACTCGGTTGCCTCACGTATCTATTTAATTTCATTCTCATTTTTTTCAACGATAGCTCTAATTTTCTTTTGTGGTCTCTTCAAAGATTTCCAGTTTTCGTCATTGTCCCCTCTGCATGGCTTTGAACACTAAACCTTATTATCAATGAACACAACGCATTTCTCACAAAAAATGCTTTTTTTCTAGTAGACTTACCACTTCCAGACTTACCACTTCCGCACAGACAAATAGAAACAAGATTTCAGCAGTCAATGCTCCAAGGCGATATTCCGCCCCGAACTGGATTTGACTCAAAGCAAAATATTCAGAATTATAGGGCCCCATTCGCTTCCAGTTAATTGTCGCCAGTACCGGGGCGAAACCATAGCAGAATTTTGAAACAGACATGGAGAGTTGGACAACTCATATTGGAAGGGTGAACCGCATCATAATTAGAAATATTCTTAAGACGCACTCCTGTTACACGATGCATCCATCCGCTTCAATTTTTTAGTTGAAGATCTGGACATTAGGCATCAACATAGCAACGGATAGAAATACTGTTGTTTTCAGATAACATCAGGATGTGATATTGGGGAGGGGTGTAGGCGGTGGGCCTTGAATGTTCTTCGACACCAATACTACTCAAAAGACGGCTGAGACTGACGATTATTAAAACGAGTTTGTTTACTTTCATTCTCTTTCTTTCCAGCAATCTGTGAATAGGTTCATTTTAGACTTATGTTCAAGTAGACACAATTGTGCAATTCCATGTTTACTTTAGTTTCTGTCATAACAACTTGCGAAATGTTTCCATGTCTAGAACACTAAACCAAAGTGTTGAAATTTTTAAATAGAGAATTAGAATTAAATTGGAAAATTAAAATAACGAAATGTTTGGACCTTGATGAACTAAAGGTACTATTACAACTTGCTTTTAACCAAAGTCCTGTAGAACATTTTAAGGCAACATTTGGAGTCATTGAACGGGACTCGGCTGCCTCCCACATAATCAATTCAGTTGGCCCTTCTTAAAACGAACATAGATTTGTTCCGTTTGATATATTTATATAGATATTTATAAAAGTCGTTAGCAACTTGGCCCCAGTAAATGGCCAGTGCACTTTTACCTCCACGCCCACATTCAGCTCGTATGCAACGAAAGATTGCAGTGCCAGTAGAAACACCCAACCCAAGAATAGGCTTGTTACCTCCCATTCCACTCTCACTATTACTGAATAACTCGATAATATATAACTCGCCATCTATAGTAGATTAATGAATAAAGTCTGCTATATGGCTACAAAATTAGATAATGTATTTCGTGATATTAATGGGCGTAAAACTTCATCAGCCACTCACACCTGCACACAGAATTCATCAGGATGAAAGCGACCTTCAAATATAAGGTTTATTTTCGGTGTAATTTGGAAACAATGTCGCCATGGTTTCACTCGCACGCATATGCAAGCGTATAAGGTGTCCAGCAGGCGATATAACCCGACTTCAGCTTTCTTTACCGGTTATACCTTTTACCATTCAAAATGGACAAAAAAATAAGTTTGTGCGGTTCAGCTCTTGTTCAACTACCAGAAGGAGGCTTGGCTTTTATGGACGTGTATATATACAAATATTCAGAGTCCCTTTCTGAGCAATCTGTGGATGAACCAGACAGCCTCCCATATATGCACTGTAAGGACAAAATTAGAGGCGAAAAACCCTGTAGACATGTTTTGTAAAGCCGTCTGCAAGAAATGGGATTAATTAGTCAAAGGACGCGACCACTTTCTATACTAGGATTATTCGCGACTAAAACTAAAATTAGCGTAGCTCTGCTCGAATTTCCCTTCTTACGAATATTAACTCTACTGAATTGGTTTAGGGAAACCAAATTACATCCTCGAGAAGCTTCTTCCAGCAAATTAAATAATACAGAATGTTTCATTGTTGAGTATCAACACGCAGAACCGCTTTATGATTATGTGTGTCCATATTTGAAGTTTGACTTCATTCGAGAGCGAACAATGAATATATGAATGGTTATAATGCTATTCAGCCCTCTGAGTATTTGATGTACTTGGACGCAAGTAACTTATATGATCGGGCGATGTCTGAATTCGTCCGTATGTTTCTTTCGAGTGGGTTGATGACGTTGAGAAATTTAATAGAGACGGTTGACAGTATTCTGAGAGTAATCATGATTCGCGCAATGATTTACCCTCCTGAGCAGAAAATAAAAAAGTTGGCAATGGATTCAAGTCATAAGACTCGATATATAATGGAATACATTATCGAAAACTGCAACAATGTATTGAGAATTGTTTAAATCCAACTAAAATTCATGGAATTTTGAAATATAGGTAATCATGCTGTTCGTTTGAATAAGTTTTCTATAACTTTAGCGCAAAATTAATTTGAGAAGGCTTTCTTTAAATTTTTAAATTTATGGGAAGATAATGGAAAATACTTCAGCATGATAACTGAGTGGGAGGGTAGACATTTAGTTGCTCGCGCATTGAAAGCAAAGCCTAATTTCCACAGTGGGGTAGGTCAGTGATAACATGATAGCAAAGCATATGAATCGAGAGCGGGCTAAATATAATAATTATATTAAGCTTTCTGTGTGTTGGAGCTATCAAAGCTCAAAATGTGAGAATTTCATTACAATTACATGACACCCTCGGAGCCGCCCTCTGTGGTCTAGTAGTAAGCTTGCTAGACTCATAATGAGAGGGTCACAGGTTCAAAGCCTGCTCCGGGCTTGGTCTCAAAAATGCTTCTTTCTACACTAAATCTTTTTCGATTCGAGTCGAAAGCGTCAGTAGTGAGTACTCATTCCCCAACCTCTTGCAGTCATAATTAATTATGGTGATGTATAATAATAATAAAATATAAAATACATGAAATACAAATTTGAAAATACATTAACTTTAAATTATAAGGACACAGATTCTTTCATTTATTCCATAAAAATAATTCCAGACTGAATGTAGTTTCATTACAAACTTTTGATTAGATCTTGAACCAAAACAATTGCTAACTGATTATTTGAATTTTGAAAAGCCTGTACATGTACAACAATAATATTACTCATGTTTACTCGTTCCTATATGACTGCTTAAATATTTATTGCAATTGTTTAAACTTACACATATTTGAATTACATTGTTCTCCTAATTTCACCTGTATAGTATCCCACAAGACGTTCAGGAATAAGCACACAATATCCTGAGGTATTTTCAGAAACATTTGTTGATGGTTTGAGTTCAATGCGAATATTGATGGGATTAGATTTTCTTGTTCATTCTGGGAAGTTAAGTCGATAACAATGATTGGTGTTGTTTATATTCATGACATTAAAGTGGAGGTTGAGGATCACGGATATAATAGTTTTATTGAATCTTTGAATGCATGTCGTAAGATCATCATCTGGGTATGTTTCTCGGTTTATGTACTTTTATCGTTTTCTCTTGGAAAAGCAATCAATGCAAACGGCGGTTTTTCAGTTTCCTGTACTAATATATCATTACACTAGTTAGTTGTCCCCTGAGATATTGTTGGATTGAAATGACGGTCTCAACTTCTATATGACAGCTTTCTTCAGACAATTATTTTAAATATCTACAGTTTTTTTGGATCTGAGAACTGAATAATGGAGGACTGTTGTGGGCCAGGTATCTAATGCCCCGAACTAGATATCAAACAGCCGTTCAGATTACCTAATTACAGCAGCATTTTTGAAGTGGGAGTTCTCGCCTGCCGCAGAAACTACTTACTCCACAAGAAACTTCTATAGATAGCCAGGCTGCCATCAAAGCTTTAGCATCATGCTGTGCATCTTCCAGAAATGCTCTGCAATGCAAGGCACCAATGCATAGACTGGCCACCAACCGGAAACTACATATCTACTGGGTGCCCGGGCATAAAAACATAGAAGGAAACGTGAGTGCGAATACTATAGCGAGAAGCGGAATCTCACCACCGAACGAACAAGTGAGTAACTTACTGATGCATCTACAAATGATCAACAGCCGTATTGAAAATGATATGATGAGAAAGGTGGTAGAAGGGTGGAGTACTACTAGTCATATAGTCAGAGGCATCCATTATCTGTCACTCGCAAGGATCACACTTATTCTAAGTACTCTTAAGTTTAGTTGAAAGCTTAGATAATAAGTTTGGTCTATAAATGATCGTGTTACTGAAAGCATCAGCAATAAAAAAAAATAAATGATGAGAAAGCAACAAAGAAGTTGAAGACAATCATTATTTCATACAGACACGTTGTATCAAGAGTTTGCAACCATATTTTGGAACGATCCTGATGGATCTGGGGCCTATTTTTAACTATATAAAGTCGCAAAGCTCATGTGCAAACCGTACTGGCACTTCCGAGGAAGGATTGCAGAATGGTAGTAGGAATACTAACAGGTCATTGTCCAACGGCGGTAAACGCTAAAAGGATGAGACTCACAAACAACGATATATACAGGAAATGTTATTAACAGGAGACAAGGAAAACTTTAGAGCATCTACTATCCCTATGTCCCACAATATCGAAAACGCGCCCCTTGGTTTGAAGGACTAGAAGAGGTCGCACAATTAGGGACAGATTCTCTCGTAATATTTGCAAAGGAATAATAATATTTGAAGAAAGATCTCCTTCAATACAAAAAAAAAAAATCGTTAGGAAATACTTATTTCATCATTGTACATAAATGATGGCGAATATTGAGTATAGGCATGGGATTCCTCTTTCGTAATGGTCTTATCATATATATAATATGGTTTTTGTAATACATCAATTATTCTACCATTTTTCAAATTCAAGCCTAACCATTCTAAATACTCTCTATTGTTAGATGACAATTGCTTAAGAAATCTCCGTTTCAATGTCTGCTTAGTTTATGTTGTTGTTATTGTTGACTTTGATTATCATGTTGTTGTTGGCTTGTTATCTCAAACTCCGGTGTAGTATTGACGGATGGAACACATCTCAATATGTTTTTATTATAGAAAATCGCCTCTATGGCTTTTAATTTTGTGGTTTCATATGGAGTCCAAGTGAAATTGCTTCTCCACGAAAATTAATAAATGTTCCGTCATGAAAAACAATTCTGACCATAATTGAACTAATCTCTCTAGTACTAACCGGTAAATAGATAACATTTTGTGGGGTTTCATCTATTTTATACCCGGGCTCACACAGTCTACGACTCTCACTCGTAGCGATCATATGTTTTTTGGTATTTTAGTTTCCTTTTCTCTTGGTTTCTCCATTACTACTCAATTTCCATTCTCCCGTACACGCGGCAGCAAACTTTCATAAGTGCAGCTCTCACAACCTGCCGCAAAAATGGCCCCTGGGACACCCAATCTAGTCGAAAACCATTTTCACAAATACTACCATTTCCAAAAAAACTACCTACTACTCGTCAACAAAACCCGAAATTCGTCATTGCAGTCTCCAAAAATAACCACAAAAATCTGATTTCTCGTGCTTCGCTGTTCACAGAGCGCTTCATATAATCAGTAAAGAGATTACGAGCATTTCAAAATTAAGAGATGGGAACCTCCTACTATTAGATAATTCTGAAAAAGTGGCGGACAAATTTTTGAGAGCAACAGGACTACCGGGCATATGTCAAATCACCTCAAAATTACAAGAAATATTAAATCTGTTGAAAGGGACGGTTTACGCACCCTGTCTTAATAACATTCCCGAGCAAGAGGTAATCCAGGAACCGAAGAGTCACAATGTTACCTCAGTGTTCAAATTCACAAAAACATTTGACGGCATAAATAAGCCCAGTGGTGTTGTTTTGTTCGATCTATATAACCTTCCGGCCAAGATTGATATATCATGGTACTCTGTTAAAATACGAGCGTATATCCCCAATCTCATGATATGTAAATCTTGCCAATTACTTGGACATACAACAAAATATTGCAGAAACTCTCCCTCTTGTGTCAGCTGCAAGCCTCCTCCTCACTCACCATCAATTTGCACACGTACAAAATGCGCTAACTGTGATGAACGACGCTGCTTCTTCTAGACAATGCACAAGATTCCAACAGCAAAGAGAAATTCTCAAAATTACTTCACTCTCAAGAAAACTATAAAATAGATAAAACTTCCAATATCTCAGACACATCATCCGATGAAATGAATTGTAATTTATATACATATGTTCGCATCCAAGCACACTATCTACAATTCATTTCTGTATCTTCCTATGTCTCTTGCAGTGATGCAGTGGAATATGAAAGGCTTCATAAATAATTTCGATGAACTAGCATTATTAATTAAAGACCAAGCTCATAACTATCATAGCCAAATCATATGCTGGATATTTTTCCAATATAGACACCAATAAAACATCTAAACAAAGCATTGGCATCTTAGTCCAACGACAGATCCCCCAGAAAATCTTCACCTAAACTCAAATAATGCATCGCTTGCAGTAGAGTTTGACCTAAATTTCAAGTTTACAGTTATCAATAAGTATATTCCACCCTAGCAGCAGTTTTCAGAACAGGACATAATTACATTTCTTCATCAAATACAATCTCCTTTCATTTCAACTGGTGAGCTTACCTCTTGGAGTTCATTTTGGGGATCCAAAAACGCTAATACTAGGGGAACTAAACTCGAAAACATAATTTTTTCAGAAAATCTGATTCTCCTAAACGACGGTTCACCCACAAATTTTTCAACACACAACTCCTTCGCTCTGACTTTACTTTCACCTCAATTAAGCAATAGATGGTCTTGGAAAGTCTCCGATTATATGTATGGAAGCGACCATTACTCAATAATTACTGAGCTAACAACATTGTTTAAGTTCCAAAAAAACAACAAACTGCCAAAATGTTTAACTGACCTTGCTGACTGGTCTATCTACCAATCAGAATGGCAAAATTATTTTGAAAACTGGACTTCCAATAATATTCAATGGAGCCATTAGATCAGCCGCAAATTTAGCCATTTCTCAAACCAATCCAATAATTGCCCATTGGTGGAGCAATGACTTCAAGAATCTCCGTAAAAACAAAATACTTCCTTGGTACGATTACAAAGGTGTAAGGTCCATTGTGAACCTAATGCTTTTAAAAGGGCCAAGGCTATATTTAAGAAATCAGTTAAAGAAGCGAAACGTAAAAGCTTCGAGGATTTCACTTCCAAAATTTCTCACCTCGCAACACCAAAAAATATAGGCCTATATTAACTGTCTCTCCGGTATACCGCACCCACAAATCAAATCCATAAAAGTTAATCAGAGAATAATAGCATATGCTCTAGAGATAGCCGAAGCCTTTGCTCCCAGTTGGTCTAATTATTCAAAACACTCCAACTTCCATCTGAAATGAAAACGATGTCTTTTGGGCAGGGTGAACTGTCAAACCCAGCTAAGACTTTAAAGACTGATTTCTTCTTTGTAGTATTTGAACTAGATATACAAAACACCACAGGAAGAACACCGTGATCGTATATCATACCCTATGATAAAATGTCTGCCTAAATCTGCTAAAGAGAAGCTGTTAAATCTCTATAATACTGTGTTGGAAAAGGAATGTACCTCCACACTCGGCGCGCAGCAATCATTCTACCTATACATTAACCCAACAAACCTTCCCATGAAATTAGTGGGTACAGACCAATTGCTCCTCTGTCATGTTTAGGGAAGATTTTGGAAAAAATGCTCGCAAAAAGACTAATGTGGTATATCAGGAAAAATAAGTTTATTAGTCATAACCAAGTAGCATTTCAAAACAAACATAGCACATTGGACGCTCTATTACACCTTCAACACTACGAGTCTGAAGCTCTTTCGTCTAAAAATCACGTCTCGATATTGACCACGAATTTTAAAAAGCTTTCGATCGCGTGGGGGATTCATGCGGTGTTGAAACAACTGGAGATGTGGGGGGTAGGTCCGAAGATTTTTCAAGTGGTTCAGGCCTTTATGACCCGCCGTACATTTCGGGTTAGAATCAGTAGTAAACTTTCACTTTTTCATCCTCTTTTGAATGGTATCCCTCAGGGGTCTCCGTTATCGGTAGTTTTATTTATAATAGCCTTTGAAGAACTAAACAAAAGAATGCTAAAAACAAAGTACTTCATTTATCCACATACGCAGATGACGCAATCTCGCAGAACAGCATCGATGCGAAATGCATTTTTTAGAAACACCGTTTACTGTCAGAATAAATATTATAAAATACTTAACCTCGAAGCACTCTTTTAATCCTATAGATTCTCTAATAAATGTAACTAGATGTACCGGGAAAATGCGATTATTCGCTCCCGATTTACGAGTGGTGCGCAACCACGAATAGCAAACTATTAAACGCGCCGTATCACGCCGCAGTTCGTCGTAGCATCAACGCCATCCCAACCTCCAAAATCAAATGCGCTTCAGCGAAAGCTGAACTACCTTCAATCAAACAAAGAGTGACAGAAACTACATGGAAACTTATCCCTAAGCGCCTCAACACTACCAGCCAAATACTTCAAAAGGATTTCATCATTGCAACGCGGAACAAACGTAGATGCAAACAAAAATCTACAATACGCTGTTGCATTGATTTCTGCCACGTGATTGATATTAAACCTTCATCAATTTGTAACAACATAAGCGAACAACCACCATGGCTACTAAATCATTCGTCTTTCAATACCAGCCAACATACACAATATAAAAATTTTAGTGATCCTCCCACATTCCAACGGCTATTCCACGAACAAGCCCACTACCACAAACTTAATAACAGGACAATGTCTTACACAGATGCCTCAAAAACAAACACCAGTACAACATTTGCTCTGGTGCAGCAAGACGGCTCCCAAATCACAACAGGATGGCTTCCTCAATTTGGTTCTGTGTTTTCGGCAGAGGCACAACGTAGTAAGCAAATCTTCCATTTGCACCGGCCGCATGTCCAGCATAGATGCTATAGTAAATATATACAACTGCGACCAAACTATTAGCAAAATAAGAGACCAATGTATCAGACACAATAATAAAATCAGACATACAATTAACACCAATTGCATAAACGCTCGCTACCCGTACCGTGCATCACGTAATCAAACAATCATATTCGTTCGACTAAGGATAGGACACACCCAGCTCACTCACGAGCATCTGCTGTTGGGGACCCACCAACAACAGTGTCCACTTTGTGGGAACACATTCTAAATGAATGCACATCTGCCATCAAGTCAGAAAGAAATTATTTGGATGCGCATCTCCATGAAGTCTGTTAACAGATTTTAATAATAAAACAATTGTAATTAATTTCCTAAAAGAATGTGGCTTAATTTATAAATTGTAAACATCCGAGTCGTAAGCCTGGCAGCTAATTTCTTTTACTATATTGTATCAAATATATATATAAATAAGTAAACACCCGGGCTCAAGATCAATTGCTACTCGTGCAAAGCATGTGTTGGTACATCATTTATATATGATCCAGTAACAATACTACTTTCAATACGAATCACATTATTTGTTGTCATCAGATTCTTCACTTGCTGATAGTACTTTTTTTTAAACTAAGGTGTAATGCAATGCGTCGCTATTTATTGAAGTAAATGTCATCTCAGAGACGAATATATTTTCTATATTTTCTGTTTGCAGATTTCTTTTGATGTATAAAAAAGGAAATTTGAAAATTCAAACTAAAATAAACGCTGTTTTCTGTTGAAAATATTAAAATATTCAAATTGCGAGTAAATTAATTATTTGTGGTGCAGAAAGGAAGTCGGAGTGGTGTTGAAATGGTGTATCAGACTGTGTGTGCTTAATATCGACTGTGAATATCCGTTAAAATCCGGGTCAATTTTCAATGTAAATGTTTATACCTTCTGTGTGCAGGTGTGAGTGGCTGATGAAGTTTTACGCCCATTAATATCACGAAATACATAATCTAATTTTGTAGCCATATAGCAGACTTTATACATTATAGTACTATAGATGGCGAGTTATATATTATCCAGTTATTCAGTAATAGTGAGAGAGTAGTGGCAGTCAACAAGCCCATTCTTGGGTTGGGTCTTTCTACTGGCACTGCAATCTTTCGTTGCATACGAGCTGAATGTGGGCGTGGAGGTAAAAGTGCACTGGCCATTTACTGGGGCCAAGTTGCTAACGACTTTTATAAATATCTATATAAATATATCAAACGGAACAAATCTATGTTCGTTTTAAGAAGGGCCAACTGAATTGATTATATGGGAGGCAGCCGAGTCCCGTTCAATGACTCCAAATGTTGCCTTAAAATGTTCTACAGGACTTTGGTTAAAAGCAAGTTGTAATAGTACTTTTAGTTCATCAAGGTCCAAACATTTCGTTATTTTAATTTTCCAATTTAATTTTAATTCTCTATTTAAAAACTTTGGTTTAGTGTTCTAGACATGGAAACATTTCGCAGTTGTTATGACAGAAACTAAAGTAAACATGGAATTGCACAATTGTGTCTACTTGAACATAGGTCTAAAATGAACCTATTCGCAGATTGCTGAAAGAAAGAGAATGAAAGTAAACAAACTCGTTTGAATAATCGTCAGTCTCAGCCGTCTTTTGAGTAGTGTTGGTGTCGAAGAACATTCAAGGCCCACCGACTACGCCCCTCTCCAATATCACTTCCCCTGATGTTATCTGAAAACAACCGTCTTTTGTTTCCGTTGCCATGTTGATGCCCTATGTCCAGATCTTCGACTAAAAAATTGAGGCGGATGGATGCATTGTGTAACAGGAGTGTGCCTAAGAATATTTCTAATTATGATGTGGTTCACCCTTCCAATATGAGTTGTCCACCTCTCCATGTCTGTTTCAGAATTATGCTATGGTTTCGCCCCAGTACTGGCGACAATTAACTGGAAGCGAATGGCGCCCTTTACTTCTCAATATCCGATTCGGGGCACAAAATCGCCTTGGAGCTTTGACTGCTGAAATCTCCACTTAGTTTCTTGTTTCTATTTGTCTGTATGGAAGCGATAAGTCTGGAACGGGTTTACGATTCAAAATCCACTCGAAAAAAGCTTTATTTGTGAGAAATGCGCTTTGTTCATTGATTTTCATCATTTAGTGTTGAAAGCCATGCAGAGGGGACAGTGACGAAAACTGGAAATCTTTGAAGAGACCACAAAAGAAAATTAGAGCTATCGTTGAAAAAAATGAGAATGAAATTAAATAGTTACGAGAGGCAACCGAGTTGAAATTTTCTTAGCGTAGAATCTCAAACAGAAGAATTGAAAAACTGCAAAAGAGAAAAGAAAGCAAAACGTAAAGAGTTTAAAAATACTAACGTCGCAATGCGAAAATTTGCAGAAGTTTGTAAAAAACAGATTGGAACAAAATACCAGCAATGCCAAAGTAATGCCGGAGATGAGGAAAGAGGTTCTATTAATATTAAAACGCAAAATAGGCAAAAAAATTGAGACAACTATAATACGAACAATTTGTGGATGGTATTTTCTAATTTGCGACCATTTCCCGGCTTTTCCTTCCAACTGCAAGCGGCATCAAATTTTCGTAGATGTACTTAACAGCACTTCTTGAAACTCATCGCCATTTACGAAAGAATCGGCGCTACCTCGTCAGTATTCCAAATCTTGCTCTGCAAATTTTATTGAAATCATTCAAGCAATTGCACAAATGCACGATTAATGTTGATTGTTATTTGTCTTTAGTATTGATCTAAATTTAGGGTTCCGTTTCCATACAATGCCACAAATCAAAGTGCAATCAATCAACTTCTTAGTATTAAAATCATACATAAAGCAAAGAACCAGTGAATTCGATATCACTTACTCCAAAACTTTGAAAGAATGGGATCGGGAGTTTGTTTGTTTTAGTATTTCAATAGTATATTTAGGAATTTTTGCTTTACTAAAAAAAAGTTCTTTATAACATTTCAAAATATTTCCCTTTTTCATTTTTGTTGGTGTTTTCTTTTGCTTTTTCTTAGTTTACCTCAACTCTTTTTCTCTTACAGATAAAATCTTCATTTATTACTTAATTTTTTTGTTTCTTCTTGTTCCATTTTTTTACTGGGTTTGACATAATTAATAATAGTGACTGTAAATGTCTTGTAACTCAGTTCTTTGTGCACTTTATTGCTTCGATTTTATTTGTGTCCTCAGAGGCCACATTTGAAAATTGTTGTAATTGTCGAGACATGAAAAATGCATAAAAATTTTAAACCTTCCAATAAATTAAACAATTGCTAAATAATATTAATGATAATTATAAGTAATGTTTGAATGAATCTATATTTAATAGCAGCAGTTGATAAAAAATGATAAACAGTTTCTGCAGATTTTTAAACATTTGTATTGGGTTTTTGGTACGACATGTAAAATTTGCTAACAGAGGTACAACAGTGCACAGCAATCCAATAAAACAAAGTTCCAAGTCAAGCTATCTGAGTAAATGATGATATCACTTTTAGGATCTTATTTTTGAAGCATTTGTGGTACACTTTGGGTAACATTTGTCATAGTGACGAGTACGTCTAGTAGTGAGTGCGGTATATTTAAATGATAGATCGTGAATAGCGCTGCAGTTCTGAATTTTGTTCGGTGACAGTCAGTTTAATTACTTATACACATGAATGTACCAATTGAAATCACTACCGCGGCAAATTAAGTTCTGAATTTCGAATAATTATTTTTATCGGTAAATTAGAGATTGGGGTTTTTTGCACATTGAGTCTCTGCAGTGTGATTGGCACGGGGCAGTGGCGGAGTCAAGTAGAAATTATTAATTTAGGTATGGATGTTTCACTCATCTTCGTCACTTCTCACGCGCTATCTTTCAGTTTTGTAACAGCTGAAGAACAAACTTTAACTGCCTCTGCCACTGGCGTGTCCTAATTTAACGCTTTGAAACGAGTACAAAGTTTCGACACAAAAGAAAATTATTTTCAGTCAGTATCAAAAGAGCAAAGAAATCATTTAAAATGCCTTGTAATGCTAATTTCAGTTTGTAGCTGAACAGATTTAAAAAATATGTGTTTGTGAGGTGGACTGCATTTTTAGTTCGATGTGTGTGTCGATTGGTCTCCTTACACCGGGAGGTGAAATGTTTCACCCCTAGACACCGGAAGCACAGCATCCGGCTGATCACCTGGTCGCGTCGCTTCTTCCGGGACAGCGCCAGGAATCGCTCGCATCCGATGATGGTGTGTCTCCTGCACTTGAGCGACGTGCGCCAGCCAGTTCCAACCTCTTGCCCGTGACTCGTCGTGGTTACGCGGTCCCGGTGGAGAAGATATGGTCCGCATTCACAGCAAGATGGATGGCGTTGCGACCTGTAGCTTGTCGGCGGTGATGGATCTGCCGCGCCCGTACTTGGGGGAGGGCTTGCCCAGGGATGGTGTTACGTCCTGGCGCTGGCAGGGCAGCAAGGGTCTGCCGTGACCGTATCCTGTGGTAGACATCCTATTAGGGAAAGAAAGAGCGGACTGTTACTAAGGCGACGACCAAACGCATGCTGAAATAAAGGGAGATGGTCAGTGAATGTTTATTATTATTACGCTTCTCCTCGTGGAGGAGGAGGCTCTTCTGCGTGAAGAACGACGATTTTGGTGATAGGCCTCGCACTCCTCGCACGGTTCGCACGCTTACGAGACGCACTTTCCATTGGTAGGGCGGCCATGATTTGGGACTGTTGGCGTTTCTTAATCAATGTGCACATCTTGCATTGTAGGATCGTACTTTTGATAAGTGTCTTCGCTCGTGGGATCCAGTATTGAGTCCGGACCAACCGCAGCATTAATTGGTTTCCCCCGTGGAGGGACACTTGCTGAATGAATTTGACCGCTGAGCATGTGAAGTGACTATAATACGGAAGGATATTCGAATGGCAGGTGTACAGTCCGGGCGAGCCTTCCATTGTCGCGTAGGTTCCCAACTGAATGCAAATGGATTCAGTGCCAGAACTGAGCTCGAGCGGGGTAGCGGCGCGTTTGCCGCAAGTGCCTGGTATTCTTTGAGATGGTAAATTTTTTGTCCTAGTACGATCAGACGCAGGTTGACTTCACTGATGGGAGTCAGCAGCGCTCCTTTCGCAGGAGCTTCGCTTCGATACTTCACGAGGCAATATCGTGTAAATCGCCGCGCAAAACTTAACACCCGTAGAACTCTAGGTAGCGATGGAAAGCGTAGGATTGGGTCATCGGTGGCAGATACGTACGCCACATGGCATTGGGCTGGTCTCTGTTCTTCTTCGGTTGTGAACGAGTTCGCGTCAAGTGGAAGTGGGCAGTGCTTTTGTTCGTGTGGGAGCCAGGCAGGCCCTTCCCACCAAAGTTTGTTATCTAGAAGTGCCTCCAGGGAGACACCTCGTCTAGCTAAGTCTGCTGGGTGGTCCTCAGAACAGAGATAGCGCCAGTGGTCCCCACCTACCTTGCTCCGAATGGTACAGACACGATTCGCCACAAACACTTTCCACACATGGGGAGGTTTCCGAAACCACTCTAACATAATCGTCGAATCCGTCCAACAAAACCAGTTGTTATCGGAAATGTTCCGCTAGTAAGGTCGCCCCGCATAGCTCTAAGCGTGGAAGGGAAATTGTTTTCAGAGGGGCCACCCGAGATTTTGCACTAGCAGATGGGATGAGATGGAATTATTTCCTTTACACCGAACATAAAGGGCTGCAGTGTATGCTGCCTGTAATGCGTCGCAAACGCGTGGAACTCCACCCGTTGTCAGGAGACAATGTCTTAGCCAGCGAGGCATGCGTACTTGCGAGATTCTCTGATACTGTGATAAAAAGTGGTTCCACCTCGATAAAGTAGAGGGGCGATTGGATCGTCCCAACCTATTTGATCCAACCATATCTGTAGACGGCGGGTGGTTCGACGAAACGGTTGGATGACCCCTTTGCGCATCCGCATGTAACAACGTGTGGTGCCGCTCTCGGCAGGTGAAGTCGAAGAAAGACTTGGGCAATGATCCCCCTTATGCGGTGGTGACAGGCAGCTCACACACAACTTGAGTCGGCGCACCAGACCCCTGGTGGCGGCCTGGAACGTAGGACAATGACGCACCGTATATGCTGCTTGCTTACAGACCTTACACCCCTGTGAAGTAACATTAACTTAGCGACGCTTTAACTCGCCCCTGTCTTCGCGCCTTACCGGCTCCAACCATAAGAGAGTTTTCAATTGCGCGTTAATTTGGAGAAGCTTGCTTTCCCATCCGCGTGCAAAACCCGTTTCTGACAATTGTATTTTAGACACAATTTCAAGTGGCTCCCCCCGAGTTTTTTTATTCAAATGGTAAACCTTCTTTATGTTGGTGAGCCGCGCGATGTTTATAAACAACGCATTAAACAAATCTCGAAACGCAGGCCACTTGTGACCCCGAACAAACGCCAATTCCCTCGACCTGGAGTAGGTGCCTCCTGTTCCACGCGTTGCTGTGCTTCCGCGATAAGCACGGACCCCCGCTTAAAAATGTAATAACTCGCCTCGAAGCGCTGCCCAATTGCCTCCAAGAGAACTTCACAATCTTTGACGACCCTAGCTTCGGAAGAGACTGTTATCTTCGCCTCTTTAAGCGCAGCCCATCGCGCCTCTATTTCGCTATCGTCTGCACGAACCGATAACGGAGAATGGGACTCCGGTAGTAGTCGTTCAAACCGGCTGACGAAACCCGTAAGCTCGTCAGCAGCCGAAATATATGGCGCCAGCATATTGGCTACTTGGGTTTCCCGCGGTCGCAGCTTAATATTGGCTGTTAATACGCCTCGATAGTGCCATTATATAGCGGGAACTCAAACCGGTGTTTTCAGACAGACACGCCAACAGGTAATACACCCAACCGTGACTTACAACGCTATCAATTATATGCACCAACCGATTGGCCCGAAAGGCAGCAGCTGGTTGCCTACTGACCTAGTTTCCGCGTCGCTCTTGGCACTGAGTTCGTTAACCGTATACCGAACACAGCATATACGAACACACACCAGCTCAGCCACCAAACGTATGGCAGAACGAATGACCGTGAAAATGCGCTCAAATATACACGATGTGTGTGTGTGTGTGTGCGTGTGTGTGTGCTCATACACAGTGAATGTGAATCGAATCTGCCTACCTGCTGGCCAAGAATGATAAAATAGAAGATTGCGCCTTGCGCAGGTCCGCTATTCCTCGACAAAAACTCAGCACAGCTGCTTGGCTGTGACGTCAGGTAGCACTTTCAAATGGAAAAAGTCACTAGGAGCTAAGTCTGGACTATAAGGCGGATGATTAACCAGTTCGAAGTGTATTTCACGTAATTTTAGCATCGTATCTAATGCTGTGTGAACCTGTGCGTTGTCTTGAAGGAAGAGCATTTTTTTCTTCTTTAAATGTGGTCGTTTTTCCTTGATTGCATCAATCAATTGATTAAATAATGCACGATAATACTTTCCTGTGATTGTGGATCCTTTTTCAAGATAATCGATGAGCAATATTCCGTGTGCATCCCAAAATACAGTGGCCATAACCTTGCCAGCCGATTTCACTGCTATCGCCTTCTTCGGAGCACTTCCACCCATTATTTCGATTGATTTTTGGTTTCAGGTGTGTAGTGGTGGACCCACGTTTCATCCACAGTTATTAATCGACGCCAAAAATCAACAGGATTACGCTTTATCATGTCCAAACACCGCTGTGAAGTGGTCTGTCGAACTCGTTTTTGTTCGACACTGAGCAAACGCGGGAAGTTTCCGAATTACAACTCTATGTTTCTCTCTCTATATATATTTATGTATCTGTTCTAAGCTCTTCCTATGCATACGCAACTTATTGGGTTGTCTTCATAATAATTTCGATAAAAGAAGTGACAACAACGAGGAGGAACTTTCAAATGAATCACAATGAAAACCGACTCTAAGGCAGAAAACAAATCATTTGTTTGAGAATTGTTTCAAGCATTTCCAAAGTGGTTCTAAGCTAGGTAGATAGAAATGCTTATACATATCAAGGAGGTACAAGTGAAGCTGAATATCTTGAAAATGTATTAGTCTCAAAAATATCAATGATGTAAAAATGGAAAAAACATAAAAATTTGTCTTGAAGACCGAGTCGAATATGATTTACAGCATTTGTTGAATTCGAGCTAAATTACAAATGAAAAACATTTATCACGGTCAGGGAAGAAGGAAATAACGATAAGGAAGAATTTCTTGAGAACGGAACATATTTCAAACCAGGCTATTTTAAGGATCATTTCAACTCTGCTAAGTATGCGAATTCAGTCCTGTTGAATGGCATTTAATAACTCTCTAATAACTATAGTCAATTTTGTAAAATGGCATCTAATTTTAAACCGTACTTGTATGATTTCAAGGCCTTCCAACAGCATCAACATCCAATCAATTCCCTTATTGCTCTTTTGATTTCTATGACATAAAATAATGAGAGGCTGCTTGATTTCATTATATATTTGAAAGTTCTAAACTAGAGCAATGACATAGACTCTCCAGAAAAGTTCTTTCGAGATATTTGAGCCTCAAGCGAGCGAGGGCTGGGAAGTCTTACATTTATCATTTCGATACAATTTTATCGCTTTTTATTTATTGTTCTTCAATAATGTTTAAATAGAAAGAGAGCAGCTGTTCTGATATACCTAAACAATGTGTTTAAAAGCAACTTCTCCAGAACCTCCAGAAACCTGCACAGGTCAGTTACTATGTACAGGAAAGTAACTATTCCAACCGTTCTACTTGCAGCCAATGGCAAGTCGAAACTCTGCTCAAGGGAGCGATGATGAGTGTCAAGGATATTATTGGTGAGACCACATTCATCAAAGCCCATGAAGAAAGTGCGCAGATCGGGTTTCATGCATTCGGTGGAGGATCTTAGCACCCATTCCACGTGGGTATACCACAAGCATGCTGGCATAGACTCAAATCATGGCAGCAGTCGTCGCCGGAATGTATGAGATTATTTCAAAGATGCAGGCACACCTGGATAAACCACTTTCCCCACCAACTGCAAGGTAACAAATTTAACACACTCAAAAACAACAGCATTTACAACAACTAACAATACTCCAACAAAACTAAAAAGAATTCGCTCACCGGCTGAAAATCACCCCAGCGCGAAAAATAGCAACAAGAAACATAAAACAATAACACAATATCGTAAACAAAACACATTAAAATATTACTGGCGAAGCAACCCGACCTTCTCAAACCGCTTTGATTTGCTCACAGCAGACGACGAAAGCGAGACTGAAGAACTGGGACCAAACAATGGTGCACAGACCATAAATGATCGACTGAATGTGAATCAAAAACCACCCGCTATATAATAAGCACACTAATAATGCCATTAACGACACTACAAAAAATAAGTATGAAATAAGAATATTAAACATCGAATCCAAAATACAGCCTACTGACTCAGCAAGTCAGTCTGCAATAATTAAAATGCTGAAGCAAAAGAACACGCAGTCTTACACGTACAAGCCAAAATAGCAAAGGGGATTCAGAGTAGTTTTAGGAAACATGCACTATTCTGCAGATGAAGACATGATCAAGACTGAGTTTGCAGAGTTGGGCCACACTGTTTTAAATATTTGCAATATTCAGCAACGAATTACCCAAAAACCCCGACCACTATTTTTTGTGGAACTAGAGTCAAACGAAAACAACAAAAATATTTACAACATTGACCACTTACTTCATTGTAAAATATCATTTGAACCCCCCATGAAAAAGGAGACATACCTCAATTTGCAAACTGTCAAAAATACGGGCACACCAAAACTATTGCACGAAGGAACCAGTCTGTGTCAAATATACTATTTAAAACCTAAAACAAACAAACTCCCGATCCCATTCTCTCAAAGTTTTGGAGTAAGTTGAAGTGATATCGAATGCTCTGGTTTTTTGCTTTATGTATGATTTCAATACGAAGAAATTGAGTAAGTAGCACTTTGATTTGTGGCATTGTATGGAAACGGAACCCTAAATTTAGATCAATACTAAAGACAAATAACAATCAACATTAATCGTGCATTTGTGCAATTGCTTGAATGATTTCAATAAAATTTGCAGAGCAAGATTTGGAATGCTGACAAGGTAGCACCGATTCTTTCGTAAATGGCGATGAGTTTCAAGAAGTGCTGTTAAGTACATCTACGAATATTTGATGCCGCTTGCAGTTGGAAGGAAAAGCCGGGAAATGGTCGGAAATTAGAAAATACCATCAACAAATTGTTCGTATTTTAGTTGTCTCAATTTTTTCCCTATTTTGCGTTTCAATATTAATAGAACCTCTTTCCTCATCTCCGGCATTCCTTTGGCATTGCTGGTATTTTGTTCCAATCTGTTTTTTACAAACTTCTGCAAATTTTCGCATTGCGACGTTAGTATTTTTAAACTCTTTACATTTTGCTTTCTTTTCTCTTTTGCAGTTTTTCAATTCTTCTGTTTGAGATTCTACGCTAAGAAAATTTCAACTCGGTTGCCTCTCGTAACTATTTAATTTCATTCTCATTTTTTTCAACGATAGCTCTAATTTTCTTTTGTGGTCTCTTCAAAGATTTCCAGTTTTCGTCATTGTCCCCTCTGCATGGCTTTGAACACTAAACCTTATTATCAATGAACAAAACGCATTTCTCACAAAAAATGCTTTTTTTCTAGTAGACTTACCACTTCCAGACTTACCACTTCCGCACAGACAAATAGAAACAAGATTTCAGCAGTCAATGCTCCAAGGCGATATTCCGCCCCGAACTGGATTTGACTCAAAGCAAAATATTCAGAATTATAGGGCCCCATTCGCTTCCAGTTAATTGTCGCCAGTACCGGGGCGAAACCATAGCAGAATTTTGAAACAGACATGGAGAGTTGGACAACTCATATTGGAAGGGTGAACCGCATCATAATTAGAAATATTCTTAAGACGCACTCCTGTTACACGATGCATCCATCCGCTTCAATTTTTTAGTTGAAGATCTGGACATTAGGCATCAACATAGCAACGGATAGAAATACTGTTGTTTTCAGATAAAATCAGGATGTGATATTGGGGAGGGGTGTAGGCGGTGGGCCTTGAATGTTCTTCGACACCAATACTACTCAAAAGACGGCTGAGACTGACGATTATTAAAACGAGTTTGTTTACTTTCATTCTCTTTCTTTCCAGCAATCTGTGAATAGGTTCATTTTAGACTTATGTTCAAGTAGACACAATTGTGCAATTCCATGTTTACTTTAGTTTCTGTCATAACAACTTGCGAAATGTTTCCATGTCTAGAACACTAAACCAAAGTGTTGAAATTTTTAAATAGAGAATTAGAATTAAATTGGAAAATTAAAATAACGAAATGTTTGGACCTTGATGAACTAAAGGTACTATTACAACATGCTTTTAACTGAAGTCCTGTAGAACATTTTAAGGCAACATTTGGAGTCATTGAACGGGACTCGGCTGCCTCCCATATAATCAATTCAGTTGGCCCTTCTTAAAACGAACATAGATTTGTTCCGTTTGATATATTTATATAGATATTTATAAAAGTCGTTAGCAACTTGGCCCCAGTAAATGGCCAGTGCACTTTTACCTCCACGCCCACATTCAGCTCGTATGCAACGAAAGATTGCAGTGCCAGTAGAAACACCCAACCCAAGAATAGGCTTGTTACCTCCCATTCCACTCTCACTATTACTGAATAACTCGATAATATATAACTCGCCATCTATAGTAGATTAATGAATAAAGTCTGCTATATGGCTACAAAATTAGATAATGTATTTCGTGATATTAATGGGCGTAAAACTTCATCAGCCACTCACACCTGCACACAGAATTCATCAGGATGAAAGCGACCTTCAAATATAAGGTTTATTTTCGGTGTAATTTGGAAACAATGTCGCCATGGTTTCACTCGCACGCATATGCAAGCGTATAAGGTGTCCAGCAGGCGATATAACCCGACTTCAGCTTTCTTTACCGGTTATACCTTTTACCATTCAAAATGGACAAAAAAATAAGTTTGTGCGGTTCAGCTCTTGTTCAACTACCAGAAGGAGGCTTGGCTTTTATGGACGTGTATATATACAAATATTCAGAGTCCCTTTCTGAGCAATCTGTGGATGAACCAGACAGCCTCCCATATATGCACTGTAAGGACAAAATTAGAGGCGAAAAACCCTGTAGACATGTTTTGTAAAGCCGTCTGCAAGAAATGGGATTAATTAGTCAAAGGACGCGACCACTTTCTATACTAGGATTATTCGCGACTAAAACTAAAATTAGCGTAGCTCTGCTCGAATTTCCCTTCTTACGAATATTAACTCTACTGAATTGGTTTAAGGAAACCAAATTGCCTCCTCGAGAAGCTTCTTCCAGCAAATTAAATAATACAGAATGTTCCATTGTTGAGTATCAACACGCAGAACCGCTTTATGATTATGTGTGTCCATATTTGAAGTTTGACTTCATTCGAGAGCGAACAATGAATATATGAATGGTTATATTGCCATTCAGCCCTCTGAGTATTTGATGTACTTGGACGCAAGTAACTCATATGATCGGGCGATGTCTGAATTCATCCATATGGTTCTTTCGAGTGGGTTGATGACTTTGAGAAATTTAATAGAGACGGTTGACAGTATTCAGAAAGTAATCATGATTCGCACAATGATTTACCCTCCTGAGCAGAAAATAAAAAAGTTGGCAATGGATTCAAGTCATAAGACTCGATATATAATGGAATACATTATCGAAAACTGCAACAATGTATTGAGAATTGTTTAAATCCAACTAAAATTCATGGAATTTTGAAATATAGGTAATCATGCTGTTCGTTTGAATACGTTTTCTATAACTTTAGCGCAAAATTAATTTGAGAAGGCTTTCTTTAAATTTTTAAATTTATGGGAAGATAATGGAAAATACATCAGCATGATAACTGAGTGGGAGGGTAGACATTTAGTTGCTCGCGCATTGAAAGCAAAGCCTAATTTCCACAGTGGGGTAGGTCAGTGATAACATGATAGCAAAGCATATGAATCGAGAGCGGGCTAAATATAATAATTATATTAAGCTTTCTGTGTGTTGGAGCTATCAAAGGTCAAAATGTGAGAATTTCATTACAATTACATGACACCCTCGTAGGAGCCGCCCTCTGTGGTCTAGTAGTAAGCCTGCTAGACTCATAATGAGAGGGTCACAGGTTCAAAGCCTGCTCCGGGCTTGGTCTCAAAAATGCTTCTTTCTACACTAAATCTTTTTCTCCTCGAGTCGCAAGCGTCAGTAGTGAGTACTCATTCCCCAACCCTTTGCAGTCGTAATTAATTATGGTGATGTATAATAATAATAAAATATAAAATACATGAAATATAAATTTGAAAATACATTAACTTTAAATTATAAGGACACAGATTCTTTCATTTATTCCATAAAAACAATTCCAGACTGAATGTAGTTTCATTACAAACTTTTGATTAGATCTTGAACCAAAACAATTGCTAACTGATTATTTGAATTTTGAAAAGCCTGTACATGTACAACAATAATATTACTCATGTTTACTCGTTCCTATATGACTGCTTAAATATTTATTGCAATTGTTTAAACTTACACATATTTGAATTACATTGTTCTCCTAATTTCACCTGTATAGTATTCCACAAGACGTTCATGAATAAGCACACAATATCCTGAGGTATTTTCAGAAACATTTGTTGATGGTTTGAGTTCAATGCGAATATTGATGGGATTAGATTTTCTTGTTCATTCTGGGAAGTTAAGTCGATAACAATGATTGGTGTTGTTTATATTCATGACATTAAAGTGGAGGTTGAGGATCACGGATATAATAGTTTTATTGAATCTTTGAATGCATGTCGTAAGATCATCATCTGGGTATGTTTCTCGGTTTATGTACTTTTATCGTTTTCTCTTGGAAAAGCAATCAATGCAAACGGCGGTTTTTCAGTTTCCTGTACTAATATATCATTACACTAGTTAGTTGTCCCCTGAGATATTGTTGAATTGAAATGACGGTCTCAACTTCTATATGACAGCTTTCTTCAGACAATTATTTTAAATATCTACAGTTTTTTTGGATCTGAGAACTGAATAATGGAGGACTGTTGTGGGCCAGGTATCTAATGCCCCGAACTAGATATCAAACAGCCGTTCAGATTACCTAATTACAGCAGCATTTTTGAAGTGGGAGTTCTCGCCTGCCGCAGAAACTACTTACTCCACAAGAAACTTCTATAGATAGCCAGGCTGCCATCAAAGCTTTAGCATCATGCTGTGCATCTTTCAGAAATGCTCTGCAATGCAAGGCACCAATGCATAGACTGGCCACCAACCGGAAACTACATATCTACTGGGTGCCCGGGCATAAAAACATAGAAGGAAACGTGAGTGCGAATACTATAGCGAGAAGCGGAATCTTACCACCGCACGAACAAGTGAGTAACTTACTGATGCATCTACAAATGATCAACAGCCGTATTGAAAATGATATGATGAGAAAGGTGGTAGAAGGGTGGAGTACTACTAGTCATATAGTCAGAGGCATCCATTATCTGTCACTCGCAAGGATCACACAGAGTACTTAGAATATACTCTTAAGTTTAGTTGAAAGCTTAGATAATAAGTTTGGTCTATAAATGATCGTGTTACTGAAAGCATCAGGAATAAAGAAAAATCAGTGATGAGAAAGCAACAAAGAAGTTGAAGACAATCATTATTTCATACAAACACGTTGTATCAAGAGTTTGCAACCATATTTTGGAACGATCCTGATGGATCTGGGGCCTATTTTTAACTATATAAAGTCGCAAAGCTCATGTGCAAACCGTACTGGCACTTCCGAGGAAGGATTACAGAATGGTAGTAGGAATACTAACAGGTCATTGTCCAACGGCGGTAAACGCTAAAAGGTTGAGACTCACAAACAACGATATATACAGGAAATGTTATTAACAGGAGACAAGGAAAACTTTAGAGCATCTACTATCCCTATGTCCCACAATATCGAAAACGCGCCCCTTGGTTTGAAGGACTAGAAGAGGTCGCACAATTAGGGACAGATTCTCTCGTAATATTTGCAAAGGAATAATAATATTTGAAGAAAGATCTCCTTCAATACAAAAAAAAAAAATCGTTAGGAAATACTTATTTCATCATTGTACATAAATGATGGCGAATATTGAGTATAGGCATGGGATTCCTCTTTCGTAATGGTCTTATCATATATATAATATGGTTTTTGTAATACATCAATTATTCTACCATTTTTCAAATTCAAGCCTAACCATTCTAAATACTCTCTATTGTTAGATGACAATTGCTTAAGAAATCTCCGTTTCAATGTCTGCTTAGTTTATGTTGTTGTTATTGTTGACTTTGATTATCATGTTGTTGTTGGCTTGTTATCTCAAACTCCGGTGTAGTATTGACGGATGGAACACATCTCAATATGTTTTTATTATAGAAAATCGCCTCTATGGCTTTTAATTTTGTGGTTTCATATGGAGTCCAAGTGAAATTGCTTCTCCACGAAAATTAATAAATGTTCCGTCATGAAAAACAATTTTGACCATAATTGAACTAATCTCTCTAGTACTAACCGGTAAATAGATAACATTTTGTGGGGTTTCATCTATTTTATACCCGGGCTCACACAGTCTACGACTCTCACTCGTAGCGATCATATGTTTTTTGGTATTTTAGTTTCCTTTTCTCTTGATTTCTCCATTACTACTCAATTTCCATTCTCCCGTACACGCGGCAGCAAACTTTCATAAGTGCAGCTCTCACAACCTGCCGCAAAAATGGCCCCTGGGACACCCAATCTAGTCGAAAACCATTTTCACAAATACTACCATTTCCAAAAAAACTACCTACTACTCGTCAACAAAACCGAAAATTCGTCATTGCAGTCTCCAAAAATAACCACAAAAATCTGATTTCTCGTGCTTCGCTGTTCACAGAGCGCTTCATATAATCAGTAAAGAGATTACGAGCATTAAGAGATGGGAACCTCCTACTATTAGATAATTCTGAAAAAGTGGCGGACAAATTTTTGAGAGCAACAGGACTACCGGGCATATGTCAAATCACCTCAAAATTACAAGAAATATTAAATCTGTTGAAAGGGACGGTTTACGCACCCTGTCTTAATAACATTCCCGAGCAAGAGGTAATCCAGGAACCGAAGAGTCACAATGTTACCTCAGTGTTCAAATTCACAAAAACATTTGACGGCATAAATAAGCCCAGTGGTGTTGTTTTGTTCGATCTATATAACCTTCCGGCCAAGATTGATATATCATGGTACTCTGTTAAAATACGAGCGTATATCCCCAATCTCATGATATGTAAATCTTGCCAATTACTTGGACATACAACAAAATATTGCAGAAACTCTCCCTCTTGTGTCAGCTGCAAGCCTCCTCCTCACTCACCATCAATTTGCACACGTACAAAATGCGCTAACTGTGATGAACGACGCTGCTTCTTCTAGACAATGCACAAGATTCCAACAGCAAAGAGAAATTCTCAAAATTACTTCACTCTCAAGAAAACTATAAAATAGATAAAACTTCCAATATCTCAGACACATCATCCGATGAAATGAATTGTAATTTATATACATATGTTCGCATCCAAGCACACTATCTACAATTCATTTCTGTATCTTCCTATGTCTCTTGCAGTGATGCAGTGGAATATGAAAGGCTTCATAAATAATTTCGATGAACTAGCATTATTAATTAAAGACCAAGCTCATAACTATCATAGCCAAATCATATGCTGGATATTTTTCCAATATAGACACCAATAAAACATCTAAACAAAGCATTGGCATCTTAGTCCAACGACAGATCCCCCAGAAAATCTTCACCTAAACTCAAATAATGCATCGCTTGCAGTAGAGTTTGACCTAAATTTCAAGTTTACAGTTATCAATAAGTATATTCCACCCTAGCAGCAGTTTTCAGAACAGGACATAATTACATTTC
This sequence comes from Clusia tigrina, assembly GCA_920105625.2. Taxonomy (NCBI): domain Eukaryota; kingdom Metazoa; phylum Arthropoda; class Insecta; order Diptera; family Clusiidae; genus Clusia; species Clusia tigrina. The sequence goes on from OV050030.1 coordinate 51,156,307, forward strand.
TTCATCAAATACAATCTCCTTTCATTTCAACTGGTGAGCTTACCTCTTGGAGTTCATTTTGGGGATCCAAAAACGCTAATACTAGGGGAACTAAACTCGAAAACATAATTTTTTCAGAAAATCTGATTCTCCTAAACGACGGTTCACCCACAAATTTTTCAACACACAACTCCTTCGCTCTGACTTTACTTTCACCTCAATTAAGCAATAGATGGTCTTGGAAAGTCTCCGATTATATGTATGGAAGCGACCATTACTCAATAATTACTGAGCTAACAACATTGTTTAAGTTCCAAAAAAACAACAAACTGCCAAAATGTTTAACTGACCTTGCTGACTGGTCTATCTACCAATCAGAATGGCAAAATTATTTTGAAAACTGGACTTCCAATAATATTCAATGGAGCCATTAGATCAGCCGCAAATTTAGCCATTTCTCAAACCAATCCAATAATTGCCCATTGGTGGAGCAATGACTTCAAGAATCTCCGTAAAAACAAAATACTTCCTTGGTACGATTACAAAGGTGTAAGGTCCATTGTGAACCTAATGCTTTTAAAAGGGCCAAGGCTATATTTAAGAAATCAGTTAAAGAAGCGAAACGTAAAAGCTTCGAGGATTTCACTTCCAAAATTTCTCACCTCGCAACACCAAAAAATATAGGCCTATATTAACTGTCTCTCCGGTATACCGCACCCACAAATCAAATCCATAAAAGTTAATCAGAGAATAATAGCATATGCTCTAGAGATAGCCGAAGCCTTTGCTCCCAGTTGGTCTAATTATTCAAAACACTCCAACTTCCATCTGAAATGAAAACGATGTCTTTTGGGCAGGGTGAACTGTCAAACCCAGCTAAGACTTTAAAGACTGATTTCTTCTTTGTAGTATTTGAACTAGATATACAAAACACCACAGGAAGAACACCGTGATCGTATATCATACCCTATGATAAAATGTCTGCCTAAATCTGCTAAAGAGAAGCTGTTAAATCTCTATAATACTGTGTTGGAAAAGGAATGTACCTCCACACTCGGCGCGCAGCAATCATTCTACCTATACATTAACCCAACAAACCTTCCCATGAAATTAGTGGGTACAGACCAATTGCTCCTCTGTCATGTTTAGGGAAGATTTTGGAAAAAATGCTCGCAAAAAGACTAATGTGGTATATCAGGAAAAATAAGTTTATTAGTCATAACCAAGTAGCATTTCAAAACAAACATAGCACATTGGACGCTCTATTACACCTTCAACACTACGAGTCTGAAGCTCTTTCGTCTAAAAATCACGTCTCGATATTGACCACGAATTTTAAAAAGCTTTCGATCGCGTGGGGGATTCATGCGGTGTTGAAACAACTGGAGATGTGGGGGGTAGGTCCGAAGATTTTTCAAGTGGTTCAGGCCTTTATGACCCGCCGTACATTTCGGGTTAGAATCAGTAGTAAACTTTCACATTTTCATCCTCTTTTTAATGGTATCCCTCAGGGGTCTCCGTTATCGGTAGTTTTATTTATAATAGCCTTTGAAGAACTAAACAAAAGAATGCTAAAAACAAAGTACTTCATTTATCCACATACGCAGATGACGCAATCTCGCAGAACAGCATCGATGCGAAATGCATTTTTTAGAAACACCGTTTACTGTCAGAATAAATATTATAAAATACTTAACCTCGAAGCACTCTTTTAATCCTATAGATTCTCTAATAAATATAACTAGTGTACCGGGAAAATGCGATTATGCGCTCCCGATTTACGAGTGGTGCGCAAACACGAATAGCAAACTATTAAACGCGCCGTATCACGCCGCAGTTCGTCGTAGCATCAACGCCATCCCAACCTCCAAAATCAAATGCGCTTCAGCGAAAGCTGAACTACCTTCAATCAAACAAAGAGTGACAGAAACTACATGGAAACTTATCCCTAAGCGCCTCAACACTACCAGCCAAATACTTCAAAAGGATTTCATCATTGCAACGCGGAACAAACGTAGATGCAAACAAAAATCTACAATACGCTGTTGCATTGCTTTCTGCCACGTGATTGATATTAAACCTTCATCAATTTGTAACAACATAAGCGAACAACCACCATGGCTACTAAATCATTCATCTTTCAATACTAGCCTACATACACAATATAAAAATTTTAGTAATCCTCCCACATTCCAACGGCTATTCCACGAACAAACCGACGACTCTAATCTTAATAACAGGACAATGCTTTACACAGATGCCTGAAAAACAAACACCAGTACAACATTTGCTCTGGTGCAGCAAGACGGCTCCCAAATCACAACAGGATGGCTTCCTCAATTTGGTTCTGTGTTTTCGGCAGAGGCACAACGTAGTAAGCAAATCTGCCATTTGCACCGGCCGCATGTCCAGCATAGATGCTATAGTAAATATATACAACTGCGACCAAACTATTAGCAAAATAAGAGACCAATGTATCAGACACAATAATAAAATCAGACATACAATTAACACCAATTGCATAAACGCTCGCTACCCGTACCGTGCATCACGTAATCAAACAACCATATTCGTTCGCCTAAGGATAGGACACACCCAGCTCACTCACGAGCATCTGTTGTTGGGGACCCGCCAACAACAGTGTCCACTTTGTGGGAACACATTCTAAATGAATGCACATCTGCCATCAATGTCAGAAAGAAATTATTTGGATGCGCATCTCCATGAAGTCTGTTAACAGATTTTAATAATAAAACAATTGTAATTAATTTCCTAAAAGAATGTGGCTTAATTTATAGATTGTAAACATCCGAGTCGTAAGCCCTGGCAGCTAATTTCTTTTACTATATTGTATCAAATATATAAATAAATAAGTAAACACCCGGGCTCAAGATCAATTGCTACTCGTGCAAAGCATGTGTTGGTACATCATTTATATATGATCCAGTAACAATACTACTTTCAATACGAATCACATTATTTGTTGTCATCAGATTCTTCACTTGCTGATAGTACTTTTTTTTAAACTAAGGTGTAATGCAATGCGTCGCTATTTATTGAAGTAAATGTCATCTCAGAGACGAATATATTTTCTATATTTTCTGTTTGCAGATTTCTTTTGATGTATAAAAAAGGAAATTTGAAAATTCAAACTAAAATAAACGCTGTTTTCTGTTGAAAATATTAAAATATTCAAATTGTGAGTAAATTAATTATTTGTGGTGCAGAAAGGAAGTCGGAGTGGTGTTGAAATGGTGTATCAGACTGTATGTGCTTAATATCGAATGTGAATATCCGTTGAAATCCTGGGCCATTTTCAATGTAAATGTTTATACCCTTTACCTTTAAAAAAGGAGGCGTGGTAGGTATGGACATATATAAACAGATATGATCAGAATCCCTTTCTAAGCAATTTTTATTTTGTCCGTCTGTCCGTCTGTGGCCACTGTTCTTCTACACCGTTAGAGCTATCTTAATGAAATTTTGCAAAAGTATAGTCTGGACAAAGATACAGAACCAGATTGCTATATGGGCCGGTTTGGACAAAGACCACGCCTACCTTCCATATAAGGAATTTTTTTCACCTTTTTATTAAAATGACTATAACTTCGGTCCATTTGACGGAATTGTGACATTATTTGGCAGTCATGAGGATGTGGGTCCTACTAAACATTGTACAAAAAGTGGGCAGTGTATATTAACTGTCACGCCCACTATTAAATAATATTCATAACTTAATATCTGGTGGAGATTTACGGACGAAATTTTACGGGAAGGAACATGTGGACATTACAAATCTACCTGCAACAAATGGGGCTGATCAGAGAAAAGACACGCCCACTTTTGTTATAGGGAACTTTCGGGTCTAAAATTAAAATTAACCTACCTATGCTCGTATTGATGCCAGCGGAATAAAAATTTGCAGAAATATACATGGGGTCCATAATAGTGTGTGTGCAGAATATGGAGATCATAATAGAACTGCCACGCCCACAATTATCAAAAAATCATTACTGTGTTCCTATTAAAGATTTATCAGCGAAATTTCACAGGAAAGTTGCAGGTACTAACATTAAACACTACACAAAAAATTGGCGTGCTATTTCTACAGCCACGCCCACTATACACATATTATTATAACTTACGACCTATATAATATTTTTGGACGAAATTATTAATTAGTACGTATATGGCCCCTACAAAGCCATATACAAGAATTGGGATCGATCAGATAAAGGATACGCCTCCCTCCCATATAATAAACTCTGGGGACCAGACTTACCGACAGTTACCCTATCTATGGTTCTAGTGATGATATATGAAAACAAATTGGTGATGTATACACTGGGTCTGTACTAGCATGCATTCCAAATACGGGCAGATTATTACTATTGCCACGCCCACAAATAGCCAAAAATCAGTACTCTGTTCCTATTAAAGATTTCCCAAAGAAATTTCACAGGAATGTTGCGGGTACTAACATTAAAAAAATGGGCGTGTTATTTATACAGCCACGCCCAGTATTGATATATTATTATAAGTTACTACCTATGCAAAATGTTTGCACTAAATTTCATATGAGTGGTTATATTGACACTACAAAGCCATATACAGGAAATGGGGACGATATAATCATTTCAAGGTACCCTACCAAAAATGACCGTTAGTATGCTCCTAATAGGCGATAGACAAAAAAGTGGGGAATCTTGAGGAAGCTCTTAATATAGCTTACAAGTGCGCTTGTCCCGTCACTAGGAGTAGAAAAACTTTTCCACCATGGTGATCCAAAAAATTATCGGATCTCAGGAAGAGAACCAGGAAACTGTTCAACCAATGTTATAGAGACGAAGATTGGGCACGATATAAAGGGAGTGTCAAAATTTACAAAAAATCTATCAGGGAAGCCAAGAAAAATGGCTGGAGAGAATTTTGTGAATCAATTGAGGCAACCTCTACTTCAGCAAGACTCAGCAAGATACTGTCCAAGGAACACACCAGCCCCTCTTTCCTTAGAAAGACGGATGGTGCATGGACGGAAACATCTTCTGAAACACTTGATTTCTTACTTCAAACACACTTTCCAGACTGTAAAGATACAGCGCATGTATCTCAATTACCCGTTATGGACAATCAGATGCCACCGGTTTGTGACCTGATATTCACGGACGAAAAAATCAAACACTCTATAAATTGTTTCTCGCCTTTCAAATCGCCGGACTTGGATGGGATTTTCCCAATCACGCTGCAAAGGTTACAGGTTGTGGTGATCCCATGGCTGAAGGGGATATATAAGGCATGTATTCGCTTCAACTACATCCCTCTCAGTTGGAGGAAGGTAAAGGTAGTTTTCATCCCAATAGCGGGGAAGATTGAGTCGGCAAAAGATTTTAGACCCATTAGTCTTACGTTGTTTCTTCTTAAAACAATGGAGAGGGCTCTGGAAATCCACCTTAGGCATACAGTGGATCAGTTTCGCCTCTCGAAGTCGCAACACGCATATCTCAGGGGTAAATCTACGGAAACAGCTTTACATGAGGTAATTCGATCATAGAAAAGACAATCCACCATAAGCAGTACACGTTGGCGGCCTTTCTGGACATAGAAAGGACTTTTAACAACGTTAGTAACAAAGCAATTCTGGACTCTTTCACCAGGGTAGGGGTTGAGGAAGTTCTTAGGGAGTGGATAGTTACAATGCTTAGGACTAGGGTCAATCAGTCTGAGCTAGGTAACACGGTTCTCGTCAAACACGTCAGTAGAGGAACACCACAAGGTGGGGTGATTTCACCCCTATTGTGGCTATTGGTAATTGACAACATCCTCGGCATACTAGATTCAATGGGGGTTAAGACGGTAGCATACGCGGACGATGTAGTGATAGCTGTATCAGGCATGTTCCCCTGTGTAATAAGTGATATTATGCAAAAGGGGCTGGACAAACTGAATTCCTGGGCCACAGGATGTGGACTAGGTGTGAATCCAGAAAAGACAGAACTGATACTTTTCACTAACAAGACCAAGATTCCGTTCTTTAAGCGTCCGACACTTAACGGACAACAGCTAGAGCTAGCGGAGAAAGCGAAATACTTAGGAGTTATCCTGGGCCCCAAGCTAAATTGGAGAACCAATATAGAGTTACGGGTCAGGAAAGCCCACGTAACTTTTTACGCATGCAAGAAAATAATTGGGGAAAAATGGGGACTACGCCCCCATATCACTCACTGGATGTACGAAGCAATCGTGCGTCCACTACTAACTTATGGTGCAATAGTCTGTTGGCCAGCTCTAGATAAGGGCTATAACGTTCAGAGACTTAGTAGAGTTCAACGAACAGCTGCCGCTGGCATTGTAGGGAGCCTGAGAACATGTCCAGCGGAGGCACTCAACGTATTGCTACACATCCTCCCTATCGACCTGTCCATTAAGAACGTAGCCTGCAACAGTGCGCTAAACTTAAAAGCGACAAACTGCTGGTCTGAGCGAACGTACGGTCATGGTAAGGTGCCATACACAGTGCCGAGGGAATTAACACAAATGACGACAGATTACATAGTACCACAACTGGACTTCAAAAAGGACTTCAAGGTTACATTTCCCACAAGAAAATTGTGGTCGAAAAGGAAACTCCAAATGGAGTACGATATACCCATTTATACGGACGGGTCAAAAATGGACCTGGGCGTGGGGGCGGGGGTCTTTTCTCCACACGCTAACATTAACTACTGTAAACGCCTACCCGATACAGCTACAGTTTCTCAGGCGGAAGTACTCGCGATCAGAGAGGCATGTCGACAGATCACCCACCACATTAGAGAAGGGCAGAGGAGCACGGTTGCTATTTTTGTGGACAGCCAGCCTGCCATAAAAGCCCTACAATCAAATACCATCAACTCCAGACTAGTCAGACAGTGCAGGGAGGAACTTGGGGCGCTAGCTCACCATGCTGACATCACAATCATCTGGGTCCCCGGACACAGGAATATAGATGGAAATGAGAAGGCTGATGAATTGGCGCGCAGAGGAGCCTCTCTCGATCTAACCCATGTGGAACTAGTACCTGTTTCCATGGGTGCGATTAAGAGGGGCATCTACATGCAATGTCTTACCTTAGCGGGCAATAGATGGAGGATACTTACAACATGTACTACATCCCGGACGACCTGGCCAGTCTTTAACATAGCGAGCTCATAAACAAGGACCGAATGGACACCAGCCGCCTCACGGCGGCCATTACGGGTCACTGGCTCGTGGGTACTCATGCAGGAAAATTGCAGAGACCGTACAATACCCATTGTAGAAGTTGTGGAAATTCAGAAGAGAAGGAAACCTTAATCCATTTTCTTTGAGAATGCCCGGCTCTGGCGGGCGCAAGACATATAACTCTAGGAAACTATTTCCTAGCGAGTTTATCCGATCTCTCGGGTGTAAAACCGAAAGATCTTTTAAGATACCTAAACTTCACAAAGTGGATTTAGTGAACAATCCATCGTTTTCTCCGGCGTTAGGAGAGGTTGTGGTATCAAAACGTCGCTAAGGCGATAATTGTGATCCTTGTGAGGACCGACTTGGATCAGCCACTGAAACCAACCAACCAACCAACCATGCTCCTAATGACGATTTATGAAGAAAACATCCCCATTGTTGAACTCGCACGCAAAAGCAAAGGTAAAGGGTATTTCGTAGTCGGTCTAATCCGACTTCAGACTTCTGTACTCGTTCAGAATAATTATTTCCAAATTGCTCATTAGTTTAGTTGTGATTATATTTTAGTTTCAAACTCATAAATTGTAGAAATTTCAACTCAGGCATCATTGCTATTAAGTGGTCCAACTTATGGCAAAAACATAGTAGCTTAGGTGAGGTGTAATGGCTGTCCTGAGACACACTTAGGCCTGTTGAAGGCCCATTGTGGCAACACAGTAAGGGTACTCACAACCCAGTCCAACTAATCCTGCAAATGCAAATAATGAATGGCGAACTTAAAATATGACATATTTGCAACTCTTTTTTGCTGACAATTTCTGAATTATGGGCGTGGCTGTTAAAAATGCCACACCCACTGTACTCTATACAGTAAGCTGTGAAAAAATGTTCGACGGTTTGAAGCAAACAGAATCACAGACGGATGCTGAATCAGTTCTGGGAGTGATGTTAACTTAATAATTGGATATTAAAGATTTATTGGGATACTCCAAAATTAAATTAGGTTTCAAATTCGATTGAATCATTTAACAACATTTGTGAACATTTCCCGATTTCCTATCACAAATTGTTGATATATTTCTTTCATCAAAGAGTCAATGGTTGAAATACTGACACGGGGTTGGTCTCAAAAATGCTTCTTTCTAAAAATCTTTTTCTCTTCGAATCGAAAGCCTCGGTAGATAGCACTCATTCCCCAACCCCTTGCAGTCATAATTAATTACGGTGTAAGGTATAATAATAAAAATATTTCTTAGATGTAGACGGCGCTACTACTATTTTTCTCCTATTTTCCTTGCAGCTGTAGGATCCACCTTTCCTATTTTCTTCTGCGTGGGCACGGTACAATGAGCCAACGGAGCCAATGGACCAATAAACTCGGTCTTAAAATAAAGGATGTCTTTTTCTCAAATTATCAATATTTGATATCTATCGCTAGTTTTATCTCATTCTCCCTAATGTTATATACAGTGATTAATGAGTCCTCAATCATGTTGTCTCCCACTGTTATAAATAATATTGCAATCTCATTTGCACTAATGGACGAACTTTTCGTAGATATGAAAGCGTTCTAGAATACAAAACAAAACTATAAATCTCTCTATCAATAGCGGATAAGTCGTGAGTTGCAAGTAGAGATTAAATAATGATATAAATGTAGAAGTGAAACCAAATTAAGTGTTGCAGTTATTAAAATATGCTTTTTATCAATTAAATTATCTGAGATTGGCAGAGAGATACTCGGGCAGCTCTTTGCTAAATCCTCTGAGGAGAAAAAACTGACTCAGAATAGATGCAGAATTGTTAAAGAGACAAATATCCGTGGTGACAAATAATACAAGTAGGAGGAATGGCACTCATACGGATTTTTAACCATTTGCCAAGCAAATACCTCGTCAATATATATAGAGAAGCATGCAAGTCATTACTCGCCCAGCTATTACTTCGACTATATTGATCTCAGCTTTAACTCCAATGAATATTGATGACTGAGTACTTAGCTTCGATCTGGCTGAAATGAATGCTGATATTTCCGATGTATTTTGAATATTAAGAGCATAGTAAAGAAATCCTATGAATTAGCTTTGCATTGCAAAGGTGTTGCGTTCGTCGTCCTTTTTTTGAAACCTAAAATCCTCCAATTTAATTCTAATTCTCTATTTAAAAATTTCAACACTTTGGTTTAGTATTCTCGACGTGGAAACATTTCGTAAGTTCTTATGACAGAAACTAAGTTAAACATTTAATTGTACAATTGTGTCTACTTGAACATAAGTCTTAACTGAGCGTTAGGGAATGAAAGAAAAAGAATGAAAGTAAACAAACTCGTTTTAATAATCGTCAGTCTCAGCCGTCTTTTGAGTAGTATTGGTGTCGAAGAACATTCGAGGCCCACCAACAACGCCCCTCTCAAATATCACTTCCCCTGATGTTATCTGAAAACAACCGTTTTTCTCTCCGTTGCTATGTTGATGCCTTATTTCCAGATCTTCAACTAAAAAATTGAAGAGGATGGACGCATCGTGTAACAGGAGTGCGTCTTAAGAATATTTCTAATTATGATGTGTTTCACCCATTCAATGTCCGTTGTCCAACTCTCCATGTCTATTTCAAAATTATGCTATGGTTGCGCTCCAGTAATGGCGACAATTAACTGGAAGCGAATGGGGCCCTATAATTCTGAATATTTTGCTTTGAGTCAAATCCAGTTCGGGGCGGAATATCGCCTTGGAGCATTGATTGCTGAAATCTTCACTTAGTTTCTTGTTTCTATTTGTCTGTGCGGAAGTGGTAAGTCTGGAAGTGGTAAGTCTACTAGAAAAAAAGCATTATTTGTGAGAAATGCGTTTTGTTCATTGATAATAAGGTTTAGTGTTGAAAGCCATGAAGGGGGCACAGTGACGAGAACTGGAAATCTTTGAAGAGACCACAAAAGACAATTAGAGCTATCGTTGAAAAAAATGATAATGAAATTAAATAGTTACGTGAGATAACCGAGTTGAAACTTTCTTAGAGTAGAATCTCAAGGAAAAGAATTGGCAAACAGCAAAAGAGAAAAGAAAGCAAAATGTAAAGAGTTTAAAAATACTAACGTCGCAATGCGAAAATTTGCAGAAGTTTGTAAAAAACAGATTGGAACAAAATACCAGCAATGCCAAAGGAATGCCGGAGATGAGGAAAGAGGTTCTATTAATATTGAAACGCAAAATAGGCAAAAAATTGAGACAACTAAAATACGAGCAATTTGTGGATGGTATTTTCTAATTTGCGACCATTTCCCGGCTTTTCCTTCCAACTGCAAGCGGCATCAAATATTCGTAGATGTACTTAACAGCACTTTTTGAAAGTCATCGCCATTTACGAAAGAATCGGCGCTACCTCGTCAGTATTCCAAATCTTGCTCTGCAAATTTTATTGAAATCATTCAAGCAATTGCACAAATGCAAGATTAATGTTGATTGTTATTTATCTTTAGTATTGATCTAAATTTAGGGCTCCGATTCCATACAATGCCACAAATCAAAGTGCAATCAATCAACTTCTTAGTATTAAAATCATACATAAAGCAAAGAACCAGTGAATTCGATATCACTTACTCCAAAACTTTGAAAGAATGGGATCGGGAGTTTGTTTGTTTTAGTATTTCAATAGTATATTTAGGAATTTTACTAAAAAAAAGTTCTTTATAACATTTCAAAATATTTTAAATATTTCCCTTTTCATTTTTGTATGCTTTTTCTTTCGCATTTTCTTAGTTTACCTCAACGCTTTCTCTCTTACAGATAAAATCTTCATTTATTACTTAATTGTTTGTTTCTTCTTGTTCCATTTTTTTACTGAGTTTGACATAATTAATAATAGTGACTGTAAATGTCTTGCAACTCAGTTCTTTGTGCACTTTATTGCTTCGATTTTATTTGTGTCCTCAGAGGCCACATTTGAAAATTGTTGTAATTGTCGAGACATGAAAAATGCATAAAAATTTTAAACCTTCCAATAAATTAAACAATTGCTAAATAATATTAATGATAATTATAAGTAATGTTTGAATGAATCTATATTTAATAGCAGCAGTTGATAAAAAATGATAAACAGTTTCTGCAGATTTTTAAACATTTGTATTGGGTTTTTGGTACGACATGTAAAATTTGCTAACAGAGGTACAACAGTGCACAGCAATCCAATAATACAAAGTTCCAAGTCAAGCTAAATGAGTAAATGATGATATCACTTTTAGGATCTTATTTTTGAAGCATTTGTGGTACACTTTGGTTCACATTTGTCGTAGTGACGACTACGCTTAAGAAGTGAGTGCGGTATATTAAAATGATAGATCGTGAATAGCGCTTCAGTTCTGAATTTTGTTCGGTGACAGTCAGTTTAATTACTTATACACATGAATGTACCAATTGAAATCACTACCGCGGCAAATTAAGTTCTGAATTTCGAATAATTATTTTTATCGGTAAATTGGAGATTGGGGTTTTTTGCACATTGAGTCTCTGCAGTGTGATTGGCACGGGGCAGTGGCGGAGTCAAGTAGAAGTTATAATTAATTTAATTATGGATGTGTCACTCATTTTCGTCACTTCTCACGCGCTATCTTTCAGTTTTGTAACAGCTGAAGAACTAACTTAAACTGCCTCTGTCACTGGCCTGTCCTAATTTAACGCTTTGAAACGAGCACAAAGTTTCGACACAAAAGAAAATTATCTTCAGTCAATACCAAAAGAGCAAAGAAATGCTTTAAAATGCCTTGTAATGTTAATTTCCCTCTACGTAGGTAGTCACCTTGTCGCGGTGTAGGGGCTTGATATGTGCTGGACGTTACATGGAAGACTGGGATGTGGTCCAGCATATAAACAAAGAACTACCACCAACGAACAGATTGAAAGTAGATAACAACGATTCCTGGTCAGACGTTGAGGGGCTAGCTAGGTTGCCCGCTTGGCGCTAGCTAATTGGTCAGCCCTTCGGGGAAGTGCGTCTATCCATCAGACCAATGGCTCATTTTCAGTACGGTCATGTCTCTGCTGAAGTTGAGCCGCCGATAGTCGGGCGCGGAGAAGGAAAACTCCCTGGGACAAGGGTCCGCCCGCGCTCTGGATCTCCAGTCTGGAGCGCGGACGGGCCTATTGACCCAAACAAACCCCTTAAACCCACAGTGGAACAGCTATGCTTGTGGGCTTGCTTGACGGGGTAGAGCCAAGCTTAATAGCGAACTTGGGGTGCCCAGGCAAGGCCCCATTTCAATCCATGCCTTACCGCGCTAACGGGGCACTGGCGTAGTGGACCGATATTTCCCCTTTACTCGTGGGAACAAAATGAACACAGATAAACAAAAACCGAATGGCGAGAGCAGCCACAATAGCTCACACAAAGAGGCCACAGCACCTCAGCAAAGAGAGGCAGAGCAGCCCCCGATTGGTGCGAGCCAAAACACCGACCACCAAAATCCGATAGGCACGGAAGCAGCAGCTGAAAAGCCTAAAAAACTCAGCGGTGCGGGCAAAAAGAGGTTCAGTTACTTCCTCAAGAAAGGGTTCAGCAGAGAAGAGGCATACGCCAAAGCTATGCTCCCTATCCCCACAAACAAGGTCGAAGGCGGAAAACCAGGCCCCAAAAGGCAGAGTTCGGATGAACAAACACCTCCAGAGGCCACATATAAAAAGCGGCTAAGGGATGATCAACCCTCCACCTCCAAGGCCGTAGCAGGAGCAGCAGCACCGGCTATTAAAACAGCACAAGCAGCAACATCTGCAGCAGACGCACCAAATTTGATTGAAAATACATCCAAGAAGAGGCAGCCCACTGCCTCCTACAAGGATGTGGTGACAGGCATCAAAATGGCAGTACTCGCAAGGGACTATCCCAATACGCCCCTAACAGCGGAGCATATGGACTCCATCCAGAAACTCATCCTGGATAAAATCATAGCCGGAAAACAACAGGCTACAAAACCAGCGTTCCTGGGCGCTATCTACAAAGCAGGATACATGGTTCTACACTGTAAAGATAGCGCGTCAACAGACTGGCTAAAGACGGCCATCACCAACGCGTCGCCTTGGGAGGGTGCTTCACTGTGGGTCACAGAGGAGTCCAAGATACCTCACTCGCGGATCGCTGTGGGGTACTTTCCCAACTCCCAGTCCCTGGAGACCGCTAGGATCCTGGACTTTTTGCAGGGGCAGAACAAAGGCCTCCACGTCGAGTCGTGGCGCACACTACGAAGAGCTGAAGGAGGCTCTAACGTAACTCTGGTCCTAGCAGTAGACCAGAAATCAGCAGCCACCCTTGTGGAATCCGGTGATAAGGTCAACTTTAGATTTGGCCAAATGAGTCACAGGCTAAAGGCTGCATCCGCCAATGCTGATGAGCTGGCGGATAAAATGGATGCTGTGGAGTTGGAAGAAGAGGACGAAAGTACTCCATCCAATCCCAACTCAGCAGCACCAACATGAAGTGCATCCAGGCAAATCTTCACCATGCTAAGGCTGCAACGGCTGAACTTAGCAGAAGGTTTGCCTGTGGCAGCACCAACATAGGACTTATCCAGGAGCCCTGGATACATACAGGCAAGATAGTAGGCCTCAAGACACCAAACACACAGGTAATCTATGACGTGGGTGCAGTCAAACCAAGGGCTGCACTTATCATTGATACCAACATTAAATATCTGCCATTTATAGAGTTTATGAATGGCGACACAGCAGCAGTACTCGTCGAAGTGGATGCAAATGGGAAGAAAATAGAGGCTGTCATAGCCTCAGCTTACTTTCCAGGAGACACCAACGAAGCACCACCACCGAATATCATAGGTCTAGTGAACTACTGTAAGACACACAACAAGACGTTAATCATTGGTTGCGATGCAAATGCGCACAATACAATCTGGGGCAGTACAGATACAAACACAAGAGGTGAGTCACTCCTAGGATTCTTACTACAAACTAACATAGCTATGGCAAACAGGGGCAATAAACCCACCTTTGAAAATGCCATACGACAAGAGGTTCTTGACTTAACACTCATAACAAATAATTCACTTGATATGATCACGAGCTGGAGAGTCTCTGATGAGGACTCAATGTCTGATCACAAACATATTCTCTTTGAAATCATGGGGTTAAATAAGAGCGTAATGCTCTATAGAAGCCCTAAATCAACAAACTGGGATAAATAATCAGAGTGCTTAGAAACTAAGCTAACCAGAAGCATGCTTCACATAAGATCGACAGAGGAATTGGACGCATCAGTTGAAGCTCTGACTGACTCCATTATATCCTCATATCACGAATGTAGTCCACTCAAGACAAAAACCTCAACGAAGAGGGTCCCTTGGTGGAACAAAGAACTAGCTAATTTGCGTCAAATAGCAAGGTCTAAATTCAATGACGCAAAGAAATACAAAACATGGGAGGAATATAAGAAATCCCTGACACTATACAACAAGGAACTGAGGAAATCAAAAAGGAACTCATGGAAAAACTTCTGTGAAGAACTTAAAGATGTCCCAATGATAGCCAGAATACAAAAATCACTGTCCAAGGGGGTAAATAATCCAATTGGCTCTCTAAAGGCACCGGATGGTACCTTCACAAACACTTTTAATGATACACTAGAGCTTCTTTTTAAAACTCATTTCCCTGATTGCCGGCCTAACACAAGCGACAACGATCATGGGGTGCCAGCGTACAATCGCTACAGGGCAAGAAACTCTACTATCTTCAGAATAGTAAAATTTGAAAGGGTTGAATAGGCAATCAACTCGTTTAAACCCTACAAATCACCTGGACCTGATGGTATATTTCCAGCCCTACTTTCAAAAGGGACCAGGAAATTAATACAAATTTTGGTTAGGCAGCCTGAGGTGGTTTGGGTGGATGTGGTGGCGATGCGGAACGCTTCGGATTCTGCACGGGTTTGACCGGTGGTAGGGCCCATTGTGGCGGCGGTGATGGGGCTTTTGGCACCGCAGATAGGTGCGGTTGGGGTGGCTTAGTGGGGCTCCTGTCTCCTGGGATTGAGCGACGTGCGCCAGCCAGGTCCAAACTCTTGCCCCGGCTCGTCGTGGTTCCGCTGTCCCGGTGGAGGAGATATGGTTCGCATCCACAGAAAGATGGATGGCGTTGCTACCTGTAGCTTGTCGGCGGTGATGGGTCTGCCGCGTCAGTAGCCGGCGGAGTGCTTGCCAAGGGATGGTGTAACGTCCTGGCGCTGTCTGGGCAGCAAGGGTCTGCCGTGACCGTATCCTGTGGTAGACATCCTATTAGGGAAAGAAAGAGCGGAGTGTTACTAAGGCATGCTGAAATAAAGGGAGATGGTTAGTAGATGTTTATTATTATTACGCTTCTCCTCGTGGAGGAGGAGGCTCTTCTGCGTGAAGAATGACGATTTTGGTGATAGGCCTGGTCAAGACTCCTCGCACGTTTCGCACGTTTACGACACGCACTTTCCATCGGTAGGGCAGCCATGATTTGGGACTGTTGGCGTTTCTGCATCAATGTGCACTTCTTGGATTGGAGGATCGTACTTTTGATAAGTGTCTTCGCTCGTGGGATCCAGTATTGAGTGCGGACCAACCGCAGCATTAATTGGTTTCCCCCGTGGAGGGACACTTGATGAATCAATTTCACCTCTAAGCGTGTGAAGTGACTATACTACGGAAGGATATTCGGATGTCGTTCTGGAAATAGCAGGTGTACAGTCCGGGCGAGCCTCCCGTTGACGCGTAGGTTCCCAACTGAATGCAAGAAAGGATTCAGTGCTAGAACTGAGCTTGAGCGGGGTAGCGGCGCGTTTGCCGCAAGTGCCTGGTATTCTTTGGGATAGTAAATTTGTTGTCCTAGTACGATCAGACGCAGCTTGACTTCACTGATTTCCCCGGGAGTCAGCAGCGCTCCTTTCGCAGGAGCTTCCCTTCGATACTTCACGAGGCAATATCGTGTAAATCGCCGCGCAAAACTTAACACCCGTAGGGCTCTTGGTAACGATGGAAAGCGTAGGATTGGGTCATCGGTGGCAGATACGTACGCTACATGGCATTGGGCTGGTCGCTGTTCTTCTTCGGTTGTCAGCGGTTTCGCGTCAAGCGGAAGTGGCCACTGCTTTTGTTCTTGTTAGAGCCAGGCTGGCCTTTCCACCAATGTTTGTTATCCAGAATTGCCTCCAGGGAAACACCTCGACTAGCTAAGTCTGCTGGGTTGTCCTCAGAACGGACGTGGGGCCAGTGATCCCCACCTATCTTGCTCCGAATGGTACAGACACGATGTGTGGAAAGTGTTTGTGGCGAACACTTTCCACACATGGGGAGGCTTCCGAAGCCACGCTAACATAATCGTCGAATCCGTCCAACAAAACCAGTTGTTATCGGAAATGTTCCGCTAGTAAAGTCGCCCCGCATAGCTTTAAGCGTGGAAGGGAAATTGTTTTCAGAGGGGCCACCCGAGATTTTGCCACTAGCAGATGGGATGGGATGGAATTATTTCCTTTACACCGAAAATAAAGGGCTGCAGTGTATGCTGCCTGACAATGTCTTACCCAGCGAGGCACGCGTACTTGTGAGATTCTCTGATACTGTGATAAAAAGTAGAGGGGCGATTGGATCGTCCCAACCTATTTGATCCAACCATATCTGTAGACGGCGGGTGGTTCGACGAAACGGTTGGATGACCCCTTTGCGCATCTGCGTGTAACAACGTGTGGTGCCGCTCTCGGCAGGTGAAGTCGAAGAAAGACTAGGGCAATGATCCCGCTTATGCGATGGTGATAGGCAGCTCACACAAAACTTGAGTCGGCGCACCAGACCCCTTCGTGCTGGGATGGTGGCGGCCTGGAATGTAGGACAATGACGCACAGAATATGGTGCTTGCTTACAGACCTTACACCCCGGTGAAGTAACATTAACTTAGCGACGCTTTAACTCGCCCCCGTCTTCGCGCCTTACCGGCTCCAACCATAAAAAAGTTTTCAATTGCGCGTTAATTTGGAGACGCTTGCTTTCCCATCCGCGCGCAAAGCCCGTTTCTGACAATTGTGTTTTAGACACAATTTCAAGTGGCTCCCCCCGAGCTTTTTGATTCAAATGGTAAACCTTCTCTATGTTGGTGAGCCGCGCGATGTTTCTAAAGTCCGCGTTAAACAAAACTCGAAACGCGGACCACTTTGTAGACTCCCCTTTGAATATTGAGATGTCGCACGTCGGCACTGGAATGCTGTGACCCCGAACAAACGCCAATTCCCTCGACCTGGAGTAGGTGCCTCCTGTTCCACGCGTTGCTGTGCTTCTGCGATAAGCATGGACCCACGCTGAAAAATATCATAACTCGCCTCGAAGCGCTGCGCAATTGCCTCCAAGAGAGCTTCACAATCTTTGACGACCCTAGCGTCGGAAGAGGCCGTTATCTTCGCCTCCTTAAGCGCAGCCCATCGCGCCTCTATTTCGCTCTCGTCTGCACGAACCGATAACGGAGAATGGGACTCCGGTAGTAGTCGTTCAAACCGGCTGACGAAACCCGTAAGCTCGTCAGCAGCCGAAATATATGGCGCCAGCATATTGGCTACTTGGGTTTCCCGCGGTCGCAGCTTAATATTGGCTGTTAATACGCCTCGATAGTGCCATTATATAGCGGGAACTCAAACCGGTGTTTTCAGACAGACACGCCAACAGGTAATACACCCAACCGTGACTTACAACGCTATAAATTATATGCACCAACCGATTGGCCCGAATACGCCCCAAAAAATACCAAAACTTTAAACCGGCCCTGCTCATTTTTCATTTGCTTTCAGCAGCTGGTTGCCTACTGACCTAGTTTCCGCGTCGCTCTTGGCACTGAGTTCGTTAACCGTATACCGAACACAGCATATACGAACACACACCAGCTCAGCCACCAAACGTATGGCAGAACGAATGACCGTGAAAATGCGCTCAAATATACACGATGTGTGTGTGTGTGTGTGTGCTCATTCACAGTAAAAGTGAATCGAATCTGCCCACCTGCTGGCAGTATACGCCCCGCTGAATGTTCAGAGACCGGTTTGCTCCGTATACCGTAAATCACACACAACTGCACACACACTACACACGCCTATGTATATTATTTTAATATATATAGAATGTGACATAATAAATTAATTTTTTTATCAAACAGGAAATGCAATGTAAAATTAAATAAATCTCTGGAACTTACCCGGCTCTGGAGGACCAAACGTTGTTTGTGAGGTGGACTGTATTTTCAGTTCGATGTGTGTGTCGATTGGATTTTTATTTTTTAACTTATTCACGTTTGGAGGTTTCAGCGTTTAGAATCAGTTTTGGAAATTTGAACCACAGAGAAGAAAAAAATGTTAACTCCAAATGACAAGAGTTTTCTTCACTTTATTATACTTTAATTTATTACAGAAAAAGAATATTGCGGTTTCGGCGGTTGGATCAGGAGTGAGTCAAGTGAAAAAGACAACAAAACGAAGAAACAGAAGACTCCTTCGCTTAGGGCGATGTCTCCCGCGCCGATGACCCGGACGCATGAGCCGGCCGCTCAGTCGCGATCCTTGGCACAGTGCGGATTTTTCGTTCGCACTGTCCGTGCAGACCGCGGCGAACGACCGACAGCATGGTGTCTCAAACCTCACGGAATGAGGATACGGCATAATAACAACATTTTAACATGTTTTCGCAACCCAACCCATAAGTTTGGAATTGCTTGAAAATGGTTTAACCAATTTTCTACTGAAAGCCTACATTCTTCGGAAGTACTTACAGTTTGTCCAGAAAGTATTTGAATAAAGAATTCGCCAATACCATATTCCCCCTACATAACATGGTACTTCTCTATTGTTTTGATTAATTATTTTTGGAATTTATTTCATTTAATCAACGTATTTTCTAATGAACAATAACTTAGGAAAGCCCACATTCAAATTAAGAAACAAGAAGCATAACAATAGCTATCAATTAATTGTGCTTACCAATGATCATTTGTTTATAAAACTGAAAGAAAGAGAAGAAAATTAGCACTATAAAGTGTGTCAGTTCTTTGTATGGTCCCTTATCTGTCACGGTTTGTAGTCTTCTCCTCATGGTGTAACTCAATTTCTGCACGTCATATTCACTTAGTATTTTATTCCATTCCGCTAATATGCAGTTTTGAGCTCTTCTAGACCTTTTTGGCCGGTTTTTTCAAAGTGCCCACGAATTTTCAATGGGACTGAAGTGCGGACTCTCGACAGACTTTCTAACACATCCTTACCATATTCTCCTTATGTTTGAGTCATTATCTTGGTAAAATTTGAATTGCGGCTTGTTTTCGATATTGAACCCAAATTAATTTGCGCTGTTTAAAAAATAACATTTGAAAATCTCCAAATATTGTTTTGTATCCATTGCTGTCCTACTCCTTTATATTGGATATGGACCCCTCATATCATGACAGAAACTTTGCCGAATCTAACAGTCAGAACTATGTTACGATATTCCAACGCTTTTAACGGTTGTTGCTACACTCTGTTGAGCCCATTATTATAGTAAAGCATGAGGTGAGTCTCTTCGCAAAATATAACGACATCACTGTAGTCATTCGGTTTGCCAACGTGCATCCCAGCTCCAGACAATTGATTTTCAATATGTTATGTTGAAAGCAGTGTTTTTTCGAGCATCTCTTGACTTATGCCGGTTCTTGATCAGGACCTGCCTTACTGTTTCGTAGGTAACCTCAACATCACACTCTTCTTTGAGTTCACTTGCAAGGGTTCTAGTAGAAATCTGGGGATTTTCGACTACTTTCTTTACGAAAATGCATCTTGATCTCTCTGATATTTTGTTCGAACGGCCTATCGAAGGTTTTGCCTTCAATTTATCCAAATTTGTGACTCAATTTACAATATTATAAATTTTCTGTCTGGTCAAAAAAACATCTCGAGCACTTCTTGTACACTTTTTCCGATGCAGTGGTTACAGTAAACCAACTGAGGCACATCAAATGGCGTTCTTTTGCCAGGCATTTTAAAATCACAAGAACGTCATGAGAATAGCGCAACTAAATTTGGTTGATTTGCTCCTAAAATGTGCACAAAGCAAACCGAAACATCGACTCGATAACGGTAAATACAGTCCGCAGATAAATTGGTTTCAAACATTTTTATAAAAATACTTCCATGACAGCCAATTTTTTGAATATTTTTTTTCGTTATGCTTTTTGATTCTTAATTTTAATGTGGGCTTTCCTAAGTTATTGTTCATTAGAAAATACGTTGATTAAATCAAATGGATTAAATCAATTAATCAAAACAATAGAGAAGTACCATGTTATGTAGGGGGAATATGGAATTGGCGTATTTTGTACCTTGTCTAACTGGATATCTAATGCGACTTCATTTAATGCTACATTTTTTATACCAGCACCAAAAGAGCAAATTTTGAGAACTTATTCGTACCGTACTCCCGCACTCATTTCGGAACAACTTAATTTGCGATTATATTCTGAAAGGCTCACTATATTTGTAATTGATGAGAAGCTTGAAACTTGTTGTTTGTGGACAGAATAATAATTCACATAGATGAGGTGTTTATGTCGATTCGCGTATTTTTAATGGAGTTTCCGAATTACAACTCCATGTTTCTCTCTCTATATACATTTATGTATCTGTTCTAAACTCTTTATATGCATACGCAACTAATTGGGTTGTCTTCGGAATAATTTTGATAAAAGGAGTGACAACCACGAGGAGGAACTTTCAAATGGATTACAATGAAAACCTACCCTAAAGCAGAAAACAAATCATTTGTTTGAAAATTGTTTCAAGTATTTCCAAAGTGGTTCTAGGCTAGGGAGATAAAAACGTTTATACATCTCAAGGAGGTACAAGTGAAGCTGAATATCTTGAAAATATATTAGTCTCAAAAATATCAATGATGTAAAAATGGAAAAATACACACAAATCTGTCTTGAAGACCGAGTCGAATATGATTTACAGCATTTGTAGAATTCGAGCTAAATTACAAATGAAAAACATTTATCACGGTCAGGGAAGAAGGAAATAACGATAAGTAATAATTTCTTGAGAACGGAACATGTTTCAAACCAGGCTATTTTAAGGATCATTTCAATAGATAATATTTTATATATTTGTTGTCCTTCACTATTTAGCGCTGATAATACGAAAACTAAAATAATCTTCAAATGACTATAAAAATATAATCAAAACTGGATGCTGTTTTGACTAATACAATACATTTACGCATTCAGTGCACCAATTAGATAAATCAGTTTTCCAACTATCGGTATCAGACAAACCATCTGGATGGGCCAAATCCAGTGAAGAAACTGGTAAACTTCTTAATTAATAGCAATGTAATCTTAAACTAACTGTTTTGTTCCTAACTTTGATTCCTATACAGGCACTTTTACCTGGATAGGAGGTAGGAAATTGAAATAGTTGTTTCAAGCACTTGAACTTGAAAAAGTTGCTGAGGGATGAAATAAACTTCACTTGTTGTAAGCTTGGTTATAATTCACGATTTTAATCGCCAGTTATGGCTTTAAATACAATTCTAGCTACAATTAATTATCATACGGGTGTTCCACCTACTGCTACCAAAGGTAATTGACTAGGTGCGTGCTGTTATGTAGCGGATGACGATATTTACTCTTCGTACACTAACTTTGGGATAAATCCTTTATTTTACAAAATGTTTTAACACACACAGATGACCTATGAGGAAAACTATGTGATAAATACTATTACTACTACTACCACTGGTCCATCCAGAACAAAGTATTGATAACGAAAAGCTGGAAATGTTAAACTAGAAAAAAGAAAATTAATTCCATAAACTAACTTCAGAATCATTGTGCAAATGCCAACCAAAGCAATGATAGATGGTAAATTGTTACGACGACGCCGTACTATCGTCGTTTATAATTGATAAGAATTTTGAAATTTCTTAAAAATCAAAGTACAACTTGTGGAGATAATGTAGCATTCCGCTGCCCAGAATATATACTTCGCAACTTCATTAAGCTCTTGGTCAGCTGGTATAAAAATGGTTATGGTTCATAGCAACTGAACACTTTCATTTTTTTGTCAATTACTGCTCCATCATTTTTGGGGTCTTTTGGTTTTTTTTATTGATCAAGTTAGGGAAGCAGTTGATAAGATACCAACTATCTTGCCAGTGCCACCTCGTTTGGACGCTTTATTTATATTTTACTCGTCTGAATGTGATTTTTAAGGATTTGGAAGTATCGTATGTGGAAATACTAGCTCCAACTCAGAATTGACAAAAAGATGCTTCAATCTCCTGCGGTGGTTGAGGAATCGTAGCTGAGCAACGGTTGCACGAAAGTAAAGGGACTCATGCAGTCATTAGTGGCTGACAATGTGAAAGAGATAAATTACAAAAATAGTCGTTCATCCATCATTTAGAAAACTCGCAAAATAATGGGAGAATTTGAGTGTTCATTTGCCACAATTAATCATTGGATCCAGTGGAAGTGCGACAAAAGACTCATAACACAAAAATAATATCTTCCGTATAAATACGAAATGGTAAAGACCCTCAAAGCCATTTAATGAATATCTCTGCTAAGTGTGCGAATTCAGTGCTATTGAATGGCATTTAATAACTCTCTAATGACAATCGTCAATTTTGTAAAATGGCATCTAATTTTAAACCGCACTTGTATGAACTCAAGGCCTTCCAACAGCATCAACATCCAATCAATTCCCTTATTGCTCTTTTGATTTCTATGACATAAAATAATGAGAGGCTGCTTGATTTCATCATATATTTGAAAGTTCTAAACTAGAGCAATGACATAGACTCTCCAGAAAAGTTCTTTCGAGATATTTGAGCCTCAAGCGAGCGAGGGCTGGGAAGTCTTACATTTATCATTTCGATACAATTTTATCGCTTTTTATTTATTGTTCTTCAATAATGTTTAAATAGAAAGAGAGCAGCTGTTCTGATATACCTAAACAATGTGTTTAAAAGCAACTTCTCCAGAACCTCCAGAAACCTGCACAG